>CM059201.1:28080350-28680350 GCA_030323885.1 Branchipolynoe longqiensis | reverse complement strand
AGTCCTATGTCTTTGAGTTTCTGTCAGGTAAAAACAGGTTATCTACTTTACTATTATTATGAATGGCCAACCTTGTATATAAGCATACAATTCTGGTGCACATGAAACTATTTGACGTGCACATAAAAACTACATATATGTTTCAGTAGTAACATCTATTAAATTGACTTGGTAAGTATACCCGCTTACCAGTGCAGCAATATCTCATACCCCAGTCACACGAGGCCTGCATTCACTTACGATCGATTCACAACGTCAAAACCTCCTCATTGCGCCCTCCTTAAGTGCTGGTGCTGCGAGGACGCCAACCTCCCAGCGTCCATTTTGGACGCAAGGAGGTTGCAGCTGCTGCACCTGCAACCTGCAACCTCCTTGTGTCCTGTTCCGGAGGCGCCATTCAAAACTGGTTGGCGCCCTGGCACCAACCTCTTGGTTGGCAAGTTGCCGGCGACCTGGCACCGATTTGGTGCTGACCTGGCGGTGCCAACACATCGATGCCGCACTCACCGTGTGGTTGGTGCCAGTGCGCCGACTTGGCGTCTGTACGACCTCATGTCTCTGACAGACTGTGGGACGTCACACCAACAAAATGTGCAGTGACTACTCGATTAGTGTATATATGCAGCACTATATGGACCCCAGGTACTATGCAACAAAGCGATACTAGTCAACATCAGCTTTGTATTAATGGATATTATTATACACCAAGGATAAATATATAAGGGAAATGCATCATGCAACACGTGCTTAATTATGTATAATTAAACAGGTTGGCATAATTCATTCTAGGAATATAAAGAGCGTAGAAAACGACAATCTTTTTCTATTATTATTTGAATATTTCCATATACATATATGTTGGATTAAATAGTACATATCAACATCGTAAATTAGTGTTGACACTACACAATATGCATACAAATATAAAGCAAATAACACTTATTTGAGGGAGTGGGATATGAGAAAGTATTGTATAATTCACATACATACTCTCTGATATCAGCGGTATTGGGAAAGTGGAGGTTTTAAATAGCGGGAAATGACAAGCGGCAAAGCGGGTTATTGAAGATGCTCTTCATTCTGGTTGATCTGTATACACTGTATATCCGTGTATGTAGGACCTCATGTCTCAGGCAGACTATGGGAAGTCATACCAACAACACTTGTAGTGACTACTCGATTAGTGTTTATATGCAGCACTATATGGACCCCTGTAGGATACACACAAAGCGATACTAGTCAACATCAAGCAGCAGAAAGTGTTGGCCCTCACACTCGATGACCATTCAGCAGTAAAGATGAATGAAAAGATGTGTTATTATGCATTATCAAATAAAAGGGTTGACGGTAAGAGTTCGATTTGTTAAAAAAGCAATGTATGCTAATATATTGTAACAATGTAGCAACTGGAAAAACTTTAGGATTTAAGATTGTATTATCTAATGAAACATAAATGTAACCTACCAAAACCTCCGCTTAGATTTTGTCGTACATTTTGAACTTAGATACTGGTGCACTTATTTATTAAATATTCTTTGCTGCCTGGAAGGAATATTGCTACAAGTTGTGCAATCACATGATGTCCAACATATTGGTGCACACTAACATTTTTTCACATGTTTTAATTTAAAATATCGTCAATGGTTGCCATCTTTCACAAAGGATACCTCAAACGAACGATTATAACGATCAAACCTAATATATATATATCATTAAATAATTATTTGTAAATATAATCAGTGTTTACATAATTGTACATATGTGTACACTTTGTCTACACAGTGTCCACACATCAATATATATATAAATATATATATTGCCCATGATACAGTGCATTTCCTGAATGAAAATGTCACTGGCTGTTTTGATGACAAATGGTAGACAGGTGTACCTGTGCCGGCCCCATGGAGTATTAAATGTGCACAACACTGAACTTTCATAGTCTATTTCGATTTGCCAATACGCTGTCATGGTGTCTAAACCCGAGAAACATTGCGCATTCGTGGTTTTGGCAATAATTTGTTCAATAGATTTAGTTGGGAATGGTCCTCTTTTAATGGCTTTGTTCAACTTTGTTAGATCCAGACAGATTCTTATTTTGTTAGTTTAAAAAAAAATAGTTATGGAATTTACCCATTCAGTTGGCTCATTTTGTTTGACAATAACACTCATTTTTACCATGCATTTTAGTTCGTCATGCACCTTATTTTGTATTGCACACGGAATCCTCCCCGGTGGGTCAACAACAGGTTGTACAGATTTGTCAATATGAATGACAGCATTCGATTTAATCATTGATTGATTGGTGGTTGCTTTACGCCGTGTCGGCAGCAAAGGCCATATTCACGGCGAGAAATGTTTGTTTTTGTTCAAACCATCGCTTTTACATGTAAAAGCATACAATCAATTTGGTGTCAATGGACACTCATGAATTTTGTAAACTCACAATCATATAGCTAAATAAAAGTCTAAATGATAGTATTATTCACTGATGAAATTTGTTTAAAAACCTATATGAGTTGCTACAAACCAGCTGCCCTCAAAAAGGCTAAAATCTTTTCTTGTTTTACTTTAGTAAAAAGGTCATGCATGTTGTTTGCAGTGTAAAATTGTTGGTGCAGGGCCATGACATCCACACAGTTTAATAAAATGTGTTTTAATGTCAGTGGGGACTGACATCCAATACATTCAGGGGGAGGCTCCCCCTTGAGCAGAAAAATGTGTGTTAGCCACGAGTGGCCAATATGGCATCTTGTTAAAACAACCTGGTCGTGTCGCCCTTCCAGGCGACTCTGCGGCAGTCCGTTCATGGAGGGGGTAATTCTATGGAGTTTGTTGTCTGGGTGTTCATGCCATTCGATCTGCCATAGGTTCCAAATGTATTTTTGAATGGTAGGTTTCAGATCAGAGTGGGGAATATGACAGTGTTCCAAAGGAGCAGTCAGGGCTCGAGTGGCCGCTTGATCTGCTCTCTCATTTCCTGGGATACCCACATGACTAGGCACCCAACATGTCAAATTTTGCTATTGAAAGAGAGTTTAGTTTAATGAGTACTTTAAGTAGTATTGGGTGGTCCAGTTTCCTATTGTTTAAAGCCTGAAGGCAGGAAAAAGAGTCAGTGAAAATGATGAATTTATGACTGGCTGAGGTTTCGATGCACTCTAATGTGAGTAGGAGTGCTCGTGCCTCAGCAGTAAAGATAGAACTCTGATCTGGAATACGCGTACCTAATTCACGTCCGTGGACGATTGCTGCCGCAGAGACTCTGTTATCTGTCTTTGACCCATCTGTGTAAATGGCTAGGTGGGCGCTAAAAGCACTTCGCACATCGATAAAGCTTTCATGATATGAAAGTGGGTGCGTTTGACTTTTTTTTCGACATGGCCAGCAGCTGGAGGATGATGTTTGGTTTCCTCAGCTGCCAGGGAGGAACATCTGAATATTGTGAGGGTGCTATGTTATGTATATTTGCCCTCAGGGCCTCCAAATGAGGCTTTATTCTGAGGCCTAACAGCTTTATGTATGTTGGCCTTGATTCATAGAGGAGTTCCTAATTGTTAAATTAGGTTCATGGTGCAAAGTCCGTAAAAGACAAAAGTGCATGCAAACGGTTTTCGATTTGGAGAATCTAAAACCATTTTCCATTGCCCATGAGGAAAGGCTATTTATGTTTAATTGGAGCTGCCGTTCTATAGTGTTCATATTTTTACCTTTATAACATATTAAAAAGTCATCTACATAGAGACTGCAGGATACAGTACTCTTTATGGATTTTACTATATTGTTAATTTTAATGCCAAAAAGGCTAACAGATAGAATGCTACCCTGAGATACACCCATCTCCTGATCAAAAGGATCAGAGAGGGTAGCATTGACCCGAACTCTAAAGTTCCGGTTTGATAAAAATTTAGAAATGAAAATGGGCAAGCACCCTCTAAACCCCATATTGAACAAATCCTTCAGGATGCCGTACTTCCATGTCGTGTCGATTTAATCAAGCCTAAACCTTGAAAAACATCTTTATATTTGCTTACCAGATCATCAGCTCGCGGGCTGTGGGCGTTGTTCTGGGTGGAAATGTTCGTCGGCATGCCAGTGTTAACCTCACCAACAGGTTCAACACAACACAAGCCTGTTTATCCAAAATAGGTTGGCAGTCCAGCACAACTTGGAATACAAAGTCTCTGCCATCGATCTCGACTGAAGCCTTGCCATCGGGAGTGATCCGATGCCCCGAGAATGTCACGAGCGAACATCTGGTGTTCATCAGTCACACCGATGCGATACTGTCGAAGACGTTCCTCAGAAGAATGTTCGCCTCCGAGCCTGTGTCAAGCTTGAAGTTGACTGGATGACCGTTCACTCGGACGGTCGCATATCAGAGCTTGGTGTCTTGTTCAGTGTTGCGCTCGATAACACCGACAAAGAGATCAGTCGTCAACACATTGACTTCCGCCGGATCTGGGTCTTGTTCGACGTTGTGAGGTTTGGGTTCTTCATAGTCAACTCATTGACCCTGCCAAGTTTGCTCCGGCAAACCTTCCCGAAGTACCCAAACTTCTTGCAGGCAACACAAATATTGCCCTTCACCAGACAAAATCCACAGTTTTGACATTGAATCTTGAATTCGGTTGCACCTGTGGCGTTTCCGGCCTTCTAAGATGGCAATTTCCAAGATGGTGGCCCAGCCGATGAACCACCAGTGCACCAGTACGTGCATTTGTATATCTGTTCAGAAAATCAATTTCTTAGATCTCCATGTCCGATTTCTTTTCTTCCAACTGGTCAGCACTAAATTTACTGAGCTCGCACATATTAATGCACTTTTTGAGTGTGAGATCGGCTGTTTGAAGCATCTTGTTTCTCAACGTCCCATGTTCTTGACACCAGCAAAAGCGGTTCTTCAATCGGTCCATATTCACAATCTTTCACTCTGTCCCTGAGGGCCGTGATATATGTGAACATATTTTCGCTGGCTTGCTTATGAATGTTGAAACGGTAACATTATTATTAAGTTTGATTTACCGGCACAGTTTGCTTGAAATGCCTATGTTAACGGCCTGATCTTGTCCTGCTCGGCAAGCGTGATGGCCATGTTGGCAAAAACATTCTGGGCTTCTTCGCCTGCGACGTGAAGGAAGACACAGTATTTCACTCATTCAAGCCGTGGCATATATGTTATATGCTCTGATCCATGTTTTCCAGTTCGATCGTGCATTGTTGCAGAGGACGAGCTGACCCGGTGACCTGAGGCCCAGCAGCATGTTTCTAGGCGGCATTGTCTTTATCTGACACCATGTGAAAGTAAGACGTCTGAACACTTTGACTTCTGGATACTGAATGCTTTATTCACTGTCCAGGGACCTGAACTGCCGGCACCCTGTGCCTCTGACGTCATCTCATTTACATATTCCTTTGTTCTCCGCTCATGCCTGGATGTCTTTTACGCATATATTACAGACCTGAACTCCTAATTTTGAGGGTTAATAATGGCAGAGACATGGGCAATGGTAAGAAAATATTTTCTGAATGTCCTACTTACAGGGCTATCTAAAAGGGAAACAATTAAAGCTACATTTGGCCAAGAAATTTTCCAAAAACTATGGAAATATGACCATTTATGGGCCACAGTTTTATGAGATCACATCGTACAGATACAAAACTGGTATCCCCAGAAAGCCATAACACGGACGAATGCATACAAGTTCATTCCAACCTTTATGAGAAGTGCCCATAATATAGGGAACTGAAGATAGATAGCGTCCTTGTTTATATTCCCATAATAGATTATAGAGCACATATATATATTGCAAAACATTCAAAAGATTTTGACGCGACCTAACTAGGTTTCTATATGAGTTAGTATTGTTTGCATACAGCGTCTACAGATCGGCCTACTTACCTCAAGCTACTGCAGATCATGGTTGTTTACCCAGAAACCACTTACAATCAATCCTACCCCACACAGTACTCAACTGCAATTACAAACCAGAGCTGCACAATCCGCTGAAAGCATCAGAATGTTAAATAAACAAACCCGAAATGCTTATCTAGATTTGAAACCACATATCCAACTGAGATATTGGTGCACTCGTTTAGCATTGATTGCACTTTGGTGCTTTTGTGCTATGCTATTAAAGCTGCATAGTCCGACAAAAGCATCAAATTGTAGAAAGCAAAACACTTATCTAGACTTAGATACTGGTGTACCTATTACGTATGTGTTGCTATAACTAAGGGCATGCACAATCAATTTGATTTAACCTGTTACTGCTGAACTCTATGGTGGTCAGAATTTTGGCAAGCTTGCCAAAATTAATGTGGCATGCTTACACTTAAAATATCTCCAGAGTGAGCCATTTGAAATCAAAGATAAATTAAGCGTATGAAAGGTCGATGATATTGATCTATCTAATATATTTATCTCAGAAAACCATCGGACTATGGCAACTTTAATAGTATTATGCTTGAAAATTGGTAGACAAAGCCCATATCCAGCATTAATTTGCTGTGTGCTTTCACTTCAATTTTCTTCAAACTTAACCCGCTGAAATAAATGCCATCACCTCTGGCAAATGAATTTCCATCGCTGTGTAGTTAGATAATAATGCACTTATTAAGCATTTATTGTCACATATAAGGGAATACTGAGACAATTTAATAGAACCTGTTACTGTTAAAGCCTATGGTGTCAGAGTTTTGGCATGCTTGCCAAACTAATTTGACATATTTGCAATTCAAATATCTAAAGAACTAGCCATTTAAAATAAAAGTTACTTCAAACTATAGTAAGGTAGATTATAATAATCAATTTAATATAGTTATCTCAGAAAAATGGGAGAAACTCAAAACCATCGGACTATGCAACATTAATGTTAATAGAAAATTGCACACATTATGGATAGTGTTTAAATAATCGTAGATGATACCACGAGGACAATTGCATTACACTATGCTAGGTTAAGATATTGACATTGTTCCATCAAAGTCATACTATATCAATTTAATTACTGCCGAAGTGTATGGTGTTCAGTATTTCGACATGCATACCAAAATTAATCTAGCATGTTTTCACTTCAAATACCTCCTAATTAACAGTTATTACAAACTGTAGTAGAATATAATTATCGACCTATTATATTTATCTAACAATATGACAGACTCAAAACCATCAGACCATTCAAATTTAATTCATTGTCTTAACAACCTGATATAGCTACAATGTACCACATTAGCCTGCGAGAAGGTTAACCTTACACTAGGTAACAGCGTAAAATCATGATAATTATTCATTATTATTAATACTCCATACAACAGGAACACAAGTAGAGCTAATTCTATTTGACCGAAGTGGTTTCATTCGTAGGCCATCATTGCTAATTGTGCTTGCTGATGGTTTAGCGCGACCTTGACAGTAAGGGCGAGTCACGGCAAAATATTTACTGGTATTTACTCTTGTCAGTTTTGTTAATCACATTTAGATGCCTAGGGGCCTACATTGAAATTTACATGAACATCTGAAATCGTCAGATTTGTGTTAAATAACAACAAAAATGATCTCCGATGCAATTTTGAAGTAATTAAATTTGTGCCAAATGACAGTAAAATTTACCTTACAAAACATAGCTACAATTACAGCCAAGTTATTCTTATGTTTTTTCTTTTACATTGGTAAACAGGTCTCACATGATATTCACATTTAAACATTGTTGTCGCAATGCCATGAAATTGACACCTTTGAACAGAACGTGTCAGCAGACAGTCACCCACTGGACTAGGTCATCATAATTATACAAATTATACATCCGATCGATCCTACTTGGTGGACCCATTTGCAGTTTGAACTATGTTCCGTTCCAACCAGTGGTCCACAACTGGTTCATCAAAAGGCTGTGGTATGTGCTGTCCTGTCTCTGGAAAAGTGCATATAAAAGACCTCTCGGTGCTTTTCAGAAAGAATTGGCAGAATGACCATATGTTTGACGTCCAATAGCCGATGATAAAAATCAATGTGCTCTAGAGGCGTCGTTAAATAAAAACAAACTATACAAATTATACAAATTATATATGTATGTTTACAAATGCAGTATAGCCGGGTCCCCCTAAATGTATTGGGTGTCAGTCCCCACTGACACTCAAACACATTTGCTTAAGTTGTGTCGATCTTTTGGCCCTGTCCCAACAATTTTACAATGCAGGCAACATGCCTGAACCTTTCACTAAAGTAAAACAAAAAAACGTTTCAGCCTTTTTGAGGGCCGCTTGTCTGTACTACCTCATATATTCTGACCGACCTCATAGTCCGATGAAAATATCAAATTTTCAAAACCAAATCAATTATCTAAATGTGATTCTACATATCTAACTTAGATACTGGTGCACATATTAAACACTTGTCACCACAAAGAAGGGGATACCAAGGCAATTGAATAGAACTTGTTACTGCAGAAACCTATGGGGTCAGAATATTGGCATGCTTGCCAAAATTAATTTGGCATGGTTCAACATCAAATATCTCAAAAGTTAGCCACTTAGAATAAAAGTTACTTCAAGCTAAAGTAAGGTATATAATAACGATCAACCTAATGTATTTATCTCAGAAAATTGCAGAAACTCTTTTATCTAGAATCTTAGTTCCTTTAGTGACAAATTATATAACTCTGGCAAAATATAACTATATATATATATATATATTTATATATCTATATGTCTGGCAAAATATGACTAAGTATATATATTTATTATACAACCAGTACAGAAAGGTGTCATTTTCGATTGGTTGGTTGTTGGAGTTTTACGTCCTGGCAACATCTAAGGTCATATCAGGACGGGGTCATTTTCGGTGTTTTTTGTGTGTTATGTCTTCTCTTATGAGGTGGCACGCATTTTCCAAATGGTAGCTACTCATACGGTTAGCAGGAACCACTGTAATACTTCACAATATCTGGTTATAGAGCTGGGACAAGAAACAATAACAGGAATGGAGAACAAATTAGTCTCTGTTGTCTTTCAAGTTAAATAAACAATCACACTACGGCTTGCGACCACTTTGTGGCCACTTTGTGACCACTTTGGACCAAAGAACCCACTTCTTTGCAACCTCCTTGCGACCAAAGCAATGGTCGCCGACCTCTGGGCGACCATTTTGGTCACAAGGTTTTTTGTGGAGCAGCTGCAACCTTCTTGAGATCAAAATCGTTGCAAGGAGGTCGGCGACCACTGAAGACCATTTTGCAACAATTTTGCGACCACTTGTAGAAGTCACAAAGTGGTCGCAAGCCGTAGTGTGACTGGGGTGTGACAGAGACATAAATTGGTTGTTTTGTTCATATTCACATAATGCATTAGACATGTTGAAACATAATGATTTAATATTGAAACATATTGATATAATTCCGGACAGCAAGGACAAGACAGGTCAAACAACATTACCTGGTAGAAATAAGGGAATAATAATTATTACTTAAGAAGCTCGACTCCCAAACGAGTCAGTTCAACTGTGGTCACAGTAACCATGGAAACAGTGAAAAACAATAAGTCTATGACAGTGATGCAGCAATGGGTTTGTTCAACCTCAGGACAGCAAAACCAGAGGCCAGCGGTATATCTTCAAGAAGAGGCCCCGATTTGAGGTCAGGAAACGCTCATCTTTCTTTTGAGTGACAGATCCAAGGGTAGAAGCATTTTAGAGAAGGCTGAATATACATTGGAGAGGACACCCACAATTATATGATTTTAAGGCTCCGTCCACCTTCATATGTGTGCACAGAAATAATTAGTATTTTTTTTACCATAGAGAGCTGGCATTACAGGCCCAATAAGGCCTAGATCAGCCAGAAGAGGATCCGTAAGTTAATCTGGAAGTATTGTTAGGTAGAGTAACTAAGTTCGGCTTCAAGTAGTTCCCGGTTAGAGAACAATCTTCTAAGTCTTATGCTAGGTACACACCTACCGTATACGATTCGCGCACTAAAACTCGCGACCCGACCCGACCCGCTTAAAACGGCCGATTCATTTTTCGAATCGCGAATGGCAATCGTAAGGAAGCAGTTTTAGCCCTAAAAATGAGTTTTAAGTCGCGAATCGCAATCGGTAGGTGTGCTAGGGAAGTGCACACCTCACGACTTTTGGGCAGTTTTAGATCGTATACGGTGGGTGGGTGCGGAAAAACGGTAGGTGTGTACCTAGCATTAGAAAACAGATAGCAGTAGACCCTTGGTGTCACTTCTTACACGGACCGAGGGAGTCTGGAGGCAGTTAGTTGACAGGAAATCCACCAGGTGGCGGTAGTGGAACAGGCAGTCGGAACGGAACAAGTGGAGTGAAATGGAAGATGGGAGACACATGAGTATATCACGATTATTTACTGAGAACAAATCATAAATCACAAATTTTAAGAATAACTAAGACATAAAATAATCTATTAAATAAATGTTAAAACAAAAAATCAGCACATGTAATATGACTAGATCATCAATTTTCTTTTGGCTAAATATATTTATTCCTCAGTATTAAGAACTAAAAAAAATGTAATTTGGTAATATATATATAATAAATTTAAAAAAATTAAAATAAAATAAAACAAAATTGTAAAAGTAATAAAAAAAGCCAACTAAATAAAAATGTCTTTACCAAATAATCGAGATTCCACACGGAACGGCAGAAAGTTAGAGTATATTTTCATAGGAAGTCGAAATGGCTGGCGTATCCGGGGTGGTTCGCGGTGCTCCTGGTGACGCGTCTGTGTCCTGCGTTGAGACGGCCGCAGTGTTGGAGCTCCTCACTGGAGGCAGGGCCGCTCCTCCGGGGGAAGTGGGAAGAGCACTGGAGGCACGGGCAGGCCCTCCCAGTCACCCTGAGACCAACACAGCACAGTCAGGGCAAGGAATGGTGGCAAAATGGGGAAGTATTGGGCAAGTAAGGGTGGTAAGTAAGGGTGGTAACATGAGGCAACATTGGGCAAGTAAGGGTGGTAACATGAGGCAGGACGGGGCAAGTAAGGGTGGCAATATGGAGCTGGACAGGGCAAGTAAGGGCGGCAAGATGGGGGTGGTAGGATGGGGCAAGGAAGGGTGGCTACATGGGACAAGGAAGGTGGTAACATGGGGCAAGGAAGGGTGGTAACATGGGGCAGGATGGGGCAATGAAGGGCGGCTACATGGGGCAAGGAAGGGCGGCTACATGGGACAGGAAGGGGCAAGGAAGGGCGGCTACATGGGGCAAGGAAGGGCAGTAACATGGGGCAAGAAAGGGCGGCTACATAGGGAAAGGAAGGGCGGCTACATGGGGCAGGATGGAGCAAAGAAGGACGGTAACATGGGGGAGGATGGGGCAGGAAGGACGGCTACATGGGGCAAGTAAGGTGGCCACCTGGGGCAGGATGGAGCAAAGAAGGGCAGTAACATGGGGAAAGGAAGGTGGTAACATGGGGCAAGGAAGGATGGTAACATGGGGCAGGATGGGGCAAGGAAGGGTGGTAAAATGGGGCATATGGGGTAAGGAAGGGCGGCTACATGGGGCAAGGAAGGTGGTAACATGGGGCAGGATGGAGCAAAGAAGGGCTGTAACATGGGCCAAGGAAGGGTGGTAACATGGGGAAGGATGGGGCAGGAAGGGTGGCTACATGGGGCAAGGAGGGGTGGTAATATGGGGCAGGATGGGGAAAGGAATGGCGGTAACATGGGGCAAGGAAGGGTGGTAACATGGGGTAGGATGGAGCAAGGAAGGGCAACAACATGGGACAGGATGGGGAAAGAAAGGGTGGTAACATGGGGCGGGACGGGGCAAGAAAGGGCGGCTTTTGTTTCTCCGGCGACTGACAATAGATAATTGTTTGGGGGTGGGGAGGTACATTACTTGATTAAGCAAGGGAATTTTCAGTCGTAGACAATTGGTCTTCCTCATTCTACTGCTCTGTTCCATATCCTAGTAATGCCAGGCTAGGTAGTGACATTCATACATTTTTAGGTCTTTGGTTTGACTCGACCAGACTCCTTTAACCTACCAAAACAGGAGACGGGTGCTCAACTCATTCAGCCATCCTTGATGTCTATCACTAATCCGCCCTCTGGCGGCAGTGGCAAGAACTCGTGTTCTGAGCAGTACTTCAGAAATAATGCATAGGTTATTACCCGGAACCATGTAAGCCGGGGAGAAAACTACAGTGAAATAGAATAGAAATATGACTATATTATCAGATATGCTAGCACAGTTTAGAAAGGTTGTGGGTCTTCCATTCAGTGCCAGCTTAATAAATGTTTTACTCTGAGGCAAGTTCCTCTGAATACATTTGACAGCTGTATCTAAATCTAAAAAAACCAGGAAGAAACATGTAAATAATTTCTGCGGGGCACGCACACTCTGCTGAAATGCCTATCGTGATGTCACACATACCGGGAATCTGGAGCCATCTGATTGGTTGCACTGCATGGAGAGCGGGGCGCGGTCATAAAAGACGCGGAGGAGATGGGCATTGAGCGGGGTCCACCGGATCGAATGGTAGTTGTCAGAGATGCCCTTGTCGGGGGAGGTGTCCTCCTCCACGAAGCTATGGGTGGTTCACAAAGAAGGTACACCCCTCAGGACCTCTTCAAGAAGTGTCACATGATCATAGCGATAGCTGGGAATTTTTGTATGGGGTGGCAGAGAAATTCTCGGAATGGACAAGTGGTTGGTTGTTAGAGTTTTACATCCTGGCAACATCTGAGGTCATATCAGGATGGGTACTGACTTGTGACAGTGCGCACTCATGACGTCGTTATAGTGCTGCCCCACTGGGATACCAGGCCGCCAGCACCATGACCCAATATCACATTCAGTCCCAGTATCCTGATACTTACATAAGCAGACCATGCCCTATCCTAGTAATGCCGAGCCCCAGGCTAGGTAGCAACACGTTTCAATTTTGTAAGTCATTGGTTTGACACCGTCGGGTGATTGAACCCCCGACCTTCTGCATGGGAAACCAGCGTTTCTCAGTAATTCCAGCTGTAGATCCTGGGACATCCCTCTTTAACCCTAATGCGCCTGTCACACCGTACCGGACTGAGTACCGGAGACCGCCGGACAAAGAATTGTCTAGTCCGGTGCTCTCTGGTGACAAAAAGTATCAAAATGTACCGAAATGGAGAGTAATTGGGTCAACTGCCGCCATAAAACATGACAAATACCGTACAAGTACCATATATGTACCAGATGAGAACCGGACGGACCGACCATCAACCGGACACGTACCGGACAGCATTGGATGTCGGTGTCGAACGGCATAATTATAGTTTTTAGCCTTAACAGAGCTGTTGCAAAGTCCTTAAATTTATCCTGAATGTAAAGGTAGAGAAAATACAACAACCATATTTGTTTCTAGGATAATTTAATATAAAACAAAGAAATGCACTACACTTTAAGAATTGCGACGCCGACATCTGATAAAGTTGTCGGCGTCGAGCATTGGATGTCGGTGTCGACATTATATAATAATATATCATTGACAGAAGTGTTGCAAAGTCCTTCAATTTATCCAGAATAATAATGTTCTCTGCCAATATATAATTCCGAACCGAAAATCCGTATATTTTTACAAACGGATGGATACCGGACACCAACGGATGGGTACTGGACATGCACGGATGGGTACCAGACATCTACCGGACAAATCGGACACCAACCGGACACGTCAGTCTGGCAGTGTCCGGTAGAAGTTTTGTGCATGTTCAAAACTTGTACCAGACACCGCCGGACATCGCCGGATGGGTACAGGACATGTACCGGACATTGCCGTACAGTACCGGACAGTGTCTGGTTCTCATCTGGTTCCCCAGTCCGGCAAGGTCTGACACGGCCTTAAGTGTGATCTTTCATTAAAGTACACCGAATATTCATGTAATTAACACGCGTCAAAACCGTGTGAGCAGACCTTTAAAAAATTACCTATAATAGAAAAAAATCCATTTCATCTCAACCATTACCTCACTACAACTCCCCTCTGATCCCCAGACCATGTTTCTTGAGCCTTAACAATACTTGAATTATTCATAGTAACCATGTAATATGTATTTCTATATATTTTTATGTAACTCTATATTACTACACACCATAGATACCCTGCACTATCTGTCACCATGATTATCTTATAAATGTTCAATTATATCCCATACCATATTTGTAAGCATAACATGTAATTCTATAAGCGATAGTTTTCATCGTGATGTTATTTTCTAAACTGTTAAATTGTTTAGATACATTTGTTAGTTAGCTATTGTCAATAGAGTTTACATGCTGGAAATATCTCAGGGGGGATGTTGACCAAATCCACCCTACCATATTCAATGGTTAAATAAATAAAAAATACATATATTGTTTAATTCCAGATTGTTGTTGGCTTTAGGTCTTAGCAATATATAAGGCTTTGTGTGTCTGTTTATTGGGGTTTTACACCCTAGAAACATCTAAGGTCATATCCTGATGGGTCATATAAAAGAAATCACTCCATCCTCCACCTATTTGCACCCATAACAGTCCTAGGCTGGTGCCCTTGGCAAGTGCCACTTTGGCGCCCTTACAAGTATAATTTATCAAAAAAAATTAAAAAAGGGGAGAAAAAGAACGCTGATGTGGTTGCCCCCTAGCATGTGGCATCCCGGGTTGCCGGTGCCTCCAGCTAACTCTGTTTGAACCACAACACATGTGTGTCTATGTGTAAGGTCACATTTTTCGATTACAATGTGTGACCCCCGCATACTTACTCGTGAAGGAACTTAAAGAAGCCGTATAAGCTCTTTGTCGTCAGGGCGCTCTTGCACACCTCCAGCCTGGTGGCCGGGTAGTAGTGAATGTAGTTGATGCACATCTCATCACTGATCTCAAAGCCCGTCTGTAATTATTTAAAGACAACACTAACTACAACAGCACTCACATCATCATGACGTTCTATAATTACCAGAATAAACAAACAATCACACGAAAAAGAAAGAAAAAAAGAATAATCCGCTTCACTCGGCAAAGAAGAGGAGAGAGAAGAAAACTTTGAAAAGGTTTAATCAAGTAACAATTCGGCCTGAAGCAGGCTAGGCAGGTGGGTGACTAGGACCCGTCAATTCGAGTGCCGGCAGGGGCAAAGTTCAAGTTCTGTATTACGACATCATGTATTCAGATTGCTGAGGTGAGAAGACAGTCAGCGCTCACCCACCAGTAAGAGGGTGGGAGGGTGGGCAAGCGAAGTGAACAGCCAGAGTCACCGAGGTGGACTGACTTGAGAAAGGGAAACGAAGAGCGAGGAAAACAGAAATAGACAGCCTCGTTCGCAAATTATGCATGTTAGCCTCACCAACATGCTCAATTACTCATCCACTCCTGATTTTGCAGGTCATACAGACCTTATGAGTAAAATACAATACAAACACAATACATATTTAATAATATGTGTATCTTTGCGTATACATTACATGCGTATTTACACAGGGCCACAGTTTTGATTTTCTGCCATATTTCTTATCAGCTTGATAATTATATTCTACTTTGTGACAATGTGAAGTTTAAAGGGGTTATCTTTTGAGATATTTTAAGTGGAAGTAATTAAAATTAATTTTAGAATGGCGTTGAAATATGGGACATGATATGCTTCAGCAGTTATTGGTTCTATTAAATTCCATTCTATGCAACTACATACACTTAATGAGTGTGCCAATATTTAATCTAGGTTCAAATCTAGGCAAGCACTTTGGCTTGGACAAATTGATGCTTTCATCGGACTATGCTGCTGTATGGACAATGTACGATAAACCTTCTAGTTAAGCAATACTATCAGGCACAAACTGACAAAGGCAGATGGCTGCTCCACTTAGACCGTTGTGATCCCCCTTACTTTTAATGCTATTGCTAAAGTCATGAGGGTTATGCAGATGGGAAATGTTCCGGCTACAGCAGGAATCGAACCCACGCTTGTCATTCCAGGGAAAACATCCCAACTATTTCACCATCTAGGCTCCCTGATGCAATCATCCTATCGACGCTCACCTGTCTATGTGGCTCCTTGCCTGAGAGGTCAGTGCAGACAACTAGTTGCCCCCTCCCCCCTGGAATTGGAAGTCTTTCAAATGGTTTATTGTCAATAACCCACTTAATGCTCACAATTACATACATACAGGCAATGCATGTACATTTACATATATACAGGGTAGGTTCATATATCAGACAGCATGTCCCTTGTACAGGATCCTGGTCATGGAACCAAATGGGAAATATTGCACCTAGAGCAGGATTCCAACCCATACCTCTTCCATTCTAGGGCTAGCATGCTAACCATTAGCCCATCTAAGCTCCCCGATGAAATCACCCTATACATGCCTACATACCTGTCTATATGCCGCCTTACCTGAGAGATCAGTACACACTACTACACTATGAATCTGCTAAAATAGCATGACATTCATAGTACTAGTGCAGTAGGGTTATGAGGTAAGGAAGTTATACATACCAGGGTGGTTGTGTTCTTGTTGATAGTTGAATCTACGCATGTTGTTATCAGCAGGTCTCCCTACACGAGAAAGGAAACAGATGCTGGTGTCTCATTATGCATTCAGGAATGGTCACTTCCGGTAGCTTGACCTCCTTACAATACTTCGGTACAAACTGACATTTTCAGTACTCACATATAATTAAAGCTGCATCAATTAAAAATGTTTTTTATGTAAATTTAAATTAATTTGTTGGGTGGGGTTATCTTAGTTTGAGCAGTTTCTTTTTAGAGAAATGTTTATGAAGATAATTCTTGCTTAGGACCTGTTGAAGGTTATATGTATGAAGTGGAATATACAGATACAGTCAGCTCTGCCCAATTAGTTCATAAGCTGCATAGTCAGATGAAAATGTCAAATTTTCAAAACCAAAAGATTATCTAGATTTGGTTGCACATATCTAACTTAGATACTGGTGCGCTTGTTAAACATTTGTCGCCGCACAGAAGGGAATACTGAGGCAACTTAATAGAATCTGTTACTGTAGGAGCCTATTGGTGTCAGAGCTTTGGCACTTGCCAAAATTAATTTGGCATGTTTGCACTTCAATGGTGAAAGTTCTCTCTGGCGGAGTGGTTAGAGTGTCTGACTTTTTTCTAGGTCAGACTCCTAATCTGAGGGTCAGCGGTTCGATTCCCCATGCCCCCAGCTCTGCCAATTTGGATTTCCACCACTGTATATAACTTGCAGCGTCATCAAAGGCCGGTTGCTCTCATACCATGTCTATGTGGTGTGGGAGGTTAAAAATCCCTAGGGTCGGTAAAAGTGTAGGCTCAGGCTTTCTATCGACCAGCAGTGGAATAAGGAAGACCAGTCGTCTATGACTGAAATTTCCCCTGCTTAAACAACTAATGAACCAAAAAAAATAAAAATTAAAAAAATCTTAAAAGGTAGCCATTTAAAATAAAAGTTACTTCAAACTAAAGTAAGGTAGATTATAACAATCAGCCTACTCTATTTATCACAGAAAATGATGACAGAAACTCAAAACCATCAGACTATGCAACTTTAAGGTGTTCTTTAGTATTGTGCTGTGTGAGGCTCTTAGGCCCAAAAGAAAAATATTCGTCGGTCGTCAACCGGAAACATCAATATTTCTTTTAGTTCTTACCGGGAGCACTGTGACTGGGCGTGGCAGGCGGCGGATCTCCTGGTAGTGCGGGGAATAGTGTTCGTCACGGTTGAGTTCAGGCAGCTCGATGCCATTACGATAGTGCTTGGTGAACACCTGCTTCCCTGTAAGGTGTGTATGGAGCTGGCTCGCGAACACCTTGATTCCTTCGTCAGGCAGGCCCTGGGCGATATTAGAGGACACAGCGAGTAAATGTAAAGTGATTGTTATTACTACAGTGGTTGATTAAGCAGAGGAAAATTTCAATCGCGGACAACTGGGCTTCCTCATTCCACTGCTCCTTGCGCTATCACAGTTATGCCGAGCACCATGTTAGGAAGCGACATGTGTAAATCAATCCATGATAGATAAGTCCTCTAATGCTAACCTCGCCATGAATATGGCCGACATGGTGTAAAGCCACACCTAATCAATCTGTAACTTTAATAGTGGAAATACATTAATTAATAATTTCACCATCCTGGTATTTTGCTTATTATTATTAAAGCCCCAATCACACATCACCGGATTGGGGGAAACGGACAGAAAACAAACAATGTCCGGTTTGTGTCCGTACAAGTTTTGAACATGCACAAAACTAAGAACGGATGTCGCCGGACTGACGTCTATGGTTCTTGTCCGGTTTGATTTTGTTTCGTCCGTTGGCTAATCGTTCATGTCCGTTTCCTGTCCGTTCATCCAGCGTCCATTTACCCGATAGCGCAACATTTTGACAGATTTTAATACATTTTGATACTTATGACGCCCGGACTAGACAATTCTGTCCTTTGCTCAATCTGGTGATGTGTGACTGGGGCTTTAGACGCAGCAAATTTGTAATAATTTATTCATAATTAAACAATTGCAATAATTTATTTATGATTGAATACTTAGCTTGAAAGAATGTGGGGACTACTTTCTTTTACATTTTCTGTTATTGTTTCTCGTCCCAATTGGCCTAAATTGAAAGGAGTACTGGTCAAACAGTACAAGTACCATTAGGAGGGAATTGCTTACCACCTTATATGGCACTGATTATGGCCTCGTTCAGCATTGCTGATGTAATCAAATGTTTCCAAAACCTATCACAATATTCCACAATGCTATGGTGGCTCATAGTACCCGGTACCTCATTATTATGTAACTAGGTCAAAAATGGTCGGGTGCAAAGAAAAAATGGCCTCTAGATATGTTCTTACTTGTAGGAAAACTCACGATAGACATACTTAATACTTTCACTCACAGACGAAATGCGTCTACCGAAATATATTTACAAGGCGCAAGAGAACTGCTCACATGATACTACTGCCAGGACTGTGTCCACTGGATGCTTACCACGCTTGTGCACTCGGGGATGCAGTAGCCTCGGAGTGGCCACACGAGTTGGCCCGGAGGCAGTGCAAACTTGTCGGTGTACTCCTGACCTAGTTCCATGATGCCTGCGTCATGCTGACGTAATGTTGGCGTCACAAAGAACTTTATTCCAGAACTGTCCTTCACTCCTGACAACAGAACATGTAATGATAAAATTTACCAAAGTGCAGTGAGATATGCCAATGTGTGGAAGAGCAACCCCTCCCCCCACCAATCACAATTTATGTTGTGGAGGCCTTGAGTGTTATGTCATTTGAATGAAGGATTTTGCAGATACTCGAGGGATGAAGATATGGTATATAATTATGAAGCGGCTCTAATCTCATGTTACTTAGGCTAGTCTAGCAATGATATCTATCCAGACAATCTCGATACAGAGGTCTAACCAGATAAAAGATTCACCTCTATCCAGAGTATGAATGAATAACAACCATGCCTAAATCCGAGCAAACACTGCTTCTGTAGGAATTAACTTTTTTTTAACTGTGCAGGTGGTGGTTCCAGAATGCAGTATTTATCTGTATTTGTGTAAAGTGGATAAATTGGGAAAGAAAGCAAAAGAAAACCACCCCAAAGCTGGTTGTCAGAGAAACCTCTTAATTCAACTTTAAAAGTCTATTTATCTACATGATTTCATAAAGTATTCATCCCAAAAGCAGCTGGCTATAATAGATAACAGACAGTGCTGTGGGAGTAACTAAGGTCTAACAACCTTTGTCGGGCTCAGTCGTGACAAGAATAAATTAGGTGAGTACGATTCAGCCATCCATGACCTACATGAGAACTGAGCGCTAAAAGAATTCAGCCATCCTGGCTAATTAAGAGGTGACTATCGAATTGAGAGTTGAATATTGAATCCTTCGATGAGATTTTGATGAAAGGGAATTCTTCGAGACAACATTCACAAGCGGTTTGAATCTTACCAGTGATGATCTTTGGGTTGTTGTAATGCACTTCAAGCATGACATAGCGAGAGAAACCAGGACCTCCGATAGGCACACCAGCCTCTGGAGGGTATGCCAGTGGCTGCGGGTGGTATATAATAACAGCGACATACTCAGTGAACAGCTAAATGTGTTACACCTACAAGGCATCCACTCTAACAGTGTTGCAAACCACAATGAGAAACCTACCAAACCCTTGTTATTACTTTCTTTTTTGTAGTGATCATTGGTTTATTCTACTCATATCGGCTAAGCGTATGTACTTGTTTCCGCCGCTGTACAGTAGTGGTCAAAATCCATACAGATCGATTTCCTTTATCAATAATTTCTAGAAACCTTTTCGTGGTGTAAAATCAGGGAGTTCCCAATTTTCCATTTTGGTTTTCGTTCTTATTTTTGTACATAGTCACATTTGTAATACCTGACTCATAAATTGATAATAAATGGTCTCTTTTAATATTCTTTTAATAATTATAATCACTAATAAAAACACAAGCACTATGAGGTAGATCTAATGCTGCTAAGCAGAACACTTTAAAAGTTACCATGGTAATAACATATTTGTCAGATTTGGCTAAAGCTAGACTTGACATGAAGTATTCTTTCAGATTTTGCTGCAGTTAGATTGTACTTGAAGTAATCTTTCAGGGTTTGGTTGAATCTAGATTGGATGTGGGTCAGTCTTTAAGCTTAGGCTGAAGCAAAATTGAACATGAAATAATCTGCCAGATTTGGCTGAATCTAGACAGGACATGAAGTAGTCTTTCAAATTTGGCTAAAGCTAGACTGCATATGAAGTAGTCTTTCAGGTTTGGCTGAAGCTTTATTGGACATGAAGTAGTTTTTTTTTCTCTCCAGATTTCGCAAAGTTAGATTGGACATGAAGCAGTCTTCCAGATTTGGCTGGAGCTAGATTCGACACGAAGTAGTCTTTCAATGTTTGGCTGACGCTTATACAGACAATAATATAGCCTTTCAGGAAAGCCTATATTATTTAAAAGCTACCCAACACGTCACATAGTGACCCAACATATGTGGCGACAAATTAAGGATTATGAAGTCCTGAAGTAAGATTCAGACGCTCACCCCGGCTCCCATGGCCCAGGCGCCTATCACTTTTCGACAACTCTCGAGTCCCTTCGGACGTTCAGCCCCCATTAGTCGGCATTGCGCATTGTATTCGGGCAGCTCTGTCCCATCCGGCACATCGCAGTGGAAGACTTCGAGATGGTGCACGATGCCCTCGGACTGGGGTGAGATGGCGCCAGCAAACTATGGAGAAAGCAAATAAATCAACAGTTCCCAATGAGCAACATTTCCCAATTGGGGTATTCTAAGTTCCACTGGTCCGTCTGGATGGACTGAAGCTGTGACCCGGCACACCAGGTCACAGCGACAGCTTACATGGTGGAAGGTTGGGAAGAGGTGAATACACATACACCATGATACAGGAAGTGGTATTTTATCTAGCATGAAATATTTGCTTGGACAATTTTCACTTAAATCTATATTATTAGAAACATATGTATGGCAAGAATCCTACCAAGTTTGATTATCAGGTGGCATGTCGCTCTGTATGCAAACTGATTTTAATGTATAGGGTGTATAGTGAAGGATAGGGCCAGGAGTGACACCAACCCCAACTTACAGTGTGTACGCTGAAGCTGTGACCCGGTGTGCTAGGTCACAGCTTCAGTCAGTCTTGAGAAATCAGTGAAACTCATAATACAGTAAAACCTCTCTAAATCGAACGACCATGGGACCGACTTTAAATGGTCGATTTAGGGAGGTGGTCGATTTAGGGAGTTAGAATAACCATACCAAGGTATTTTTGGAACCCAAATAAATTGATATTGATATAGGGGAGTGGTCGATCTGTGGAGGTGCTCGGATAGGGAGGTTTTACCGTACCTGTATTTACACAGAAGCATGTTAAATCTTTTTCAAAGAAAAAAGAAGCAGCTTGATGTTTTCAAATTGGTAGAAGTACAAATTAGTTTCTTTGTCAGTCAAATTAAATAATTGCCCTGCTGACAATATTTTCCTCAAAATTCCAAAAGAATCAAAATATTTTAACTGCCTAACACAGGAAAAGATCCCCCCCCCCCCTCTGAAAGACACAAAAATCCAGATATTCTCAAAGCTAATATAATCTCTTTTACTCGTCAAAAAGTATCTTTTAAGCCACTGTATCGAAATTGGTAAGAATTTTGAAATAAGGAATCTCTCTGAATACCTCCCAAGACGTAAAACAACAACAAACAAACTGAATACCTCTGGGATCAAAGCCCATATCGAGCAATAACTGCTTAGTGTTGGTGGTGTTAAATGGCGAGAAGTTACTAAACCTGTATGATGTGGTGCTTGTGGGCCATGTCGGGGAGTTTCTTGATTTTGCACCAGTAAGTTGTTGCCTGAGCCGGGATCGCCACCTGAGAAAGGTGTAAGTGTATAGCATGAGACACAATCAAAATGGCAACATGAATGGGACGAGCAGCCAAATAATAAGTTGCATAGCATCACCACATGCATCGAAGAACATCCTCAGCATCATCCAAGAAGAGACCTCTGGCGGGGAAACCCAGTAATAGGTGTATTATTGACACCTACCATTTGTAAATAATAATAGGTGAGTAAAATATCCCTGTGTAAGACAATGATACACGGCAGAAAGTAACCATCAGTGCGGGTTGTCGCTCTGGTTCTTGATCAGAAATATAAACATATAGCAATTGGTAACAAAAGTAGTCATTCTAGATCTTGATTTAAATTGATCCAAGTAATTATTTAAATAAGTAAATTTGAGACTTTTTTAAATAACGCTGTGTATAATTCAGACACAGGACACGAAAGTGGTATAAAGTGGTAGTTTATTGATCTTTTTTCTTATGATGGAATTCTTAGGTTTCGAGTAGTTACAGTTCGGTATAGTTAGTTTTTTGTTCCACGTGCGCTCAGCCTTGCGTGCCAGATGGGTGGGTGGGACGGCTAGAAAAGACAGCAAAGCTTCAGTGGCCACGCGGCAAGTTCGGGCGCACTGGTCGGTGTGAGCTGCTCCGGCTCCTCCGGTGGCGAGTCTGTGAAGGATCCGCCAGGTAGCGCATCGGTTCGATAGTGTGTCTCGTTGAGTATAGGTGGCGCCACGGTTGTCCATAGAGTTTAAGGTTGAAGGGCTTTCGGTCCCGCGTCCCAAATTACCCATGTTGCCGCCGCAACATGCACAATTCAGACACAGGACACGAAAGTGGTATAAAGTGGTAGTTTATTGATCTTTTTTCTTATGATGGAATTCTTAGGTTTCGAGTAGTTACAGTTCGGTATAGTTAGTTTTTGTCCCACGTGCGCTCAGCCAAAAGTAGTGGAGAGCGCGGTGGGGCATGCGCGGATGGCGTCGCGCGGGACATAGAGGTGGACGGCGGTCGATGTCCACGTCCCAAAGTTCTGGATGTCGTCCAGTGTCGAGCCGAGGGCGGCGCAGGCTTGTGCGCCGCCTCGACGCAGACTGTGTAGGGTGACTGCGCGGGGGGCAGGGTGACTGCGCGGGGGGCCGGGTGGCCCGTGGCCGCCAGTGCGAGCCGCAGGGTGGCGAGAAGGGCGGAGGGGCGAAGGGGCGTGCCCGATGTGGTGATGAGCGCGGGGCCGTTGAGCGGCGGCGGGGTACGAGTCGTGTACCCGCGCCAGGCGACGACCGGGCAGTATGGTGACCCGGGTATCGCCGGGACGGCTATGTCGAGGTGATGACCCACCCTCCAGCGGGTCTTGGTGGAGGACACGTGGACATTCATGCCTGTCGCCGTGATGGAGATGTCCTTGGCGCGTATGGCGTGCCCGCGGGTCGTGTGGTCGGTCGATTGGAGTAGGTTGGACTGTCGTAGTATGGTGAAGTAGGCGAGGAGCAGAGCCGCCGTGAGGACCTTGCCGTTGGGGCCCGCGGTCTCGAAGAACCTGACGACTTTCTTTATGTCGTCAGGAGTGAGGGCTGGGGCTCGGGTCGTCTCGTGTGTGGATGCGCGCTGTATGCCCCTTTTTAGCAGGGCAACGGGGTAGGTGTCGAACGCGGCGGTATTCCCCCCAATCGCCCTTATCCAGGTGCGTGCACCGCTGAAGTAGTTGAGAGCGGCACCGGGGGAGGCGAGGTCATCCGCGAGCTGTAGTAAGTATGATAGTATCACGTAGTGTGTGGGGGTCGCCGGGTCGGACCCGTGTTGTCGCATGTAGGTGACGTACCTGGCCGCCTGTCTGTTCTTGTTCCGCCAGGTTCCCGGGGCCAGCCCGGCGGCTATCATGTTGGTCAAGCGTTGGTGGTGTCGCGGCGTGAAACCTGCGGATGAAGGCAAAAATTAGGTGCATTCGCAGGTTATAATCTTGGGGTGAGCACATTGATCAGGTCGACGTGGACTTGTACGAGGCCGCGCTGTGCGACCAGGGCCTCAGCCGTGCGTCGAGCTTGGGTGTCGTCGTGCCGCCTGCTGAGGGCGTCGGCCAGGACGAGGTCCTTGCCGGCCTTATGTTGTATCTGGATTTCCGTGCTCAAGTTGGCCGCTATGAGCCAGATCTCCCTCGCGCAGGCGGTTAGGATGGGATCCCGGCCGCATCCCGTCGAAAGGACCTGCTGGGAAGCGGAGTTGTCGGTGTTGACCCGGATGGTGTGTAGGTGGGGGTGCTTGGGGAGGAGAGCCCTGACAGCCGCTACGAGGTTTATGGCCTCTAGCTGGGCTATTGTCATGTCCTTCTCCCGGACCTCGTTGGGGTAGCGCTCTGCGTAGAAGTGGGTAGGTGAGTGCGCGCCCGCCCCGGTTAGTGAAGAGTCACACTCGATGGTCCAGCCGATCCTGGGTGCCGACTGCAGGAGGACGTACCCGTTAAATGACTCGGCAAACTTGTCGAACCAACGGATGTCGTCGACGAGGTCCTCCGGTATGGTGTGCTTCCCGTGCAGCGGGGCATTCCTGAGGGCGGCAAGTATTCTGGACATGAATCGGCGGGCCGGGCGTATGCACTTCGCCACGTGTTGGAGCCTGCCGACGAGCCTCTGTATGTCGCGTCGTGAGGCCTTCCTCCCGACGACCCAGAGGCCGCACTCTGTGAGGACGTCGGCCAGCCTGTCGCGGGGGATCTCGAGCCTCATGGTGGCCGACGAGATCTCGAAGCCCAGCCAGTGTATCTTCTTCGCCGGGGGGACGCACTTGGAGGGGGCAAGGTCCAAGCCGAGGTCACGGGCGAGTCGCAGGAAGTCGGTGTACGCCTCCTCGGCCTTCTGGTGGGTGGCGGCCGCGCCCACAAAGTCATCGAGGTAGCACAACGCGAAGTGCCCTCTCTTCCGCATGAGGTACACCACCGCGTTTGTGGTTCTGGCGCAGGCCATCGAGGACGTTCTGCACCCGAACGGTGGCGCGGCGTCGATGTAGTACCGACCCCCGTATGTGATACCGAGTAGCGGGGTCGAAAGCGGACAGGTGCGTAGTTGGCGGTATGCTCTTGCGAGGTCGGCGCTCCAGATGTACGAGCCGGTGCCGAGTCGGGCAACCTCGTCGGCCAGGTCGATCATGCTAGGTAAGGTGTAGGTTGCGGGGACACCCTGGTATTGCGCTCGGCGTATCCCCGCGTTCACGCTCGCCTTTCCTGGGTATGAGAGGTCGACGATGACGCGCCGGTCGGAGGAGACCCTCTTCGGCCGCGTCATCATCGGGCTGATCTGAGTCCAGGGTTTGAATGGGGGTTGTTCGAAGGGGCCCAGCAGTGCCCCGAGTTCCACCTCCTTGAACACGAACTTCTGGATGTGAACGTCGTGAGCGGGGTCCTCCGAGTGGTTCGCGGTGGCCGGCACAGGCGGGAGGGCGCTCATGTAGTCGGCCGGCCAACCAAACTCAAGA
Organism: Branchipolynoe longqiensis; assembly: GCA_030323885.1. Lineage (NCBI taxonomy): Eukaryota > Metazoa > Annelida > Polychaeta > Phyllodocida > Polynoidae > Branchipolynoe > Branchipolynoe longqiensis. The sequence goes on along the minus strand of CM059201.1, from coordinate 28,654,537 downwards.
AATTCGACCACCTGTTTGTCGTGATAGTCACGTAGCATGTGCCTCCAAGCCGGTATATTCAAGCCAGATGGGACCGGTATTCTTGCGCCCATGTATTTGGGGAGGGCGCATTGTCGTACCCGGTCGTATAACTTCATGTATGTCGCGTTGTTCTTCCAGAGTCTGGGTATCGTGCGGGGCCATATGGAGTGTAGTGTCGTCCTATACTCGGTGGGGGTGGGCGGTGGGTTGTAGGGCGAGGCGGCCGCCGCACTGTAGTCGTCAAGAACGGTATCTATGTCGTTAGGCTGCCTGTGGCGCAACTGCTCGTCGGTGTCGAGGTCGTATTGGTCACCGTTGAGCTCCTCGAGTGGCGCCGTGGGCGGCCCAGGGCCTGTGTGTTGGCGGGGATGTGCGTCCGCTGCGGGGATGTGGTCGTGGCGGTGGTTGTGAGCGACCGTCGGTGCGCGGGCGGGGTGGGCGTGGCCGTGTGGGCGGTGGGAGTGCCCTGCTGGTAGCGGTGAGATGTCGGGTTGTGGTGTGTGTCGGTGGTGGCGGGGGTGAGTGGGGGTGGTGGGGGCGGGGCCGCTACATGTGTCAGGGGTGTGTGTTATGGTGGGCGTGGCCTGGGTGTTGTTGTTGTGGCGGGGTGAACTGTCATGGCCGCCATCAGTGCTGCCACCTGCCAACAGTGCAGAGCGGCAAGAAGGCGGCCGGCCGCCTGTGCGTGGGACGTGGGTGGCGCCACCTTGTGTGTGGTGGGCGCATGCGGCGCCGGGGCTGGCTTCGTTATGTAGGTCATGTACAACAACAATGGCTTCACGGTAAGGGTGGGGGGCGGGCTGTGGTAGGGTGGGTGTGGTTGGCGGCGTGCTGACGGCGGGCGAGAGGCCGCCAGGCCGGCTGGTCATGGCAGTGCATGCGATCCGCTCGCCGTCGAGCGGGCCATCAACTGGTGGGGCGGCGGTATCCGTTCCATAAACTGAGTCGTATGGGCGGCCGCTTAGCGAAAATCCGCTTTTTGGTCGGATTTCTCTCCACCGTTCTTCCTCTCGTTAAAGCGACGCTTGTTCTGGCAGTCTTTCTCAGGGTGTGGGTTCGCCTTTGCATACTTAGATGCACACCAGGCGCACAGGTGGCATTTACGGTCGGGGTGCATTCCGTGCGAGGTTGTGAACCCGCATTCATTGCCCCAGTTCCATTTAGAGCACGGCTTTCCGTCGGTGTCTTTGCTATAGACTGGGCGGACATAGTCGGTTCTGTCATTACGTGGGGCAGCGCTCACCGCTTTCCTCGTCGGTGTTTCGTCTATCGTCGTACGGCCGGATTTGTTGCCGTCCAGTCTGGTGCCTTCGACGCAGGCGTCGCGCTGGATATCCTTAATTGCGTATTGGTCAGCCCACCCATGCTGCAAGCGTCCGTTGCTTATCATGATGAATACGTTCTCAGACCAGCGTCTGCATGTTTGCCAGTCGTACAGCGTGGCCATTGTGGCGAGTTGTTGCATGTGATGCAGTAACAGCTCGGCCCAGCTCGTCGGCATGGCTTTGTCGTGTATCATACGGCACAGCGCGGCAAAGTATTCCGCCCACGTCGCCTGATCAAGACCAACTTTAGTGCTACGGTGGCCCCGAATGACATATCTATGCGGTGCAATGATGCTATTACCTCTTTTGTCGCCGAGGGCCGTGCCGGCCGCGGCGAGCAACTCGTTAACCACATCTGCGCGATCCGTTTCCTCGTGGTCAGTGTTCGAGATTAGCTCGCAGAAGGGTGTGCGGGATGTGACACGGTCGCGTGCCAGAGCAGCGGGGGTGCGGAAAGGGTTGTCAAAAGGAACAAACTCACGTTTTTTGTGTCCGTCCACCTGCGAGGCGTAGTAGTACTGATCAGGGCGCGTCGTATTGGCGCCAGTGTCACGTTGGCGGTCAATGCTACGGCTGCGGTGCCGCGGGGGGGGCCACGCCGCCCATGCCAGTGCGGTGCTCCTTGCTCCGGCTCCGGCGAGGCGAGCGTGCCCGGGTGGGGGAGCGGCCATCTTGGTTCCCGCGTGGTGAGCCGGTTCGGCGGCGTTTCTCTGCCGTGCGCTCAAACTCGTCCATCCGTTCAGTCATACTGCGTGCTATGCGGTCGAGCCTCTCGTCCATTTTTGATTGGAAGCCATTGAGTGCAATGATCAAGGCGCCGCTACCGTGCTCAGAGCTACGACGGCTAGTGCTGTGTGTCGGTGTGTCGGCAGTGGTGGTGCTCTCGCGTCACTCCTCGGTGCGACTTGAACGAGTGCGTGTTTTCTTTGTCACATCCTCGTGTGAGACGACGGATTTCGGCCTACCACGAGGTTTCCGTGCGGGCATGGGTTCGACCGCGGTTGGCGAGTCGGGAGTTGGATCCCTGGTGCGCTTAGTGCGGGTGGCAGGCATGATGAATGCCTAGAAAAGACAGCAAAGCTTCAGTGGCCACGCGGCAGGTTCGGGCGCACTGGTCGGTGTGAGCTGCTCCGGCTCCTCCGGTGGCGAGTCTGTGAAGGATCCGCCAGGTAGCGCATCGGTTCGATAGTGTGTCTCGTTGAGTATAGGTGGCGCCACGGTTGTCCATAGAGTTTAAGGTTGAAGGGCTTTCGGTCCCGCGTCCCAAATTACCCATGTTGCCGCCGCAACATGCACAACTTACAGCGTCATCAAAGGCCGGTTGCTCTCATACCATGTCTATGTGGTGTGGGAGGTTAAAAATCCCTTGGGTCGGTACAAGTGTAGGCTCGGGCTTTCTATTGACAAACTGTCTAATGGTGAAAACAAGTCTATTCAGACTTATCCATGATAGGCAGTATAAATCTTCAAGAAAAATGCAAATGTCAAATGCTTTGAGAAAAATTTAACATACTGCACAATAATGCATTTATTAAGCTGTCATTGAATGAAGACCATACCATTTTAAAAGTGTGCTATTGTATCTTGTATTTTATTCCATTTTCCTGTAGTTTTGTGCTGGTTTCTGGTTCTAATTTTGTTAATGCTATTCAATGCACTATTTCTAAAGTTGTATGCACAACACGACAATTCTTGCTAATTCCGTCAGTGGTGGGTTTGTGATGAAAATCATCTATTATCTCTTCTTATACTAACACAACTAAGAAATTCCATTCCCATCATAATCCGCAGATCTGATTTTAAACTTAACACGAAATATTAGGCCTATGTATAGCAATCAATCAATTTTACAAATTAGGGAAACATACTGTTAGTGTGACCTTCCAATTTGATACGTTTGTGATATAATACAAGATTATGACATTTGTTTGTTGTTGTTTTACGTCCTACCAACATCAAAGGTCATATCAGGACGGGTACCGACTTTAACAGTGCGCACTCTTCTTCCTGACATTAGGTCCTGATATGACCTTAGATGTTGCTATGACGTAAAACAACAACCAAACAATCCTGACATTGCCCTTTGCAAGATGGCTGACAATATGGGAGATATGTTCATAAGCATATTCAGCGCTCTACGGAGCGACTCAACCAGCCACGGCTGCTACCCAACCAGCCACGGCTGCGACCCAACCAGCCACGGTTGAACTCGTTTGAACTTGTTTCCGCTACAAAGGTATTCGGGGTCAGCGATTGGTTAATAATATATCAAAACAAATGCTCGCTGCCATAGAATTTTTACTCAAAATTAAAAGAAATAAAGAACAATTTGGCATAAACATGGTGCACAAATGCAATATTATTACTTTATTATTACTTTATTCCACCGAAACGATGGTCGTATAACATATTGCAAATGGCGGCCCCAATAAGGGGCGGCCATTTGCAATCGAAAAGAACAGCTCTGATTGGCTAAAATTATGGAAAGATCACATTATTATTTTAGTAGTTTCTTGTTCAGACACATTTTCACATATATATGTATCTTTTGCACAGAAGTGCTTGAAGTATATTTTAATTTTATCAACATCGACTTCTGTTTAAATCACACAATATCAGGACTTAAAGATTGGGAAACTCATCCTGCAAGGGCATGCTCAATATGACCCAGTGGTCAGCCGTTTTTGCTCCTTTCCTCGCTGTGGACCCTTCTCGATATGTTATGTATGGTTGATAATTTGACACACCAACACAAACTCGGATAAACATAGACATAATTTATAGACAAATTAACGGACACGAAACTTAGTAGGGCCTACTATATCAGAATAGGGTGGGCGATAAATACTGAATATTATATAATTGATCAGAACTGTTTGGCACCCGTCCGAGCAGACGACGGAAAGACCGTGCGTTTGTCCGTCTCCCTACACATATAAATTGATAGCGCTTATTTTCCCGTACATAAATATACTCGAAATCACAGTGAGTGGATCTTCTTAATGAAAACATATTAACGTCCTGGCCATAACTTTAATAATCAGACAGACTCACCTCATCGACGTGCATGACAAACGTCTCGGTGTCATCTGGGAACTCTGGCACCGGAAGTTGGCTGCGGATAAATTGCACCCGCTGCATCCCCGGGTTCAAAGCCGTTACATTGACTCTCTCCTGACCGAAGCGCCGCCCACGGGACGTGAAGAAAATAATGTGAGTCGTCCCTCGCTGGGGGCGGAGGTGGAATAAAAGCAGTCAGGTTGAGATTGTAAGAAGCCCGCTAGGTCAAGGTCAATAATTGGTTATAAATAATATGGAAGTTTCACAGTCCGATGAAAGCATCGAAGTTTAAAAAAAGTTAAGTTTTTACCTAGATTTGATCTTACATATCCAGCTTAAGCCCTGTTCACACGGGGCAGTTAATTCGAATCATAAAAATCGACTTGTATAGTTCGGCTCAGATTTGGCGTGTGAACACGCGTCTGAGTCGGTTTAGGGCTGATTCAATTCATATAAATCGGATATTATAAACCACCTCTGTAGGTGGTTTATATGAAGCGAATTTTATGAATCGACTTAGATCGCCCGTGTGAACGCAACCGACTAACTTGAGGCGGATTAAGGACGTCACACGCATGCGCAGTCGAGACCTTAGTTTGTTGACTTTTCGGTCGATCAAAAGCGCATATTATATAATTTAATTAAGGAAACCGCTATCTATGCACAGATATTTTTTTCAGCATTTATTTTTAGGGTTTCACTGCCCAGCAGAAGTTTTGACCGTTCCAAACCAATACGATTCAGTCATTACATATCTAGGTCGAACCCGCACTCTCTGGTGCCAGCATCGTCGAACCCAAAATGGCGCTGGTTAGTCTGGACTTGCTCATGCGCAGATATCGATTTCCGGCCCAAGTACTGCCCGTGTGAACGCGACACTAGTTTGGTTCTTATGATCCGCCTTGTATAAATCGCTTTAAACTTTTCCCGTGTGAACACGGCTTTAGATACTGGTGCATTTATTAAAGTTCCATTGTTCGATGGTTTAGAATTTGTCATTTTCTGAGATAAATAAATTAGGTTACCATAATCTACCATACTTTAGATATATTTGAAGTGAAAAATTAATTTGGGCAAGAATATGCTTCTGCAGTAACAGGTTCCATTAAATTGTCTCAGTACTCCTTTCTATGTGGGGACAAAAGTTTAATAAATGCACCAGATCTAAGTTTGATATGTAGAATCAAATCTAGATAATTGTTTCGGTTTTGAAAATTTGATATTTTCATCAGAGGACTATGTAGCTCTAAGCATATTGTTGTTGCATAGAAGCGGATACTAAGCCGATTTAATAGAATCTATCACTGCTGAAGCCTATGGTATCAGTATTTGTATGTGCTTGCCAAAATAATTTAGCAACTTTTTATTCCAAATATCACAACAAGGGTCTTTTGGGCCAGCCGGAGCAAGGTACTCATGATATATATTATGGTATATATCATGATATATACCGTGATAGATATAATTATATATATATCATGATATATATATATATCATTATATATATCATGATATATATCATTATATAAATCATGATATATGGCTAGTATATCACGATTTAAAATTTGTATTTAACTAATAGCAAATGACTAAAGTTAAACAGTTAAACAGTTAAACATGGCTGGGAGACCAGAACCTTGACGCTAAAGAAAGGTTACATTCAGATAAGGTCAGTGCAGACTACTAGCATGTGGTTCTCAACACGCACATGTACTCACGTCAATGATGTAGTCGTTGTCATCGCAGGTGTCATAGTCCCTGTGGAAAGTCAGAGACATGTGGTTGGGTGTCACTGAAGCCTTATCCAGGGTGTAGTCTTGTGACTGGTCAGTGTGTAACAGTCCGCGACTGTCTGTGTGGGCATCCTGCGAAGGGAAGCAACACGATTAGCCTCATGCTCAGCTCTAACCAAACCGATTTGTAGCCGGCTAGGTCAGCACCAATTCTCAGCTGTCCGTTCTGCAGTGCTCTTTCTAGAGGGCAGGGGTATGTGTGGAGAGTATGCAGCGAGTTGCACAGCGCAATAAGAACAACCACGATTCTTATTTATATATAATACCAAGTATAATACCAGGTATGCAGGTATAGCAATACCTCAGGGAGTTTAATGCCCCTGCCCTGCAGAGTTGTAAACCACTGCCTTGTGGTACAGGTTCTTGACAGAACCGAAGGCTAAGGGAGCAAACCCTAAACAGAAAACCATGTCACTGTGGCAGCATTAAGGGCGGTTGATGTATGGAACTCCCAACATCTCCCGACCAGCCACTGCGGGGACAAATAGTTTGCGCCTGTCTTGACATGTTCTTGCTGGTGTGAAACCTCTATTTGCTCCCCGAGAGAGTGCCGCTGGTAACTTGCAAAAGCCAGCAGCACTTCAACACTTTTGCAGGCAGCTTTCATGAAATGTACAACCACACAAAAGGAGAGCGGCAGTCAAGTAATGAAAGCAGTCTTTGTTGCATCGTGACCGACAGCATGATGATGACAATGATGATGATAATACCAAAGGGTGGTTAAGGTTTAAGGCCATTCTAATCACTACTCCTATGTTATTTGGTGCTGCCAACACACATCGTCGCACTCCACTGATGCTTTGCCATGTATGGGTTGTTAATAGAATTGTGTTTGTGCCTACCATACACATTTCATATTACGTTTGGTGGATTTGACTACCTTTGGTCACTTTGACCAGAGTGGCATCCATTTTGAGTCACGTAACTGCGAGTGTTTTTAATTCTGCCATTAAATAGCACCACCGATATGGTTTACCGCATAATAGTACAGATGGATTCCACCAGATGGACATACTATATTGAAACAGGATCGTGTACAAGTCCAGAATATAGCAGAGAATGTAGATATATACACAGTTTCTGAATATAGTCAGAGACCATGAATATATATATAATGACAGTTCAACACAATATTGGTCCAGGGATTGATGTGCAGTCTAGTTTAACCCATGCTGTGCATGGGTTAAAGCTAGACTGCTATACTATTTAGATATTACATTAGGAAGCAGAAGGATAGCATGCGAGTAGGTTCAGAAAGAGTTGGCTCTGTGATGGAATAATGTGACTGAATGGCATATCGGATCATACATGGTGTTGACCAGTGGGGCAGCACTATAAAGCAGTCATGAGTGTGTGGCGGCACAACTTGCTACCAGATCCTGATATGAGCTAAAAGAAATAACCATCATTTGATCAAATATCCACCCACCTCCAGTAGGGGGCGAACAACGACGTGTTTAAATCCGAGCAAAAGCCGCTTTGAACAAGCTGTGGAAGTCTTGGTTCCAGTGACATGTGTTTATCTATATCAGGCATAGAGTTGATGAACCTGGAGAGAATGTTACCATGCCAAAATGGCAGCCACTAGGGCCTCTCCACTCAACTTTTAAAGTCGATTAATTCTCATGATTTAGTCAATCTTGCACTTCAAAAGTAGCGGGCTATGATACATAAGTATTTAAACAATATATTTAGCTTCTTAAATTAATAATCGATGTGACCCTGTCCATAATCCAACCGGGCGTGGTGGCTGAATTGGTAGAGCGCGGGCCTCACGGGAGTTTGGTTCCCAGTTGAGTCAAACCAATGACTTATACAACTGATACTTGTCGCCACCTAGCCTGGCGCTCGGCATTAATAGGATAGGGCAAGGGCTGGTTAGCTCAATGTCAGGATAATGGTTGGTTGCTGGAGTTCTATGTAGTGGCAACATCGGAGGTTATATCAGGACAGGATAATGTGACTGAGTGGGATATCAGCTCATGGTGCAGGCAGCCTGATTTCCAAGTGGTGCGGCACTATAAAGTCACCATGAGTGCACACTGTCACAAGTCGGTACCCATCCTGATATGACATAGGATGTTGCCAGGACGTAAAACTCCCAACAAACAACCAAATGTCCATAGCCCAACCTTGTGACACTTTTTTCAATCAAGTTGTTTAAGCCCCGTCCACAAGACAGGGCCATGGGAGTAAACAATCATGTGTACAGTCATTACGTTACATCCCCTCCAAGATCCAAGAGGCCCTACCCCATAGATTAATCCAAATCAATTACATGCCATCTAACATCCTCTCACGGCGTTTTCGAGCCATTCACACACATACACAAAACACTCATAACCACCCACATCTACACCCACCCTCATAACCACCCACACCCACACTTATAACCACCCACATCTACACCCACACCCACAGTCATAACCACCCACACCCACACTCATAACCACCCACATCTATATCCAGACCCACACTCATAACCACCCACTTCTACACCCACACACACACTCGTAACCACCCACATCTACACCCACACACACTCATAACCACCCACATCTACACCGACACACACACTCATAACCACACACATCTACACCCCACACACACTCATAACCACCCACATCTACATCCCCACACACGCTCATAACCACCCACATCTACATCCCCACCCACACTCATAACAACAAGCAACTCCACCTACACCCACACTCATAAACACCCACACCCACACTCATAACCACCCACATCTACACCGACACACACACTCATAACCACCCACATCTACACCCCACACACGCTCATAACCACCCACATCTACATCCCCACCCACACTCATAACAACAAGCATCTACACCTACACCCACACTCATAAACACCCACACCCACACTCATAACCACCCACATCTACACGCACACCCACACTCATAACCACCCACATCTACACCCCACACACGCTCATAACCACCCACATCTACATCCCCACCCACACTCATAACAACAAGCATCTAAACCTACACCCACACTCATAAACACCCACACCCACACTCATAACCACCCACATCTACACGCACACCCACACTCATAGCCACCCACATCTACACCCCACACACGCTCATAACCACCCACATCTACATCCCCACCCACACTCATGACAACAAGCATCTACACCTACACCCACACTCATAAACACCCACACCCACACTCATAACCACCCACATCTACACGCACACCCACACTCATAACAACCCACATCTACATGCACACCCACACTCATAACAATACACATCTACACCCAGACACACACTCATTACCACCCACATCTACACCCACATCCACACTGATAACCACCCACATCTACACGCACACCCACACTCATAACCACCCACATCTACACCCACACCCACACACATAACCACCCACATCTACACCTACACCCACACTCATAAACACCCACACCCACACTCATAACCACCCACATCTACACCAACACACACACTCACACTCATAACCACCCACATCTACCCCTACACCCACACTCATAACCACCCACATCTACACCCTCACCCACACTCATAACAACACGCATCTACACCTACACTCATAACCACCCACACCCACCCATCCCACACTCTCACCCACACCCACACTCATAACAGCACACATTTACACCCACACCCACACTCGTAACGACCCACACCCACACTCATATCCACCCACATCTAGGCCCACACCCACACTCATAGCGACCCACACCCACACTCATATCCATCCACCTCTACACTCACACCCACACTCAAAACCACCCACATCTACACCCACACCTACACTCATAACCACCCACACCCAACCACACCTGCACCCACACCTACACCCACACTCATAACCACCCACACCCACACTCATAACCACCCACCTCTACACCAACACTCATAACAACACACATCTACACCCACACCCACACTCATAACAACACACATCTACACCCACACCCACACTCATAACCACCCACATCTATACCCACACCCACACTCATAACCACCCACATCTACACCTACACCCACACTCATAACCACCAACACCACACTCATAACCACCCACACCCACACTCATAACCACCCACATCTAAACCCACACCCACACTCTTAACCACCCACATCTACACCTACACCCACACTTAAAACCACCCACATCCACACTCATAACAACACACATCCACACCTACACCCACACTCATAACCACCCACACCCACCCACACCCGCACCCACACACACACACACCCACACCCAAACCTACACTCACTCAACACAACCCACACCTACACCCACACCTAACCCACACCGACACACTCACTCGTAACAACCCTCACCAACACACACCCACACCCAAACCTAAACCTACACACACACCTACACACACCACTCATAATAACCAACACCTACACCCACACCCACACACCCACACTCATAACAATGCACACCTACACACACCAACACTCACAGCAACCCACACCCACCTACCCCACATCTTCCCACAACCACACCCACCCACACCCACACTCACCTACCCATACCCACATCCAAAATACCCACACCAACACACACCCACACCCACACATCCAAACACACCTACACCCACACTCATGACAACCCACGCCTACCCCAACACCTACACCCACACCTACACAGACACCCACACCTACACCCACTCATAACCACCCACACCCACCCACACCCACCCACACCCACCCACACCCACATACCCACACACCCACACACCCACACACTTACACCCACACCACCACCGACCCACACCCAAACCTACATCCACGCTCAAAACAACCCACACCTACACCCACACCCACACTCATAATAACGCACACCTACACCTACACCCACACCCACACTCACAGCAACCTACACCCACACCAACCTACCCCCACAGCAACCTACCCCCATACCTTCCCACACCCGCACCCACACCCGCACCCACACCCGCACCCACACCCACACCCACACCCACACCCATACCCACACTCACACCTACACCCTGCCCACACATCCAACTGACAAATGCCCGACCTGCCCTCAGAGTCAAGGACCGTTGTCAAGCATTAGTTTGGTTCGGGCGCCGCTCGCTAGGTGGCAGGGCGGCATTCAGCGCGGCCGTACGAGCAAGGTGCGCTTTGATTGGTCAATAATCGGAACCGATATATAACGCTCGGGGATATTGCCTTCTCGTCATTTGACTGCAAAGCATTATGGGAATCGCATTTATTATAGCGTCTCGCATACATACACACACAAATGCGTACATATATACATATACACATAGGTGCATACATACATAGACACATACATACACGCCAATACACACACACATATATATATAGACATTCATACACATGCATACACACATACATACAAATACATACACACATACATTCACATATACATACACACACTTTCACACACATACATTCACATACACACACATGTACATACACACATACATACACACATACATACACACATGCATACACACATACACATACATACATTCCCACATACATACATACACACATACTTACACACATACATACATACATATACATACATACACATACATACATACATACCCACATACATACACACATACACATACATGCACATACATACACACATACATACATACGTACATGCACATACTTACACACATACATATACATATACATACACATACATACATACACATATACATACATACACATACATACATACCCACATACATACATACATACATGCACACATACATATACACATACATCCACATACATACATATACACATACATGCACATATACATGCACACATACATACACATACATACATATACACATACATACACATACATACACATACATATACACATACATACACATACATACATACACATACATACACACATACATGCACATACATACACATACATACATATACATAAATACACACATACATGCACACATACATTCACATAATACACATACAGATAGATTTATGTGTGCAAGAGGAGGCAACGACATGTATATAAGAATGGGCGATATCAATTTTATTAATCATGGGCTAGGGGCTTGGGGATACATATACATAGTCACACACATACATACATACATACATAATATACATACATATACATGCATACGAATATACATACATATACATACCGAACGCGGTGGCAAAATCGGTATAGCGCAGGATTCCAGTGCGGAAGGTCGGGAGTTCGAATCCCAGCAGATTCAAACCAATGACTTATAAAATTGTCCTTGACTGGGTGGAGACGATCAGTGATGAATTTATTATCTATTAATGGAATAATTCCTTTAAAGCAAAAGAAACCAACCGCTACTTAAAAATCGGGCCAAGTAATTTTAACACGTATTCCGTACATGAATATTAACCATATCTTAAGACAATATTCACATGATACAAATATCAACTGCCTTCTATTTAAATATACTAGGTATATCAATATAGATATTGGATATGATAGCTAGGTATAGCAATATAGGTATTGGATATGATAGCAATATGATACAGGACAGATCTGTCCTCCGTAAATAGCCCATTCTGTGACGTCACATTGAGAACGGATAATTAGAAGTACATATGTTGGTTGGTTGTTGGTTGTTAGAGTTTTACGTCCTTGCAGCATCTAAGGTCATATCAAGATAGGTACTGACTTGTGACAGTGTGCACTCATGGCAACTTTGTAGTGCTGCACCACTGGGAAATCAGGCCGCCAGTACCACGACTCGATATACCACTCAGTCACATTATCCTGATACTGAGCAAACCAGTCCTTGCCCTATCCTATTAATGCTGAGCGCCATGCTAGGAAGCGACAAGTATAAATTTTAAATTCATTGCTTTGACTCAACCTCTGCCGTATTCTTTTTTGATTTTGTGCCATAGACCACATACTCTGTCTTAGGTGTGTTCAGTGTTAATTTATTTTCCTGGCACCACCCACCCGTACTTGTCAGTGCCACCCCTATCAAGTCAGCTGCCAGCCTGACATCTCTACTGCGCACCATAAGTGCTGCATCATCAGCAAATAATGTGATCAATGCTGACTCTGAGATCATGGGCAGCTCATTTATAAATATCAGGAATAGGAATGGCCCCAGGCCCTAGGCCTGATACCGCTAGCCTCTGTCACGTCGTCAGGTTCGCACTATATAATTATAATGAGTTACACCAACTGTGACGTCATTCCGCCATATTCATTCATGACACAACGCTGTGCTGATTAATGATTAATGATTGGTTGTTTTCTGAGTTAGAAGTCACTTGTTGTGAGGAGAGGCAGGGTGTTAAATATGAAGTAGACGTATACGACTATGCACGTGTTGCTAGGAATAGAAGGTGGTTGCTACATGTTGCCATTTAATTGCCGTAACTAAGGTTAGGTTACTAATCACTGCGACAATCGCCAGTGGTCGAATGTACCACAATTACAAATTAAGCTTCAAACGTCAGAGGACCAATTATTAGTTAGAATCACTCTCCACACCATATATATAGAACTATTTACTGTAATAGATTGTCCATGTGGGTTATGCTTTTTCGTTGAAGTGCTTGTGAACACAGGATTTACTGTAATAGATTGTCCATGCGGTTTATGCTTTTTCGATGAAGTGCTTGTGAACACAGGATTTACTGTAATAGATTGTCCATGCGGTTTATGCTTTTTCGATGAAGTGCTTGTGAACACAGGATTTACTGCAATAGATTGTCCATGCAGGTTATTCTTTTTCGGGGAAGTGTTTGTGAACACAGGATTTACTGTAATAGATTGTCCATGCGGGTTATGCTTTTTCGGGGAAGTGCTTGTGAACACAGGATTTACTGTAATAGATTGTCCATGCGGGTTATGCTTTTTCGTTGAAGTGCTTGTGAACACAGGATTTACTGTAATAGATTGTCCATGCGGGTTATGCTTTTTCGATGAAGTGCTTGTGAACACAGGATTTACTGTAATAGATTGTCCATGCGGGTTATTCTTTTTCGGGGAAGTGTTTGTGAAAACAGGATTTACTGTGATAGATTGTCCATGCGGGTTATGCATTTTCAGTGATGTGCCTGTGAACATAGGTGAATTTGACGTCCAATACCCGATGATACGAAAATCAATGCCCAGTAGAGGCGTCGTTAAATAAAACAAGCTTTACTTCTTGTTGGTGAACACAGGATTTACGGTAAAAGATTGCCCATGCAGGTTATATTGTTCTGGTGATGTGTTTGTGAACACAGGATATACGGTAATAGATTGTTCATGCTCCAGAAAGTGCTACGTTAACGGGAGGTTATATTTGACAAAGACCAAGGCACGGTCCAATACTCACATTGCTATATCGATGGTGAAAGGCAGTTTCTCTCTTTTCTGATTGGCTGATTTGATGTGTTTTAACACTTACTTATATTGGCGATAATAGATACAGTGCACCTGTAAATGTTACAAATCTAGTAGTGTCGCAGGAATGCGGCACCATACTAATTGCGTTACTTTCGCATGTTATGCTGCTAACAAATTTGAGGCAAATGATCATTTTTAATTGCAGATACACTATCCATATGCTGTTAAATATTCCACTTTAAAAGAACAATATGATGAAACACAATACAATGTGCACACATTTTGTTTATTGCAGCTCTCAGCCAGCCAGCCAGATACGCCTTTAAAATGAACATAAAGTGAGTGACCATCACAATGTTGGTTGGTTGCTTGTTGGAGTTTTACATCCTGGTAACATCCAAGGTATTATCAGGATGGGTACTGACTTGTGGCAGTGTGCACTCCTGGCAACTTTTGCAGTGCTGCCCCACTGGGAAATCAGGCTGCCAGCACCATGACCCGATATCCCACTCAGCCACATTATCCTGACACTGAGCCAACCAGTCCTTGCCTTATCCTAATAATGTTGAGTGCCAGGCTAGGAAGTGACAAGTGTCCATTTGATAAGTCATTGGTTTGACTTGAATAGGAACCGAACTCCCGATCTCCCTCACACTCGCGCTCTACAGATTCGACAACCGCACCCGGTACCATCACAATTTGCTTTCTCAGTAACCCACCGCTAGGAAGCGGAGGGGAGGGGGGTCGGGGAGGAGGGCGCGAATTCCTAAAATGGCGTCAGCTGGGTCAACTTCCGGTCGGGACACACAAAAAAAAGCATACACAAAAAAAACTGCATCGTCATCGACCAATGTGCACCGAAACGCCTGTAGAATAATTCTCACCGGAACCGGAAATGGGAGCTAAGTGCGCCGCTGTGATGCGTGCGCATGACTGTCTAGCAGATGTCTGTGATCGGTCGTGTGGGACGGAGTGCCCACTCGTCACGTGACTGGGTTATTATGGGATGGCATCGATCAAGGGCAGTTGGCGCTCACCTTGAATTTCACGTCATAAAGTGGTGACGTCACTGCTTTTGTTGTTGGCGACTAGCAACGATGACCATCAAGCGGTTTAGTTTAGCTTTAGTTTTTTGGTGTTTTTTTTTCAAACCAAAAAGCAGCAACAAAAACTGCAAATTGCTTAGCTCAACATGAAATTGATCCGAAATGGTATAATTAATATAAGTCTTTTTTTAACTGTATAATTTTTAGTTATGCAGTAGTCTGCACTGCCCTCTCAGGTAAGGAACCACATATGCAGGTGGGCGTGGATAGGGTGATGGTGTCATGGAGCCTAGGTGGTGTAACGGTTAGCACACTGGCCGAGAATGCAAGAGATGTGGGTTCTATTCACATTCTAGGCGCAAAATTTCCCATTTTCATCACATCCACGACATTTATTTCTTTTTCTTTTTATTCCCCATTTATTGATAGGATTTAAAAAAAATTGCAAAATACTAATTATCGTTTGCAATCAATTCATCGAATGTTAGAGATTTTGCAGATGTGAATTAATCTAAATAATTGCCTTGAAATGTATTCCAGTGTTGAAAAGCTAAGCCACTATGCAGTAAGTAACCTATGGCCAAATACCATGTAACACTAAGACAGCTCACTCCCTATCTCTCCCATGGTATTGTAAATTTTGCAGTGCCACCCTGTGGTGGGTTTGATCAGCCCAGCTGCTGGTTTGTGTTTCACATGTAAACACATACAATTATATTATACATGAGATAGGTAAGTATGAATACACATCAATATGAAATTGCTATGAACAAATACACATCATCATCAGCATCATCATCAGCATCGCCATCATCACACATCTTTCACATTCATATATACATGTATACATATAATATAGCACCTGTTTAACCAAGAGAATAGCCAGCGCACCAAGTGGTGGGTTTGATCATTTTGATTACGCAGTACAGTCTGAGTCAGCCGTCTTAATATTATAGGGTCTTTGCTACGGCTTTATGTGCCTTTAGAAATGTATTTTGTGAGCATTTAATGAAAATGTACTTGTGGGATTGTCGCAAATAAGGTTTGTCATGAAGGCCAAGGGACCATGCAACCTTGCTGCATTTAAAACAACTTTTTTATAATGATAGATTTTCCCTCACGTTCTATTCTCCTAATAAATTGGGGGGGGGGGGGGGCAAACGGCGCTTTCTGTTTCAAATATACTACCCATATACTGTTAATTATTCACATGTGTTCGTGATATACACCACGATGCAATACAATGCACACAAGTTGCATTCTAATTCAACTTTCAGCCAACCAATTAGATGATTGCACTGGGTGCGGTGGCTTAACCGGTAGAGTCGGGAGTTCGGTTCCTGGTCGAGTCAAACCAACGACTTATAAAATTGGTACTTGTCGCTTCCTAGCCTGGCGTAAGGACTGGTTGGCCAAGTGGCAGGATAATGTCACTGAGTGGGATATCGGGTCATGGTGCTGGCGGTCTGATTACCCAGTGGGACAGCACTCTAAAGTCACCATGAGTGCGTACTGTCCCAAGTCGGTAGCCGTCCTGATATGAGCTTAGATGTTGCTAGGATGTAAACCCCAAACAAACAAACCAATTAGATGCGTGAAAGGTAGCCATTAGCAATGCTCCTATTTTATATACTACTCACATCATGGACCATGCTGGGCGTTCTATAGACCTATTTCAATGTTTACTGGCTGCAGAACGAATGAACACTGCCATTGAGTTTGCCGGTACGCGTAGTGCAAAACGTTTATTTTATTCAAAATTAATAGAAATGCCTAAGCCTAACCATATAAATTTAATATAATCTATTCATTGAATATGTTTTCTATATGTGTTCCAAGCGGTTTGTGTCTAGGTCGTGTGGTTTTAGAGATATTTAACTTTTTCTGTAAGAAGATTGCTCATGGCCATTGACAATGCATTGAGTTTGCCGGTACGCGCAGTGCAAAACGTTTATTTTATTCAAAATTAATAGAAATTCAGAAACCTAACCTTATGAATTTAATATAATCTATTGGTTGAATATGTTTTCTATATGTGTCACAAACGGTTTATGTCTAGGTGGTGTGGTTTTAGAGATATTTCACTTTTTCTGTATGAAGACTGCTCATAGCCATTGAGTTTGCAGTGTGACAGTGTGTCATCCTGCAGCCAAACTGTGGGTGCACTGACCTAAATACCGATGCTGACGTCGTATGAAATAGGTCTATTGGATTCCATTGTGTTCTACTACCGCCCCCCCCCCCCCCCACCCCCACCCCCACCCCCCCCACCCCCCCCCCCACCCCATCATCGCCCCCTCCCAGCACCCACCCTCCCACTGATCACACATAGGCATTGCCACATATGCGTCCCATGATGCATTTCGGTGCACAATTACCAGAAAACACAGCAACCATTATCACACAAAGAGACCTCACCGGACCAGATACATTTGGGCGTGGGCGTTGTTTCGTGAGAAATACAACGCGCGAAGATGAATTCATTAAATGTGCGCTTTCTGCTCATTGTTAGGGTCAATGCAGCTTCTACACAAGTGGTTTGGGAAACATAGCTTTCAATGTGGGACAGCTGCATATGAAGAGTTCAGGCGCAAATCCCCGTAAATGCTAATCCAAAAGTTCGGATAAAGATTGGAATTAAACCTTCAAAAGGTTCCCTTTTTTTTACATTCCTATTTTTGTGTGTGTGAGCATTGCTCCATAATCATTTCTTCACAAGCAAATTGGAATTAATTAGAATACAAATTAGCTTCAGGTATAAATATTGTATTTTAATTCAAGTTTTGGATTGGCATTTACGGGGGTTTGTGCCTGAACTCTTTATATGTAACCCGAGTGTAGCATGAAATTGAGCATGAAATCTACAACAACAACTACAACAAAAAATAGAGGGGAAAAGTAAACAAATAATTTTTAGAAAGAAGAAGAAGAAGAAAAGGAGAAAAAACTAGGGTTATCTCTAGAATAAACACCCTTCTGTCAACCACAGCATTAAGGTGGAATTCCTTACACGCGTTATGCGTAATGCGTTAAGCATCATGCGTTATGCGGTATGCGAATGCCATCATTCCTTACACACGTTATGCGTAATGCGTTATGCGGCACATGACTGGCTATATTTAAAAAATAAAAATAAACAATTATTCTCCATACTGCTCTGTATATGACCAAATATTGCATTTATATCTATGCAACTTTTTGTACGTCAAATGGGGGTTCCTACCTTTATTATAACCAAATTATAGATAAGTATTCATATTTTCGTGGCTCTGGTAGCATTTTTACCAACCCGAACACCCACCACCACCACTGCCATATGTTTCCACTCAGAAGCCTTGTGCGTGACCATTCCGTAATGCTCAGTCACCTCTCCTAGTGTTAAACTAATGGACACATCAGACTCAGGTTTCTATTCACACCCAGCTTGACGCATAACGCATTACACACCAATCGCTACATGGACCGATCGGATTCGCATTCGCATTCGCATTCGCATTCGCATTACGCGTGTAAGGAATGTAGCTCATAGGTTTCAAGGCGTTTCGATTTTTTGTCGCATTTGCATTTGCATTTGCATTATGCATTACGCGTGTAAGGAATGCGCCTTTTAGTTGTTAATAAACCTTTACAGCTGGGCATGCGCATGACACTGCAGTAGTTCTTGCCACTGCCACCAGAGAGAATGTTAGTGGTGGAATTCCTGCATAAGACTTTTTCTACACAGCATGTTGCACATTCAGCTGTTACCAAATAACATTAGTTCTTCAACTGCCATCTGGTGGCAGGGTGGCGGTGGAAATCCTCTATACAACCTTTTCCATAGAGCATGCTTCAGCGTTAGCTAATGCCAAATAACCGGACCTGGTGGCAAAACTGGTAAGAGCGTAAAACAAAAAACTAAAAACAAATCTTCCCGCCAGACCCAACCACCTACCTGGAAATGGCGCTTCCCTTCGGCGTCCGTCCAGACGACCACCAGGTCAGCATCCGTCGACTCGCCATAGTCGGAGAAGCCGAGCCCCAGCCACTGCCTCCCGGTGTCCATCGCCGCCTCCAACCGGAACCGGATGACGCCGACCGCGTCGTCGAAGTCCCACCACAGGTGAAGCGCGTCTGCACTGTCCAGGCTCGTCTCGTACCGGAATGCTGCATCCGCTGTGGGATCGCCCAAAGCTGAAGCGGTGTTGGTGGCGGTGGCAGAGTGGGAGTCTGGGAATGCGCGCGCAGGATGCCCGGTCCTGTAGAGGCGGCTCGCCGGAAGTGAGAGGACGGAGAGCGCGTTCAGGACGAGGAGGATGAGGTGGGGGCGTTGGGCGGTGTAGTGGAGTCCCAACATAGTGAATGATGGGGTGGGTTGGAGGTGGGTGGTGGGGGTGGGGGGGACTCTGATAGTATGGGGCAGGAGATGAGTTGTGGTGGATCTGATAGGTTTGGTTTAATGGATACTGGACGTTGGGGTTGGGGTTGCGGGTGGGAGTTGGGGGGTTGATTTCAGAGGGGGCTCTGTTAGTTAGGGGAAGGAGGTGAGGGGTTGGGGTATGGGGTGGGGGTGATGGTGGGGAGGGGTGGGATGGGGTGTGGTGGGGGGTCTGTTTCCAGGGAGGAGTGAGGGGCTTTGATAGTTAGGGGAAGGAGATGAGTTGTGGTTGATCTGATAGGATTAATGGATGGTGGATGGTCGGGTGGGAATGGGGGTGGGGTGGGGGCTGCTTCTAGGGAGTAGAGGAGGCAGGGGGACTTGGCTATTTAGAGGGAGGTGGTGAGTAAGGGTTGATCTGATAGGTTTAATGGATGAAAGGGTCGATGCCACTCATGAACGAATTGAGCAGCGTTTCCGATGGCATCTGCGCAGGTATGTGACGTCATGAACTGTAAAGCTCACTGTCTGAAACAACAGAAACACTTTGTTATATATATAACGTGTGTGTGAAATATAATGCAATATGTGAATATATAAATAAGAAAAGTGCTCACATAGACTCTATATATATGTGTGTGTGATATGCATATATATGAGTTTACGGGTATATATATATAAATATATATATATATGAGTGTACCGGTTATGTATGTATTTATATGCTATGTAATTCAATATGCGAATATATAAATTACAACGGTTCTCATGTATATATATGCTTGTGTTATGCATATGAGTTTACAGGCTGTTATATATATATATATATGATTATGAGCGTGCATGCTATATGGGTGCTATGTGATTCCTTATCTGAATATAAAAATAACAAAGGTATTCAAAAAGATTTATGATATATATATGGTTGCATAGGTTATATGAGACTGTCTCAAAAGGTGCTAAGCAATATGGGACAAAACTTTGTCCATTGTAACGATCAACATACTATCTGCTTATGCATTTGCTCAGGATAAACTGATTTGTTTTTTACATGGTGTTTCATAATCCCAATAGAATACATATTGATTTGAAGCGAATGTCCTTGTGTTTTCAGTGTAACCATTTCTGTGCTGTTTTGTGTCAATCGTTACAATGGACACAAAAAACCTTTTGAGACAGGCTCATATACATATGGCATACATTATATATAGGCGACCCCCCTGCCTGGCACTTATCTGTCTATCTTGTCCATGAGGTCTGTGCAGATTATGTAATATGCATATATCATCATGTATTATTCTTACATCTTCCTAATTCAGCCACTACTTCTCACATCTCCCCAGTCACACACAGTCACATCGCCTTCTGTACACCACGTCTCCCGTGTGGAAGGTCGGGAGTTCAACTCCAGGTCGACTCAAACTAATGACTTACAAAATTGATACTTGTCGCTTCCTAGTCAGACGCCCAGCATTATTAGAATAGGGCAAGGACTGGTTGGCTCGGTGTCAGGATAATGTGACTGAGTGGGATATCAGGTCATGGTGCTGGTGGCCTGGTCTCACAGTGGGGCAACACTATAAAGTTGCCATGAGTGCGCACGTCACAAGTCGGTACCCATCCTGATATGACTTTGCTGTTGCCAGGACGTAAAACTCTAACAACCAACCAATCTATGCACCACGTAAAGTTCTCCTCGTTGCACTAATATATCCCAATTTATATCGCTAATACCGCCACAACCAACAAATCCCCACCATAAAACAATGCATATATACATCAACAAAATAATTTTAATAATTAAAAAAGAACAAATCCGTGTATTCCGAGGTACTGCCTGCTGGTCTCTGAGAAAGGACTGAAGCTGTGACCCGGCGTCTTTTCACACCGGTAGTGGGGTGACTTCTCACCCCTTGCTGCTTGTCGGAAAGAGTAGCCTATTTGGCAGTCGTGGGTTTCCTCCAAAGAAATATGTCAGAATGATCATATGTCAGAATGATCATATGTTTGACGTCCAATAGACGATGATACGAAAATCAATGTGCTCTAGAGACGTTGTTAAATAATACCAGCTTTGTGGTGACTTCTCCTTCCCGAACTATCTTTCATTATAGTCTACATGTTATATATATACATATATATATCATATATATATATTACTCATAATTACTCTATGTATATGAATTAATTTATTTGTTTGGTGCATCCAAGTGCATGCATTTAACCGTTATAAACAGAATAAGCAAACGTTAACTAATAAAACAACAACCTCAAAAAGAACCCACTTTTACCCAATAGGTATGTTGTAATATTTTCCGATATAATGCATGAGGACCAATGTGAAATTGCTATAATAAATTGCAACTTGTCTATAGAATGATAAATAGTGTCGTGGGGGTGATGAAAATGGGAAATACTGTGCCTAGAGCGGGACTCGAACCCACATCTCTTTGCATTCCGGGCCAGTGTGCTAACCATTACACCACCTAGGCTCCCTGATATCAATACACTCCCCACGCCTACCTGTCTATGTGGTTACTTGCCTGAGAGGTCAGTGCAGACCACTACACTCGTCCCCCTGGAATTGTAAGTCTTGTAATGCTTACAATTACATACATACAGGCAATGCACTAACACATACATACACAGGGTAGGTTCAACAACCATACAGCGCGTAGCTTGTACAGGATCCTGGTCACGGCACCAGTGTCGTGGGGGTGATGAAAATGGGAAATACTGTGCCTAGAGCGGGACTCGAACCCACATCTCTTTGCATTCCGGGCCAGTGTGCTAACCATTACACCACCTAGGCTCCCTGATATCAATACACTCCCCACGCCTACCTGTCTATGTGGTTACTTGCCTGAGAGGTCAGTGCAGACCACTACAATAGTGTTATATAAAAACCAAAGGCATATGAGGGATGTGTGAAGTTGATAAACTATTACTCATTAGGTATAGAAATTGTATAGTAAAATAGTCTTTGGAGGAGTGTCACTTCCTAGAAATACTCTTTGGAAGAGTCACCTCACATACCCCCTCCCCCCATGGTGTTATTTATGGATCATTGGCCACTACAAGGCACTGTGGCCGGTATAACAAGGCCTTGGAGACAGCAGATTGTACTCTGATTGGTGGATCGAACCATGTGACCACTGCCATCTTGAATTCTAGAAAACCTATATAAAGTAATAAATGAAGGAGTCTCACTCTCCTACTTTCACTCTTCACCTATTTTCCTTCATTACCTGTATTGACTTCCTTTGGCTTGTCCACACCACCCACACCACCAGCCGGCGACTTTACAATGTGGTGCGGGTAGTAGAGGAGGCAGGCGGTGCGGGTAACTAAACTTATTTGTCTTTTTTTAATGCATTCATTTCTAGTGTGACTTGCAGTCCAATTGTGCTAACAATGCTAATCTACGCTAAATAAAACACCACTTCCTGCATGGAAGTGTAGCAGTGTACAATGCTTCAGTGTGCTTTACCCCCCACCGCCCTCACTAGCATGGCCGGGGGCATGACTAGTGGATGGATAGACACTCGTGTTGGCATTTGGAAGTGATGTATTGCAGATGTGGTGAATAATAAATAGTTCTGGAAATTAATGTATTGTTGGTTGGTTCTTGAAGTTTTACATCCTGGCAACATGTATGACCATATCAGGACTGGCACCGAGTTCTAACAGTGCGCACTCATGGCGACTTTATAGTGCTGCCCTACTGGGAGAGCAGACCACCAGCACCATGACCCTATTTCCAACTTACTCATATTATCCTGACACTGATCTAACTAGTCCTTGCCATATCATAGTAATGTTGAGCGCCAGGCTAGGTAGTGACAAGTCTAAATGTTGTAAGTCATTCGTCATATATGCATATATGTGAGAAGAATATGTATGCGTCCTTCTGTGCCTTTATACTTGCATAATACTAATACATCACCTATATATATATATACACATATTTATATATTTATATATCAGTGCATATATATGCAATCATATATATTTATATGAGTGCATATACAAGCAATCATATATACATGAATAGTTCAGGCGCAAAACCACATAAACGCCAATCCAAAAATGTAGTATAAATAACAGATTTTTACTTGAAGATAATGTTAATTCTTACTAATTCCACTCTTCATATGATCACATGGTTATGGAGCAATGACCAAAAGAGTAGGGATATACAACAAAAATCATTTTTGACGGTTTGATTACAATGTTTACCTCCATTTTTGGATCGGCATTTGTGTGGTTTTGCGCCTGAACTCTTCACATATATATGACTATGAGTATGAGTGCATATATATGAAATCATATATATATGAGTGCATATATATGCAATAATATATATGCATGCACTCCTATATATATATATATGAGTGCATATATATGCAATCATATACAATAATAATAATGGAATTCCCTTCTGCGCCTTTATACTCACATAATACTTATAGATTACCTATATATCAACATATTTATATATGAATGCATATATATGCAATCATATATATTAGTGCATATATATGCAATCGCATATATATATATATATATATATATATATATATATATATATATATATGAGTGCATATATATGCAATCATATACAATACACGAGTGGTTACCTGATTAACCCCCCCCCCCTGGTGGCGCATGCTGTAACTACTGCTGACCTACCTGCAGCGTCTCTCGCCGTGCTCCACGTTCCCTCTGCGCACACTCGGCCCTCCACCGCGTCTTTAAAGCCACACTCATGACACCGCAGCCCGCCGGGTGGCGCTCAAGTGCGCCTTGTTTGCTCGCCGGTTGGTCAGACGTGTCCACGTGACAGAACCACGTGACCACGCCTGAGGAGGGGCATGTCGTAAAAAGTGGGGAAGGGGAGGGGGCAGCCGGTTTGCGGCAGCCATGCGGTGGTGGGTTGCGCTGCCGCCACCCACGTTGTGATTCCCGGTCGGCGGGTGACGTCATGGATGTTGGTAGGGAGAGGGGCGGGGGGGGGGGAGGGGAGGGAGGGGTTATCACGTGGGAGGGGTGCGCGCGCATGATCGGCTATGATTAGATATTGGTTTAGAAATCAGCCAGAGCACCACTTTTCACAGATGGGCACCGACAATTTTCTGAACAGAATACTATATGTAATTATTTCCCTTTTGTTAAGATATTTCCTTTTTGTTCAGATTAGTGCAGAACGCGGAGGCGGGCAGGCTTCCAGTGCGGGCTGTTTCAAATAATTTATAATTTGTTAAGTGATATTTTTACTACATTTTGTTCAAATAATTTCAGACCAACAAAAGAAAACTTTTTTCTTTAAAAAAAGACCAAAAAAAAGACGGAATTTGTTTTTTGCCAAGCAATGAGTGAACCGGTGTAGTAAGTTCAAAACACTATCCCACAACAACACTACGGTAGTGTTTTCAACCTAGGTTCAAAACACTACGGTAGTGTTTTCAACTTAGGTAAAGGTAGGTTCAAAACACTACTGTGGCCACGCTCAAAACACTATCCTTAAGTTCAAACACTCCCTTTAAGTTCAAAACACTACTCTCATGATGCTGGCAGCCTGGCCTCCCAGTGGGGCAGCACTATAAAGTAGCCATAAGTGTGCACTCTCACAAGTCAGACCCATCCTGAGATGACCATAAATGTTGCTAGGATGTAAAACAACAACAAACAATCAATCAAACTCTGCAGCATGGTCAGCATATCAATATGTACCAGTAGGTTACATTTTGCGGCATTACAGACCAGACGGGATGGCCAAATGAGTTAGAACGTCTATCTCCCATGGTGGTAGATTGGGGGGTCGTGGGTTTGAACCCTGGTCGAGTCAAACCAATGACTTAAAAATTGATACTTGTTGCTTCCTAGCCTGGTGCTGGGCATTATTAGGATAGGGCTAGGACTGGTTGGCTCAGTGTCAGGATAATGTGACTGAGTGGGATATCAAGTCATGGTGCTGGCAGCCTGGTCTTCCAGTGGGGCAGCACTATAAAGTCACCATGAGTCCGCACTGTCACAAGTCAGTACCTGTCCTGATATGACCTTAGATGTTGCTAGGACATAAAACAACAACAAACAAACAAGCGGCATTACACTTACAGCCCCCACTGCCATGCTATGATACTGTTTTGAACTTGGGTAGTGTTTTGGACGTATGTAGGGGTAGTGTTTTGAACTTAACAGTAGCGTTTTCAACTTAAAGGGCCTGTCACACTACGATATACGGCATCAGCCCATGCCCAATGTACAACAATTTTCCAGTATGTCGGCATTCGTCAAACTTTGCAGGGGCAGGGGATAAAAAATGGAGTACACACAACGTAACACAACGTACATAACGTATGCAGAACGTATCTCTGACCTATTGCTGGCATATGAGAACATTCAAGTGCCTCGCCAAACATTTGCAAAATGTTTGCAAAATGCTCACATATGCTCACGGTATGCTGACCAACGTTACGTACGTTACTTCATCGCTAGAAGTATGGCATATACGTTAAGTACGTTGGAGATACGGCAGGCATACGTTCAAAGTACGTTAGGAGTATGTTATGCATCCATTGGCTGTATGTGGACTGCGTGTTCCGAACAGGCTGAACATATGGCTAACGTGTTGCAACCTATCGCGACCTACTCCTAACGTGTGCATAACGTACACCGATGTACGCTGAGCGTATGAGAAACGTATGAGCCATACATCGACATATGTTGACAATTTTGAATATGCACAAACAATTTTAAGGGCCTGTCACACTATGACATATAGCATTAGCGTATGCTGATGTATGCGGATTTTGACCAACACGTCAGCATATGATGTCATACGTTAGGCATAGGTTGGGCATACGGCGAATACGCTTTGCATATGGCGTCATAGGTCGGCGTAGGTGGAGCCGGCAAAAAATGTTTGTGCGTGTTCAAAATTTTCAACCTATGCCGGCATGTGGCCCATACAGTTCTCATATGCTGGGCGTACATCAGCGTACGTTATGCACACATTAGGGGTAGGTCGGCATAGGTTAGCCGTACGTTAAACCGGCACCCGCCGCATGTCTCTGGCATATATAACGTACTCAGAACATTCTGTAAAAGGGCTGTCACACTATGACGCATAGCCTTAGCGTATGCCAATGTATGTCAGCGTACGGCATCATACATTATGTATACACTGGGCATATGTTGGGTACGCTTTGCATACGGCGTCATACGGCGTCTTATGTTTGCGTGCGTCGAGGCTCCGAAACAATTTTTGTGCATGTTCAAAGTTTTCAACGTGTGTCGATGTGTGTCTCATACATTCCTCATACGCTATGTGTACGTTAGTGGTATGTCAGCATATGTTAGGAGCACGTTCAGTATACGTCTGCGTACATTACTCATACGCTGGTCCTGTCACCTCCAACTGTCAAAATACGCCCCAATACGCCGAGTATACGTCATCATATGCTTTGCATACGTTAATATATGGTGGGGATATGGTAGCCATACACCAGGCATACGCTACGCGTATGTTTCATACATCACTGGTACCACCCGCAGTGCAAAAAGTTTGCCGTATCTCGACCTATTTTGATTTTCAAATTAATTCGAAACGGTACGCACACGCCGCCGCCATATGTCGTAGTGTGACAGGCCCTTTAGCGGCTCGACCTACGCTCGACCTATGACGACCTATGACGCCGTATCCCGAGGTTACTCGACGTATGTCCATGTATGCGTAACGTGTGACGCTGTATGCCGACGTGTTGTTCGAAAATCGCATACGTCAGCATACGCTAAGGCCATACGTCATAGTGTGACAGTCCCTTAAGTTGAAAACACTACCGTAGTGTTTTGAACTTAAGTTGAAAACACTACCGTAGTCTTTTAAACGGCGTAGTGTTTTCAACGTCCTACACCGGCGCAGACCGAGTCGTTGCTGTGTCGGGTTGCTCCCAGTTGTGCGTGGTGTGTGGTGTGTGGTGTGTGGTGTGTGGTGTGTGGTGTGTGGTGTGTGGTGTGTGGTGTGTGGTGTGTGGTGTGTGGTGTGTGGTGTGCGGTGTGTGGTGTGTGGTGTGTGGTGTGTGGTGTGTGGTGTGTGGTGTGTGTGGTATGTGTGGTGTGTGGTGAGTGGTGTGTGGTGTGTGGTGTGTGGTGTGTAGTGTGGTGTGTGGTGTGGTGTGTGGTGTGGTGTGGTGTGTGGTGTGTAGTGTGTAGTGTGTAGTGTGTAGTGTGGTGTGTGGTGTGTGGTGTGTGGTGTGTGGTGTGTGTGGTGTGTGGTGTGTGTGGTGTGTGTGGTGTGTGTGGTGTGTGTGGTGTGTGTGGTGTGTGGTGAGTGGTGTGTGGTGTGTAGTGTGGTGTGTGGTGTGTGGTGTGTGGTGTGGTATGTGGTGTGGTGTGTGTGGTGTGTGGTGTGTAGTGTGTAGTGTGGTGTGTGGTGTATGGTGTGTGGTGTGTGGTGGGTGGTGTGTGGTGTGTAGTGTGTAGTGTGGTGTGTGGTGTGTGGTGTGTAGTGTGTAGTGTGGTGTGTAGTGTGGTGTGTGGTGTGTGTGGTGTGTGGTGTGTGGCGTGGTGTGTGTGGCATGTGGTGTGTGGTGTGTGGTGTATGGTGTGTGGTGTGTGTGTGGGTGGTGGGTGGTGTGTGGTGGGTGTGAGTGGTAGGGGGTTGCATATAGAACGGCAGGTAAAAGCAGTGGGATTGCTTCGATTCCTCTGTGCGGACAGCAATGATAAGGTGCCGATTTGAAAGTGTGGCTCTCAGGCGCAAGTTCCTAATCAGTATCAGTCTAGGTAAGATCACACACAGCAGGTGTGGATTAGGTGCTGGTGTGTCCTGTTGTGTAAAGGGATGTCTCTACTTGTAATGAAAGTGGGGAGCGGGACGTAGCTCAGGCGGCAGAGTGTCCACCTCTAAAGGTGTCGATCATCCGTTTGATCCTGCTCAGTGGACCCATTTGTAGTTTGAGCTATTTTCCCTTCCAACCAGTGGTCCACAACTGGTTCATCAAAGGCTGTGGTATGTGTTGTCCTGCCTTTGGGAAAGTGCATATAAAAGATCCCTTGCTGCTTATCGGAAAGAGTAGTCTATGTCAGTATGTGGCGGCAGTGGGTTTCCTCCAAAGAAATATCTCCGAATAAACATATCTTTGATGTCCAATAGCCGATGATAAAAATCAATGCGCTCTAGAGACCTCTTTAAATAAAACAAGCTTTACTTTTTGTAATAAAAGTCTACGGTTGTGTTCTTAAAGGAGCTCTAAAACGACCACACACAACTTTACTTATTCAGAATTCTCATAATTGAATATCGCCTGTCTCAGGCAGGTTTAGCTGTTAATTCAATAATTGGGGCTTTACATGATGGGTACCGACTTGTGACAGTCATGGCAACTTAATAGTGCTGCCCCATTGGAAGACCAGGCCACCAGCACTATGACCTGATATCCCACTCAGTCATAATATCCTGACACTGAGCCAACCAGTCCTTACCCTATAGTAATAATGCTGAGCGCTAGCTAAGAAGCAACAAACATCTATTTTTTAAGTCATTGCTTTGACTCGACCGGGAATTGAACTCCCGACCTTTTGCATGGGAGGCCTAGGCTCTACCGATTCGGCCACCGCGTCTGGTTATCTAATATATGTGATATATAAATAATAAGGAATGAATGGTTCTAACCGTTCTTGTAATTCCATTCACTATAATGATATGCTTGCTCCACATAGTAGTCTACACACAGCGCAGGTATATACTTCGTCTGCGCTTTTAATGCAACACGGCGCCATTTTGTTTGGTACTAGTTCCACGACTCGCCGTCAGACGTCGCATTAGGCTTTCGCCAACAGAGGGCCACTCCGCCAAGGTCAAGGACCCTCGAACGCAGGAGCGCCGCCATCTTTAATTGGCCCTTGGCAACACAAGCATGAGCCAGTGACGTCAACGTCATGACCACGTGATGCGCGGCCACTTCCGGTTTAAAAGGCATCTTAGCTGCGTTCCTGATATGTGTTCTATTGGTTTCAGTAGCTCGATAGTGCAACCACAAAAAAAATAAAAATTAAAAGTTGCATAGCCCGATGATTTTGAGTTTGACTAATTTTTCTGAGATAATTATATTAAATCGATTGTCATAATTTACCTTTCCTTAGTTTGAAGTAACTTATATTTTAGATGGCTAACTTTTGATATATTATTTGAAGTGTAAGCATGTCAAATTAATTGTGGCAAGCACACCAACACTGTGACATCAGAGGCTTCTGTAGTAGCAGGTTCTATTAAATTGACTCGGTATTCCCTTCTATGGGGCAATACATGCTAAATAAGTGTATCAATATCTATGTTAGATATGTAGAATTAAATCTAGATAATTGTTTTGGTTTTGAAAACGTGATGCCTCATCAGACTATGCAGCTAAAAGAAATACCACCCCCAAAACACTCAACACAACTATGATTTATGCTTTTCTCTACTGTCGTAACAATTTAGATAACTGCTTTGGATGTTGCCTTATTTATTAACTAAGATAAGAATGCCTGGCGAGTGCCGACTGCTTGCTTTCTTCAAACGTTGTCGCTGCAGACGACATTTAGTGGCAGCAGAAGAAGGAATGTGAGGCACCACATGACTATAAATAGAAGTTGAGATATGCGACCCGTCCTGATATGACCTTAGATGTTGCTAGGACGTAAAACAACAACAAACAAACAGATATGCGAAGATTGGCGTGATATGTGTCACCAGAAACACTCGCAGTTCCACATAATGATGTGCGTCATTGTCATTAATTTGATTCATCGCCACCTGTGTTGACTGCCCAGACTGGGTGGCCTAATCAGGAAGAACGCTGGTTGGCTTCACGTGCGCGAAGTCATTGGTTCTAATCCCGGTCGCGTCAAACCAATGTTTAAAGCTGCATAATCCAATGAAAACATACAATTTTCAAAATCAAAACAATTATTTAGATTTGATTCTGCAAATCTAACTTGGATACAGGTGTACTTATTAAAATGTGTCACCACATAGAAGGAGTCAATTTAATAGAACCTGCTAATGCTGAAGCCTATGGTGTCAAGGGTTTTGGTATGCCTGCCAAAATTAATTTGGCATGCTTGCACTTCAAATATCTCAAAAGTTAGTCATTTGATATAAAAGTTACTTCAAACTAAAGTAAGGTAGATTACAACGATCAACCTAATGTATTTATCTCAGAAAATGACAGAAATTCAAAACCATCAGACTATGCAACTTAACAAAATTTCGAGTTATTGCTACCTAGTCTTGTACTTGGCATTAATACGACAATGCAAGGGCTGGTTGGTTGGCTCAGTATCAGAATAATGTGACTGAGCGGGATATCATTAGGTCATGACGCTGGTGGCCTGATCTCACAGTGGGGCAGCACAAGGCTAAATAACGACAAGTATCACTTTTGTAAGTCATAGGTTTGAATCGGCTTGGATTCGAACTCCCGACCTTCCGCACGTGAAGCCTGCGCTCTACCGATTCGGCTAACGCGTCTGGTGACGCAGGTATAAAGTATGGAATCAAACCCTGCGCTAGGCGCAATATTTCCACATTTTCATCACCCCATGACATTATTATATTATGAACTCCACCCTACAAACACAAACCGGACTCGGCGGCCGAATTGATAGAGCGCGGGCCTCGCGTGCGTGAGATCGGAAGTTCGGTTCCCGGTCGAGTCAAACCAATGACTTATAAAATTGATACTTGCTGATTGCTAGTCTGGTGCTCTGCTTTAATAGGATAGGGCAAGGACTGGTTGGCTCCATGTCAGGATAATGTGACTGATTGGGATATCGGGTCATGGTGCCGGTGGCCTGACTTCGCAGTGGGGCATCACTATAAAATTGCCATGAGTGCGCACTGTCACATGTCGCTACCCATTCTGATATGACCTTAGATGTTGCAAAGACATAAAACTTCAACAACCAACCAACCAATCAGGGAAGGTGTGGAACAACATGTTGGCTACGTTAACAATAACACTGTATCACTCTCAGCAAACCCAATATTATGACGTCATTAGGTCACTAGATCTCAGCCCAAATTAACGGTGCAAGTTTCAATATGTCGGATCATAGTATCAGACCCCCGGGGCAATGAAACTGCTGACAAGAGCTGCGTTGACCTCCCCATGTGAAACATGTCGGTGTGGGTAGGATTGGTTGGTTGTTGGTTGTTGCAGTTTTACGTCTTGGCAGCATCTAAGGTCATATCAGGACGGGTACTAACTTGTATTGTAACAGTGTGCGCTCATGGTGACTTTATAGTGCTGCCCCACTGGGATGAGTGGGAAACCAGGCCGCTGTCACCATAATTTGATATACCACTAAGTCACAAAACTATATACAGTGCCTGTATGTATGTAATTGTATGCATTAAACACCTTCTTCATGTAAACCATGTAGAAAGACTAACAATTCTAGGGGGACGAGCGTAATAGTCTGCTCTGACCTCTAAGGCAAGGAGCCACATAGACAGGTAGGAGTGGATAAGGTGATTGCATCAGGCAGCCTATGTATCGTAATAGTTAGCACGCTTGCCCCGGAATCGCACGAAGTATGGAAGATCCCCACAATATTTTAATGCCTGATTTCAACCTGCTATTGTCTATATTATTCATACCATCTCAACATCTCATCTGTAAATAGTACATTATGCACCATAATTGTTAAGGCTTGAAGACCAGTGCCTCTGTGCTGAAATAAGATATTCTTCAACTGGAATTAAAAAAGAAAAATCTTTTGTAACCTGCTCTAGGCGCAACATTTCCCATTTTCATCACCCTAGCGACAATATAATGAACTCCACCCGACCAAAACAAACAAACAAACACACATTTAGCACCCATGCACATTCCCACTGGTTTAGATGCCACTTCATCAGGAAATTCTATGAGTTCAAAGGTTAGTGCTGTATCGATGCGCTGTACCATTTATGGTGCTGTCACATTACGACGCTTCTCGCCGGCGCGCCGCCAAGGCACAAAAAAGTTGAGAAACATAAAACTTTTCGGCGCGGTGGGTAAAAGTGCGATGTCAGCGCAACATGTTGGTAGCGTGCGGCCGATGTTGTGATAACGTATATCAACGCGTGAGGAAAAAAAACTAAAAAGTTTGGTGCGCCGTCCTGATATGACCTTAGATGTTGCTAGGACGTAAAACAACAACGCAACAGTTTGGCGCAACGTGTGGGAATGACCCTGACTGGTTAGTTGTTGGAGTTTAAGGTCCTGGCAACATGAAGGTCATATCAGGACGGAAGATGGCGTGGGAGGGCGAGGAGGGCTTCTATTTCTTACTAACAATTACAAAATATATATTTGTAATCACAGGTGGTATGCAGCTGCGTATCTGCGTATATGGAAGCCATCAAATTGTCAAGACCAAAACAATTATCTAGGTTTGATTCTACATATCTAACTTAGATAATGGTGCACTTATTAAACATTTGTCGTCACATATAAGGGAATACTGAGTCAATTTAATATAACCTGTCACTGCAGAAGCCTATGGTGTTGGAGTTTTGGCGTGCTTGCCAAAATTAATTTAGCATGTTTGCACTTAAAATATCTCAAAAGTTAGCCATTTTAAATAAAAAGTTTATTTAAACTGAAGTTTATCTCAGAAAATAAGTGAAACTCAAAACCATCGGACTATGCAACTTTAAATGGACAAGATGTTGCGGCCTCCGCGCTACATGTTTGTTTAAAAAAATGGATTTGAAGTTTTCATCACACTGTGCAGTTTTAACCCTCCCCCCCCCCCAAAAAACACCCAAACACTCCGGAAAAAAGGGGATTACTTGCCTGTCTGTCGTACACTCGAAGTTCTGATCGATGTACTCAAAGCGGCGTCTGCGGCGTCCTTGTACACCATAACGTAATTATCGTACAGATATCGCCCCCTAGCGGTTGCTATCTGTACCACGCCACCCCTTAACGGCATATAATAGCGGATGATGACACGTCATTGACGAGTTGTCTGTCAGGTGGGGGTGTGGGGGGGGGGGTGTGTAAGGGTGGGGGTGGAGGTCTGATCTCAGAATGAGATAATCCAAAAAGCCTAACTTACAATTACATTCGACCGTAGGCCCACACCTTCTATATATAGCAATAGATAAGAGTTTGGGGTTTTATGTTCTAGTGACATTTGGGGTCATAGCAGGACGAGCAACAACTTGTGGTGACAGTGCATACGGCTGGTGGCTTTATAGTGTTGTCTCATTAGGATACCGCAGCCTAGTCGGCTGCACTGAGCTCTCAGGTAAGTAGCCGCATAGACATGTACTTATGTAGGCATAAATAGGATGTAGGATCAGGGAGCCTTGGTAGACTGATGAGTAGGAATGGCAAGGGGCGTGGGTTCGAATCCTGGTGTAAGCACAATGGTACCCATTTACAACCCCCCACCACCACCACCACAATAGCACACCACCGTCACCTTGATGCGAGGATTTGAAGTAAAAACATTAAAATTAAATGTGTAGACACTAAGAAGTTGGACACCATAGGCTTCAGCCGTGACAGGTTCTAATAAATTAATGAGGGGAGGTGTCTCTAAAGCAAAATAAGCTGAAAACAATAACAGAAAAAAACGGAGTACCAGAAACCCATACAGATTATCCACAAACCTAATCTTCAAAGGTGACAAAAACAAAAAACTAACATAGTATATCTAGATTAAAACAGTAATTGCATGGGTATAAGTTATTACAAATGTTAACTAGGTACAAATATATAATCGAAAACCAAAAAAAAAAGTAAAACGAAATCAATCCGTATGGATTATGACCACTACTGCACAGTGGCGAAAACTAATGATTGCACTTAACCATTCATCATCATCATCAAGCTGTCGGTCGCGATGCGACAAAGATTGCTTTCATTACTTGACTGCTGCTCTCCATTTAGCTCTCTGCTGTGAGAGTTGTGTCTATGAGTCGGTCTTAATGTCTCTCAGCTTTAGGTTTCTCTTGATGGTATCCTTGAACCGGAGACGAGGGTGCCCTCTCTTTCTGTAGCCAGAAGAAAGTTGAGAATAGAGGGTCTGCTTTGGTAGCCTGTCTTATGACATCCTCATGAGGTGTCCAGTCCACTGGAGATTCTTTTTGATCAGAAGATCTTCCATAGAGGGCAGCCCCGTCCGTTCGAGTATTTCCTTATTTGTCCCTTTGTCCTTCCAGGTTAGCCTCATGATTGAACCGTTACGAGCAGAATAAACAAACCATCACTAAAAAAAGAAGGAAATTTACTTAGTATTCCGTCTATGCAGCAAGAGATGTTTAATTAGCGGTCCAATATCTAAGTATGTAATATCAAATAGAGGAGAGTCACTCGGCTGCTGGAGGAGAAGTGTTGATGTCGGCAGCAGCCGAAAGGGGAGTTCTGGGAGGCGAGGGCAGAAAGGCGCATCAGCAGAGCCCTCTGATAGGCTGGCATAAACCCGCAAGCTGAGAGTCCAGAAGGAGGGTGGCGGAATGCTGTGTGAACATCGACAAACTGTCTAATGGTGAAAACAAGTCTATTCAGAATTATCCATGATAGGCAGTATAAATCTTCAAGAGAAAAAAACAAGAAAAAAACACACAAAAAAACATCGCCCCCCCCTCGCGATTCAGCCACAATTCTGACATATTGTGCACAAATGCTTTCATCGGACTATGCAGCTTTAATGGATGGGTCGTGAAACCTGCCGGAAGTAAACGCTTTATTGCAGGTAAAACTAGAAGTCATAATGAAACCCGCAATAAATCCCACCGCAGTCACGAATCCAATCAAGCGTCGTTAATGTGGCATAACTGTTGCGTAGAAGCGAATATTGAATGTCAGTGAGGACCATGACCTGTTAATAATGTCATGATAACGTGATGGTGGTATTGTTGTGATAATGTCATGATAACATGCTGGTGACGTGGTGACAGCGTCATGATAAGTTGATGGTGACATAGCAATAGCGTCATGATAACTTGCTGGTAGTGGTATTGTCCTGTTAGTGCCATGATAACTTGATGATGAAGGGTAGTACTATATAGTGATAATGTGGTGGTGACATGATGAGAGCGTCATATTTTGTTTGTTTGCTCTTGTTTTACGTCCTAGCAATATTTAAGGTCATATCAGAAGGGTTAAGAACTTGACATTAGCATCCTACAAGCGCCATGATAACTTGATGATGACAGGGTATCAGTGATAATGTGATGGTGACATGATGACAGTGTCATAATAACTTGTTGGTATCATCCCGTTCATCATCATCATCATGCTGTCTGTCGCAATGCGACAAAGACTGCTTTCATTACTTGACTGCCGCTCTCCATTTAGCTCTCTGTTGTGAGAGTTGCGTCCATGAGTCGGTCTTAATGTCTCTCAGCTTCAGGTTTCTCTTGATGGTATCCTTGAACAGGAGACGAGGGCACCCTCTCTTTATGTAATCAGAAGACAGTTGAGAATAGAGGATCTGCTTTGGTAGTCTGTCTGATGACATCCTCATGAGGTGTCCAGTCCACCGGAGATTCTTTTTGATCATCCCGTTAGTGCCAAGATAACTTGATGCTGACAGAGTAATAGTGATAGTGTGATGGTGACATGATTGGCTGGTTATTGGAGTTTTACGTCCTAGCAACATCAAAGGTCACATCAGGATGGGTACCGACTTGTGACAGTGCGCACTCATGGTGACTTGATAGTGCTGCCCCACTGGGAGACGTCACATCATCATTGTTTGTGACGTAGTTTCTTAACACTGGGCAGCCTTGTCCGCTCATCTTGGCGTTGCATAGTCAGCCATGTTGTGTAACTTGTATGTCCACTATTAACATTCTATGTCTGTCATTACACGGTTAATTAGAGCTGTCACTAATTCACCGTCTAATAGCAGGCAAAGATGTGTTCGTGACATAGCTTCTTAACACTGGGCAGCCTTGTCCGCTACTCTTGGCATTGCCTAGTCAGCCATGTTGTGTAACTCCCATGTCCACTATTAACATTCCCTGTCTGTCATTACACGGCTAAGTAGACCTGTCACTCATTCACAGTCTAATAGCAGGCCAAAATTTGTTTGTGACATAGCTTCTTAACAGTGGACAGCCTTGTCCCCTAGTCTTGGCGTTGCGTAGTCAGCCATGTTGTGTAACTCCCATGTCCACTATTAACATTCTCTGTCTGTCATTACACAGCTAAGTAGAGCTGTAACTCATTCACCGTCTAATAGCCGGCACAGATTTGTTTGTGACATAGCTTCTTAACATTGGGCAGCCTTGTCCGCTAGTCTTTGCGTTGCGTAGTCAGCCATGTTGTGTAGCTCCCATGTCCACTATAAACATTCTCTGTCTGTCATTACACGGCTAAGTAGAGCTGTAACTCATTCACCATCTAATAGCAGACATTGCATGCCTCATTATAACATTGACACAAAACTAGCTGAAAACCTCATGAAAATTTGATTGTTGTTAAGTGTGTTGTGTGTGGTTACTATCTTCAGTCACACAAACACCTGAGTAACCCACACTTTGAGGTGGGTGGGGACGTGGGGGTTTGGTATGGGTGTGGGTGTGGGTGTAGGGTGGGTGTGAGTATCACTTTCATCAAGACATATCTTTGGGGTAGAGTTGATGCATCGATATTTGAAAGCACCATTTGGATTTAGTAGCAGACTATCGATAACTGAGATTAACTTGATGTAAATACGACACAGTTGAAGTGGATTTAGATCAACTGTGGAAGAAACGCTGTGTGTGTCTATACCCGTGTTCAACAACGGCAATGATTGAAAATATAGCTAGATGATTGTGTATAAATATATATACATGTTTAACCATTCGGCTATTTCGCCCCTCCACCTAAGGTGAGCCTACGTGTTAATTTATATAATTATTTCCATGTGAATTTCCTGGGCCTGCCACGGGCCACCACTGCCTCTCGTCCCGTCTGCAGGTAGACCGCCTCCATCAGTGTAATTCCCGGGCTAAGGGCGAACAGCCAGAGTATCATCGAAATATGGTTTTTGTCCCTTCCCCCGCATTTATATAATAAAGAAGTTACTTATTGTTTCAACTAACTGGCTCTCCTCCCTGCCATGCAGTGTGTGTTAATATACTGTAATTTAATCCAGAACTAAGCAGACACTCCCTGTGGTGCTGCCGCTGTCACTGATAATCAGCCTACGTTATTGTCTTTCCGAACTAAATATCACTACGTTAATTCTGGTTTTCATTAATAATATATCTATTAATATCCCCGCAGAAGGGTTGATCGGCTGCTTTAAGCCTACTAGACAGAAGGCCGTTAATTACATATAAAATAATCGAATATCAATATCAAGTTGACCATAGCGGTTAATATACATAGAGACTGCAAGGAACGTTCCAATCACTTTTAAGAGCTCACAGTTTTATTCTTACCCTACTAGTACAATCGGTTTCTCTACTAATGATGAATACTCATAACTGCTACCCTTCCCACCTTTATTACTTTACAAACACTTCCGAATTGCGACAATAAAGGCCTAAATCTCATCTAAAACATCAGAGCGTGCAAAAACACGTCCGATGGGTCTGAGCCTGAGCGCTCGACCTTCCACTGTTGGTAGGAAAGTCACAATTGACGTCTCCTAGCAACGCGTTACAGCAGGGAACCCGGCCCCGCAAATGGTGGCAAATGCAGCTCTGTCTTGGCGAGTAGCCCGCATTTCTGAATGCGGGCTAATTGGCCCAAGCCCGCAATTGCCACAGGACGAGTAGTCTCGCCTACTTCACATGTATATACTATATATACATACAGTGTATAATGCATATTATATTATTATGTAATATAATATTATCTATATTATATATTATGCATATTAGATATACTTGTTGAATCAAGCTACTCTAAACACTTTTTGAATATTATAAATGTTTCATTATTGTTTATAAGATAAATATAATACATTGTATTCCACATATTATATATATTATTTACATTTCATAATATATATATGATTTACATATAGTAGTGTGGTGCTGTGGGAACGCGTGGGAACAGCGTTCCCTTTCTTTGTTTGAGAGGAGGAACCGCGTTCCCTCACTATTTCAAATAAACGCAAACCTGCGTTCCCTCACTTCTTTTTCTAGCACAACACTGTATATATTATATATTATATTATACATATCATATATATATATATTGCATATATATTATTTATTTAATATAGATAATTGATATATATATATAGTAGTATATATACATATTGCATATAAATGATATATTGTACACATTAGTAATTTGTACGTGCTTAGTTTTCGTATTTTATAGAAATCATTAGCTTAAACGAAAATGCAACGAGTTTATTGTATTTCGTCTTACCTATCTTCAAACCGCAACCTATGCATTCATAGATAGAAATGGCGTGTCGAATATAAAGCACACATAGATATCTATATATATATCATATATATCTAGATATCTATATCTATATATCATATAGATATATATATATATATATATATCACGTAGTTATATATAGTATTATTTGAGATCTGCAAGAGTTACCTTAATATGCAGTTGCGCATAAGTTACTTTAATATAGATCTCCAGTTGTGCGGAGAACTTCCCCAGGGGCTTACCCCCCCCCCCCCCCCCCCCCCCCCCTTCCGCCCCCACCGGTCCCGTGGGCTGTGTTGACGCCTCGTCCAAGTCCAAACCCAGACGGTCCATTCCCAGAATAAATCACAATCAGCCGGACCTTCTTTCACCACGGAAAGGCAATGGCCGACAAACAATTCCCCAGAATTCTCAGGAACTACCCCACCACCCCCATACAGCCAGACCAGCACGGTGAAATTAGTTTCGTACTTGGCAGAGGTTCGTATGTGGCGTTGTGTCCACACTTTAACAATCACAATATATACGTGTAT
The DNA here is from genome assembly GCA_030323885.1 of Branchipolynoe longqiensis. Taxonomy (NCBI): domain Eukaryota; kingdom Metazoa; phylum Annelida; class Polychaeta; order Phyllodocida; family Polynoidae; genus Branchipolynoe; species Branchipolynoe longqiensis. The sequence continues at coordinate 28,614,605 of CM059201.1, read as the reverse complement.
AAATAAACCAGTATAAACCAGTGGTGCGTAATTGTCATGTATTGGATGGAGTTCACATCCATAAATAACAATGCCAGAGCTGCCACATGATACGGGGCACCCGTATCCGATACGAATTTTGGTGTTATTTTTAGTGATACGGTCGTACTCTATTTTGCTACAGATCTTCAGTTAAATTTATGGAAATAAAAATGTGTAACCACATTATTCCTTTGTATGCATTCCCCAACACTGCAGTATAATTCACCAACTAATTCCCTAACTAAATCAATTATAAATGAACAAACTAAATCACAGTGATGAATGTTGTATGTGAATGTAATGTAATGTGTTGTATATAATGTTTGAATAATAAAATGATGTAATTTTATTCACATGTTTTAATGGTATGTGGGACATATGTAATGGAATTATTATCTGATACAGATTCATACAGATTTATATAGGATATTCGGTGAAAAATACAGATTGCCATCCAAAAACAAAATGTGGCAGATCTGTAATGTCAGAATACATTTCACCAAGAGGTCAGTTTATACATGCATGCCCAACTCTAACCCCCACCCCACCCCCACACTCTCACCCACCCACACCCCCACATCCACATCAATCAACCCTGGCCCACACTGCCCACACAGCCCGCACAAACCTTTCTTGTCCAACCACCATTCGCTCCTTCTTCTGCCAATATTGAATCTCCCACAGCGCCTTGCCTTGGACGTCTGCAACTTACTAACTATTCACCGATGAAATAAACCAGACGGGATGGCCGAATGTGTTGAGGGTCCGTCTCCTGTTTTGGGAGAATGACAGATCCGAACACATGGGTTTGTGGGGTTGAATCCTGGTCGCATCAAACCAATTACTTAAAAATTGATACCTGTCACTTCCTAGCCAGGTGCTCGGCATTAATAAGATATGGCAAGGAATGGTTGGCTCAGTATCAGGATAATATGACTGAGTGGGATATCAGGTCACTAGCTTAACTGGAGGGGTCTTTTGCGACTGGTGTTTGTGTTAGTGAAACCTCCCCAGCTGCCCTCGCTGCCCTCGGCCTATTCATGGCCACCTTAACAAATTTCCTCTCCGTGAAAGCCTCGGTCTGATAAACGCGCGTCCACAGAACGCTATTACCCGCCCTTCACGTCCGATCGCGCATGCGCGGTGTCGACGTACGACGTACGAGGAAAGGTGCGCCAAAAACCGTGATCACATTACTCGGCGGTGTAAAAAGAATAAGAAAAAGGTCGTCTGCTCCCACACACTGTGAGCGCATGCGCCGGTTTATCGCCTTAATTTCCGGTGACGTCACTCGATATCGGCAACAGTAATTATTCTGACAGAACCTTTTGCATATTTGAGCTTCTTTCTGTATATTTAAAAATTATTTTGTGTTATTAAATCCTGTAATATTTGGACTAGCTCCATTGATCGGACGCGGTGGCCGAATCGGTAGAATGCAGACTTCCCGTGCGGGAGATTGGGAGCTCGATTCCCGGTCGAGTCAAACCAATGACATATCAAATTGATGCTTGTCGCTTCCTAGCCTAGCCTAATAATAGGATAGGACAAGGACTGGTTAGCACAGTATCAGGATAACGTGACTGTGTGGGATATTGAGTCATGGTGCCGGTGGTCTGATTTCCTTGTGGGATGGTAGCAGCACTATAAAAGCTGCCATTTGTGTGCACTGTCACAAGTCAGTACCCATCCTGATATGACCTTAGATGTTGACAGGATGTAAAACAAACCAACAAACAACACTTTAACTCAAAACTCATATGGCCACACTCCTGCAAGGTCCATTGCACCATATATATACATATATAATATATATATTTGACGCATGCGCATTGCGAAAAGGCCTGCTTTAAACCGGATACCCTCTCAAACTGCGACACCGGCAGCACCATGAAAAATCCAGGAATGGTGCTTTTTTCACCAATATTCACATGCTCACAACCATTTCTGTATGTACTTGATTTTGATGAAATTGAATAACTTAGAAGATCAGCATATGTTCTATATGATGTTGTTGGATTGAATATATAGTAAGTAACAGAAGGACAATGATGTGTAGCGGATTATCCAAGTTCCATTTTATTTACCCTATATATATATATCAGTACCGATATGTTATTGCTAGGATCGCTAGCAATAGCATTAGCAGCGATATTACCCTCAGTCATGTCATCTGAACAAACCTGTCCTTACCCTGTCCTATTATATATTAGAGTCTAATGCCGAGCATTATGCTGTATTGTATCACGTATATAATAGATATCAGAGAAGGGGGTGGAGGGATGAGGGTGCGTATGAGGGTGTGGGGAGGGGGGGCGTTGGTAGAGGCGGGGGTGAGGGTGGGGTGAGGTTATGAGAAGGGGCTGGAGTTGGTGATGGTGCATATGAGGGTGTGGGGAGGGGGGGGGGGGCGTTGGTAGAGGCCGGGTTGAGGGTGGGGTGAGGTTGGGAGAAGGGGCTGGAGTTGATGATGGTGCATATGAGGGTGTGGAGAGGGATGGGGTTGGCAGAGGGTGAGGGTTGGTATGGGGTTATGAGAAGGAGCTGGAGTTGGTGATGGTGCGTATGAGGGTGTGGGGAGGGGGGCGTTGGGAGAGGTGGAGGGTTAGGGTGGGGGTGGGGTTATGAGAAGGAGCTGGAGTTGGTGATGGTGCGTATGAGGGGAGGGGGGAGGGCGTTGGGAGAGGCGGGGGTGAGGGTGGGGGTGAGGTTATGAGAAGGGGCTGGAGTTGGTGATGGTGCGTATGAGGGGAGGGGGGGGGGGCGTTGGGAGAGGCGGGGGTGAGGGTGGGGGTGGGGTGGGTTATGAGAAGGGGCTGGAGTTGGTGATGGTGCATATGAGGGTGTAGGGAGGGGGGGGGGCGTTGGGAGAGACCGGGGGTTAGGGTGGGGGTGGGGTTATGAGAAGGGGCTGGAGTTGGTGAGCGTGCGTATGACTATGAGGGTGTGGGGAGGGAGGGCGTTGGCAGGGGGTCAGGGTGAGCGTAAGTGGACGCTTTACTTGGTCGGTGAGGGCCCAGATGAGAATAAACAGTGAATAAATAAATAAATAAATACATAATTGAATGAATAAATAAATAAATATATAAGAGAAGCTGCAGCAGAGCCTTGCGCCTTGGCGCAGTTCATCAAAGGCAGGCGAAGACAATGGCGCCTTAATCACGTGCCTGTCACCAGTGACGTCACGTGAAGTCACGTGGCGTCACCTTCTTTTATCGCTAATTAAGAAGCCACTCTCGCACTGAAGCCGCGCCACTCTCGCGACAATTACGCGTAATATCACCGCTACTAAGAACCCACTTTGGAAGCTGTGGAACTCTGGGGGGTTGGGGGAGTTTTTTAAATATATTTTTTATTAAAGTTATGCGCGAATCCACGCGCAGTTTACAGATGGTGCTCTGCCTCTGCGTTAGATAATAAACGTTGGAATCAAACCCTCAAACTTTATTTTTCTATATTCCTTCTCTTTTTTTTTATTGCTCCATACCCATGTGATCATATGAAAAGTGAAATTACAATTATTTTCAGGAATTTTTTTGGTATTTAAACTACATTTTTGGATTGGCGTTTACGTGGTTTTGCGCCTGAACTCTTCAAATATTCACCAGAAAGGTGAATGACAACGTAGTCTAAATATGGGCGATAATTGCTTTAGTGTGGAACAGGAAGTGGAATTGCTGGTTCCGGTATCCAATGGCTACTTATATCGGCATAGAGTTGGTGAGATGGGAGAGAATGCAAAAAGACAAGATGGCGACCATAGAATGTGGTCGATTTGACTTTTAAAGTCTATTAAATTACATGTTTTATTATATTTTTCAAATCAAATGTAGTGGCTAAATATTAAGACATATGTGAAGAATATATTTTGCTTCTTAAATTAAGAATGTATGTGTTGATTTCATTTACCCGGCCTTTCACCACTTTTTCTAACGGGTTGTTTTTCACCTCTACTGCATGCCTTCCCTGAGGGTCCGGTACCTAAATAATGTTTGCCTGAAGACTCAGCTCAAGGGAATAGTTATTTAGACCCCACTTTGAGGGGAAGGTACATTTGTAGAGGGTGTAATGTGGTTATTGGTTCATTGATTGATTGCTGGTGGTTTAACACCGTGTCTGACTTTTTTCTAGGTGGGACTCCTAATCTGAAGGTCAGTGGTTCGATTCCCCATGCCTCCACCTCTGCCAATTTGGATTTCCACTGCTGTGTATAACTTACAGCGTCATCAAAGGCCAGTTGCTCTCATACCATGTCTATGTGATCTGGAGGTTAAAAATCCCTTGGGTCGGTAAAAGTGTAGGCTCGGGCTTTCTTTCGACAAACTGTCTAATGGTGAAAACAAGTCTATTCAGACTTATCCATAATAGGCAGTATAAATCTTCAAGAAAAAGAAAAAAACACTGTGTCCAAAGCAAAGGCCATATTCCACGGTGAAAAGTTAGTGGTTGTTATCTGTCAGTTTTGTTGATCACGCTTATATGCCTACATTGAAATTTGCATGAAAATTTGAAATCGTCAGATTTATGTCAAATGATGGCCAAGAAAATTCCACAGGGCAGATTGGGAGGGCTGGAAAGTTCGTTTTATTTAACGATGCCTCTAGAGCACATTGATTTTCATCATCGGCTATTGTATGTCAAACATATGGTCATTCTGACATATTTCTTTGGCGCAAACCTGCTGCTGCCACTTAGGCTACTCTTTCCGATAAGCAACAAGGGGTATTGTATATGCACTTTCCCAAAGACAGCACATACCACAGCCTCTGAAGTTTGATGAACCAGTTGTGGACCACTGGTTGAAACAGAAAATAGCACAAATTGTAAATGGGTCCACTGAGCAGGATCTATCGGATGACCCATAGCTTCAAAGGCGGACACTCTACCGCCTGAGCTACGTCCCGCTCCCCAGGGAGGGTTGGTGGTGAGGCCATAGAGGGCGCTGGTGCAGGACGCTCCCATTGGCTGGGGCGTTGGGGTGGGATCTTTGGGAGGAGGGGGGTGGAGGGGTAAGTGGTTGGTGTAAGAGTCGGGGGGGGGGGGGTCTCCTGCCCACGAATCAGATGCAATTCTGACGTGCCCAATCATATCTTACCAACTATACTGCACTTTTGTGTTTCTCTGCGAGGCTGTCATACTCGAACCCAAGTAAACAAACCAGTCTCCAGCATTTCGATGCTCGCCAAAATCAAATTTTGAGGTTTTCCATGTTTTCATTCTTCAAGTTTCAAGTTCATGTTTTCATTCTTCATTCTCTTTTATGTAAGACTTACTTCAAACTAAAGCATAATAGAAAATAACGAGCAACCTATTATATTTATCTAAAAAGGAACATGGCAGAAAACATCAAATTATGCAACTTGAAAGTGACCTAAGAAACACATTCAATGAAGTTATATTGTGTATTTTATTTTCGATTTGTAGTTACGATATTATCAATTCGGTAAGGCTCATCAGTGATAGCTAGCATGATGATATACTGCCATATCATAGCTTGCATGATAATATATTACCATATATTATCATATATTATAATATATTATCAGCAATAACTGAAGAAAACATGCCTACAATATCCTTCAGCTCTGGGCTGTTTGAAAATACATAACAAATATAGAGTAGTTCATATATTCAAAATGAAAGTTATTACATTTAGTTGCATTAAAGAGGTGTGAATAATATTAACTAAATACCATACTTAAAAATCTCAACCATAGGAATGTACTCAAATCTACGACGAGAACAAATATCTTGTCAAGAATAAACCGAAGATTCCATACATGCGGTAGGCGGTATGCAAATGCGAATGCAACAAAAAATGGAAAAGCATGTAAACACACAGAGGTGCTTTCATGTCTGATTGCGAATGCGAATGCATGGATGGCAAAGTGGATTGCTCAATGGACCGATCGGTGTGAATGTGAATGCCGCATATGCATTCGCATCCGACATATATGGAATCTTAGCTATACTTTGAAAACTCTAATTGCAATTTTCTTCACAGGATTATATTACAGTTGCATAGTCCGCTAATTTTGAGTTTCGCCACATTTTTTTTTTTTTTAGATAAATACATTAAGTTGGTCGGTATGACTTACTTTACATTAATTTGAAACAAGTTTGACTTTAAAGGGTTAAATTTAGATATATTTGAATTGAAAACCTACTAAATTGATTCCGGGATGGATGTCAACATGCTGGACATCATACGTTTCAGCAGTGACAGGTTGTAATAAATTGGGTTAATATCGCCTTCTATGAATCGATAAATGCTGAATGACTACACCAGTATCTATTTTGGATATGTAGGATCAAATGTGGCTGAGTGTTTTTGGTTTAACAAATTAGAATCTTTCATCGGAATATGCGACCAGACGGGATGGCCGAATGAGTTTGAGCGTCCGTCTCCCGTGCTGGTAGATCGTGGGTTGGAACCCTGGTTGAGTCAAACAAATGATTTAAAAATTGATACTTGTTGCTTCCTAGCCTGGCGCTCGGCATTATTAGGATAGGGCAAGGAATGGTTGGCTCAGTGTCAGGATAATGTGACTGAGTGGGATATCAGGTTATGGTGCTGGCAGCCTGGTCTTCCAGTGGGGCAGCACTATAAAGTCAAAATGAGTGCGCACTGTCACAAGTCGGGACCCGTCCTGATATGACCTTAGATGTTGCTAGGACGTAAAACAACAACAAACAAATCGGACTATGCAGCTTTAAGGATTGCCACTTTCAAAGCTTAAGACTTTGGCCAAACATACACATAACGATTAGCATGCATTACGGACCGTAAAGATCTTTTCAGTATGGAATACTATAAGCTATCAAGTATCATCTTCACCTACAAAGGTATGAAGGGTTCAGATGCAAAAAACTGACAAACTCCATCCGGGCCAAAATGAAACCATGACTACCACATTTGAGCTGAAGCTGCCATCATTCTGAGAATCAAATGTTTCGTTGTTTTTTGCAGAAACTGCCACATCCCTTATATAATGTCCTACTCAATATGAAATTGATAGACTTGAACTGGAAATCACAATAAATTCTATTTGACAGAAAATAACCCAAATGGATTTGTCGCTTTTTGCACCTGAACCCTTCATATATACATTTAAAAATATTTACTTATATATATAGATAGCAGTCTCATTTTGCTGATTGTCCTTTATATTGGGACTCTTTGTATGTGAAGTAACACCAATATGGCTTGGTGTTATTTGTGAATACTGCAGCCTGTTCTTTCCTTTCAAGTGTTTATTGGTTGTCCCAGGATTTCCTGCTTTAATGTGTCAACAGACCTGTGCAACAGACCTCACAGCTTATAGTATCGTCAATGCTATTTTCCTCATTCTTGAGTGACTTTTAATAACACTTTTACCGTGAAGAATAAACGATTACATAATATTCACAAGCAATCTTTCCATGCATCCCACAACAGAGACAACGCCAACCATTTAAAATGATTAACTTTGGAGATATTTGAAGCCAAATTAAGTTTGATGCGCAGGCCAAATTTCTAAACACCGTTGGCTTCAGCAGTGACAGGTTCTATTGAATTGACATAGTATTCCTTCTATGCAGTAACACGTATTTTGGAAGCGGCGATTCTGTAACACAACAAACAAAGCTGCATTTCCGTATTCAGTGTTCGATTCCGAAACAAATGCCGAAGAATAAGTATGGTGCACAAGCCTGTGTCTCTTAAACTGCCTTCTGACATCTATGTTGTCAGGTAACTAATTCAGTATATATATATATATATATAATTATATATACAAGATATATATATATGATGTATAACCAATTATGCGAGAATAAAGGCGTGAAAGGGAATTTGCCTATATTATTGTACATCTTTCTATTTGATATATTGCCTCCCCCACCGCCCCATGGTGGCACCTCCACCAGCCGCCACTGTAACTACCGGGCCGCCAAGCGCCACTCACTCTGGAGGATTTTATATTATATATTGTATTCTCGCGGGTTAATGCCCTGGGCATTTAAAACGGCAGATCACTGAAGTTGGGGTGGGCGTTAACCGACACACGGGCGTTCACCCGTGAGAATACGGTATACATCTTTTCTGTCCATTTTTGTTAGAGGTGTGGGGAGGTAGTTCTGTCCGAAATCAATTCAATTCAATATATCTTACACTCTGTCCCTATGGGTGCGCACACATACAAGTATGGTAATTTGACACTGCAGCGAAAACAAACTTACGACTTAGTAGAATATTGTGTACCTACTTAAACAGCAATATAGCTACATCCAGCCTTCAGAAAGCTTGGCATGGCAGAGGTAAGCGGGCTTACTTCTTATGGCAGTGACGCTTCTTACAACAGGCGGTGATTGCTTAGTGACAGACAAATCAGGGCCGCGTTCAAGCTCCATCTCGGAGGCGCCTCGGCGACGGGCATAACGTCACGCCAGTCTGAACGACAACAGCAGTTGGTCGCCTCGAAAATGGCCGCCCCCATAGGCGGTGGCCATTTGCAATGGAAAGGCTGCGCTGTGAGTGGCTGAAACCACTGGACACAGCGGCCATTTTTGAGGCGCTTTTTGTCTCCTGATTGAAAAGAGAGGCATCGCTGAGATGTCACCGAGACGCACCCTGAACGCAAATAGGCCAAAAAGCATCGCCGCGACGTCGCCTCCGAGACGGAGCCTGAAGACGGCCCAGGTAGCGTTGATATAGTTAAGAAGTAACACTACCATGTTATTAAAACAAACAAGCAAATACATCCAACATATAGCCTGATTGTATGACTGCTCACTCGTGCTAGTTAGTTACTAGAATTCAAATGTATAAAAGGTGAATTATTTAGAAAATGTTGTCTATAGTGCCTTGCTGAAACAATAGTTTAAAGTTGCATAGTCCGATGGTTCTGAGTTTCTGTCTTTTAACAGTTGTTGTATATAGATAAAGACATCAGGTTGATCATTATAATCTACCTTACTTTAGTACGAAGTAACTTTAATTTAAAATGGCTACCATTGACGATATTTGAAGTGTAAACATTCTAAATTAATATTGGCGTGCTTCTCAAAACTCTCACCCCATAGGCTTCAGCACTAGCAGGTTCTATTGAATTGAAGTATTATCCCTTTCTATGCAGCAACAAATAATTATAGAATGCACCAGCATCTAAGTTGCCATACATAGAATAAAATCAAGGCAAATACTTTTGCTTTGAAAATGTGATGCTTTCATTGGACAATGCAGCTTTAAATAAATATTCATAAATAGCATATATGAAAGTAATGTTAAAATAAGAAGTTTTTCCTAAACACAGTTTCACAAGTACAACTTCAAAATTAATAGCACAACAGCACCTAAAATATCATTTCTTAATGTCTTGGGTTGTCAGCAACTATGTAAATACATGAACGTGAGACCTCGGCGGTGGCGCCCCCAGCGAGAAACCCAGGCACTAACACAGGTCCGTCTGGCGGTAAAGTGCCTGTCACACTATGCCGGATTGAGCAACGGACAGAATTGTCTAGTCCGGTGGTATTTGGGCATGAGAAGTATCAAAATGTACAAAAAAATGTCAAAATGTTGCGATATCGGGTCAAAGGCCCCTGGATGAACGGACATGAAACGGACATGAACGAATAGCCAACGGACGGTAAGCGGACTAAAACTGGACAAGAAATGTAGACGTCAATCCGGTGGCATTCGTTCCATGTTTTGTGCATGTTCAAAACTTGTATGGACGCAAACCGGACTTGGCCGGATATCAACAGACTTTGTTCTGTTTCTTTCTGTTTCCCCCAATCCAGTGATGTGTGACAGGGCCTTAACCTAGGTGGTTGTGGGATGACATACACCAGGTGTCACAATGTTACCCACGCACTCACCCTACTTTGTGTAACAATGAACAGGATGCTTAACATAGCCACATAGATGCAACTTACATCACAACATTAATGAGAAATCAAAGTGTGATTTTCAATAATTCACAATGATCACATTAACCGATCACATTAATCAATCATCGATCGGTTTGCTCAAACCGATGATTGATTACGAAGACTCCCATCACTAGTAATCACAAACTGAAGCAAAGCAGATCTCAATAATGTTCAAAACAATATGGTCCACAGTTTGCCTAACTACAATCCGCTAAAAACCGCGAAAAATACCCCCCCCCCCGAAAATGCCCATATATCACAAGTTTCTTCATTGACATTGTGACCAGGCGAGATGACTGAATGAATTGAGCGTCAATCTCCCGTTTTGGGAGATTGTGGGATTCGAACTCATGGGTCCGAACCCTGGTCGAGTCAAACCAATGACTTAAAATTATACTTGTCCCTTCCTAGCCAGGCACTAGTCATGATTAGGATAGTACAATGACTGGTTAGCTCAGTGTCAGGATAATGTGACCGAGTGGGATTTCAATTGGGTCATGGTGCTGGCAGCCTGGTCTCCCAGAGAGGCAGTACTATAAAGTCGCCATGAGTGCGCACTGTCACAAGCCGGTACCCGTCCTGCTATGACCTTAGATGTTACAAGTCGGTACCCGTCCTGATATGACCTTAAATGTTACCAGGACGTAAAACTCCAACAACCACCCCATCACTGACATCGCTACAGTAATTAACAACAAACAAAATGGAATCCTTCCCCTTGTCCTTAGATTCCTGACGAGCTGCGAGAGTCTATCTCCTTCTTCTTCTTCTTTTTCTTCTTGGTTTTCTTCTTGTCGGTGGAGTTGACCGACATGCCCGACGTCATGTACATCCGGTTCCGCTCTTCCCATTCCTGGTCTTTCAGCGACTGCTCAGCGCGCTCTGCAGACCGGAAGTGGATAAAAAAAGTGTTTTTTTAAAATGAATTGATCTTAGGGATCTGAGACATTTCAGCTTCTTTTCTTTCTTTCCCCTTCCCCTTTGTTCTTTTGGTAAATATATTTATTCTTCTGAATAAGTCTTTTGTCAGTGTCGAAGCACTGGCCTTCCAGCCATTTTTTCAATTCACGGTTATTTACACAAAAGGTATATAGAATAAGGTATACAATAACTGTTGAAAACACAATGCAATTCTGTAACCCAAAAGTTCCATAGCAATATGGTAACAGTAGTGTCATATGACTAGATCAATATTAGTCAGATCGATGTGAGTATTTACATGGTATTTAGAATCTAAGCAGAAGTTATCTTCTGTATTCATTTCGTAAAGTTTTAGTAAGTTTTAATGTAGGGTGTGTTCAGTTTTATCTAGATTTGATGCTACATATCTGACTTAGATACTGATATATTTAATCAATATAGTGGGAACAACATCATTATAATCTACTTCACTTTAGTTTGAAGTAACCTTTATTTTAAAGGGTTAACATTGAGGTAGAAATCTAAAGTGAAAACATGCCAAATTAATTTTGGGATGTAGATAAAAATCCTAGACACCATAGGCTTCAGTAGTGACAGGTGCTATTCAATTGCCGCTGTGCAGCAAATAAATGGCTAATAAATGCACCAGTATCTAAGTTGGACAATATGCGCTATTAAAAGTGGAGTGATCAGTGTTAAAAGTTGGGTGGTTACACTATTAAAAGTGGGGTAGTCACAGTTTTAAAAGTAAGGTGGCCACAGTGTTAAAAGTGGGATGACCACAGCAGTGTTAAAAGTGGGGTTACCCCAGTGTTAAAAGTGGGATGGCCAGTGCTAAAAGTGGGGTGGCCAGTATTAAAAGTGGGATGGCCACAGTGTTAAAAGTGGGGCTGTCAATGTTAAAAGTGGGGTAGCCACAAGGTTTGTGCCTATATAGTGATTGGGAAAGTGGGGTATCCCAAGCCGCCTTGCAACTAGAGAGCAGACGGCATTTAGCGGCTACAAATAATGCTACAACTCAGGCATCGCTGAGTGGGAGAAGGCCGCTGAAGGCTTGCAGCATAATGGGTGTGAAAGCAGAAAGCCACACAGGCAGGCCCCTTACTCACGTGCAAGCTTCCTTGCCCGCTGGAGGCGGTTGAACTCCTCAGGGAACCAGATGGCTGGTTTACTCAGCAACCTGCCAACAACAGGGCGGGAGTGTCGTAAAGAAAAAAACAATGTCGCAAAAACAACTAGTTTAAAAAAAACTAAAAAAACAGTGTGGTATTAATGCGAATGGTAAAACGGTAAATATTTGTACAATAATGTTTTTTCATAATATCCTTAGCAATAAATAACACATATCCACCCAGCCACTCCACCCCTACATACATAATACTTGATTCATTCTAAATATATATTAAAGTCATCTGGCATAGTCCACTGATATGATAAACGAACTCACATGACCTAATATGGTTTCCCCACATGACAAAATAAGGTTCTCCACAGACCGGGGAACACCGGGGAACCCCCTTATGTTGCACTTGCACAATATCCATTGTGGCACTCACCCTCCACATATTCAGCTACACAAATTGAAAGGGTGAGCTTGATGAGCATTTGTCGGAGTACATACAGTTCCAGTCTCAGCAGCTTATATCAGGTCTATTTAAATTAGAAATAATGTGGGGCCTGATGGCAATTATATTTTCAGTCGGAGAGTAGTTGAAAATCAGGTGAGGATAAATCATCCATTTGTATCATCGTGATAGGATCATTTGGATGAAGGAAAAATTGAGTCTATTAGGGATTGGTCGGCTATCAGAGTTGTGTATCAGGATGTCTACGGCACCTTGTCTTCCCAGGTAGTCACCCATCCAAGTACTGACAACGCTCACTGTTCCATAATTTCAGTGACCAGATGAGAAGTGGTGCTTTTTCCAACATCTCAATGCATCAGCGTTGTTCTACATTTGCATCTTAGTCTATGTCGCCTTTGAGTTGCTATATTTCTGAACCAGTAAGGTCACATGACTGACCTTGACGAGTATTCCGGTAGAGTCGGGTTCGTGTTCGTGACGTAGGTCGCCCCCAGCAACGCACACTCTCCTGGCGGCAGAAGGGCCCTGAACAAGCATGATAATGTCAATGCACCATAGGGCCCTGACTGAGCATGATAAAAGAATATATCAACAGACAGCGATGCACCACAGGGCCCTGAACGAGCATGGCACTGCAGTATACAGATAGATAGCAAACTTACGCATGACCTTGAATGAGCATGATGAACACTCGGTGGAAGGCCCACATGGATAACCTGCTGCTGAACATGGCTTAACAATGCCGATAACACATTCAGTGTTCATTTAGTACAAGGCGATCTTGTGTTTGATCAAACGGATATCAAGCCTGGGTGCCAATCTGATATCACTTCTATTGTACCTTGCTGTTATTTGTTTAAATTTTCTGCAATTTCACAGACTGAAGGTGAAATGGCTACCAACTGGCTGAGGCATGTACTCGAATGAGGCAATGGAGGCATTCGACTGGGACCTTTCCATCCGCAAGATTTAGGCTCCGCCCACCTGAACAGTGAACAAGGTTTTCGAATGCAAAGAGGACCGGTCAAATGGCTTCAGTGGTTTCAGCCAATCAGAGCTGTTCTCTTCCATTGCAAATGGCTGGCCTGTATGGGGGTGGCCATTTACAATCGAAAAGAACCAATCAGAGCTGTTCATTTACATTGCAAATGGCTGCCCCCATAGAGGGCAGCCATTTGCAATCGAAAAGAACAGCTCTGATTGGCTGAAGCTTCTGAATCTTTCAACCTTTTCATTTCAGCCATCTTGAAATACACCATGTGACCTTATGGATGGAGCCACAAGACACATTTGATTCATAAGTATAGAAACACACTTCCTATCCCAGTCGAATAGGAATTTGTAAAGAAATATTTTTAGATGCATATACGTCCATTATTATGTCATTTCATTATGTTGATGAAGCGTCATGAAAATAAAAAGGAACTGCATGCAGTACATCAGCACTAATGACGACGGTGGCTCCCACTGTCTGGCGAATGGAGAACTACTCCTTCTAAACTAGTCGCGCCCCCTCGTGACTTACTGTCGTACCACTGTTCCATGCCTGCAAATAGTATATGGGAAGTGGTGTGTGCGTCGAGTTGTTGACTTTTATTTGTCGGTACATTAGTTAAAGCTGCATTGTCCGATGAATTTTCTAATTTTCAAAACCAAACCAATTATCTAAATTTGATTTGAGATATCTAATTTAGATACTGATGCACTTATTAAGCATTTATTTCTGTGTCGAAGGCAATACTGAGTCAATTTAACAGAACCTGTTACTGCAGAAGTCTATGGTGTCAGAGTTTTGGCAAGCTTGCCAAAACTAATTTTCCATGTTTGCACTGAAAATATCTCAAAAGTGTACCATTTAAAATACAAGTGACTTTGAACTCATGTAAAGTAGATACTAGTGATCAAACTAATATATTTACCTCAGAAAAAATACAGAAATTCAAAACCGTCGGACTATGCAACTTTAAGTCATATCAAATTTTCAATCGCAGACAATTGGTCTTCCTCATTCCACTATCCCTTGCCCTATAAATTTGGTTGGTTGGTTGGTTGTTGGAGTTTTCCGTCCAAGTAACATCTAAGGTCCTATCAGGACAGGTACCGACTTGTGACAGTGCACACTCATGGTGACTTTATAGTGCTGCCCCACTGGGAGACCAGGCTGCCAGCACGGTGACCTGATATCCCACGCAGTCACATTATACTGACACTGAGCCAACCAGTCCTTGCCCTATCCTATTAATGCCAAGTGCCTGGCTAGGAAAAGACAAGTATCAATTTTGTAGGTAATTGGTTTGACTCAGCTGGGAATAGAACTCCTGACATTCCGCACAGGAAGCTTGCGCTTTACCGATTCGGCCACCACGTCCGATGTATAAATTTGTAAGTCATTCCAGTGACTCAGATGGGGTTTGAACACTCAACACATTCGGCCACCATTCAAACTCCCATAAAACATAACAACTGATGGGTAATTAATTGTCACCGGTGAAGGATATCTGACGCCTGGTAGCGCTTCACACCGTTGAAATGTTTACTAGACGCAATCCCTGTTGTGGTAGAGTATTCGGTGTTCACTACTTGCCGTGTGAGTGTGTCCAGTGTGACGGGGACGCCTTGGTCAAGCAGACGATCCTGAATCTTCTTACAGTCAGAGATCCCCTCCGTTTCCACATGCTGTAATTAAAACACACGTATTCCATATATAAAGACTCACCAAACACACACTCCTTACTGATTTACATACACAGGTTTTCTGTGTTTCGTTATCTTACTACCAGATATTCAATGTCAACAAACTGTATGGAGGACGAGATCTAAAGCAGACGACATATAAGCCAGATTACGTTTAAAGCAAACGATATTTTAGGCAGACGACATTTATTGCAACAATTTAACTGGAGGGGTGGCAGTTGGAGGGTGGGGGGCTGGAAGCATTCACTCAGACCCACCCACCCACCCCAACCCCTCCCCCCTGAACGCACGGTCCTGATACAGAATCGGTGCGGTGTGACTCCCTCCCCCGTCCTGATACATACAGACGATACAGACTCGGTGCGGTGTGACTCCCCCCCCCCCCCCCTGCCCTGATACATACAGCTGAGACAGACTCGGTGCGGTGTGACTCCCCCCCCCTGCCCTGATATATACAGCTGAGACAGACGCGGTGTGGTGTGACTCCCCTCCCCCCGCCCTGATACATACAGACAATACAGATGCGATGGGTTGTGACTCCCTCCCCCCACCCTGATACATACAGACGATACAGACTCGGTGTGGTGTGACTCCCCCCCCCCCCCCCCCTTTCCTGATACATACAGATGAGACAGACGCGGTGTGGTGTGACTCCCTCCCCCCCGCCCTGATACATACAGATGATACAGACTCGGTGTGGTGTGACTCCCTCCCCCCCCCCTGATACATACAGACGATACAGACGCGGTGTGGTGTGACTCCCTCCCCCCGCCCTGATACATACAGACAATACAGACGCGGTGTGGTGTGACTCCCCCCCCCCCCTTTCCTGATACATACAGATGAGACAGACGCGGTGTGGTGTGACTCCCTCCCCCCGCCCTGATACATACAGACAATACAGATGCGATGGGTTGTGACTCCCTCCCCCCGCCCTGATACATACAGATGATACAGACTCGGTGTGGTGTGACTCCCCCCCCCCCCTTTTCCTGATACATACAGATGAGACAGACGCGGTGTGGTGTGACTCCCTCCCCCCGCCCTGATACATACAGACAATACAGATGCGATGGGTTGTGACTCCCTCCCCCCGCCCTGATACATACAGACGATACAGACTCGGTGTGGTGTGACCCCCCCCCCCCCCTTTCCTGATACATA
Organism: Branchipolynoe longqiensis; assembly: GCA_030323885.1. Lineage (NCBI taxonomy): Eukaryota > Metazoa > Annelida > Polychaeta > Phyllodocida > Polynoidae > Branchipolynoe > Branchipolynoe longqiensis. The sequence continues at coordinate 28,598,304 of CM059201.1, read as the reverse complement.
CAGATGAGACAGACGCGTTGTGGTGTGACTCCCTCCCCCCGCCCTGATACATACAGACAATACAGATGCGATGGGTTGTGACTCCCTCCCCCCGCCCTGATACATACAGATGATACAGACTCGGTGTGGTGTGACTCCCCCCCCCCCCCCTTTCCTGATACATACAGATGAGACAGACGCGGTGTGGTGTGACTCCCCTCCCCCCGCCCTGATACATACAGACAATACAGATGCGATGGGTTGTGACTCCCTCCCCCCGCCCTGATACATACAGACGATACAGACTCGGTGTGGTGTGACCCCCCCCCCCCCCCTTTCCTGATACATACAGATGAGACAGACGCGTTGTGGTGTGACTCCCTCCCCCCGCCCTGATACATACAGACAATACAGATGCGATGGGTTGTGACTCCCTCCCCCCGCCCTGATACATACAGACGATACAGACTCGGTGTGGTGTGACTCCCCCCCCCCCCCCTTTCCTGATACATACAGATGAGACAGACGCGGTGTGGTGTGGTGTGACTCCCTCCCCCCGCCCTGATACATACAGACAATACAGATGCGATGGGTTGTGACTCCCTCCACCCACCCTGATACATACAGACGATACAGACTCGGTGTGGTGTGACCCCCCCCCCCCCTTTCCTGATACATACAGATGAGACAGACGCGTTGTGGTGTGACTCCCTCCCCCCGCCCTGATACATACAGACAATACAGATGCGATGGGTTGTGACTCCCTCCCCCCGCCCTGATACATACAGATGATACAGACTCGGTGCGGTGACTCCCCCCCCCCCCCCTTGCCCTGATACATACAGATGAGACAGATGCGGTGTGGTGTGACTCCCTCCCCCCGCCCTGATACATACAGACAATACAGATGCGATGGGTTGTGACTCCCTCCCCCCGCCCTGATACATACAGATGATACACACTCGGTGTGGTGTGACCCCCCCCCCCCCTTTCCTGATACATACAGATGAGACAGACGCGGTGTGGTGTGACTCCCTCCCCCCCGCCCTGATACATACAGACAATACAGATGCGATGGGTTGTGACTCCCTCCCCCCGCCCTGATACATACAGATGATACAGACTCGGTGTGGTGTGACTCCCCCCCCCCCCCTTTCCTGATACATACAGATGAGACAGACGCGGTGTGGTGTGACTCCCTCCCCCCCGCCCTGATACATACAGACAATACAGATGCGATGGGTTGTGACTCCCTCCCCCCGCCCTGATACATACAGACAATACAGACTCGGTGTGGTGTGACCCCCCCCCCCCCCCCCCCCTTTGCTGATACATACAGATGAGACAGACGCGTTGTGGTGTGACTCCCTCCCCCCGCCCTGATACATACAGACAATACAGATGCGATGGGTTGTGACTCCCTCCCCCCGCCCTGATACATACAGATGATACAGACTCGGTGTGGTGTGACTCCCCCCCCCCCCCTCCCTTTCCTGATACATACAGATGAGACAGACGCGGTGTGGTGTGACTCCCTCCCCCCGCCCTGATACATACAGACAATACAGATGCGATGGGTTGTGACTCCCTCCCCCCGCCCTGATACATACAGACGATACAGACTCGGTGTGGTGTGACCCCCCCCCCCCCCCCTTTCCTGATACATACAGATGAGACAGACGCGTTGTGGTGTGACTCCCTCCCCCCGCCCTGATACATACAGACAATACAGATGCGATGGGTTGTGACTCCCTCCCCCCGCCCTGATACATACAGACGATACAGACTCGGTGTGGTGTGACTCCCCCCCCCCCCCCTTTCCTGATACATACAGCTGAGACAGACGCGGTGTGGTGTGGTGTGACTCCCTCCCCCCGCCCTGATACATACAGACAATACAGATGCGATGGGTTGTGACTCCCTCCCCCCACCCTGATACATACAGACGATACAGACTCGGTGTGGTGTGACCCCCCCCCCCCCCCTTTCCTGATACATACAGATGAGACAGACGCGTTGTGGTGTGACTCCCTCCCCCCGCCCTGATACATACAGACAATACAGATGCGATGGGTTGTGACTCCCTCCCCCCGTCCTGATACATACAGATGATACAGACTCGGTGCGGTGACTCCCCCCCCCCCTTGCCCTGATACATACAGATGAGACAGATGCGGTGTGGTGTGACTCCCTCCCCCCGCCCTGATACATACAGACAATACAGATGCGATGGGTTGTGACTCCTCCCCCGCCCTGATACATACAGATGATACACACTCGGTGTGGTGTGACCCCCCCCCCCCCTTTCCTGATACATACAGATGAGACAGACGCGGTGTGGTGTGACTCCCTCCCCCCGCCCTGATACATACAGACAATACAGATGCGGTGGGTTGTGACTCCCTCCACCCGCCCTGATACATACAGACGATACAGACGCGGTGTGGTGTGACTGCCTCCCCCGCCCTGATACATACAGATAATACAGAAGCGGTGCGGTGTGACTCACGAAATCCTCTTGGCGCGTCCACATCCGCACGACGCTCGGCTCCTTCGCCTCCTTCTCGCCCACGGCCGACGTGGCCGCCTCAGACATCATGGCTGCCGCCACCGCCTTCTTCTTGCGCAGAACGGGCACGATAGGCTTGGGCGGAGGCGGCTTTGTGTAGTTGGAGTAGTACCCTAGGCGGTTACGGCAGGCGGGAAAGAAAGCTTCTTTTATTTATTATTCTTTTTTTCTTGTGTTTTTCTTACTTTCTTTTTAAATCTTATTAAAGGTGCATAGTCCGATGAAAAATCAATTTGTCAAAATCAATACAATTATCTATATTTGATTCTACATAACTAACTTAGACCAGAGAGGATGGCCAAATGAGTTGAGCGTCCATCTCCCGCTTTGGTAGATCTTGGAATCCGTAACCATGGTTTTGAACCCTAGTCAAGTCAAACCAATGACTTAAAAATTTATACTTGTCACTTCCAAGCCAGGCGCTCGGCATTATTAGGATAGGGCAAGGATTGGTTGGCAGGATAATATGACTGAATGGGATACCAGGTCATGGTGCTGGCAGCCTGGTCTCCTAGTGGGACAGCACTATAAAGTCGCCATGAGTGCGCACTGTCACAATTCAGTACCTGTCCTGATATGACCTTAGATGTTGCCAGGACATAAAACACCAACAACCAACCAACCAAACAAACAAGAACCAGGAATCGGGAATCAGGGTGTTTGCTGAAAGCTTTTATCTGATGGCTGATTCACTATTGGCACTACCACTATGTTAACACAACTGGACACAAACCTGAGAAGCCGTAAGATGTATATCTACGATGCTACTATCATGCTAACACACATCACTGGACCCACCCCTATGGAGCCGTAAGATGTGTATCTATGATACTACCATTATGTTAACAAACACCACTGGACACAGCCCTATGGAGCTGTAAGATGTGTACCTACGATACTACCATTACATTAACAAACACCCCAACGGAGCCCGAAGATGTGTATCTACGATGCTACCATTACGTTCACAAATGCTACCATTACGTTAACAAACACCACTGGACACACCCCTATGGAGCCTGAAGATGTGTATCTACGATACTACCATTACATTAACAAACACCGCTACGGAGCCCGAAGATGTGTATCTACGATGCTACCATTACGTTAACAAACACCACTGGACATCCCCCTATGGAGCTGGAAGATGTGTATCTACGATACTACCATTACATTAACAAACACCCCAATGGAGCCAGAAGATGTGTATCTACAATGCTACCATTACGTTCACAAATGCTACCATTATGTTAACAAACACCACTGGATGCACCCCTACGGAGCCCAAAGATGTGTATCTACGATACTACCATACCTCAACAAACACCCCTGCGCAGCCCGAAGATGTGTATCTACGATACTACCCTTACGTTACCAAACATTGCTACGGAGCCCGAAGATGTGTATCTATGATAATACCATTACATTAACAAACACCGCTACGGAGCCGAAGATGTGTATCTATGATAATACCATTACATTAACAAACACCACTACGGAGCCGAAGATGTGTATCTGTGATAATACCATTACATTAACAAACACCCCTATGGAGCCCGAAGATGTGTATCTACGATGCCTTACCTGTGCAGCCTGTACCTGGAGGTGTTCACATAGCGGATGCCAGGGAAACCCTCCCAGTGCAGGGCGGACAGCTCGGGTATGTATGCACACAGATAACAACAAGCATGTGACAGCTCCCTTCAAAGTGAGGCGCAGGTAAAACTGACTGCCTAATTTGGAGATCAATATCTCCATCTGAATGTTCCCATTTAATAATGAAAAATTGCTTAAAGCTAGATAGTCCGATAAAATTTAAAATATTCAAAATCAAAACAATTATCTAGATTTGGTTCTACATATCTATAACTTAGATACTGATGCATTTATTAAACATCAGCTTCTGAATAGAATGGAATACTGAATTTATCTGATAGAACCTGTTACATCAGACGCCTATGCTTGCCAAAACTAATTTTGCATCAGTGCACTTCAAATATCTCAAAAGTCTACCATTTAAAACAACAGTTACTTCAAACTAAAGTAAATTACATTCCAATGATCGACCTAATAAAACAAATCACAGAAATTCACAACCATCGGACTATGCAACATTAACCTATGACCAATATTCCGCAGTTCAAATGTATCCTGCTTAATCTACGATTTATGTATTTTTATTTTAAATTCTTTTTCAAAGAAGGTGAGATGCAGTTCACCACTTTGCCTGCACAGGTCACCCATACACCCCAGCATACACTGTACCGTTTTGTTCAATACCCATTGATCCTACAGCACAACGAGGCTCCAAACCAGTCCTACTCCTCAGGGGTCTGTTTGTGAGCATTTCAAATAATTTCTTTTTTCCCCCCCTAAAGATCTGTTAACTTATTACTGTAGTTGATTTAGCAGAGGGAATTTAAACTATGGACAATTGGTCTTCGCCATTCCACTGCTCTTTTACCCTAACCCAGTAATGCTGAGCGCCAGGCTAGGTAAGGACAAGTATAAATTTAACTAATTGTTCATTACTAAAATTCTCCCTGCTTAAGAAACTAATGTACCCCCCCCCCCCCCCAAAAAGAAATATGTAAAAATAGTGGGAAGACCAGTATCGCAGCGTTGACCAATGACATATTTAGACAAATAAACTACTTACCTCTTTTGGTTAAAGAGTTATTTCGGATTACAGCATAAATCTTTTGAAACCAAAACAAGTACCTAGATTTGATCGTACATATCGAACCTATGTTGCGGGTGTACTCATTAAATATTTATTGCAGTTCGGTACTCCTGTGCTATGCGGCTATGTTTGAAAATGGGTAGTCAAAATCTGTAAACGTCCGACATTTGGGTGTGCACACCAGAATTAATTTCAGATGTTTTCACTTTAAATATCTCTACATTTAACCCATTAAAATAAAAATTCCCTTAAAGCTACATAGTCTGATGAAGCATCAACATTTTCAAAACCAGAACACTTATCTAGATTTGATTCCGCATATCCAACGTAGATACTGATGCACTTATTAAGCATCTGTTGCCAAATAGAAGGGAATACTGAGTCAATTTATGGTTACTACATAAGCCTATGATCTCAGACTTTTGGCATGCTTGCCAAAACTAATTTAACATATTTGCACTTCGAACATATAAAAACTTAGCTGTCCGATATAGAAGTTATTTCAAACTAAAGTAAGGTAGATTATAACAATTAATTTAATATATTTATCTCAGAGAAATTACAGACCCTCAAAACCATCGGACTATGCAACTTTAAACTAAAGCAAAGTATACTATAATGATCAAGCGAATATGCTGATTTAAAAATATACATATCTTAATAACATTAAAAAACCATGCAACTTTAAGAAACTTTAATATATCGAGTCTTGTGGAGCCCTGTGTAGAGCCCCGGGTTGGAGGCTTTTTAACATTGATTATATAATTACATTGATTCTCTTGCGGATTCACCTGCACCACTTGATGTACTCCTGCCCACACCCTAACCGCCCATCGCAGTCCCCCGCCTACTAACAATTAACCGAGCAAAGTCGCCAAAGGAGGGGTGCAACCTTAAAGCTGCATAGTCCGATGAAGGATCGAATTTTCAAAACCAAAACAATTATTTAGATTTGATTCTACATATTTAACTTAGATACTAATGCACTTATTGGGCATGTATTGCACCATAGATGAGCATACTGAGTCAATTTAATAGAACCTGTTCATGCAGAAGCCTATTAATGTCCGAGTTTTGTCATGCTTGCCAAAACTAATGTGACGTTGTTTATTCTTCAAATATCTCAAAAGTTAGAGATTTAATATAAAAGTTAATTCAAACTAAAGTAAGGTAGATCATAATGATCAACATAATACATACATCTCAGAAAATGACAGAATCTCAAAAACATCGGACTATGCAACTTTAGCTAACCCATCCTCACCCGGCACCCCCACCTCGCCCCACCTCGCCCCACCCCCCACTGCACTATCTGGTAGACGCTTATAAACCTGCCCCCTTTGGAACTATGCTAGAAGACTTATCTAGCCTTAGAGCTTTGCTTGATGAAACTCCGTGATAAGTGAGTAGACTTAGCTGCTTTTTGTAACTTGAACGGTGGAAAGATCCGGTATATGTGTATATATATCTAAGCTTCTATTCGCAAAGGCACAGCATGGTTTGAAACTGATCATATATCTTAAGCTAAACAAAAGCATCAGCAGAGGAAACATCGTCTCTTTCACCCATCAGACTCTCTGACTGCAGCTACACACACGTCCAATCTACCGCCGCACATTCTGAGCCTGAATTGGACTGATTAGCCATTGACAAGTTCAAAACAAATGATGAACTGCTGTCAGTATCACCACCGAATGACAGCCAAGAAGATATATGTATATATACATGTGTATCTGTGATGTATAAGAATTATACGAGTATAAATTCACGGGAGTTATCAATAACCAGCGTGCTCACATGTTTGGCTCTCCCGGTGGCACTTCCTATTGGGCTCCCTATACCACACTACACTGCAAAGGCTTCCCCTCACTTGTCACTCAAACATGTATATATGAATATATATATATAGGCTTCATAAGAACATATGTAATCCTGACGTCGCTGGTGGCGCCCCACTCGGCGTCTAACCTCATTACAGCCTTCCTGTGCACTGTGTCAAACTAAACTATGAATGTATCTAATATATATGATGTATAACGAGTTATATATGTGATGTATACCGAATTATATATATATATATCACATGCGAAAAGGGAGCTACAAAATGATTACTTCAGAGACCACTTGAGTCACAATAGCGTGTTGTATTTAACACTTATCGGTGGCACAGTGCATCCACTTGATTGCATTTATCTTTTTAAATGATGTTCGACGACCTGTTATTTAGCCGGGAGTGTGCCAAATCACCCCTACCCCTCCTTCCCCCTTTTTCACCGTCACCCTCTCACTCCCCCCCCCCCCTTTCACTACCAGCCCTTTTCACACAGCGGTCTGCATGACACACAACTCACTACACGTGGGGTATAACCCCCTTCACAACCTTTCACACAGCGGTCTGTATGACACACAACTCACTACACATGGGGTATAACCCCCTTCACAACCTTTCACACAGCGGTCTGTATGACACACAACTCACTACACATGGGGTATAACCCCCTTCACAACCTTTCACACAGCGGTCTGTATGACACACAGCTCACTACACATGGGGTATAACCCCCTTCACAACCTTTCACACAGCGGTCTGTATGACACACAACTCACTACACATGGGGTATAACCCCCTTCACAACCTTACACACAGCGGTCTGTATGACACACAACTCACTACACATGGGGTATAACCCCCTTCACAACCTTTCACACAGCAGTCTGTATGACACGCAGCTCACTACACATGGGGTATAACCCCCTTCACAACCTTTCACACAGCGGTCTGAATGACACACTGCTTACTACATGTGGGGTATAACCCCCTTCACAACCTTTCACACAGCGGTCTGTATGACACACAACTCACTACACATGGGGTATAACCCCCTTCCAACCTTTCACACAGCGGTCTGTATGACACACTGCTTACTACATGTGGGGTATAACCCCCTTCACAACCTTTCACACAGCGGTCTGTATGACACACAACTCACTACACATGGGGTATAACCCCCTTCACAACCTTTCACACAGCGGTCTGTATGACACACTGCTTACTACATGTGGGGTATAACCCCCTTCACAACCTTTCACACAGCGGTCTGTATGACACACTGCTTACTACATGTGGGGTATAACCCCCTTCACAACCTTACACACAGCAGTCTGTATGACACACAGCTCACTACACATGGGGTATAACCCCCTTCACAACCTTTCACACAGCGGTCTGTATGACACACTGCTTACTACATGTGGGGCATAACCCCCTTCACAACCTTACACACAGCAGTCTGTATGACACACAACTCACTACACATGGGGTATAACCCCCTTCACAACCTTTCACACAGCAGTCTGCATGCCACAATGCTGACTACATGTGGGGTATAACCCCCTTCACAACCTTTCACACAGCGGTCTGTATGACACACTGCTTACTACATGTGGGGTATAACCCCCTTCACAACCTTACACACAGCAGTCTGTATGACACACAACTCACTACACATGGGGTATAACCCCCTTCACAACCTTTCACACAGCGGTCTGTATGACACACTGCTTACTACATGTGGGGTATAACCCCCTTCACAACCTTACACACAGCAGTCTGTATGACACACAGCTCACTACACATGGGGTATAACCCCCTTCACAACCTTTCACACAGTGGTCTGTATGACACACTGCTTACTACATGTGGGGTATAACCCCCTTCACAACCTTACACACAGCAGGCTGTATGACACACAACTCACTACACATGGGGTATAACCCCCTTCACAACCTTTCACACAGCAGTCTGCATGCCACAATGCTGACTACATGTGGGGTATAACCCCCTTCACAACCTTTCACACAGTGGTCTGTATGACACACTGCTTACTACATGTGGGGTATAACCCCCTTCACAACCTTACACACAGCAGTCTGTATGACACACAACTCACTACACGTGGGGTATAACCCCCTTCACAACCTTACACACAGCAGTCTGTATGACACACAACTCACTACACGTGGGGTGTAACCCCCTTCACAACCTTTCACACAGCGGTCTGTATGACAGACAACTCACTACACGTGGGGTGTAACCCCCTTCACAACCTTTCACACAGCAGTCTGTATGACACACAGCTCACTACACATGGGGTATAACCCCCTTCACAACCTTTCACACAGCAGTCTGCATGCCACACTGCTGACTACATGTGGGGTATAACTCCCTTCACAACCTTACACACAGTGGTCTACCTGCACACTGCTCACTACAGGGTATAATCATATGCTCACTACAGGGTATAATCATATGCGCACCTCGTGTTGAAATATTGATGTGCAACGCTACACATGAATAATAGAACATGATGGAATACAGCAATCGAACTGTCTGCGTTTTAACCCTAACCACTCTCTTTATACGTATGCAGAGTTGTTACCAAAATGAACATTATCACATCCAGATTCTTGATTTGTTTTCGTGTTTTCAAATTTTCTGATTGATTCTTGGATTTCGTTTCTCTCCTAGTCCTAGCAAGTTAATTGTAAAGCACACATAATGCGAAACAAAACTACTGGTTTCTGGGGCATCTTTTCTCAGGATTTGAGGTGGGTGGGATGGCAGTTTTAGAATGAGTTTTTATTTCGCCCAAGAAAAGTTGTGCGGAGGTAAAGTTATTTAAGCTGCATTTGGTCATTTTTTTGTTATGGCAGTGGTAACTTAAATTGGATTTGGTCAGAGAAATTCGATGGCAGTAAATTTGGTTTATAATTATGTTATTCATTTATTTATACTCCTTCATTGGATTTCACAAAATTACTATTATAAAGGGTTGGTTTAAAGTGGAAATGACAGCTCTAAACCTTGACATCCTAGGTATAGCTGAGACGAAATGGAGGGGTGATGGGAGGATAGGTGATGATGAGGTAGATATGATATATTCTGGAGATGAAAAACATCAGTATGGCGTTGGAATTATGATGAAGAAGTCCATTGCCGCCACAATGATTGGATTCTGGCCAGTATCTGACAGAATTATTATGATGAAGCTGAGGGGAAAACCGTTCAATATAAACATTCTGCAAGTTTATGCACCAACCTCAGATCACGATGATGAAGGAGACAACGAGTTCTATGACAGCATCAAAAAGGTAATGGAATACACCAAGTCTGGAGAAATAACAATTGTTATGGGCGATTGGAATGCGAAAGTTGGAGAACAACATGAATATCCAGTAACAGGAAGATTTGGCTTAGGTGAGAGAAATGATCGTGGTGAATACTTGATAAATTTCTGTTTGACATCAAAACTAGTAATTGCTAACACCTTATTTGAACATCCAAAGAGAAGACTATATACATGGAAGAGCCCTGGTGATGTATGTCGGAACCAGATCGATTACATTCTTGTCAACCAACGATATTGAAATTGTATCAAACAGGCAAGGACATATCCAGGTGCTGATATATGTTTGGATCATAATCCAGTAGTAATCAGTATGGTAGTGAAATTGAAACAGCAGAACAAAATTAAAAACAACATTCAAATGGATATGAACATGTTAAAAGATGCAAAATACAGAACTAGGTATAATGTCTCTGTTCATAACAAATTCAGTGTACTGATGAATGAAGAAACTCCTCAGAGAGAGTATAACAACATTGAAATGGAATGGGAAGCTCTCAGAGAAAGCATGGTCAAGTCAGCAGAGGAGGTGTTACCAAATAAAAAACGAGAGACAAAGCAATCATGGATGACGCAACCCATACTAGAAAAGATGGCAGAAAGGAAGAAAGTGAAAACCACTGATCCACTTAAATACAAACCCTTGAAGAATGAAATAGAAGATGAATGCAAAAAAGTTAAAGATGAATGGTGGAATAAGAAGTGTGAAGTAGTGGAACAACTTGAGTCTCAACACCGTTCAAGAGAGATGCACAAGAAAGTGAAAGAGATAACAGGTCAAGGATACAGACAGAGAAGCAGTAAATGTATCAAGAACAAAGACGGCAAAATGCTCTTTGAAGAAGATGAAATAAAGTCCAGATGGGAAGAATATGTAAACGAACTATACAATGATGACAGAGGGAACCCACCCACAATTGAGAAAGAAGATGGGAATATTATATTAGTATCAGAGGTTGAGAAGGCTATCAATGATCCAAAGTCAGGTAAGGCTCCTGGAAGTGACCAGATAACATCAGAAATGATCAAAGGACTAGATGAAGTGGGGATTCAAATCATTCATAAGCTAGTAAATGACATCTATGAGACTGGATTTATACCATTGAATATGAATGAATCCATATTTGTATGACTCCCAAAGAAGCTAAAACCAACATTGTGTACTGAGTACAGAACACTAAGCCTGAAAATAATTTTACTGAGAAACAGACGGAAAATTGAAGAACAAATCAGTAACGTGCAAAGTGGGTTTATATCTGGAAGAGGTACACGTGAAGGGATTTTCAATATGAGAATGATTTGTGAACGTTATTGTGAAGTGAACCAGGATGTTTATGCCTGCTTTATTGACTATGAGAAGGCCTTCGACCGAGTCAATCATGAACTGTTAATCAAATGTTTACAAGATATTGGTGTCAATGGCAAAGACATTAAACTAATTGTGAACTTATACTGGACACAACGTGCATTTATAAAAATGGAGCAGGGCCTATCGGATGAAGTTATGATTAAACGAGGAGTTCGACAGGTCTATTTAACCTGTACACAGAGATGATTTTCAGACACATTGAAGATTGCAAGGGCGTGACAATAGGTGGCATAAACGTCAACGATCTTAGATATGCCGATGACAGTGTAATACTAGCAGACAGTGAGAAAAACCTACAAGATATAGTGAATAGAATCAATAAAGCTGGAATACTATTCAACATGAAGATGAATGCCAGGAAGACCAAAACAATGGTTATAAGTAAAAAGACAGATAAACCAAATGTCAATATAACCATAGATGGCACAAACATAGAACAAGTATCCGAATTCATATATCTCGGACAAAAGATTACAAATGATGGGAGATGTGAGGAAGAAATTAAAAGAAGGATAACAATAGCCCGAACAACATTCTCCAAAATGTATAGAGTGTTAACATCAAGTAAGATATTAATACAAACAAGGAAGCTTATTCTTCAGTGTTATGTGTGGTCTACTCTAATGTATGGGGCTGAGACATGGACAATCTCTAAGAAAATGTACAAACGTTTAGCAGCATTTGAGATGTGGACTTATCGAAGGATGATGAAAATATCATGGACAAAGAAGATCACCAACAAAGAAGTTCTCAGAAAAATTAAAAATAAGAAAAGCTTGTTTGCCACTATACAGACAAAGAAACTTATTTATTTTGGCCACATCATTCATCAGAGTTCAATATACCGTACATTGTTGGAAGGGAAGGTGAATGGCAGCAGAGGGAGAGGGAGACCAAGAACATCATGGTTTACAAATATTTCACAGTGGACAGGCTTGAGTTATTCACAGTCTATCAGAACAGCACACCATCGGGACAAGTGGAGAACCATTGCATCCAACCCTCGACTCGAGGACGGAACTCTTGATTGATTGAAAGGGTTGGGTACGACTCAAAATTGATATGGCAATACCTGAGAAACAAGTATATATATTTGGAGGCGGGGCCTGAAATAGTGTTTATATATGATGAAAGCATGGGGTAAGGAGATAGCAGTTGGTACAAGCTCATTAAATTGAATTCATTCAAATTAAATAAAGGGTAATTAATAATAAAAGTTTAATTGTATGATCCATTGTCATTTCTAAACACCCATGGAATCGTGCACATGGAGGCACGTTCAGTCTAGTCAAAGACCCTATATACAAAGACGGCTCACTCCCTATCTCTCCCATGGTAATGTAAATTTCGCAGTGCCACCTTGTGGTGGGTTTGATCAGCCCAGCTGCTGGTTGGTGTTTCACATGTAAACACATACAATTATATTATACATGAGATAGGTATGTATGAATACACATCAATATGAAATTGCTATGAACAAATACACATCATCAGCATCATCTTCAGCATGGCCATCATCACACATCTTTCACATTCATATATACATACAATAATGCACCTGTTTAACCAAGAGAACAGCCAGCGCACCAAGTGGTGGGTTTGATCATTTTGATTACACAGTACAGGCTGAGTGAGCCGTCTTAGTGTTATAGGGTATTTGGTCTAGTTCACATTTTACACACCAGGTGGCATGATGGTGAAAAAGAGAGATAAATTAATTGCAAGCCTAACACATATAGCCTGCTGAGCCACACATTGCCAATTTCCCCAGCAGGTGGCACCAGCACTGCCATAAGGGGATCACTCACTAGCCTGGTCCCCTGGCCTTTCACCGATTTCGCCATTGTGGCGGTTTGTCGACGCACTCATACGCCACCTAGCGTCCACGGACAGTACTGACACCCGACTTATCATTGAGGGCGTATTCGATTAATCAACTCGGGTCACCCGAGCTACTTTTTGGCGCATGCACACATCCTACAGACTCGGGTTGAATAAACGAACACGCTTCTTCACGCTGGGGGTGGAAAAAATGGTGGCTTAATCCAAAACTTGTTCTCTAAAAAAAAAAAAACACGATATAACTACAGCAAAATAGGATTTAAGGTATTTTTGTATTGCATAGTTTCGTTATATTTCCATTTCATTAATCTGATTTATTACAAAAATATATTTGTTAAAAAACCAGATAGGGCTTGTACTGCTACAGGACGGTACCAGCACAAATGTAGCATCATCACTCCTAGCCAACCCCAGCAAGAGGTGGGTTACTGTGGTCGGGACTTTTTGCACATGGCATGTGTATTTGTCGACTCCACTTGCGGTGTTCAATTTGAAATTCTAGCAACTCGGGTGACCCGAGTCGCCCGGGTCGTGTTAATCGAATATGCCCTGATTGATAATAGTATATGGTAAGAGATATAGCATTTGAAAACTATACAGGGTTCATACAGCTAATCAGCAAACAAATTTAAGGCCCTTTTATGGCCATTTCATGGAAGAAATTAATTTTAAGGCCGAAAAAATATGACATTATAATGATTATATACATGTTAATTCTTTATCGTCATACTGCACCGGGTTTCTGTATGCCATCTTTATCAAGCAAAAGAAGCAACTAGGGAATTAACTTCTTTATTATACTTAACAATTGTCCTAGATTAGTTAATAAGCCACACACCTAGCCATTCAAAACACTGTTAATCAAATTTGCCCTCCCACCTCCCTCAAAATAAAAGAATTCAAGTTTGTTTTGGTATTTGGTCAATTTTCAAGGCCTTTCCAAGGTATTTTCAAATTTAGCCCCTAATGTTAAAGTACTCACTCTCCGAGTTGAAGGTCTTGGGGTGTCCCAGGGTTCCTTTCTTCACGAGTTTGGCTGCCGTCTTAACCCTCTGTATTTCCTTGTAGCTGCAGGGTGAGATGGGAGCCACACATATGAGTCCCTTTGCAATTACCAGCGAGAAACAGCTATTCATAGATACACATGGTACCGCTGAATAAAAGCAATTAATCACAATCAGTCAGAGACTGAATGATATATGGTGGATTTTTTTTTTCTTGAAGATTTATACTGCCTATCATGGATAAGCCTGAATAGGCTTGTTTTCACCATTAGACAGTTTGTCGATAGAAAGCCCGAGCCTACACCTTTACTGACCCAAGGGATTTTTAACCTCCCACACCACATAGAGATGGTATGAGCAACTGGCCTTTGATGACGCTGTAAGCTATACACAGCGGTGGAAATCCAAATTGGCAGAGGTGAGGGCACAGGGAATCAAACCACTGACCTTCAGATTAGGAGTCCGACCTAGAAAAAAGTCAGACACTCTAACCACTCCGCCACAGAGAACAGCAAATACATCAAAGGGCACACAATGCAATACTACACCCCAACACTTTCCCCATTCTCATACACGATTGGGGGTGAAAGTTGTGTCCGCCAAAAATCGCAGAAATCAAGCTTTGCGTATTACACCGACGGCGACTTTCCGTGAAAACACAGATTTTCTCCCCATAGGATTAGCACTGTCAGGGAATCACAGAAAAGTGACAGAAGTCAGGTTTCAACTATCCTTGTTGTGACTGTATTATGACCCATACTTAACACTTTCTTGTTTAGGTTTTAGGTTTTCACAAATCTACGGTCATACAAGAACGGAATTCAAACTAACCAATTGTTGTCATATAGATCCTGATTCTTGGCATTTTGTTTAAAGTTGCATAGTCCGATGGTTTTGAATTTCGGTATTTTTTCTGAGATAAATATATTACACTGATCACTAGTATCTACTTTACATTACTTCAAAGTTACTTTTATTTTAAATGGTAAACTTTTGAGATATTTTGAGTGCAAACATGGAAAATTAGTTTTGGCAAGCTTGCCAAAACTCTGACACCATAGACTTCTGCAGTAACAGGTTCTGTTAAAATGACTCAGTATTGCCTTCTATGCAGAAACAAATGCTTAATAAGTGTATCAGTATCTCAGTTATATATGCAAAATCAAATCTAGATAATTGGTTTGCTTTTGAAAATTTGATATTTCATCGGACTATGCAGCTTTAACATTAATTAGTAAATATAAAAAATCGCGGAATTCCGCGAAATCGCGGAGATCTTTCAGCCCTGGACTACCATATTAGGCCAGAAAAAAAAGCTATTTCCGGTTGCAGGCAAGCAAAAAAGTAGGGTAGGTAGGAATATAAAAAGAATTCTTTGTTTACCATGAATCCCTTGACCGTAATATAATTTGACGTGCATAAAAGGTACAACAATGTCATTTGTTAGAAAATTTGGGTTATTTCTAAAGGTTAAATAAGGAGAGGAGAGGAGAGGAGATGGGGAAGTGGAAGTGGAAGTGGAGAGGGAAGAGGGGTGTGTGTGGGGGGGGGAGGGAGATGAGCGGAAGGGGTGGAGAGAGGATGGAGAGGGAGGAGGATTGGTTGGTTGGTTGTTGGAGTTTTACGTCCTAGCAACATCTAAGGTCATATCAGGACGGAAAGGGCAGAGGGAAGGAAACGAGGAGAGGGAGAGGGAAGGGAGAAGAGAAGGAAAGGAAAGTGAGGCTGAGTGGGAGAGGTAAGGTGGGAGTGAGCGGGGAAGAGAGGAGAGGAGAGAGATGGAGAGACGGAGGCAGGAGGACAAGAAGAAATCGCGTGTGTAGGGGTTGTTATTTATTTTCAATTCTTTAATTTCAGATTATTCAGTCGACTGAATGAGGCTTATACTCTCCTTTAAATTTCTATAGTACAATGTTTTTGACTTTCTGCCATACTTTTTTAGATAAATATATTAGGTTCGTTGCTATAATCTACTTTACTTTATTTTATGCAACTCAGTTTAAATGGTTACCTTTGGAGATATTTAAGTGAAAACATGCCAAGTGAATTTTCTTGCAAATACCGAAATGCTGGCACCCATAGCCTTCAGCTGTAGCGGGTTCTATTAAATTGACTCAGTATTCTTTCTACGCAACAGTAAATATTTAACGGGTGCAACAGTATCTAAGTCAGATACATCGGCTCGAATCTAGGTCAGTGATTTGGATTAGAAAATGTGCAACTTCCACTGGATTGTGCAGCTTTAAATCAATCACTCACACAACTCTGTGAGTTGTGCCCAACTGTCGGATGGATTTAGGGGGGTGCATTGAATCACGTGACCAACCTGAGCTTTGATGACACCTTCGGATGTTGCGCTGATATTGGGCGTTTCTTCATGTCGGTCAACTGGAGGTGGAGACAGGAGGAATCATGATAAGATTGGTTGGTTGGTTGTTGGAGTTTTACGTCCTGGCAACATCTAAGGTCCTATCAGGATTTTTGTTTGTTTGTTGTCGTTGCTTTACGTCCTAGCAACATCTAAGGTCATATCAGGACGGCATATCAGGATGGGTACCGATTTTGTGACTGTGCACTTATGGTGACTTTATAGTGCTGCCCCACTGGGAGACCAGGCCACTGGCACCACGCCCTGATATCCCATTATCCTGACACTGAACCAATCAGTTCTTGCCCTACCCTAGTAATGGCCAGCGCCTGGCTAGGAAGTGACAGGTATCAATTTTTAAGTCATTGGTTTGACTTGACTAGGGGTTCGAACATGTGGGTTCGAATCCCCACGATCTACCAGAACGAGAGATGGACGCTCAACTCATTCAGCCATCCCGTCTGGTTATCATGATAAGACACCTGGTCTTAAATTAGCATCCACCTGGGGTAACCCCAAACACAAAATGTGAAATGAAATGTAATATACTTTTGTAGCTTAAATGCAGGGTCCGTACACAAGTGAAGATATGGGATTCAAGACTATTGCAAGGCTTTTCAAGGCTGTTTTGATAAGAATTTAAGATTATTTTCATTTGGATTTCAAGAGGAAAAAAACAATAGTGAATGGCGATTTTGGACTAATTTAGATCAGTGAGGACAGTTTAATGGCATTCAAGGCTTTTCAAGACTAATTAAACTTTTCAAGGGCTTGAAATGGGATAAATGAAGTTGAAGACTTTTCAAGATTTTCCAAGCCCCATACGGCCCTGGAAATGTAGTGTTGTGGGGGGTGATATGCGAAATATTGTGGTGCAGACTACTACACTCATCCCCCTGTAAGTCTTAAACTGACCAGGTATAGGCTGCTGAGATACGAACCGTACTCCGGCAAATGCTCTCCAAGCATACCTTTGCAGGTTTTCAGTTTATTTAACTGTATATGTGGGGGGGGGGGGGAGAGTGCTGAAATTGGTTGTTCCTGTTGTGTTGTAGTTAGTCCAGCAGCACTGACGAGGCTTTTAAACAACCATATAGATAAAAGTGTTAGAATTTGCAATCTAAAATGCTAAATATAAAGTTAAAATGTTTATCTCTCATAACCAGCTACTTTTTGTGTGAATAATTGATTAAATCATGTAGATTTTAAAAGTTGAATTGAGAGCTTTCTGTGGCTGTCATCTTGGTGGTTGCCATGGCTTCCCCTGTGTGTGGGGAACCCCTCTAGGTCATGTGATGAGGGAATCCCACCTATGCTGTCATTCATAAATCACAGACCTCAACTATCCTCCCACATGTTCAGTTGCATGAACTGAACAAACTAAGTAAAGGTATGTTTGGAGAGCTTTTGATGCTGGAATCGTTTGTATCTGGGTGAGGTATACCTGGCGGCTTTAACGTCCATAAGTCATTGAATGCTTACATTTACATACATACAGGGAATGCACTTATATGTATACACAGGGTAGGTTCAACAACCATACAGCACACAGCTTGGGTGGGATCCAGGTCATGGCAACCATGTCATAGGAGTGATGAAAATGGGAAATATTGCACTTAAAGCAGGAATCGAACCTTTGTTTCTTGGGTTCCGGTCTAGTGTGCTAACCATTACACCACCTAGGCTCCCTGGTGGCATCACCCTATGCACACCCACCTGTCTATGTGACTCTTTGCCTGAGTGGTCTTGCATATTGAATAGTTGTTTTTTACTTTAAAATAAGTTTTATTTAAAGTTGCATAGTCCGATGGTTTTGAGCTTCTGCCATTTTTTCTGAGATAACTATATTAAATTGATTGCTAGAATATACTTTACTTTTATTTTAAATGGCTAACCTTTGAGATATTTGAAGTGCAAATATGGAAAAGTAATTTTGGCAAGCACGCCAAAAGGCTTCTGCAGCAATAGGTTCTATTAAATTGTCTCTGTGTCCCTTTCTATGTGGCAACAAAATGCTTAATAAGTGCACCAATATCTATGTTAGCTATGTAGAATCAAATCTTGATAATTGCTTTGGCTTTGAAGATTTGACACTTCATCAGACTATGGGGCTCTAATTCGATGCGTATATATATGTACTATAATGCGATCATAGGCTTAGCGCTTTCTTTACAAACCTCGGATTATATGTAGGTAACGGTAAGTCACTGGCTGAAGTCCTCCATTATTGACACGCCTGTGAATGTGGTCGGAATCAGCCAAGCACAAAGTCTCTCTCGCCTTATGAATAGATGAATGCTTTGGCAAGTGCACCAAAACTCTGACGCCATAGGCTTCTGCAGTAAGAGGTTCTATTCAAGTACCTCAGTATTCCTTTCTGTGTGGCACCAAGTATTTAATAAGTGCACCAGTATGTAACTTAGATATGTAGAATAAAATCTAGATGATTGAATTGGTTTTGAAGATTTGATATTTTCATCAGACTGTGCAGCTGTAAGGGTATTAGTATCTACTAACTTTCAAAATTTACTTCACACTTCAATTTACTATATAAACTATGTAAAAGATTTGTGTAAATACCTATCTATATACCTGTAACACTTACGGCCGGAAGACCAGATCTACGGCACTTACAAAAGATATATGTGAATAAAATTGTTGTACTGACTAGTGATAGTAAACAATCATGGTGACTTTATAGTGCTTCCCTGCTGGGAGACCATGCCACCGGCACCATGACCTGATATCCCACTCAGTCATATTATCCTGATACTGAGCAAACCAGTGCTTGCCCTACCATAGTCATGCCGAGCGCCAGGCTGGGTAGCAACAAGTATCAAATTTGTAAGGTATTGGTTTGACTCGATCGGGATTCAGACCCACGACCTCCTGTCCAGGAAGCCAGCAAGTGCTCTTACCCATTTAGTCAACCCATACCATCTACCACCCACTCTGATGATGATGATGATGATGATGATGGCGATGATGACGCTGATGATGATAAACAGATTTGCAAAACACACACAGGAAACTGCTGCTGATTTGTACGTAATAGAGTATTTAAAGTACATCTATAAATTTATAAATGTGTATTCTCCAAAATGTTGAAAGTTGTGCAATTACACAGTAAAGAGTAACATGTATGCAGAATAGATCTCAGAATGAATTCAACGAAGAAATAAAAGGAAGGTTCAGAAATACCAGTTAAATCAGTGATGATCAAACATTGGATACAAAAAAAAAAGTTTGTTTTATTTAACGACATCTCTAGAGCACATAGATTTTAATCATCGGCTATTGGACGTCAAACATATGGTCATTCTGACATATTTCTTTGGAGCAAACCTGCTGCTGCCACATAGACTACTCTTTTATATGCACTTCCCACAGACAGAACAGCACATACCACAGCCTCTGATGAACCAGTTCTGTGCCACTGGTTGGAACAGAAAATAGCCCAAACTGCAAATGTGTCCACTGAGCAGGATCGATCAGATGACCCACACCTTCACAGGTGGACACTCTACTGCGTGAGCCACGTCCCGCTCCCCAAACATTGGATACAGTCAGAAAAACTGCAGGAACTGAATTAACACTGCAACACTGTAATTGCATAGATGTAATATAGGAAAAATATACTTTACGTCAAGTGTCTGTTGAAAATGAGGAATGATAAGCTATTAGCTGTTGCATGAAGAATACAATCCTTATCTACCCTACTAATAGTACTACGGCACTTATGCCCCTGCCCCCCCCCCCCCCCCCCCCCCCCCAGCCCCCTCCCACACAATGCCTTCCCTCACACACAAGTCGCCCCCCCCCCCCACCACACACACACAATGTCCCTTCCACAGTAGCATTCATCCCAAACCCCTTCAAATTATTTGTCCGCCAACATCGGAAAACACCCTTAATAGCCTACATATCAGTCTAGAGGTCCCGCCATTAACATAGACACCAAACACTAAGCGGATACCACCATCCAAACATAGTTTATCCTATCGTCATTAACAACCCACTTACCCAACTTACTCGAAGTACTCAAATTGTCAAAAGCACCTAGTTAACATTGCCAGTACCCTTGCTATGTTAAACTAGGTCATGGCACCACCAGGCGAAGTCAGTAAGTTTTGACATTTCTAATATGCAAAATTCTTAAGAATTTATTAATGAGTGAAACAGCATCTAAACTAAATAATTTTACGTAGGATCAATTCAAATTAAATGATTTGGTTTTGAAGATATGTTTCTATCGGGTCATTTAACGTTAAATTCTCTCTATATTTCAAGAAGTAAGTAAGAAAACTATGCACGCTCTTGTTGCTGAAAATGTCATTTATTTAAAGTTGCATAGTGCGATGGTTTTGACTTTCTGTCCTTTTCTGCGATAAATATATTAGGTTGATTGTTATAGTCTACATTACTTTAGTTTGAAGTAACTTATTTTAAATGGCTAACTTTTGAAATATTGGAAGTGCAAACATGCAAAATTAATTTTGGCAAACACGCCAAAACACAGACACCATAAGCTTCTTCAGTAATAGATTCTATTAAATTGCCTCAGTATTTATTCCCTTCTATGTGGTGAGAAATGCTTAATTAATAAGTGCAACAGTATAGACTTTAGATATGAAGAATCAAATCTAGGCTAATTCTTTTGGTTTAATCTTTTTTGATATTTTCATCGGTCTATGCAGCTTTAATTAAACCCCCCAAAATGAGTGATAAAATTTGGTGAGGCTTAAATGAAGTTGTCATCCCATAATACACACAATATCATGTCTGTGGTTAGTTAGCACACTAAGTGGCTTAGTGCCTGGTGTATTAATAGTGTTCTGTACGCACAATGGAGGCAGAGTAAGGGCGTTGCCTTTGGAAGGTTGCTGCGTAGGGAGACTTGGACAGGGCACCGCCCCCGGCTCCACCCACCAGCAACCTGGCCTGTTCGGAGGTCGTCCCCCACCGGACCGGGGCACTAACAGCTCTCTGCTTCTGTGAGGCAAACAGAGACAACAGGTCAAGCCACAAACAGGTCCCATTTTAATTTCATACAGAACTCAGGTGATTCAATGCATATGATATATATATATATATAATTCCTCCGAGCGATATATATGTACTATATAATATATTATGTGAATATAAATAACAACAGCCCCTTAATGTTTCTCTCTAACCACCTTAACTTCCATGTTATTCACTGTGGAGTCTACACCATGGGCCAACCGTCACTCTGCTCACTTTTTATATATATATACTTGGTTGGTTGGTTGTTGGAATTTTACATCCTGGCAACATCTACGGTCATATCAGGATGGGTGACAGTGCGCACTCATGGCTATTTTATAGTGCTGTCCCGCTGAGAAATCAGGCCACCAGCACCATGACCCGATATCCCATTCAGTCACGTTATCCTGACACGCTAACCAGTCCTTGCTCGAAACTATTAATGCAGAGCGCCAAGCTAGGAAGTGACAAGTACCAATTTAGTACATCATTGGTTTGAGTCGACCAGGAATCGAACTCCTGATCTCCCGCATCGGAGTCCTGCCCTCTATCTATTCGGCCACCGCGTCCGGTAATATATATGTATACATACTTGATTTTAAATGGATAACTTTTGAGATATTTGAAGTGTAAACATGTCAAATTAGTTTTGGTCAGCATGCCAAAATTCTGACACCATAGGCGTGTCGTAACAGTAACAGGTTCTATTAAATTGACTCAGTATGCCCGTCTATGCGGCAACAAATGCTTAGTAAGTGCATCCATATCTAAGCTAGAAATGCAGAATCAAATGTAGAAAATTGTTTTGATTTTGAAAATGTGATGCTTCATCGGACTATGCAGCTTTAAATACAGTTACAGATAACAAAAGGAAAATCCCCCACGTACCTTTAACTTCATAAGTTGAGACTCTGAACACGTGGTTTTTGCAGGCTGTTGCAGGGTTGTGTCAAGTTCCATTTTCTTCTCCTTCAGTGAAGAGTTCCGCACCTGGTTAATGACAGCCTGTCTAGATGGTGGCCTGCTTGGTGGGCGGTCAGTGGAGCCTGGGGTCTGTGCAAGTTGTTGTATAAAAGTCATCAGGCTTGCTATAATCAGGACTGCAGGGTCCGTACACATGTGAAGATATGTAATTCAAGGCTATATCAAGGCTTTTCAGGGCTGTTTTTGATTGGAATTGAATTCATTTAGATTTCAGGAAAAAACAACAATGGTGAATGGTGATTTCAGACTACTTTAGATCAGTGGGGACAGTTTAATGGAATTCAAGACTAAATACCCAAAATAGGTTGGCATTGAAATGGGGAAAATGAAGCTCAAGACTTTTCAAGACTTTCCAATAATACTAATCTGTATAGATATAAGGGCTTTACAATAATAGTGTAATCTGTGTAGATATAATAAGTAGCTTACAATGATCTAGATGTGTAGATATAAGAGTCTTACAATAGTATATACCTGTGTATATATAAGTGTTACAATGATATAGATGTACAGATATAAGAGACTAACAATAGTATAGATCTGTGTAGATATAAGTGTCTTACACAAGGATAGATCAGTATAGAAATGAGTGCTTTACAAAAGTATAGATCAGTGAAGCCATAGCTGTAGAACACAAAGAAAACAAAATAAATTATGGACTAGTAAGTGAAACCCTACTACTAATAAGTGTTCACACTTCCTGTCTACCATTCGCTATATCGCTATATAAACATCTGAGATTAAATTAGCGAGGCTAACCTTCCGTTCAATTTCATAAAAGGACAAGCACATACAAACCGACAAAAGCTATACAGTAAAACATCTCTAACCGACCACATCCACCGATCGACCACTCCCCTATATCAATCACTTTATTTGGGTTCCAAATGATCGCCCATACAATACCATTGAAACGATAAAAACAATCCCTAAGCCGACCACCCCCCTAAATGGACCATTTAAAGTCGGTCCCATAGTCGGTCGATTTAGAGAGATTTTACTGTATAACTAACCGCAAGGCATTTTACAGTTTACACTCACCATTGTTCTCGATCCAATGGAACTGCCAAGTTTTTTAGTATTTGAGCTGGTTCCATGGTGTATGCTTAACCTTGGGCTTCTGGGTCTGATGGAACTGCCTGGTCTTTCAAAATTTGAGCCGGTCCCATGCTGTATGTCTAACCTTGGGCTTCTGGGTCTGCTGGAACTGCCTGGTCTTTCAGAATTTGAGCCGGTTCCTTGCTGTATGTCTAACCTTGGGCTTGACCCACGTTGTGTACTTGTCCTTGGACTTAGGTCATGTTGTGTATTTGCACTTGGGCTTGGCGTAAGTAGCTGACTATCACCTGCTGCTAGGCATTGTCTGTGAGATTCAATGTCGTTAAATGGCTGAGATTTACTCTTCACCTCGTGTTCGCCTCTACCCTCAACCACTTTACTCTTCAGCGGGCTTGGCAGCTGCGCTTCCTTCGGAATGACATAATCTTTCTTTGGATGGTGAAAAATGTCGACCGTACTAACAGTCTTGTACTCAATCACCTCTCCATCTCCAAGCTCAAAGGTTTTGATGGTCTTTGTTTTTTTGCTTTCGTTCTCCTTCATTTGTTGTTGCTGCTGACTGCGGTGATTAGCTAAGCGGGTCTGAAGTGCTGCCTCATAGTAGTTCTTCTGTTGGCCTGACACCACCTTGGTGGTGAGTGACCCTGCGGTAGCCCATTGTTTATCCTCTTTGTCACTGCGGTCATTTTTCTCATTGAGAGTGACTCTTGAAACCATCGTCTCCACATCATCTAGCAGATGCGATGAGGTCGCCTTTTTGGACTTTTTCTCTTTGTGTGGTGGTTTTTGAATCTCCTGTTCTGGCATGAGGTCATCAATGTAAGTAACTGAAACTATGGCTGGACTACTTTGAGCTTTCTCCCCCATGGAAGCAACAGTGGTGGTGGTCTCAGCAACAGCAGTGCTCCCTCGACCCTTCGCACTCCCCTTATGCAATGCACTCCGCTGGCACTCATCCTGTGAGCTAAGTGGTATGCCGCTGTTAGTTCTACTTTTGACCCACTTTAGGTCGGTGCGTCCGGTGTACAACTGGGGTTTTAGCAGATAATCTTGTTCACTGATAGCAGGTGGCACTTGTGTGTTGATGCTGTAGGCATCCTTGTCCTGTGCATACTCTGTGTCATCCTCAATAGGCATATTTAACCTTGCTCCTCGCGGAGTAATTATCGTTGTTTCATTCCGGTTTTCATTGAAGGTCACTGTGCGCATGCGTGGTGGCCCCTGTGCACCACTCCCTGCCTTGCCCGCCTCGTCTCCTGACTGGCTGGGGTGGTAGTCGTCAAAGTGTGAGTTCATGGTAACGCCAATCTTCTTGCGTGTTGGGCGTGAAGTGGTGGACCTTCGGTATGTGTCGTTGGTGGGGCTGAAAGTGAATGGGGAGAGGGATTGGGTTTAGTAAAGCACACTTTCAGAGAGAAAGAATGAATGATAACAAAATGAATTTCCTTTTCTTTTAAACCTCATATCTCCATAATTATTTTTTGCCATTTGATCTATAAAAATTGCTCTATCAGGGATGAAAGTGGTCTCTGGGAAAAAAAGCGGAAATGATGATATTCTCCCATAGGCTTAGCATTGTCAGATAATCGCTGAAAATTCCCGGAAGTCGGGTTTCATACATATTGGTATACGCTGATAGTGCTGCGCCATTTTAAGCATGTATTAGTAGTATACGCTGCTAGTGCTGCAGCGTTAGAAGCACATATTAGTAGTATACGTTGATAGTGCTGCGCTGTGAAGGCATTAGTAGTATACGCTGACAGTGCTGCGGCATTTGCACCACATATTAATTAGTATACGCTGATGGTGCTGCAGCATGAAACAACGTATTGGTTGGTTGGTTGTTTTACGTCCTGCCAACATCTAAGGTCATATCAGGACGGGCGCAACTTATTAGTATACACTTATAGCTACAGGAAAACTGTAATTTTTTTTCCGTAAACAATTCCCTCTCAGAACACTCAGGCCATAATTGATTAATCACACAAACCATTTTTTGCTCATGCGCAAATCCTACAAACTCAGGTTGAATAAAGGAATGCGCTCTCGGTGCAAAAAATGGTGGCTTTTAAATAACCAATATAACTACAGCAAGATAGCATTTAAAGCATTTTATGATTTCATAGTTTATTTATATGTCCATTTTAGTCTGGATGGTCATACTTTTACATTAAAAAAAAGTGTAGCTTTGCAGTAAAGGCGTTCACTACAGGTACCTGCACAAATGCTCCTGATACCCCCAACCAAGACCTGGGGCATTGGAGTTGGATCATTTTGCACACGGCCCGTGTATTTTTAGGTTCACCTCGGGGTGTTCTATTTTAAATTCTGACGATTCGGATGATCCAAATGGTCCGGACCGTCATAATCGAATACGGCCATAGTCTGTTGCTTTGGTGGGTTTTTGGGATGTTTAAAAAAAAGAAAGATCTTTAAAAAAGAAGGGGAAAAAACCCACCTGTCATCGAGGTCTGAGCTGTCGGATCCATCCTGGTCGGCAACGCTGGGCATGGTCACGTGGATGGAGACGGGGGGAGGGTGGGTGATGATGTCCGAAGGCTCGAGTTCGGGGTCGAACAGCAGGTTATCAATGAGGCTCGAAAACTCAGAGCTGCGGGCGAACAATGAAGAAGAATAGGATTAGCACAGGGAATCGCAGGGGGGGGGGATGCTGGAAGTCACGTTTAATATAGCACTATCCTAGCACTATCCTAGCACTATCCTAGCTCCATTCCACTGATCAGTCAGTCAGTACAGACTCCTTCGAGAGCATTCAGCTGTCCTAGTGGTGTTCTCTGTGGCGGAGTGGTTAGAGTCAAACTCCTAATCTGAACGTCGGTGGTTTGATTCCCCATGCCATCAGCTCTGTCAATTTAGATTTCCACCGATGTATATAACTTATAGCGTCATCAAAGGCCAGTTGCTCTCAAACCATGTCTATGTGGTGTGGCAGGTTAAAAATCCCTTGGGTCGGTAAAAGTGTAGGCTCGGGCTTTTTATCAACCAACTGTCTAATGGTGAAAACAAGCCTATTCAGACTTATCCATGATGGGCAGTATAAATCTTCAAGAAACTGTATCATCACCCATACTGTTAATTCCCTTTCTTGTTTGGGTTTTATGTCCTAGCAATATCTAATGTGATATAAAAACGGGATTCGGACTGACCAATTGCTTAGAATTTTGTGAACATTAATCGTAAATATCAAAAATCGCGGAAATTTGCCAAATCGCAGAGATCTTTCAACCCATGAAAAATACAAAAATATAACACCAAGTTGCAATGAATACTGCAATAGTCTCACCCTTTGTCAGTGCATCTGTTCAGCATCTCGGAGAAGTCTGGAGAACCACGCGGAGGCGGAGGGGCAACCGGGGTGGTGTCATGTCGCCAAGCTGGGGAACAAACACAAGGCATGACACGACCGCATTGTAAAACCACTAAACCATCAGGAATACCATATTTAAACCACTAAACCATCGGGCATACCATATGTAAACCACTAAACCATCGGGCATACCATATGTAAACCACTAAACCATCGGGCATACCATATATAAACAACTAAGCCATCAGGTATTCTAGCACTGTAATTATTATATGTATAACAATGTAAATATTGCGGTTTTCTGTATGTGTATGTCACCACAGTGTGCATGGATACATTTTTAATCAAACAAATACTGATAAAGATATATGACAGGGTCTATTATGATCCCCATGCCATAATAATTATTTAACTCTGCAATGCACAAGTAGTTTTTCTTAAATGAGTCAAATCAGAAAGTGACTCAGTCAATGTGTAATGTTGTCCTGACTTTTTTTTATCAGAAATACAAACATACGTAGCAACTTTAAACATACATAGATCTAAA
Organism: Branchipolynoe longqiensis; assembly: GCA_030323885.1. Lineage (NCBI taxonomy): Eukaryota > Metazoa > Annelida > Polychaeta > Phyllodocida > Polynoidae > Branchipolynoe > Branchipolynoe longqiensis. Next base: position 28,570,379 of record CM059201.1, on the reverse strand, counting down.
TATAGAATCCATTAGTTATAGAATTATCTAGACCTAAATACGGGAAACATAATTTGTATCATCAACAATAACTTGTTTGTTCTCTTTACTTACTATAAACCATCACACATAATGATAACATGGTTAAAATAATACAAAAATAACCATCAAAATAACTATTTTTATTTTATTTATTTTATTTTTATTGAGGCTGTATTTATTCTGTCCATAGCATGTAAGCCTGGGTACCCAGGCTTGTTTTCAATGCTGGCCAGCTGTAGTGTTGGTGTTGTCTTACCAAACAGTAGCTGCTGATAAGTTATTTGATTGTCTGCATTTCAGTAGCAGATAGATAGTCTGTTGGTATGTTTAGTAGCCTATGTTAGTTTTTTTGGGCCCTCTTGGCATTGTATTTTTGTTCTATTCTTATTACTATGTTAGTTGTTTTCTTAAGGTTCTATGTTAGTGTTTTGGGGTTTTCTTGGGAAGAGTTTTCTGTTTTTTTCGACTTAATTCTATACTAGCCTATTTTATTTACATGTCCATAGGCTTGTACGTAATAGGTGGTTGAGTTATGTTTGTTTGGATTTGATTTGATTTATATTGTTGTTGGATATGTTATCTGGCTTTTATATTTCCGGTTATCCCGCCCTGGGCTGTCCAGTTGGTGGGTCGTGACATATCACCTGCCCCCTTGTGGTGCAGTTCAGTTGGGGTTACCAGTTTTTATTTTGCACATATATTTTTTGTACGTTTTTAGGTCAGGGATTTGTCTTTCTTTCACCGTTTGCGCATTCCATGCCTTGGCGCCCATTTCCAGTGTGCTCCTTTCATGGGCTTTGATCTGGCTTCTGGTCTGCCTCAGTAGTGGTGCCTTGCTTGCTCTGGTGTCCCTTAGTGGTTGGGTTAGACGCTTAATGTCTTGGCTATATCCATATGCTAATGTTTTTAGGTGGATTATCCTTCTGTTTTCTAGTAGCTTTACTTTAGTTCTTTTGTGTAGGTCATAAGTGGGGTGTAGTTTGTCTACTTTCAGGCATATTTTCAGGGCCCTATTTTGTAGTATCTGCAATTTTTTAAGTAGCTCTTTTTTAACACCCATGTAGATTACATCCCCATAGTCAAAGTAGGGGAGTACCATGCCTTTGAAGATTGTTATTGACATATCTTGTGTCATATAGTTTCTTAGTTTAGCAAATAGCCATAGTTTGTGATTTACTTTTTGTATGATTTTTGTTACACACAGATTGTAGTTTAGCTGGCTATCTAGTTCTAGGCCTAGGTATTTGTAGTGATTTACACTTTCCAGTGTTTGATTTCCTAGTGTGCATTGTAGGTTTCTTCCTGTGATTGCTGTATACAGTGAGAAGAGTACTGTTTTAGATTTATTTGCATTGATGGTTATTTTATTGGATTCACACCAGCTGTCCAGCTTTAGCAGGAGGTTGTTCAGTTTGGTTGCTACCTCCTCTACTGTGCTTCCTTCTGCATATACGACAGTGTCATCCGCATATATCTGGAGACATTCTGTCTCCAGCCATTTTTCTAGGTCATTTATGTATAGTATAAATAGTAGTGGTCCCAGGACTGATCCTTGGGGTACACCACAGGTGACAGTTTGTTGGTCTGAGAGTGTACCATTTACTTTAGTTTTTTGCTGCCTGTTGTTTAGGTAGCATTTATCCAGTTTATTGATTTGGATTTAATGCCCATGTTGTTTAATTTTCTTACTAATATGCTGTGGTCTACAGTGTCAAAGGCTTTGCTGAAGTCGATGAAGGCTGCTCCAACTAATTTCTTTTGGTTCAATGATGCCAGCACATCACTTGTTAGGTTTGCTATTGTTTTTGATGTGGAGTGTAGTTTTCTGAAACCTCCTTGCCTCTTGTTTAGTATATTGTTTTTTTCCAGGTGCTCATTTATGTGCCTGTGGAATATTTTTTCAATTAGCTTGCCTGGTGTTTGCAAGATTGATATTGGTCTGTGAAAAGATCACTGCACATCTTGTATAACTGGGTTAGAGTAGTTTATTCCCAGCATGCACCCACCAAGATGGCATGCCTTAGTACATACACAAACCGTCAGGTGGCAGCACCACCAGTGGATACCCACACCTAGTAGTATCGACACATCTCCCTCCCTCTATAAACAGGGTTGGTAGATATACAGTGACAGGTATGAGATACAAAATACACATGAATAACACACAACACATTACAGGCATTCATAGAGTAGAATCATACATGACAGGTATAGTGTTTGGTTAGATATCTAATTTGACAACGGGTCGTCTTATCCTGCCTGAGCGCCTAACCTCGGTGGGGTTTTCCCCTACAGGTTTCCGGGTTACGACACTGCGAGGAGTGGGCGGGGCATTGTTTACCTTTTGAGGGGTCCTGTTTACTTCTCGAGAACCCTCGTCTGAACCACCCATGTTCTCCCCTACCTCATTTTTGGGATATTCATAGTCTACACTTTCTCCCTCTGCTGGTCTGACTACATGGCCCTCATTCACCTTTAGGAGATGGCGCCTGTTGCGCCGGATATAGTTTCCCCCCTGGGTTTGGACTATGTATGATCTGGGGCCCACCTGCTCGCTTACTCTGGCTGTGGTGTCCCATTTCTCCTTCCTCACCCGGACTACATCATTGTTGTTTAGGACGGGTAGGTCCTTAGCTGTGGCATTGTAATTTTCAATTTGTCGATTTCTCTGGGCCTCACCCCTGACGTCACTGAGGGTCATCTTGCTTCTACCCTGTAGTTTCGGGAGCCTAGTACTCAGTTTCCTGCCCATTAACATCTCGCCCGGGGACATCCCCGTTTCCCTTGGAGCCGCTCTGTAGGCGAGTAGTGCTAAATATAGGTCCCCCCCCACCTTCTTTGGCTTTGTTGAGAACTGACTTAACTCTCTGCATGCCCATTAGACTGGGGATACCGCAGACTGGAGGTTCTGTGTTCAAACTGATAGTCCCTAGCGAACTGTTTGAACCTCTCCGAGCTGAACTGGGGCCCATTGTCCGTCACCAGTCTTTGGGGAATCCCATGTCTGGAAAACATACTTTTTAGGTGGGTTACTACTGTCTCTGACGATGTGCTCGCCAGCATTGTAATTTCGGGGTAGTTGGAATAGTAATCTATGCATATTAGATACTCGTTCCCCTCCCAGTGAAATAAATCTGCTCCGACTTTCTCCCAGGGTCCCCACTTTATTTTCTCTTCCTCCATGGAAAATGATTCTTTGCCCTGAGCTGGCCTATACTTTTGACACACTGAGCACCCCTGGACACTCTCCTCTATGTCCCTGTTCATGTTGGGCCAATATATTGCATCTCTCGCCACACGTTTCTGTTTCTCAATGCCCAAATGACCCTCATGCACCCTTTTCAGCATCTCCTTTTGCATGCTGACTGGAATGATTATGCGGTCCCCCTTAAGAATTAGGCCGTTTACTTTACAGAGATCTTCCCTGAATGGGGCATATGCAGGGCACTCCCCATTTTCCCATCCGTTTAGTATGTTGTTCTTTACTGCTGAGAGTACCTCATCCTTACACGTCTCTGTGTAGCTGTGCTTGTGTCGCTGACACTGCCTGGTATACCATGTTTACCTGAGCCTCGACCTCTACCTCTGTACTGGATCGTTTACCCTGTGACTTGTTAGCCCTAGACAACGTATCGGCTATATAGAGATGCTTCCCCGAGGTCCACACTAGCTCATGCCTGTACCTTTGCAGTTTTAACATTAACCTTTGTATGCGGGGTGTCATGTCATTTAATGGTTTTTTGTAAAGTGGGATTAGTGGTTTGTGATCTGTTTCTAACGTTACTTTTTCTAACCCGTATATGTACCCGTGAAATTTCTCGCACCCATAGACTAGTCCCAAACATTCCTTCTCGATTTGTGCATAGCGCTGCTCGCATTCTGTCAGACCCCGTGCCCCATATGCTACTGGCTTCCAGTCTGGGTTGTGCCACTGTGAGAGGACTGCACCCAGGCCGTCTTTAGACGAATCTGTGGAAACCTTGGTTGGTAACTTTGGGTCATAGTAGGCCATCACCGGCATTGACGCTAATATGCTTTTGACGTCAGCCCATTCGGACTCATGTTCTGGCCCGCAGTTCCACATGACCTTTTTACATAGAAGAGACCTTAGATTCACACATTTATTTGCAAGGTTTGGGATGAACTTCCCCACATAATTTATCGAGCCGAGTGCTCTCTGGACATCCTCTTTGCTCGTCGGCTTCTTCATGTCCATAATGGCAGAGATGATCTTTGGTGACGGGCTAATCCCCTTATTCGATAATGTCTCACCTATGAATGTTATCTCTGACTTGTTTAACCGGCACTTCTCCCAGTTCATCAGCAGTCCGTATTTGTTAATCCTCTGCTTCACACTGTCCAGCCTCGCTTGGTGTACTGTCTCATCTGGCCCCCACACTAGAATGTCATCCATAAACACACGGACCCCCTCTAGATCCCCGAACATTTGCTCCATCGTCCGGTGGAACACTTCCGGCGCCGAGCACAGTCCGTAAGCAAGTCTGTCGTATGCGTACCTGTCAAACGGGGTGTTGAATGCTGTTAGGGCCTTCGAATCCTCTGACAGTTTCACCTGCCAGAAGGCCTGCGAGGCGTCAAGCTTGCTGAAGTGTGTTGCGCCGCTTATCTCCGCGAAGATCTCATCCCTCGTGGGAAGCTGGTAGTGTTCCCTGCTGATTGCTGCATTGAGATCCTTAGGATCCAGGCATACCCTGAACGCTCCGTTGCTCTTTTTAACCACCACCATGTCACTCACCCAGTCCGTGGGTTCCTCCTGGCGGTGTATCACACCTAGCTTCTCCATTCGGTCCAGCTCCTCTCTCAGGGACTCCCTCAGTGATATTGGCACTCTTCTGGCTGGCCTGATGACAGGGCGGGCTCCTTCTTTGATGACTATCTTGTGGACAAATGGTAGAGCTGAGAGCTGGCCCTTCACTTCCGGTATGGTGTACTGTTTTGTGTCTGCCACGCAGTCTTCCATACTGCGTCTGCATTGCTGTACGCTGTCCACCCGTTTGACTAGGCCCAACCTCTCACAGGCTGCTGATCCCAGCAGGCTTGGCCCATTATCCACAACGACAAATCTCACCGGATACTCTTTGCCCTTCACACTGACCCTTAGCACACAGGACCCAATGTCATTTATACTGGCCCCGTTGTAATCCGACAGGCGCACATTAGCCGGTCGCAGGGTCGGCCTCTCTGGCAACCCTCTGTACTCCTGTACGTTTAGAAGGTTTGCCTCCGCCCCCGTGTCCAACTTCACTGTGATTAGTGACCGTCCAACCTCGAGGGTGTGTACCCATCGACACTGTTTGTTTATCACGACCTCGTTGATGCTGGCTGTGACTGTGCCGATCCACATTCCTTCCCCCAAGTCCAACGCGCCCTCACTGCTGTTTACTTCTTCACTTTGGACCATATTCACCTTAGTGTGACACAACCGGGTGTAGTGGCCTCTGAACCCACACTTAATGCATCTAGTTCCGTAGGCCGGACACTAGCGCCTCTCGTGATGCGTAGCACAGCGTTTGCAATCGTATTCCTCACCTGGGTCGCTCCCCTGTGGGGACACTGCTGTGGCTTCCCATCCCCGGGATGGTGCTCCGCCGCCGCGTGGTCTACTGTCACCACGCTGCCGAGTGTCACTACCATGCCGTTGACCGTCATGGCGGGCCTTCACCACACTGACTGCCTCTGTCTCTAGCGGGTTCATTACCTTCATGCGGCTGTCAATGACCTCGGACGACTTGCATATCTCCACGGCCTTCTCTAGAGTCAACTTGCGGTCCCTGAACATTTTGGCTGTCAACTTACTGTCTCTAATGCCCACTACGAGTCTGTCTCGCACAAACTCATCCTCCGTATTGTAGTCGCACATGGCCACCTGCGTTCGCAGATCCGTAATGAAGGCTTCCACTGCCTGGCCCTCCTTCTGCACCATGGTGTTGAATAACCAACGCTCGTAGATGGGGTTCTTCTTCGGCAGACAAATTTCATCGAACTTTTTGACCACACAGTTAAAGTCTAGTTTGTCCTCTGCCGGTATATCCACGTCACCTACTTTGTGGGCCGCCTCAAATTTGAACGTCTTGGAGGTCACTATGGCTTCCCTGCCAGCTGTTGTCAGCAGTAGGGCTGTTTTCCTTGCCCCATCTGTGACTCCTATGGCCATGGCGTACCACTCAAAAGCGTCCTTAAATGTCTCCCATCTCTCCGCCACATTCCCTTCATTTAATCTGAGGGCTTCTGGTGGCTTAACTGACTCCATATTCCTTACCTTTGCTTTTTACTCCTGGCACCATGAAAAGATCACTGCACACCTTGTATAGCTGGGTTAGAGTAGTTTATTCCCAGCATGCACCCACCAAGATGGCATTCCTTAGTACATACACAAACCGTCAGGTGGCAGCACCACCAGTGGATACCCACACCTAGTAGTATTGACACAGTCTGTAGTTCCCCATGTTTTGTTTGTCACCATTTTTGTATATGGGGGTGATGGTTGCCATCTTCCATGCTGTGATGAAGTGTCCCTGCTCAAATGATATGTTGAACAGGTCGACCATGGTATCTGGGATGGTTTGGAGTGCCTCTTTTAGTATTTTTGTGGGGATTCCATCTATTCCACTCGGTTTGTTTTCACCTATGTCATTTATTAGCTGTGTTAGTTCTTTTAGCTGTGTTATTTCTATTACTATCTAAATCTAGATTTTCTTTTTAGATCTAATTGCAGGTGTCAAATGATTGATTGATTGATTGGTAGTTGATTTGTGTCGGCGGCATAGCCATAATCACGGCGATGTGTCAAATGAGTTGAAGGAAATTTGATTAAATTGGCACCAAATGGAACTCTCTGCGTTTCTAAAAGAAAATATGCCATCAAATTTGACCCTTCTATTCTATTTTCCTGTAATTTCATGCTGACCTATATGGTTTTAGCTACTATCCAATGCTTTAGTTCTGAAATCTAAACCACAACGCTAGTTCCTGCCGCTGCCGTCAGAGGGCCGACTGGTGGTGGAAAACGCATTATCTTGACACGGCTAAAAGAAATCTCCAGCTTTACTCTACATACTTTTTATTTTTAAATCCTGAATTGAAAAATGTCTGGAAGACCAGTGCTTTGACACTGAAAAAAGACTTATTCAGCAGAATAAACATATTTACACAAAAATAACCCAAACAATCTTTGACCCGGTGCGTGTTCTGTGACGACCGCTAGAGGGGGTGGGGGGCGACATGGCCGATTTACAGACCTTTCTTTGAGCCGAGTGGCTGTTGAGAGATGCTGATCTGGTCCAAGACATCGTCGATCTCCTTGTTGCTCATCCCGAACAGGCTGCTCTGGGTGGCAGAAGTCCACCCGACGCCGGTACCAGTGCCGATACCGCCAGGCGGCCGGCTTTCAAGGTCATGGTGAATGCCCTTCACTGAAAAAAATGGCACAGTTCTTGGACATAACTCCTTTCTTTCCCTTTTTTCTTTCTTTCCCTTTTTTATTTCTTTCTTTTGTTGTTCAAATTTTCTATTTTAGTTGAATAATGTCATGGGGGGTGATGAAAATGGGAAATATTGTGCCTAGAGCGGGACTCGAACCCACATCTCTTTGCATTCCGGGCCAGTGTGCTAACCATTACACCACCTAGGCTCCCTGATATCAACACACTACCCACGCCTACCTGTCTATGCGGCTCCTTGCCTGAGAGGTCAGTGCAGACCACTACACTCGTCCCCCTGGAATTGTAAGTCTTTTAATGCTTACAATTACATACATGTATACAGGCAATGCAATGCACTTACATACACAGGGTAGGTTCAACAACTATACAGCACGTAGCTTGTACAGGATCATGGTCACGGCAACCAGTGTCGTGGGGGTGATGAAAATGGGAAATATTGCGCCGAGAGCGGGACTCGAACCCACATCTCTTTGCATTCCGGGCCAGTGTGCTAACCATTATACCACCTAGGCTCCCTGATATCAACACACTACCCACGCCTACCTGTCTATGCGGCTCCTTGCCTGAGAGGTCAGTGCAGACCACTACAATAACATCTTTGTTATCTCAGTTTTCTTTCTTTCTTTCTTTTTTTCTTTCTTTCTTTCTTTCTTTTTTTCTTTCTTTCTTACTTACTTTCTTTCCAAAACAATTATCTAGATTTGATTCTACATAGCTAACTTAGATACTGGTGTACCTATTAAACATTTGTAGCCATTTAGAAGGGAACTTTGAGTCAATTTAATAGAGTCTGTTACTGCAGAAGCATATGGTGTCAGAATTTTGGCATACTTGCCAAAATTAACGTTGCATGTTTTCACTCTAAATATCTCAAAAGATAGCCATTTAAAATAAAAGTTACTTCAAACTGAAATCAGGTAGATTATAACGATCAACCTAATATATGTATCTAAAAAAAATGACAGAAACTCAAAACCATCGGACTATACAACTTAAGCGATAGTGAAACTGAAAGACACGGAGAAGGGTCCACAACGATGAAATGAGCAAAAACGGCTGACCACTGGGTCATATCGAGCATACCCTTGCAGGATGAGTTTTCCATTCAGTAAGTAGTGATATTGTGTGATTTAAACAGAAATCAATGTAGATAAATTTCAAATAAACTTCAAACAATTTAATCTGTGCAAAAGATACATATATATGAGTAACTATGTCTGAACAAGAAACTACTAAAAAAATAATGGGATCTTTCCATAATTTGAGCCAATCAGAGCTGTTCTTTTCGATTGCAAATGGCCGCCCCTTATGGGTGCCGCCATTTGCAATATGTTATACGACCATCGTTTCGGTGGAATCAAGTAATAATAAAGTAATAATATTGCATTTGTGCACCATGGTTATGCCAAATTGTTCTTTATTTCTTTTAATTTTGAGTAAAAATTCTATGGCAGCAAGCATTTGTTTTGATATATTATTAACCAATCGCTGACCCCGAATACCTTTGTAGTGGAAACAAGTTCAAACGAGTTCAACCGTGGCTGGTTGGGTCGCAGCCGTGGCTGGTTGGGTTGCTCCGTAGAGCGCTGAATATGCTTATGAAGACACGCGGTCAGAAGCCTTACCGCCTAGCCAGGTAGACGGCTTCCGGTGAGCGCTGTCGCCGGCACCCAGCTCCTTGGCGCTGTGGGGGCGCTGGCGCGTCCTGGGTGGCGCCCTCTGCACGGCGTTCTTGGCACTGACAGGCCGCACCACCTTGGCAGTCCGCTGACGCTCATTCTGACGCCGCAGCAAGTCGGGAACGGACGAGTTACTTCCCCTGGTAGCCGAGAGGAGAAGAATATGTAACATGATCCAAGTACTGACTGATAACAGAAAAATGAGCGAGGATTTACAGCAAAAGATATCAATTTATTCATCCATTTAAAGAAAAGATTAAACAAAAAATGTTAATTATTTGTATTCTCCTCCTCTTCATTTTTCTTTTCAAATTTCCTCTTCCGTGGAGAGAAATATAAAACAACACAAGTACAGACTGATAAAGAGCGAGTATTTACAGAAAAATACACAAATTTCTTCACCCAATAGAAAGAAGAAGAAATTAAACACACAAAAAGCTAATTTTTTCCATCTTAGAATTTCATTGTTAATTAATTTTTGTTACCAATTTCCTTTTCTGTTTCAGTGTTGCTCTCCGTCAACAAAAATACCAACGTCTTCTGGTGTTTTTTCTTGGTCTTCGTCAACAAAATATATTAATTTCTTCTATTGGTTTATTTTTTATTTTCCGAACACAATCCTTCGGAATCATCATCAAAACTGTTTATTCGGGGCAAGGGGGGGGGGGGGGGTTGCATCACATTTATACCAATACTTGCCCACACACCACACACATTACTGTGGTGGAAATCTCCTCATGGGTTTTAGGTATTGCTGACTGTGTCGACCAATTCACCCTTTCTATCTTGACCTGCACTAGCTGCCTTTGATTTATTTCTGCCAATATATATAGCTACAACCATTTGTATTACTAAAATATCTGTAAACATCGCAAAAACAAATTTCTTACATACTTGTCTAACTATATTATTTAGAGTCTGTGTGCTGCTTCTTATATAATACCATTCCTTAAAGCTGCATAGTCTGATGAAAATATCAAATTTTCAAAACCAAAACAATTATGTAAATGTGATTCTACATATTTAACTTAGATACTGGTGCACTTATCAAACATTTGTCACCACACAGAAGGGAATACTGAGGCAATTGAATAGAACCTGTTACTGCAGAAGACTATGGGGTCAGAGTTTTGGCGTGCTTGCCAAAATTAATGTTGCATGGTTCCACTTCAAATATCTCAAAAGTTAGCCACTTAAAATAAAAGTTATTTAAAGCTAAAGTAAGGTACATTCCAACGACCAACCTAATGTATTTATCTCAGAAGATTTCAGAAACTCACAAAAATCGAACTATGCAACTTTAACCTATATATGATTTGAGAAAATGGTTGGTCGGCTCCTGAGTGAGTCAGTCCGGCCATCTTATTTAGTCCCAGCCCCCGTCGCCTCTCCAAGTAACAGTAATCGGCGAATGGGAATCTGTGCATCATCAGTCACTCAACAAGGTCCGCCTGAGAAATGGAACACTGGCACACTTCCAAAGCAAAGCATAGATACCCTTTCAGCATGACACAGACAGTAGATAACACAGATATTATACATCGCGATCAGAGGGACAAGTTACAGCATTTGAAGGCAAGGGGCGCCACAATCGTCCCGGTTGCATAATAGATGAACGATTTAATAGCAGATCAGTATAGTGCATGACTTAGAATATAATATGGTATGAAAGATTCTGATTCATTATACTTGTATAATGCTTATGCAGGTCCCTCACATATATACACACAATAAAGATGAATATGGGATGGAGTCTTTACAACAGGGTAGTCCTGTTGCATGACCTAAAGCTACGATTCCATATAACGGTATGCAAATGTGTATAAGGTATGCAATTTGTGTGCTCCGATAAATAAGAATACCCATCCCATGCATTTTCAGTCAGTCCATCAAATTTCAGATGTATGCATTCAAACCAATCGCTACATGGAGCAATCCAGTTTGCCGTCTACGCAAATCGCATTTGCAGTCAGACATATGGAATCATTTGTATTCATTTTACACTTTTTCCATTTGATGTCACATACCGCGTATATGGAATCCTAGTTCTGCTCTGTGCCTTTACTCACCACGCAGTCTTAGTGAGTCCAACATCGCTGTTGATGGCCGCCTGCGTGTTGCCCGCTACTAGAATGGTGTGCTTGTTGACCTTCAGCTGCCGCTTGTCCGTAAGGCCAAGGTTATAGATCTTGGTTCCCACTTCCTGAAGCTTGGCCAGGGAGGCGCTAGATGCCTTCAGCCAGTCCTTTAAAAAAAAGTTAATGTTTAAATTAGAAAAGAAATTATTATAGAAATTTCAATACATCTCTTACAATTTATACTACCAAATCTGTCCTAATCTCATTGTATCTTTTTATAACATGTGTTTGCTTCGTTAAAAAGCAGTCTGTAGGTTATTTGTATATTATGGTATTAATATTAGTCCCAAGGCTCATGATTTTGTTTTACGTATTATTTTGTTTACAAATATATGGGGCAGTGGGAAGACAACCATTAATTCATTTAATGGCTACACTGTTCCTACAATTTCTATTGTCATAAGGCTAGTTTATGTTTGTAGAATATGTACAGAAATTGTGAATAAAAAAGGTCTAATGTCTCTTCTGAGTTAGTGTTCGCTGGTCCCTGAGGAAGAAGCTAAGCTGGCAAGGTTGTACGCCGGGAGTAGGGTTTGTTTGATTGATTGGTGATTTCTTTACGCCGTGTCGGCAGCATAGGCCATATTCACGGCGAGAATTGTTTGTTTTTTATTCAACCATCGCCTTTACATATAATGTAAAAGCATACAATCAGTTAGGTGTCAATAGACACTTATTAATTTTTAAAAGCCCAAAATCATATAATTAAATAAAATAGATGAGAGAATTAATTAATATAAATTGTTTTAATGAATTATATGAATTATATGAGGCGGTACAGACCAGCTGCCCTCAAAAAAGCTAAAATGTCTTCTTGTTTAACTTTGGTAAAAAGGTCACGCATGCTGTTTGCAGTGTAAAATTGTTGGCGCAGTGCCATAAAATCAACACAGTTTAATAAAATGTGCTTGACTGTCAGTGGGGACTGACATCCAATACATTCAGGGGGAGGGTCCCTCTTGAGCAGGAAAACATGTGTTAGCCACGAGTGGCCAATACGGCAGCGGCTAAGGACCACTTGGTCCCGCCGACCCCCCACATGAGGATGTGGTGGTTTTCCCACAGATGGTTCAATTTCTTTAAGTTTATTAATGTTTTCATCCCACTCATGTTGCCATTTGGATTTGATGTGGGTGGCTATTAGTGGTTTCAGATCAGAGTGGGGTATCAGACACGGCTCAACATCATAGTTCAGAGCCTCCTTCGCAGCCCGATCAGCTCGTTCGTTTCCCTGGATGCCGGCATGGCCAGGCACCCAACACAAATGGATGTCATATCCATCTGTTGCTAGCTGGTTCATTTTGTAAATGACCTTTGCCACGAAAGGGTGGTCCGTTTTTAGCCCAGCAACAGCTTGCAGGCAGGAAAACGAATCGCTGTATATTACATATTCAGTGTGGTTGGACAGTTCAATGACTTCCAATGCGAGAAGGAGTGCTCGGGCTTCCGCCGTAAAAATCGAGCTCTGATCGGGCATGCGAACGCCAAATTTCTTGCCCTGGCAAACTCCAGCAGCAGCTGCCCGGCTTAGGTCTTTGGAACCATTGGTACCGGGAGTAGGGAGAGGGTTCTTTCCAGCCCTGTCACTATACAGCCTTTACTTTAACCCATTGCCACCTGGAACTGCCTCCAGGCGTCGTTGACACAGGTTTACTCAGTCTTATATATTTTTGCTCAAAATTTACAACTGATAGCATTATACATCATTAAAAAGAAAACAAAATACTCCACACAGCTATCCATGTTTTATTAGGTACTCCAAACATAGGACTGGTTGCTGATGCTGACTGGCCATTGGAAAAAATAGGAGACTTGCTCTCAGCATACTACCCCTCTTTGAACGTTGTGTGCTATGAGTGAGTGCATCACAGCTAAAAATAACTACCTTCATAGTAAAGTAGAGATCACTAGCTTTAGTTTTGTATCAATTACGGCCGACTTCAGGCAGGAAAATTGTGAAAAACTGAGGTTTGAAAACTTTGGAATGGTTGTAAAACATGATTATTTCCCCGTGCCCCCCATCTCTGCCAATTTGGATTTCCACTGCTGTGTATAACTTACAGTGTCATCAAAGGCCAGTTGCTCTCATACCATGTCTATGTGGTGTGGGAGGTTAAAAATCCCTTGTGTCGGTAAAAGTGTAGACTCAGGCTTTCTATCAACAAACTGTCTAATGGTGAAAACAAATCTATTCAGACTTATCCATGATAGGCATATAAATCTTCAAGAAAAATTTGGTGAAAATATAATATTACATAGAAATATTTGTTCCCTACAGATCTGTGTAGATTGTTAACCACGATTTAGCACTCACACTCAGCAGTTTGGACTTAACCATACGATGGGTATGCTAATTCGAGCAATCACATTTTTTAGATTTTTTACATGTAGATATAGCTTAAAGACAATGTAATCACATTACAGATATTTGCATTCTGGTCATTTTGATATTAAAATCAAGTCAGTATCTCAAATAGAACCAGAGATATTAATTTTCTAAAGATTTGATCAAGGACGGTTAGTGAAAATCACACGATCTGCCATGTTTGATGTCAAATTGCTCAACAAATATTTATTTGTAAGGTCTGAAAAAAATTGAGATTAGAGATTGTACTAGAAATAATAAGTTAAAAGAATAATGGTGTGAGTGAAATATAATTTGCCTTCAGCAGGCAGCCTCAAACATCAGGATTTAAGCATTTGCAGAATCATGAAAAATGTGTGTAAAATTAAGGGCAAAAACTAAATATTAAATAATTCATAACTCAGGGACTAATAGACCAATTTTCCATTATTATATATATTTGTAATCGGAATGATCAGAGCTTTCTAACTATATCATTTGCAAAATAACTTTGTGAAAAGATGTACCTAGTTTTATGCATAAAATATGTCCCAACTGATTCTGTTGCTGAAGGGTAAGTAAGTATATCCGGACACGGTTCTATCAGGCAATGGGCTAAACTTGCTTTAAACTCATAAACACATGGTTATTGATGACCGAACCTGGTAGGGTTATTTCCCTCCGTTTGTTTCTGAATCGAAGTGCAGGGAAATTGTTAATTGTAATTAATCAAGTAGAACATACACCCACAAGCAAATCTGAGTGAGGTCAGTAAAGGAAGTGCAAACATGCAGGGTAGATAGCACAGTCACGAGGTTACAAGCGTAGACTTGCAACTATTGCGGAATACTGAAGTCGAGGCTAATTATACTACAGTACTTCTTCAGCGACCCCTGGTGGGAATGTGCTAACCATTTCCACATTCCACCGCTCCTTGCCCTGTCCTAGTAACGCTGAGCGCCAGGCTAAGTAGCGACAAGTATGAATTTTTAAGTCACCGTCTGGTTAGCTCGGCTGATTTCAAATCCCATGACTTGGCAAATAGGAAGTGGGCACTCAACTCATTTGGCCATCTTGTCTGTTTGGATTAACAATTTCCATTTTTTTAAATGATCCAAATTTGATGGGGGGGGGGGGGAGGGGGAGGAAATCCAATTTTGTTTAAACCCCAAAAGACTTTAAATTTGTTATCACTATATAGGCTATGTTATTTTTTATTTACCCATGACCAGCTACATTTGAGATTAAGCTAAATTTTAAGATTAGCTTATAATTATATGAACAAACACATGAACAGAAACATGATAGATCAAACTAAAAATGGTTTGATTATAAACAATGGAACATATAATTACTACGTGATATATTTTTTTTAAACACCACAAAAACATTTTTTCTAACTGCTGACTACAGCACTTCAACTATATTTACCACCATACTCGGTGCTGGCCGACTCCTCCTGGGTTAGTTATATACTTCACAAGGACCCGACAATGGTACAGCTACACAGTTCGGTATTGCACACTAGGGGGCACCACTATCGGGCGGGCGGATGCACCCTGTTTGGTAGAGTGTGCGGTCAGTGCTACCACATAAACAAAAGCACGACGTCAGCGGGTCTACTCATTAAACAAGCACAATATAAAAAGTAATTAAACTTTGGTTTAAGAAAGATGTTTTTTGTTTTGTTTAAAAAGCTTCACATATAAACTTTTTTTAACTGCCACAACCACAAAGGCACCAGCGAACAACGCAACGCATAAGTCATGCAAGATTACCAGCCATATGTATGTGTGTATGTATGTATGTATGTATGTATGTATGTATGTATGTATGTATGTATGTATGTATGTATGTATGTATGTATGTATGTATGTATGTATGTATACATGATGTATGTATGTGTGGGTATGTATTGATGCATGTATGGATGCATGCATGTATATGTGTGTATGCATACATATAAGTACACATGTATTATGTGTCTATTAAAATGTGAAATTATGTATTATGTGCATATGTATTTTGTATGCATTATGTATTATGTCTGCATGTGTGCTTGTATACATGTGTAAGTATGTATGACTGTATACACATATGTACTATGTATGTATACATGATGTATATAGTATTATGTACGTATGTATGCAGTCTAAACGATTCATAAACGGGCATTAGTAAACATATTTTAATCTGTTGTTGAAATTGTTTGAATATTTGTAATGAAATTTTAATATGTAGTCCAGATAAATAAGAAATGGATAAATAAAGCATCGGCTGTCCTGCACCGATACTGTTCTGACTCATACATAGTCATATGCTGTTAAATTGAATTGTACACACTCATTTTGTCAGACGTTAGAGTAAGCTTATATACACACATATGTATATATATATACATAGATATCTGCTTCTCTAACTACATGTATATCTGCTTCTCTAACTATATGTATATACTGCTTCTCTAACTATATATATACTTATATATATATAAAGTTATGTATATAGTTAGTTATGTATATATAGTTAGTCGGTTAGTTATGTATATATAGTTAGTTAGTTAGATATGTTATGTATATATAGTTAGTTTTGTATATATAGTTAGTTAGGAACCCATACAAAGAGAGTGAAGGTGGGGCAGAAAAGGAAATAGGGTGAAAGAACAAGTAATAGATTGGGTGTAACACTAACAGTATTAGCAGTTCCCGCAATGACTACATTTCTGTCGGGAGCGCTAATGTGTAGTACTAGTAGGTAGTCTTCGTCAATGGGTAAAAGTAGCATCGAACACCATGACATACATATAATGCCGGTCACATCTATGTGCAGTAGTATCGCCCTAGTTGGAAATCTTAGAACCCAGGCACCACAAATGCAGCATCGCACACTGCCAACAAACCTTCGCCTCCCAACCCCCTCCACCCCCACCCACACACCGAGCGTCGCCACTGCACGTGAGCATCTATAATGCAGGTTATTGATCGGTTATTGATTCCCATAAGAAGTGATCCCACCTTGGCCATCTTTCAAAGTTTCTCGATGGTCACCATGGGAACCAAAAAGTAAAGCTTGTTTTATTTAACAATGCCTCTAGAGCACATTGATTTTTATCATTGGCTATTGCACATCAAACATATGGTCATTCTGACATATTTCTTTGGAGGAAACCCGCTGCCGCCACATAGGCTATTCTCTCTGATAAGCAGCAATCTTTTATATGCATTTTCAGACAGACAGGATAGCACATACCACAGCTTGTTTGATGAACCAGTTGTGGACCACTGGTTGGAACGGAAAATAGCCCAAACTGCAAATGGATCGACTGAGAAGTATCAATCCGATTCCTGACAGCTTCACAGGTGGACACTCTACCGCCTGAGCTATCTCCCACTCCCCCATAGTAATCAATACTGAATGGCTGTTGAGATCAAGTGGGATTTCCCAGATGCTTAGTTATCTGGGAAATCCCACTTGGTCTAAGGCGGAGTAGTACTGCTTACACACACTGCAGCTAAATAAAGAGTTTCATGTCGGTAGTGAATCCATATAATTGGTGCAAAAGTAGCATTCTTGCTGATTGATTATCAAGCTGATGAATAATTTTAAATGTTACTCTTTAATATGATGTGGTTAAACTAGGTGGACCACGTGTATAAATAACCTCAGAGTACCACCTCAGAGAAAAACACCACTAAAACAGTTAACTATTCAAAATTAGTAATATAACATCAGCATAGGGGAAAGAAATTTGGACAACTCTAGCAAGCAATCGGCCAAATGGATTGCTTAAATTTGCATAGTCCGATCGTTTTGAGTTTCAGTCATTTTCTGAGATAAATATATTCGGTTGATTGTTATAATCTACCTCAATTTAGGTTGAAGTAATACATTCAAAATGAATAACTTTTGAGATATTCGAAATGCAAATATGCAAATTCTATTTTGGTAAACTTGGCAAAGCTCTAACAGTAACACCATAGGCTTCTGCAGTAACTGGTTCTGTTAAATTGCCTCATTATTGCCTTCTATGTGGCGACAAATGTTTGCCAAGTACACCAGTATGTAGATTAGATATGTAGAATCAAATCTAGATAATTGCTTTTTGTGTGGAAAATTTGATGTTTTCATCGGACCATGCACCTCCTATTTTAAATTACTCTAGTTAGATTGGTCTCCTTCTCCTGTATGAACTTTGTCCGCCCGAAGAGGTGGCGGGTCGACTAAATTATATGCCGTGTACCTTACCCACAATATATAATGGACATTGCTTTAGCAGCTACCAAGTTTAATGAAATTGCTCTGAAACATTAAAAGTTTATTTGTCAATCTATTGAAGATAATGAAACACTAATAGCTTCTTAAATAAAATGCACACATGTGTTGCAATACTACTAATCTACATGCAACGGTAGAATAGATAGCAAACTTGAAAGATTATCTCAAAGATATTTAATTATTTCTTTATCTGATCATTAACGATGCATTTTATTTATCTTGTTTTGTACGATGGCCTCGTTGGGGAATTTATTCCGAAACAGTGGACTTATGTGTCGGGGGGATGCACATTGCTACCCCATGAAGTCCTATTTCTGGAACGCCAATAAAATATAGACATGATCAAATTTAATTATTTATTTCAGACTAATACCTACGAGTGTACATTTCATATGGTGTCACAAGGGAGACAAAACTGTATGTACTGCCATATAATAGCGTCTATGTGAATGTTAATACGTTGATTGATTGATTGATTGATTGATAGTGATTGTATGCCGAGTTGGCAGCAAAGGCCATATATTCATATATGATTTGAATAAGCTGTGATCTCTTCATTGTCTTTGTGTGTGTGATTGAGTGAGTGAGTGCTTAAGGGTGATTGTTTTCCTTTTTAAATTTGTTTAATTGTCATTTGTTAGCTTCATTGTTAACTATACTAATATATAGTGGTACAAAACATAATATACTGTTCATATTCACAGAGTATTTATTTTGAGTTATTAGTTATTAATGCTAGAGTATAAAAGGTGTTTGTTTGACAATGCCATGCGATAAATATAAAACAACCCCGCCCCCTCATTAAAATAATTAAAACCCCAAGATCAAACTAAACAAAAAAACTATGTTTATCCAAAGAAATTAAAGAACAACTAACTATATTCTCAGATGTGGATATTAAATCTCCGGACACGTATTATTTATAAAGATAACCTATATTTGAAATATGGATATAGAAGATGTAAAGCCTAAATCCATTATAAAATGTTTTCAATGTTTTCAAGTTTTACATATTTGTAAAACCATTGTATAAATGAGGTAAACAATGTCACTGGACTGTCTGACTATGAGTATGGGTGCATCACTCCGTGTCTGTATAACAGTGCATTACTATTAGTGTACAAATAATACCGACCCCAACAGGTGGGGGGGCTACAAATTAGTCTATACTATAGACAGGTAATTCCGACTAATGTGTGTGCCGGGGGCTTAAGCATTACTTATTCATATTAACCATTAAATGTGTGTTTACAAGTGGTCGACTGATACATTCTAAAGCCCTGTTCACACGGGGAATGTAAATCGATTCGTAGAAAGCGACTTGCCTAGTTCGACGCACATTTCCCGTGTGAACGGACGTCTGAGGCGGATTAGGGCTGATTCGACTCACGTGATGCGGATCGTGTAAACCACCTAAGCGAGGTAGTTTACGTGAGGCGATTTCTCTGATTCGATTTATTTTGCCCGTGTGGATGCACTGAGGCGGATTAAGCGCCTCACACGCTTGCGCAGTCGAGAGCTTACTTTGTTGACTTTCCGGTCGATCAAAAGCACATATTATATAATTTGGTCTATGAACCTGCTAGAGGTGCACAGATATTTTTTTTATTATTTATTTTTAGGCTTTCACTGCCCAGCAGAAGTTTTGACCGTTCCAAACCAATACGATTCAGTCATTACATATCTAGGTCGAACCCACACTCTCTGGTGCCAGCATCGTCGAACCCAAAATGGCGCTGGTTAGTCTGTACTTGCTCATGCGCAGATATCCACTACTGCCTCACGCAGTGCCCGTGTGAACGGGCGCCTAATTCGCCTCACCTGATTCGATTTGCCTGATTCGCCTCACATTTTGCCCGTGTGAACAGGGCTATAGGCGCCAAGACTCAATCCAAGTCCAGATCCGGGCCGCTGGGCAGTACTTAGATAAAAGATTCAACCCATACTTATAGTACAGGGGTGAACCCTAGCGTAGTCTAAATACGAGCGAAAATAGTTTTAGTATGGAACAGGAACTAGAAACTGTGGTTTCAGGATCAAATGGCTGAAATGGGAGAGAATGCAAAAAGACAAGATGGCGGCGATAAAATGCTGTCGGTTTCATTATTAAAATTCCTTAAACTACATGTTTTATTATATATTTCAAATCAAAAGTAGCGGGTAAATATGAAGAATACATTTTGCTTCTTAAATTAAGAATTTACCAGCTCAATTCATTTCCCCACCATGTCAAAATTCCTTGCTAGCTTTTCTAATGGGTTGGTTTTCACCCCTACTGTAAGTATGGGGTGAATCTTTTATCTAGGCAGTACTAGACTAGTACGTAGACTACCATAGTAGTAGTAGTACTACTACTAGTACTACTACTAGTAGTATTACTAGTAGCTATGTGCGAAAACCGCCGATCGCCGCGAAGCGGTTCGGCAACGACGATAACGCTAGTAGCTCCATTCCACTGCGCTTTGCAGTAGGTGTTACCTTTCAGGTCGCCAAAAGTAGGGTTTTCTAGCTACAATTTAACTCTTGGTTTCATGACATAGAGCACATATTTATCTACATCCTCATTTTTTAATTGTTTCAATTGGACCAGTATTAGTTTCAAAAGTTGATGGTTGAATTTCAAGTTTTACTTGTCTCCAAAGAATCTTCATCAAATCACTCAAAGGTGATTAAAATATCTATCAAACTATGCAAATATTTTCCTTTATTAGTTCTCTACATGTTGTGAAATTTTAAGGATGGTTGATAGATTGCCAAGAGAGTTATTTAATCTGCAGCACTTGCTTACAATGTCCCCTACACAAATTGGCAGTTGGCATTCACACCTCAGCCTTGCTCATAGAGCGAGTAATATGGGTCATAACTTTTGACTGGTTTACTATAGAACAAAGGGCCCATAATCAGGCATATTTTTCAAGTTCAAATCGATGTAACTTTCTTGATATTTACATTAGAAAAATTATATGACTACCAGGTTTAAGGTCTCTTCAAGCTCTTTCCATTGGAATATGTTCCGTTGAGATAAAATGCTTTAAAAATAAATACTCACATAGCTACTACTACTTAATTAGTACTAGTACTTACTAAGTCTAAAGCCCGGTACACACCTCCAGTATAAAACCTAAAACTGCCCGTTTTTGCGACTAAGTTTGAGTTTTCGTTGGTTTCAGTCTTTAGGTGTGTGACCCCTTAACACACCTGAGCCTTCCGATTCACGACTTAAAACTCAGTTTTAGGGCTTAAGACTGGAATCTTATAAGATTCGAAAAATGAATCGGGCCGTTCGAGAACGGTATATGTGAGCGGTCAGTCGTATCTTATACGGTATATGTGTGATACCAGCCGTCCGTTTGCCGTCCAAGTTTTCCATTCTCTTACCCCTCTTCCATTCCCCCCATTCCCTCCTCTTCCATTCCCCCACTTCCATTCCCCCTCTTCCATTACCCCCTCTTCACTTCCCCCTCTTCCATTACCCCCTCATCCATTCCCCCTCTTCCATTATCCCCTCTTCCATTCCCCCCTTCCATGCCCCCCTCTTCCATGCCCCCTTTTCCATTCCTCCTCTTCCGTCCCTCCTCTTCCATTCCCCATCTTCCTTCCCAGTCTTCTGTTCCCCGTCTTCTGTTCCCCGACTTCCGTTTCCCCCTGTTCAATTCCCCCTCTTCGATTCACCCCTACCATGCCCCCTTTTCCATTCCCCCTCTTCCGTCCCTCCTCTTCCATTCCATTCCGTGTTTCGTTGCCCGTCTTCCATTGCCTGTGTTCCGTTCCCCGTCTTCCTTCCCTGTCCTCCATTTCCCGTCTTCCGCTCCCCGTCTTCCGTTCCCTGTCTTCCATTCCCCCCTCATCCATTCCCTCTCTTCTATTCCCTCCATTTCCCCCTCTTCCATTCTGCCTATTTCCCCCTCTTCCATACCCCCTCTTCCATTCCTCCCATTCCTTTCCCCCTCTTGCATTACCCATTTTCTATTACCCCTTTTCCATTCCCCCTTTTCCATTCCCCCTCTTCCATTCCCCCTCTTCCATTCTCCCTTTTTCCATTCCCCCTCTTCTAATCTCCTCTTCCATTCCCCTCTTCCATTCCCCCTCTTCCATTTCCCCTCTTCCATTCCCCTCTTGCATTTCCCCCTCTTCCATTCCCCCTCATCTATTCCTTCCTCTTCCATTCCCCTCTTGCATTCCTCTCTTCCATTCCCTCCTCTACCATTACCCCTCTTCCATTCCCCCTTGTCCATTCCCCCTTGTCCATTCCCTGCTCTTCCATTCACCTCTTTCATTCCCCCCTTTTCCATTCCCCCCTCTTGCATTCCCCCTCTTCCATTTGCCCCTCTTCCATTCCCCCTCTTCCATTACCCCCTCTTCACTTCCCCCTCTTCCAGTATCCCCTCTTCCATTTTCCCCTCATCCATTCCCCCTCTTCCATTATCCCCTCTTCCATCCCCCCTCATCCATTCCCCCCTCTTCCATTCCCCCTCTTCCGTCCCTCCTCTTCCGTGTTCTGTTCCCCGTCTTCCGCTCCCCTTTTCCGTTCCCCCCTCTTCCATTCACCCCTTCCATCCCCCCTCATCCATTCCCCCCTCTTCCATGCCCCCTTTTCCATTCCCCCTCTTCCGTCCCTCCTCTTCCATTACATTCCATCTTGCGTTCCCCCCGTCTTGCGTTCCTCCATCTTGCGCTCTCCCCTCTTGCGTTTCCCCCCTCTTGTGTTCCCCGTCTTCCGTCCCCCCCTCTTCCGTTCCCCCTCATCCGTTCCCCCCTCTTGCATTCACCCTCTTCCGTCCCTCCTCTTCCGTTCCCCATTCTCCAGCTTCTGTTCCCTGTCTTCTGTTCCCTAGTCTTCTATTACCCCGTCTTCCGTTCCCCCGTCTTCCGTTCCCCCATCTTCCGTTCCCCCGTCTTCTATTCTCCTGTCTTCTGTTTCCCCTCTTGCTTTCCTCCTCTTCCGTTCCCCCCTCTTGCGTTCCCCCCTCTTGCGTTCCCCGTCTTCCGTTCCACGTCTTCCGTACCCCATCTTCCGTTCCCCTGTCTTCCATTCCCCCATCTTCTGTTCCCCCGTCTTCCGTTCCCCCATCTTCCGTTCTGCCTCTTCCATTCCCCATGCAAGAGGGGAATGGAAGAGGGGGAATAGAAGAGGGGGAATGGAAGAGGGGAATGGAAGAGGGGAATGGAAAAGGAGGGAATGGAAAAGGAGGGAATGGAAACGGAGGGAATGGAAGGGGAGGTAATGGAAGAGAGGGGAATAGAAGAGGGGGAATGGGAGGGGGGGAATGGAAGAGGGGGAATGGAAGAGGGGGGAATGGAAGAGTATCGCGAAATGGACGGTATATGTGAGCGCCCCAGTCTTTAGCAGTCGGTATATGTGTGTTGTCCCTGTTTTCAGTTTTAGTTCGGGACTCGGGACGGGTCGGGTTGTGACGGATCGCATCGGGCAGTCAGTTTTAGCGCGTGAATCGTATACGGGAGGTGTGTCCCAGGCTTTAGTAGAGACGTAATAAGTCGTAAAACCGCTACAAGTACACTAGTTGCATTACCTTATTGCTTATATGCGACGGTTCTTCCAACTCGGAACACCCATCGTAATCCATCTGTACGGGTTATTAAAACTCAAAGTGTGTGAGTCACAGAAGGTCGTCTACATGGCATGAGACATAAACATTTAAATCGGCGCGATTATTCTTTCTCAGTTGTCAACCCAAACAAACCGCGGCCATTTTTAACGGAAGTGTTAGTTTGTGAGACGCGCCTTGTCATTGGCTTGTTGCTCTCTCACTTCCGCTGCACACACCAACCAAAACGCGTGTTATGACTCTTGCAGGTGCACATGGCAGGGTTGGATAACGTTATGCATACGTTGTTGGGATGGTTTATTATTTTTAACTGAAGATATTTTGTGCGCACGCCTTTGCCGTGTATATTGATACTAATGAACTGAGTCTTTTAACTAGACGTGAATGTACCAAATGGTTAGAACGTCCGCTTCCCACGGGTTCGAATCGCAGCCAAGTGAAAGCAAAGGCTTATAAAAAAGATTATACTTGTCGATATGTTGCCTGGTAACAACATAGGTTAAACTAGATACAAGATTCACCCCTGACTCATCTGTGGGAGTAACTATAGGAGAAAGCCATAATGGTTGGCTGGTTTTGGGGTGTTACGTCTCCGCAACATCTATGGTCATATCAGGATGGGTATGTCAGATTCCACTAGGGCGCGCGTCAGAAACCGTGTCATTGGTAAAATGTTCCTGCATTTTCCTGATTTTGCCCTTGATTAAAGTATTTTTGCATTGGAATATTTTCATAAATGTTATATCACTGGAAAGAACATGAACTAATCTCACCAAAAATATACATTAAAATACCAAAATCAAAATACTTAGACCATAGAAAGCTGTTACAATGTTTCAAAGGTCACAGTTTATTACAATGGTGAATCCAGACTAAATTTAACAATTAAGCCAACATTAGAAATGCCATAACTTTCTCCCGTATTAAGATATTTTCAAAATTACAACAGATTTGAGTTTGTCTCAGCAAGATCTATTGAAAGAGCTTAAATCTATACTGTTTGTTGTGTTTTGAAATTTTAGCTGATCTACCGAATAGTGCAGACCTATGGCGACTTTATATTGCTGCACCATAGCCATAGGGAGACCAGGCTACCAGCACCATGACCTGATATCCCACTCAGTCCTATCCTAATAATGGCGAGTGCTTGGATAGGAAGTGACAAGTATCAATTTTTAAGTCATTGGTTTGACTCAAACAGGGTTCAAACCCATGCCACGATCTACCAAAGTGGGAGACGGATTCTCAACTCATTCAGCCATCCCGTCTGGTCGCAGCCAAGTGAAAACAAAGACTTAAAAAAAATGCATACTTGTTGCCTGTTGACAGTACAGCAAAAACTAGAAAAAGCTTCACCTCTGACGCGTAACTATTAGACAACCATAATGACTGGGATTATGGATGGCAATTGACGTAGAGAACGACCTCAAACTCAATGGTTTGACAGTGCAAGGCAGCTCATTGGCATAAAAACGCTGTCCATACTATTTCAAGAGGTGGGGGATCATGAACTGGTGATCAACAGACAATAATATTCGAGATAGGACAAACAAACTGACGAACATTCCGATGAAAGGATCACATTTTCAAAATCAAAAATATTTAAATCCTACATAACAAACTGGTGCACTTATTAACCATGTATTGCTAATTGGTGCTCCTGCTAGATTAACAACGAGGGTTAAACAAGATCGATGTCCAGCATTTTGGTGATGCACTCATACAGTTTCCACCTCAAATGTCTCCAATTAACCATTTAAGAAAAGGTACTGCAAATTAATTTAAAGTAATAATGAAACTAATATATTTATCTTGAAAAGAAATTAATGGCAAATCTCAAAAGGATCAGAGGTCTCAAAAAGCGTATGATGCAACAACAAAAAAGACGACAAAAATGAAAGTGTATATTACATAAATAGCCCGAGTGTATCGTATTGATAGTGGTTTTATATGACGACTGTTTCGTGCGTATACCAGTCAGAAACACAGTCTGCAGAACTATAGTTTTGCCATGGTAATTATGACAACTAACTGCGCCACTTTTGCTGTATGGCCAACCATGGTGAGTTTTAGTGAGCTGTATTTAGGTTATTACTAGGTTTGCATGCCATACTGTGAATATGTGGTTATTATTGTCACGGTGAAGTTTCATTATATCTTTGTTGATGTGCTCATGTGAATGTTGGCTGTCTGAAATCAGCAGTCTCCTTCAGACCTGGTTTCATTTCAGAAAGCCGGGGTACTCCGCGGCGCGCCGAATCTTATGAGTTACTGCATTGAAGATCGCAAAAGAACGTACAAAACACACACTAAATCTGTTTCTAAAGGCCCTGTCACATTACGGCGTATGGCGGGAGCGTATTGAAAACCTACGTAGGTCCTGCG
This sequence comes from Branchipolynoe longqiensis, assembly GCA_030323885.1. Taxonomy (NCBI): domain Eukaryota; kingdom Metazoa; phylum Annelida; class Polychaeta; order Phyllodocida; family Polynoidae; genus Branchipolynoe; species Branchipolynoe longqiensis. Next base: position 28,544,507 of record CM059201.1, on the reverse strand, counting down.
CGTGCTGGCCTATGATGACATTTGGTGACCTTTCGGGTGGTTTTGAGCGTATGTGGAACCTATGAGCTATAATGAGGAGCGTATGGGAGCGTGCTGTGACATTTTTTGACAGTTTTGATTGGCATGTGCAGCATACGAGTAGCGTATGAGTAGCGTATGAGTCAAGATCGATGTCGAGACCTATGGCATACGCTTTGAATACGCTGTGCATACGCTAGGAGTACGCTCCCATATGTAACTCATAGGTTATGCCTACGCTACATACACTAGAGATACGCCGGTGACACAAGTTGAGCGTATGAAAACCCTATGCCGGCATACCCCTAGCGTATGAGGAGCGTATGCCCGCGTATGAGCAGCGTATGGGCCATACACCCTCATAGGTCGAGATTTTTTTAGCATGCACAAAAAAATGTGGACGGACGGATTTATGAAAGCGTATGGCGGTGTATGAGTAGCGTATGCGTAGCGTATGAGTAGCGTATACAGCGTATGCCGATGTATATGACGTAACGCGCCTACGCCGCCATACACTCCTGCAAAAAACCCTAATGTGACAGCCCCTTAAAGCGGCTGTCATACCTTGTCGGTGTGGCGGTTTCACCCGTGCGCCAGTTTCAGCCGTGCGCATAGACTCAAACTCAAGGCATTGTCAATGGTTGTGAGCAATCTTTATACAGAAAATACAGAAAAAGTTAAATATCTCTAAAACCACACCACCTATTAACAAATCGCTTGGTACACATATAGAAAACATCTTTACCAAAAAGATTATATTAAATTTATACGGTTAGGGTTCTTGATTTCTATTAATTTTGAATAAAACTAATGTTTTGCACTGCGCATACCGTCAAACTCAAGGCATTGTCAATGGTGGTGAGCAATCTTCATACAGAAAATCCAGGAAAAGTGAAATATCTCTAAAACCACACCACCTGGAAACAAATCGCTTGGTACACATATAGAAAACATCTTTACCAAAAAGATTATATTAAATTTATGAGGTTAGTGACTCACGACCATTGACAATGCCTTGAGTTTGAGTCTATGTGCACGGCTGAAACTGACAGTGAGCTGAAACCGCCACACCGGATTGAGCAACGGACAAAATTGGCTAGTCCGGTGGTGATAAGTATCAAAATGCATTAAAATATGTCAAAATATTGCGCTATCGGGTAAATGGCCACTGGACAAATGGACAGGAAATGGACATGAACGGATAGCCAATGGACGAAACAAAATCAAACCGGACAAGAACCATAGACGTCAGTCCGGTGGCATCAGTTCCTAGTTTTGTGCATGTTCAAAATTTGTACGGACACAAACCGGACGTCGTTCGTTTTCTGTCCGTTTCCCCCAATCCGGTGAGGTGTGACTGGGCCTTTAAGGCAACACGTCCTGTGAAAGTAACTTTGCAGACACATCTCTTTAGATCTGTTCGTGTTATGGGGTTAATAGTTTCTGTGTGTGTAAAATTCGATTATTTTTTTATATGAAGTACTTTAATATGAATAAGCAATATTTAGGACCGACCCCTCTTGGCCTTGGTGGCCGTATTCGATTAAACAACTCGGGTCACCCGAGCCATCTCTTGGCATGCGCAGAATCTACAACCTCGGGTTGCATAAACGAATACGCTCGGGGTGGAAAAAATGGTGTCTTAACCCATATAGCTACAGCAAAATACGATTTAAAGTATTTTATGATTGCACATGCATTTTTTTACTCCACTCGCAGTGTTCGATTTGAAATTCTAGCAGGTCATTTTCGATGTCGACATCCGGGCACTTTTTGCGCTCACAAGACGGGAAGGCTAAAACAAATGCCACTGTCAGAGACAACACTAAAACTACCCTATCACATTAATTTGTGCTTTTTGGTGCTTTGAAAGCAAATTTCTCTTATTTCTATTAAATAGTTCAGATCTTTCTCTACAATTTCACATTCAGCTTTTTTTTTATCAGCCAATTGAAAGTTCTTGAATTTATTTTGCGAAAATAGTTTTTGAGGCCGTGATCCGGTACGGCTACCACTAGCACTGATACTCAGAATATCCCAACTTTCAATATTATCTGTTTTTAATCCTTTCAGAGAAATTTGCTCTTAGGTTAAATTAAATACTTCAGGTCTTCCTCTTCAATCGCGCATTAAAATATTTATAATCAACCCAATGAAAGCTTTAAAATTTATTTTGCAAAAATAAATGCTCTGCATAGATATAGCATTGCTGCAGCACAAATTACTGTGTCGTTTTACCCTTCGCGAGTAGTTTGGCCGGTCTGTGACGTCACATGGCTATTGTTACCTAATCACTGTCGTCCACGCTGTTTGCTGCGTAGCAAAGCTCGACGAGCGATTTCCGTTTCCGTTTGCTGGATTTTGATTATTCTATTATTCAGAGAAGGGTCCAAGCATGAAGGCGAAAAACGGTTCCATGGGTAATCGGCATATCTGCAGGATGAGTTCCCATTAAGTAGTGATATTGTGTGATTTAAACAGAAATCAATGTAGATCAATTTCAAATATACTTCAAACAATTTAATCTGTGCAAAAGATACATAAATATGTGATAATGTCTGAACAAACAACAACAATATAGTCAAATAATATTTTACTACACTGCTAGCTCTGTGGAGGTCTAGCCTGGTCCCCTGGCATTTATTTGCTCATGCAGAGGCATAGGAGTTTTCACCTATTATCGCTCAGTCTCCAACCTGGTCCCCTAGCCTTTGTACCGGAAACAAGTTTAAACGAGCTCAAACGAGTTCAACCCCGGCTGGTTGGGTCCCTCTGTTTAGCGCTGAATATGCTTATGATTATTCAACACAAGTTTAGAAATGGCGGCGCCCATATAGGCCTATTTCCATTTCCGTTTGCTGGATTTTGATGATTTCATTTTCCACCTCTATGAGTACGAGTATTGTTTATGTATATGTATACACGTGTTAGTCCTTAGCCTCTCCCCCTTGGGGGGTGTGGGGTCGGTATTATATTAAATCATAAGTTCACGTTTATTAATATGAATAAGCAATGCTCAGGACCCGACCCCCTGGCGGTACTCAATTATCACTACACGGGCGACTCGGGTCACCCGAGTTACTAGAATTTCAAATCGAACACCGCGAGTGGAGTAAAAAAAAATACATGTGTTGTGCGCAAAACAACCCGACCCCAGTAACCCACGTCTTGGCTGGGGTTGGCTAGGAGCGATGATGTCTAATAAATCAGATTAATGAAATGGAAATATAACTAAACTCTATATGACTATATGATCAAAAAATATTTTAAATCCTATTTTGCTGTAGTTATATATCGGTTATTATTTTTTTTAAGAAAGAAGTTGTGGATTAAGCAGAGTAGCGTGGAGGAACACATACACTGGTCCCGGTGACGTCATCGGAACATATATGGAAGGGAAGATCTGTAGGGAGGGACCAGTGTAGTTGTGGTGTAGTGGGGGGGGGGGGAAGAGATCCGCGTTTTCGCGGAATTGTTCCGTCGGTATAATAATCTCAGCTTGATTTACCTGATTTTTGCTGGACACTACTTTCAACCCTGAATATTCATATCTAAATCGTATATTATGGATAATTATACACATCACCAATGTATCGTCAATGGAGAAATATGTTAATATTGCTATATGCTTAAACCTATACTCATTTCAAGCCATTAGGTTCTAATTTTTGTGATTAATAAAAAAAGAGATGTATATATCATGAATAATTAAACACATCACTATTGTTTCATGACTGGAGAAATGTTAATATTGTTGTTTGCTTAGACCTATAGTTTCAAGCCATTAGGCTCTAGTTTTTATAATTAATAAAAAAACATATATATACAGTAAAACCTCTCTATATCGACCGACCATGGGGCCGACTTTAAGTGGTCCATTTAGAGAGATGGTCGGTTTAGGGAGTTAGAATATCCTTACAATGGTATTTTTGCAATCAATATAGGGGAGTGGTCGGTTAGAGAGGTTTTACTGTGTATGTCTTCTTATATATCTCATATATATATGTAGAATATATGTGATATTCCGGAAAAACAGTCATTGATCTATATACAATTGTTTTCCCAAATGAACAGGGGGCTGATCTGTGAGTGGCCCCAGCCTTCAGACTGGGGTAGAGGCACAATCCACAAGGGCTGACCACCTGCCTGCCTTCAGTGACATGGACCCCGCCGCCGCCTCACCGACCGGGGAGAAGAGTGGCCCCGTCTCCCCCGCATCCCCTGCCACCCCCGCATCTCGCCCCGTGTCCAGGGAGGTATCATCCCGAACAGAAACATCACTCACCAGTTATGGTACGTTAGAATAGAAATTAGACGATCCATAATGCGTATAATTGGGCTTGATTTGGTGGTGGTGGGTGGGTGGAGGAGATACCCACAGTGCTCACAGCCGCTATTTGTTCTCCCTCTCACTGGACTCTTGCCTCTGGGGCCTGCGCCCACCTATCAGAGCACTCACCTGAGGCACCGCCTCCCGCCTCCTGCCAGAACTCACCACTCAGCAGCTGCTGACATCAGCACTTTTCCTCCAGCAGCCAAGTGACCCAGTCAACTTTTCTTCTTTTTTTTAAAATCATTTTTTTCTACCCTTGTTGATTAAAGCAGCATAGTCCGATGAAAACATCAAATTCTCTAAACTAAGCAATTATCTAGATTTTATTTTACATATATCTAATTTAGATAATATTGCATTTATTAGACATTTGTAGCTGCATAGAAGGGACTACTAAGTCAATTTAATAGAGTGTGTAACTGCTGAAGCTTATGGTGACACAATTTTGATCTGCTTGCCAAAGTTAATTTTGCATGCTTGCACTTCAAATATATCCAAAATGAATTCAAAGGCCATGTAAAGAATGGTACTTTGATTGATTGATTAAGCAGGGTATAATTTAATCATTAAATTGGTCTTCTTCATTCTGCTGCTCCTTGCCCTATCCTAGTGCTAAAGTTTAAAAAAAAAAACTAAAGGCCTACCAGTACCTAAGTTAGATATGTAGCATAACATCAGGTAAATGTTTTAGTTTTTGAAAATATTGTGTGACTTAAAGATGCGGGTGTGGCCCCGGAGCAGCCTGTGCAAGGGAAGGAGGCGAGTGGACAAGTGGCTAAAGATAGCCCACAAGGCTACATCGACCCATCGGGCAACTACAAGCGTATTTCACCCTCACAGGACGTCAACCTCAACCAGTTCTACCCCTCAGTGGACTCCACCTGTCTGGAACAGGTTACTATGGTTACCTATAAATATAAATAGACACGGGAAACAAAGTGACCACTTTTCTTCTTTTATAATTTTTCTGTGTGGTTACATTCAGTGATTAAAGCTGCATAGTCCAATGGAATCATCAAATATTTTTAAACAAAGGAATTGTCTAAATTTGATGCTATATATCTAGCTTAGGAAGCCGTGAACTTATGAAATATTTGTCACCACATAGAAGGGAATATTGAGGCAATCTAATAGAACGTATTACTGTGGAGAGAAGCCTATGGAGTTTTGGCATGCTTGCCAAAATTACTTTGGATTTTTTGCACTTCAAATATCTCAAAAGTTAGCCATTTAAAATAACGGTTAGCTCAAGCTAATGTAAGATCGATCATAGCGATCAGCTTAATATATTTATCTCAGAAAATGACAGAAACTCAAAACCATTGGACTATGCAATTTCAAACTTGAACTTTAAATTGTTTCAATCGCGGCCAATTGGGTGTCCCTCATTCCATTGCTCCTTGCCCTATCCTAGTAATGTTAGTGATAAGTATAAATTTAAAAGTCGTTGGTTTGGTTCAGTCATTGTTCGAACCCTACACATCCTCACTGGCTTCTAAATCAGAAGTGGATGCTAAACTCATTCATCTTGTCTGGTAAAAGAGAAGAACAAAAGCACCAGCTATTTTAAGTTCAGGATTTGTTAGTTTAGTAAAGTTGTCAAGCTTTTTAAGTCGATAGTTGGTTAAAGTTGCATAGACCGATGGTTTTGAGTTTCTGTTATTTTTTCTGATATAAATATATTAAACTGATTGTCATAATCTACCTTACTTTAGTTTGAAGTAACTTATATTTTAAATAGCTAACCTCTGAGATATTTGAAGTGTAAACATGTAAAATTAGTTTTGGCAAGCATGCCAAAACTCTGACACGATAGGATTCTGCTATAACAGGTTCGAGTAAATTGGCTCAGTATTCACTTATATGTGGCAACAAATGCTTTATAAGTGCATCAGTATCTAAGTTAGATATATAGAATAAAATCTAGATAATTTCTTTTCTTTTGAAAATTTAATATTTTCATCGTACTATGCAGCTTTAAATAAAATTACTTTTCAATAAAGTAGGTACTTTCAATGTATATTTCCCCAAACAACCCTTGGCATAATACCTTGATATAGCGAACATTTTGTGATAACGACCTATTATCCACTGCATTGTTTATTACACAGTAACCAAGCAACGCACAACGACACAATATGTTGTGTTAAATAATAATCGCATATATATATACCCATTGTTATTACAGGTCCATATTTCCATATCCGAAACTCCTAAATCCAAAAACTTCCGAGAACTGACGTTTTTTCTTTCTGCCCAGTATATACATAAACTGTAATTATATTTATGGGCTTTATTTATTCTACCTTGTCTGAATATTCATACATTTCTCTGGAGAAATATGATTGTGTTTGATTATGGTTTATTGGAAACTATATATGCTTAAGTTACACCAACTGTTATACTCGAGTATATCTGGTCTACTTATCCCATTATTCCATTTATCGGCATATTACTCTATAAATAAACTGTAACTGTGTGTTTTGGGTTACAGAATTCCATTGTGTTATGTGCTGCAAATTGTATATTCAACAGTTACTATATATCTTACTCTATATACCTTTTTGTGTAAATAACCCTGAATTGAATAATGGCTGGAAGACCAGTGCTTCGGCACTAACAAAAGACTTATTCAACAGAATATACATAGTTACCAACAAGCAAAAAATAGGATATGAAGAGTTCATGTGCAAAACCCTGTAAACACCAATAACACCAATTAAAAAAATATTCTTTTAAAAATTTACCTGAGCAGAATTTTAATTCTCACAAATTCCACTTTTCTTGTGACGAACAAAAATAATGTGAATGTAAAAATTAACCTTTCGGAGGTTTTACTCCAAGGTTTATCTAAATTTTTGGATTGTTGTCTACGGGGTTTTGTACCTGAACTCCTCATATGTAGTCTTTATTTATCCCACTTACTGTGAATTTTTATGTTTTAACTGCAATATTAATCTTTGATAAATAGGGGAATATCGACCTGTATTATTATATTTGTTTTTTAATATTTGATTTTTAAGATGGAGAACCTGGCCTCTGACTCGTGGGACGCGCCTCCCAACCAGATCGAGGCCACTAACTCTCAGGTGAATGCTAGAGATGAGTCATCCCCAAGGCCAACAGACCAGGTACGGCCATATTGAATGCAAATGTTCAATACTCAATCTGATTTTAAGTTTCTGCCATATTTTTAGATGAATGTTTGAGGTTGATCATTATAATATACCGTGATGAGGGTGGTTCTCCTTGCTCGAACCTCGGAACTGAATAAATAAAGAATGGCATGAACACCGGAGTGTCGGTGCAGATGTTTATTCCCCCGACAGATCGAGTGCGTGTGTCGCAAATTTAAAATGCTAATCCTAGCGGGGAGGGTTGGTTACCTGGCCTTATGGTAGTTCGGTATAAATAGGTAACCAATCCTCGTGAGATTCTCCTGTATTTGCTGTTATCGTGTAAACCGCCACTTAGTAGATGGGTAATTCTAGTGAAACCTGGGGCCATATGCATGGAGCAGTGTTAGCGAGCCAAACCGCGGTTAGGGCAGGATTTCTGGTTTAGCGCTGAAAAGTTGCGATGCATGGAGCAGTGTTAGACAAACACCGCAGGTTTAAACTTGGAGATTCTAACCCCAGCCCATAGCAGGTTTACAGCGGTGTTAGTGTTAGGTTAGTGTCAGGATGGCGCCCAAATCTATTCAATGTTATCATATTTAACAGAATTACATACGCAACAAGTGAAATTTAATCAAATTAACCCTAAAATCGAACCGTTATTAATGCTCCCGCCGCATTGCCGGTGTTATTCATATTGTCGAATCGATGAATGTAAAGTAAACAAATCGCCGCCGCCGCATCGACGTCGATATCCATACTGTCGAACGGTCAACTAAACCTGGCCGCCACCGCCATATCGGCGGCAATATATTACAGCCAAATCTATTCAATGCGATCATATTTGACAGATTTACATACGCAATAAGTGAAATTTAATCAAATTAACCCTAAAATCAAACCGATATTAACGCCGCCGCCACATTGGGGGCGTTATTCATATTGTCGAATCGAGGGATTTCCCAAATCTATAAATAACTTCACGTTTAGCTAACACGAACCGTTTAAGTGCCCATGCATATGGCGTGACATAGTTCTCGACGCTGCCGATAACCGGTGGTAGCTACCCGGTGTTAGAGGGATAACGCCACACAAATTTAACACCGCTCCATGCATATGGTCCCTGGTCAAAATTGCGACATAGAGGGTAAAAATTCAGAGTGTGAACTTTTGCATGTTCTTTTTGGAAATAAAAGGTTGATATCCCTTGTGTACAGAAATATAAGACACAAATTGACAGGGTTACAAGAACTTGATTAATCGTACATTATGCCATTTACCATTGCAATGCCATTCAGTGTCTTGAATGTTACAGGACACCAAAAGTACATGAATCAAGTAGATTGAGGACTTGGGGAAATGTGTCCATAGATCATGCAGACAAAAAAAAACGAGTTCCTAGTTTATATTTTGAATAATACACAATATTGTGTTTCCTACTTGGAAGACACCACTGTAACATTGAAGACACTGATAATCTTCATTTAGTTTGGGACTGTCCATACAAAGTTATAGAAACTTATACACAGTAAACATTATTATGTAAGTTTTCAACCTCCTTATATCTCATGAAACTTTTGAAGGAAATATATGTGATCAACTTTCCTTAATTCGGACATGTCACAAATAGTGTGATATGAAAATGTAGCATATTCACCAAAAAGGACCGACAGCACAACAAATAAAACACATTCACACACTGTGGCATTTCCCTTATCGCTCCAAACACATTAGATTAGAAATATAGCAGTAGCCAAAAGTTTTATGTTTTAAGAACGTTTTTATTTCATTGAGAAAAAAGCATCCTCTGTGGTCCAGGTTTCGGGAGAATGATGTGGTGCAGGGTTCGCACAATCTTGAAAAGGCCTTAAATTTTAAAATACCCTGAAAAGGCCTTGAAAATTGACCATATGCTGAAAAAAAAACACTTTGAATTGTTTTAATTTGAGGGTTGGAGAGGGCAAGGTGTTATTATGTAAGTTTTCAACCTCCTTATATCTCATGATATGAAAATGTAGCATATTCAGCAAAAAGGACCGACAGCACAACAAATAAAACACATTCACACACTGTGGCATTTCCCTTATTTCTCCAAACACATTAGATTAGAAATATAGCAGTAGCCAAAAGTTTTATGTTTTAAGAACGTTTTTATTTCATTGAGAAAAAAGCATCCTCTGTGGTCTAGGTTTCGGGAGAATGATGTGGTGCAGGGTTCGCACAATCTTGAAAAGGCCTTAAATTTGAAAATACCCGGAAAAGGCCTTGAAAATTGACCATATGCTGAAAAAAAACCACTTTGAATTGTTTTAATTTGAGGGTTGGAGAGGGCAAGTTTTTATTGACAAGAATGTTTTGAATGGCTAGTTGTGTGGCTTATTAACTAATCTAGGACAATGATTAAGTATAATGAAGATGTTAAATCCCTAGTTGCTTCTTTTGCTTGATAACAATAGCATACAGAAACCTGGTGAGGTAAGACCATAAAGAGTTGACATGTATGTAATCATTATAATGACATATTTTGTTCAGAAAATGAATTTCTTACCTGAAAAGGCCTTAAATTGGGTTGCTGAATAGCTGTATGAACCTTGTGGTGATTTCCCTGGGTGTTCTCTGTTCTCAGCTGGTCCGTGTGTTGGTGACCCCGGAGCAGCCTGCCCCTGACGGTGTGCAGGGTCGCTCAATGTCCACCATGTTCGACGACGGCCGGCAGACGACAATGACGTCAGCGTCCGGCAGCATCTCCCTCCCCGGCTCCCCAACACCATCGCAGTCTGTGAGTTCTCTGCTGATTGAAGCTTGCAGATCCGCCAAAATTCTAATAACAAAGCAGTTATTCGGTGTTTGAGACCTGGGGGCTTAAGGAATGGTGTTCTACAATAAATAAATACATAAATAAGTAAGTCGATGGGTTGGACTGATTGATATGCAATCCGGGCAAGTTTGTATTGGTTCTAATTGCACAGACTAGATGGCGCCACCCTTGGGGCCGCTTCTCTTTGTAGTTTGTATCTGCATACGTTTACATCCTCTCTTCTGTACTTGCTTCTTATGGAATAACCCATCATGTATCAATCTGCTTATTTCTGCTCACTTAGGTCTATTTACCAATGTTGTACAACAGGCAATGCTACATCGACATTAAAATTCCGTCACAGCGCTGTCTGTAGGACTACCTTAGGATTAAATATATTATTATTATTATCCTGCTTTCCCTGGTCCCATGACCTCCTCCAGATATGAAAGGTTCTCCAAATTATGAAAGGTTTTGATCAAATAGATATGAACCAATTTTTCACCTTGAATAAAAGAGAAGGCATTCGGGCCCATACTCTCAAACTAGTAAAACCCAGAGCCATTTCAAAGTTAAGGCAACACAATTTCTCAAACAGTATCATAAATATATTGAACAGTCTCCCACAAAATGTTATTGATGCCGAGTCAATAAATTCATTCAAGAACAGATTAGAAAAGGCATGGGCTGATGATCCAGGGAAATTTGACCCCTTATTCACCACATGCTACTAATTATTCCTTGTGTTGCTTATTTACTTGCACTCAAGCAAAAATGAGAGACAAATAAGTGTTCACACTTCCTGTCTACCATTCGCTATTTCGATATGGGCTGGCCACAATATCCTGGTCCCCTACACTTTTACACCCATGGCGCCACCAAACTATTTTTCCAAGAAAATATTTTCGCCAAATATAGTTCCACCCAATGTTCCTTACAAATAGGTTTAATATTTTGAATATTAGCGTAAATGATGTGACAACGATGTAACAATGTAATTAAATCTCATGGAAATTGAAACTGTATATAATGAGGATGTTGAAATAAACTTAATTGAATTAAAAATCTTCAGATGTTGCGTAATGATTTCAAACTGGACTCGATCTGCGTACGGTTTCTTCCAGTTTGAGATCATTGCGCACTTTAAGATTGCTGCAAAATCTTTGACAGGACTGTGCATTTAAATAGTGACATTCCATTGTTCCTCCAGCGTGAGAATGCTAACGTGTTCTCTACTGAAGTGGACGAATATACTCTGGATGCTGCCAAGCAGCGCAACAAGTCAGACAGCCTGTTCCCGATAGAGGACTGGGAGATGGATAAGCCATCTCCGCTAACTCTGACTCAGCTTGTTGACACACGGGCACGTGAACAGTAAGTAAATTAGCATCAGTGCTATTTAGTTGATTTAGTTTGCATGGTTTTAACTTTTATGTCCTAGCTACATCTAACGTCATTTCAGGATGGGTATGGACTTGTGACAGTGCAAACTCATGGCTACTTTGTAGGAATGTTACCCCCTGTAAGACCATTGCCACCGGTAGCACGACCTGATATTCCACTCACTCACATTATCCTGAGACTGAGGAAACCAGTCGTCGCCTATCTTATTAATGCTGACTGCCAGACTGGGTAGCAACTAGATAAAGGATTCACCCGGTACTCGCAGTACATGGGTGAATACCAGCCCTATATAAAAACGGTCCAAAAAAGCGGGGAAATGAAATGAGAGCCTAATTTCACAATCTAGGAAGCAACATTTATTCTTTGTATATATGTCTTCATATTTTCCCACTACCTTTGAGTTTAAAAATATAATAAAATATCTAGTTTAATAAGATTTAAAAGTGAAATCGACGGCGTTCTATGGAGAAATCTTTATATTTTTACACCACTGAGAACCAGTCAACAAGTTTCACATATATAGCTAGTTAGCGTAGTTCTACAAACATGCTTTGTAAATCAGGAAACCTGGCCAACTTTGCTTCGCAAGTAAAACATTTGTTTAAATAGTGTGACTTATTGTGATAGACAAATAAAACAATTTTTACAACAACAAAAAGTAGAAAGTCAAATTCTGACACAAAAACTGATAATTAAATTTGCATAGGGTAATATTCGGTATTTTTAATAGCATTTTTCTATTCAAAATTGGTAAGCTTCGGTTCAATGATTTAAAGCATCGTTTTGTTAAAAGATTGACTGACCTGGTTATTCAGTGATGACGTCGCGCACAAATCAGAAGATATGGCTATAGCTGACTATTTGAACTCCTAGTACTTTCTGATCCTGTAACACTGAATTGGAGAATATATAATCTTCTTTTAAAAGTAAATGTTACAAATAGAATTGACACTCATGGGGAAGATATATTTTTTAGCTAATTTTTTGCTGTGTTTTGTTGTGCTGTTATGTTGTTCATTTCTATTGAATAAATTAAAAGGGGGGAGGGGAATATGCAGTTCCAGATTTAGATAAAGAGAGGCTCTACGCTTTTCCACTTGTGAGGCTCCTCCCAAAGGACTATGACTGTCAAAAATATTATACCCCTTGGCCAGAGCCCCCCCCCCCCCTCCTAGATTTTGAGGCTTTAGGTTTCAGCCTGCGAGGCCTATAGGTAAATCCGGCACTGAGAATATGAAAGAAAAGAAAAAGTTCAAGTTCCAATTTTAGTTTCCCTTTGATAGGTTTTTCCTCTTTTCATGTAAAAGTGTATGTTCAACTTCCTCAAGCATGTATGCACACGCACCGTTCACCCACACCCCAATTCTGTGACACACCAGCTACGACCAAGGCATGCTGCACATGCCTGACCTGCACTATGAACGCGCCATCATCTGCTTTAAAAAGGCTGTCAACCTGAGTCATCGGGAGGTTGTGTACTATGAGCAGCGTGCCGAGTGCTACCTGCAGATGTGTGACTTCCAGTCGGCCCCTCCCAACGGCCTATGACAGTGTCCAAAATATTATGCACCCTGGCCACAGCCCCTACCCCTCCCTAGATTTTGAGGCCCCAGGATTCAACCTGCCAAATAAATCTGGGACTGAGAATATGAAAAATATAATCTTTCACAATTTTGATAAGTTCCAGTTTTAGTTTCCCTTGGATAGATTTGTCCTCTTTTTATGCAAAATGTATGTTCAACTTTCTCATACATGCATGTACGCACACGCACCGTTCACCCACACACCAATTCTGCGACACCAGCTACGACCAAGGCATGCTGCACATGGCTGACCTGTACTATGAACGCGCCATCATCTGCTTTAACAAGGCCATAAACCTGTGTCATCAGGAGGCGGTGTACTATGAGCAGCGTGCCGAGTGCTACCTGCAGATGTGTGACTTCCAGTCGGCCATTCTCAACTACAAGAAGGCGTGCGTGCTGAGCCCAGACGACTTTAAGTACTTCTCTCGGCTCGCCTTCATCTACTACTTCCAGGTGGGCACTCACTGGCAGACTTTTGTCTTCTGCACGACGACTCCTGGTCCTCCTCCTCATGGGCTTCCTTCTCCTCATGGTTCTCCTCCTCCTTGTCCTCCTACTCCTCCTGGTCCTCCTCCTTCTAATCCTCCTCCTTCCCCTGGTCCCCCTCCTCCTCCTCATCCTTTTCCTCCTGGTCCTCTTCCTCCTGGTCCTCTTACTTCTCATCCTCCTTGTCCACCTTCTCCTCATCCTCCTGGTCCTCTCCTCCATTAAACTATCCCCACTGATCTAAATTAATCCAAAATCGCCATTTTCCATTGTTTTCTTCCCCCTGAAATCCAAATGAAAATAGTCTTGAATTCCTATTTAAAAAACAGCCTTGAAAAGCATTGAAATAACATTGAAATCCATATCTTCACATGTGTACAGACCCTGTAATAAACCTTCTTGGTGTTAACTCTTTACACAGGGCCAGTGCTTGTTCGACCAGCGTCTCTTCACTGAAGCGCTTGAGTCCTTTTCGCGTGCCACGGAGATGAGACCAGAAATGGTCGGATGCCAAACTCGCACGTAATCAATAATACTACTAATAATAATGTCAATTTAATAGAGCACCCTCATTAAAAGGCGCCATTCTAAGCAAGTGTACAATAAATACATATGACATATTTACAACTTTAATCAAAATAGTTGGCAGATATAGAAACGTCATTTACCATAAGCAAAAAGATTTACCATTTATCATAACCATTTGTGGCAGATAACAAATGGTCAATACCCCTCCAACCCTGTATTGGGCTACTAGAGTATTTCAGTAAGAGTGTCTCTTCTTGGGCTTTTTGCGATCATATTTACTGGTGTGTGGAAGAAGACAACTGGCTAACCCTCCATTCGCCCGCCTCGCCCCCCCCCCCCTCCCCCTCCTCCCACCACCACGTTGCAGCATAGCGTGTCTCGCCGCCCTACAGCGGCACGGTGAGTGCCTGGCGCTCGTCAACAAGCGGCTGGATATGGAGGAAGTGAACGCTGACCTCTACATCCTGCGGGCCCGCCTCCACGAGGTCTTCAAGAACGTGAGCCTGGATTCTGTTAGCGCCGTTAAAGTTGCATAGTCCGATGGTTTTTAGTTTTCTATCGTTTTCTGAAATAGATATATTAGGTTGAGCATTACAATCTACATAAATTTAGTTTGAAGTAACTTTGTTTTAAAATGATTACCATGGGAAATATTTGGTTAGGATGGGAGTTCTGGACACCCAGTGGTCCACAACTGGTTCATCAATGTCTGTGGTATGTGCTGTCCTGTCTGTGAGAAAGTGCATATAAAAGACCCCTTGCTGCTTATCGGAGAGAGTAGCCTATATGGCGGCAGTGGGTTTCCTCCAAAAGAATTATGTCAGAATGACCATATTTTTATGTCCAATGGTGGATGATACATATCAATGTGCTCTAGAGGCGTTGTTAAATAAAACAAGCTTTTTATGACCCGAATGACAAACCTCTCCTCCCTGGATACTAGCCTGTGACGATCTCCCCTGCTAGCTACTGCCCTGATGTGTGTGTGTGCACGGGTTGCCAGATATCGCTGTGCTACTACGACACCAAAGACGCGCTGATGCTGGACCCGTCTCACACAGAGGCTGTGTCCATGATGCGCAGACTGATTGTGAAGGCTGAGGAGCTGAAGCAGCAAGCGATGCACTTCAACCTGCTGGGCAAGCACCACGACGCATTGCTTAAGATCACGGAGGCCATCGAGACCAACCCACTCATCGCAGAGTACCACGTGCTCAGGTACGGGAGGCCTAGAGAGGGACTAGTTAAAATTTCTATAATTACGCCAAATATTTAAAGAAAATTGATGATCGTCCCTTCCCGTGCATGAAAAATCGTCCTCCCCTGAATTTTATTTATTACATTTTTTGTTTTAAACTGTTAAAAATATGTCAGGCTTGTAGCAATTCAACTTTTGTATCAAATTTTAAGTCATTGGTTTGACACGGCCAGGGTTCAAACCTAGGAGTTTGAATCCCATGACCTACCAGAACGGGAAGTGGATGCTCAACTCATTCGGCCATTGCGTCTGGTTACGTATTGCGTCTGCATACAAAATAATAAATATAAATAAAATCTCCCGTCCTACCCTGATTTTTATTTCCAAAGGACCATCACCAATTTTATTTGTTTATTTGGTCATACCTTCCTTTTTGTGAGGGGGGTGGTGGGGGGGGGGGGGCGTCCCAATCGATCGCCCACACAATACCATTGTAACGATTTTTAAAAACCTGCCTAAATGGACCATTTAAAGTCGGTCCTATGGTCGGGATATTTAGAGAGGTCTCACTGAATAATCCAGATAGAATTTATTGGTCAACTCCCCAGTGAATCTGTTTTTTTAAGGGGCGCGTTGAATCGGAAGGTACGTGACTTCAACGGGGCCATAGATGACTATTTGCTGGCTATGGACAAGACTGACCACAACGAGGAGTGCGAGGTACCATAAATTCACGGTCTTTTCTTTATTTCCACTAAGGTTGCATAATCCGATCGGGGATGAAAGATCTCCGCGATCGCGGATTTCTGCGATTTTTAATATTCACCGATTAACATTCACAAAATGCCAATACTTATGACAGCAATTGGTTGGTCCCAATCCCATTCTTATATGACCTTAGATGTTGCTAGAACATTAAAGCCAATCAAGAAAGAGTTTGGCAGGGGTGATAATACAATCGCGATAAGGACAATTGAACCCTAACTTCAGGCATTTTCCCACAATTTTGTCACTGTTAATCCTATAGCGATATAGCCATATGGTAGACAGGAAGTGTGAACACTTATTTGTCTCTCTTTTTTTTTTTTCTTCTTTTTTTTTTTGGTACATTAGTTGTCCCAAGCAGGGGAAATCCCAGTCACAGACGACTGGTCTTCCCCACTCCACTGCTGGTCGATAGAAAGCCCAAGCCTACACTTTACCGACCCAAGGGATTTTTAACCTCCCACACCACATAGACATGGTATGAGAGCAACCAGCCTTTGATGACCCCGTAAGTTATACACAGCGGTGGAAATCCAAATTGGCAGAGCTGGGTGCACGGGAGAGTATCAGCATTTTTGATACATTGATTGTATGCTTTTACATGTAAAAGCAATGGTTTGAATAATTTTGTTAAAACAGTTCTCGCCGAGATATGGCCTATGCTGCTGATACGGCGTCAAGCAAGCACCAATCAATCAATCAAGTATTTTTGCGGTAATTCGCCGTTGCTTCTGCGGGAACCCACTAGGTGGCGCCTGGGTCTGGCCTAATTTCTTTTTTTTCTCCCCGCAGCTTGGTTTTTGTAGAACCCGCTAGGTGGCACCAAGGTCTCGGCCTGATTGCCACATTTTTGGCCAGAAACCACTTTAATGCCTTATCCGGTGGTTTTGAGTTTATGCCATGTTTCTTTAGATATCTACTGTAAAATCTATTTTACTTTAGTGTGAAGTAACTTTTATTTTAAAGCATTAACTTTAAAGATAATTGAACTGGGCAGCCATGGGTTTGAACCAATGACTTACAAAATTGATACCTTTCGCTATCTAGCATGGCGCTCAGCATTACTGGGATAAGGTAAGGAATGGTTAGCTCAGTGTCAGATTAATGTGACTGAGTAGGATAACAAGTCATGGTGCCACCAGTGGCCGGGTCTCCCAGTGGGGCAGCACTATGAAGGTTAGTCTCCTCCTCATCACCAGCCTAGGTGATGAGGAGACTCCATTAGTTACGATATGACTATTGACAGTGTTTGTACAGTCAGATTATCTGACTTTCAATAATTGTGCATTATTTTTGGACGGATCCGTCAGATTTTGTTTACATTTCTTGTTCAAATCTTAATTTGAATGTCATAAATTCTTTGGAATGCTAATAAAATAAGTTACCTTATTCAGAATATATATTGTTAATTGTCTGACAGCTTTATTTTTTCATATTTTAAGTACTGGAGGAAAACTGCGATTTTGGTTGCACAAAGGTAGGATTTTTTGTTTCTGCCTTGGTACAAACACTGCTTAGATGTTGCTAGGACATAAAATACAAACAAACCAAACAAATTAACAAACAAGCAATTCTGTGGCAGGTGTACCAGGAATCGCAGCGACAACTTCTGCTGACCTACAATGACTTCGCTGTTGAGTGCTTCACAAAGGGTTTCTATGAGGAAGCCATCATTCTGCTCAACAAGGCCATCAAGGGGGAGAAGAGGGAGCGCGGGCTCTACATCAACCGAGGGGGTGAGCGAGTCTAAACCGGTGCCGTGAAATTTGTCAACCCCCCTCCCCCTTGAACTTCATTTGCCCCATTTTAAGGCCTTAAAAAGCCTTGAATTTAACCTATTTTGGGTAATGAATTCCGTGAATTCCATTAAACTGTCCCCACTAATCTAAATTAATCTGAAATCGTCATTCACTATTGTTTGTTTTTCTTTAAATCAAACTGAAAATAGTCTTGAATTCATATTAAAAAAAGAGCCTTGGAAAGCCTTAAATTCCATATCTTCACATGTTTATGGACCCTGTATATCTGTTTTGTGTGAACCTGGTTGCTGTTCGTTGCAGACTGCTTCTTCCGACAGGGCCATTTCCAGTTTGCGCTGGCCGACTATCACCAGGCGCTAGAAATGTCTATAGCGGACCCCGTCATTCTCAGACGGATAGCAATTGTGCACAATGAGCACGGCATTGTCAAGTATGCCGCAAGAAACCTTAAGGTATTTTGGAGGTTTTCTTTCCCAATTTCGTTAAAGTTGCATAGTCCGATGGTTTTGAGTTTCTGTGATTTTTCTGAGATGAATATATTAAATAGATTTTTATAATCTACCTTATTTTAGTTTGTAGGTTGAATGGCTAAGTTTTGAGATATGTTAAGTGCAAACAAGTAAGATTAGTTTTAAACTCTGACACCATAGGCTTATGCAATAACAGGTTCTATTAAATTGCCTCAGTGCTCCCTTCTATGTTGCAACAAATTCTTAATAAGTGCATATCTTACTCTGGATCTAAAGTCTGGCTTTTCTCGATGTAAATGTAGGGGTCGAAATGTGTTGAGAGGAACTTGCTTCACTGTAATGTCCTTATTTAACTGATACCAAATGGAAGACTCTTTTTTAAATGTGCTCTTATTTATATTCTATTTTCCTGTAGTTTGAGCTGGCTTCTGTGGTTTTTGAGTGCTAGATGTCAGGATAATATGACTCAGTGGATGTCAGGTAATGATGTCGGCTGCCCGGTGTCCCAGTGGGGCAGTACTATAAAATCTCCTTGAGTGCGCACTGTCACAAGTCGGTACCTCGACCTGATATGACCTTAAATGTTGCTAGGATGTAAACCGCTTATGCTGTATAAAACCCTTATGAATCAAGTCCTTCAGTTATTAGATATTATATTTGAGCTTAGTGACATATAATATCATAGGCCGTAATCGATTAAACACCTTGGATCATCCGAACGACTTTTTTGCTCATGCGCAAATCCTATAACCTCGGGTTGCATAAACTTGAGTTTGACGGTACGCGCAGTGCAAAACATTAGTTTTAATCAAAATTAATAGAAATCAAGAACCCTAACCTTATAAATTTAATATAATCTTTTTGGTGAAGATGTTTTCTATATGTGTACTAAGCGATTTGTTAATAGGTGGTGTGGTTTTAGAGATATTTCACTTGTTCTGTATTTTCTGCATGAAGATTACTCACGACCATTGACAATGCCTTGAGTTTGAGTCTAATCACACGGCTGAGCACGGTACACGGCTGAGCACGCCACACCGGAATGCAAGAGATGTGGATTCGATTGCCGCTCTAGGCACAATATTTCCCATTTTCATTACCCTCCAGGACATTAGTAAGGAGGTATGTGTGTGGGGGAAGGGGGCTGCAACCAACAGCATTAGTTCTTGCCACTGCCATCAGAGGGTGTGTTAGTGGTGGAATGACCTGATATGTTGTAAGGACGTCAAGCCCCAATCGCTGAGTGCCTGTGTTTGGTTGCAGGAGGCCGAGGAGCACTTCAGCCTGGCTATCCAAAACTTTCCACGCACTGGCCAGTACTACATCTCGCGGGCCCGCACCAGGCAGCTCATGGAGGTAGGTGTAGCAGGGTTCGCATGGGCCTTTAAAAGTCCTTGAAAACCGAACCAGTTCTTGAAAAGTCCTTGAATTTTGAAATAACAGCTTTTATCCTTGGAAAAGTCCTTGAATTTTTTATTTGTTTAATTCCTTGAATATTTGCAAATATCCTTGAATTCTTGTTTGAGGTTAAATAAGGTATGTCGTTTTAAAAAGGTGGTGAGGAGAGCGGGACGTAGCTCAGGCACTAAAGTGTCCACCTGTGAAGGTGTGGGTCATCCGATCGATCCTGCTCAGTGGCCAAATTTGTAGTTTGGGTTATTTTCCCTTCCAACCAGTGGTCCACAACTTGTTCATCAAAGGCTGTGGTGTGTGCTGTCCTGTCTGTGGGAAAATGCATATAAAAGACCCCTTGCTGCTTATTGGAAAGAGTAGCCTATGTGGCAGCAGTGGGTTTCCTCCAAAGAAATATGTCAGAATGACCATATGTTTGACATCCAATAGCCTATGATAAAATCAATGCGGTCTAGAGCCGTTGTTAAATAAAACTTAACTTTTTTTTTAAAGGTGGTGAAGTACGCCAACAAGAAATAACACTAGCATGGCTCAAAAAACCAGGTCGGGAAAAGTTGTGTATGGCAAAAAGTCCTGGAAAAAGCATCAACTATCCTTGAAAAGTCTTTGACAAGTCCTTGAATTTTTTCCAAAAATATTTGTATTAATCATGTGTAGGCAGCGTCCTGCACAGTCACGGATGCGGTGGCCGAATCGTTTAGAGCGCAGGCTTCCCATGTGGAACGTCGGGCAAGCGCTTTGGGTTTCAACAAATTTGTTGCGTTCATCAGATTATATATACGTGAGATATTTGAAGTATAAAATGTCACTCTTCCCAGAACATGCTAGCCGCGTCCCAGGACATTCTGATAGCGCTTCACCTGGACCCGGGAAACGATGAGATCAGCAACCTGCTGTCCATCTTCTTCCCTGGCAAATCTGTCAGTGACGTCATGACCAGCAGCGAGGCGACAACGGCGCAATCTACGCTCCACAACCTCATCTCCCAGGCCCGTCCAATCCGCCTCAAGCCTATTGGCAGGTAAGGGTGGTGTGAGTCGGTGTGGGGGTTAGTAAGGAGTGTGTCTGGGAGCGGGGGGCTGCGACCAACAGACTTACCATTATGTTATACTTTACTATAGTTTGATGTAACCTTTATTTTAAATGGCTAACTTTGGAGATATTTGAAGTGCAAGCATACCAAATTAATTTTGGCAAGTGTGCCAAAACATTGACACTATAGGGTTCAGTATTCACAGGCTCTATTAAATTGTCTTAGTATTCCCTTTGATACAGAAAGAAATGCTTAATAGGTGCACCAGTTTCTAAGTTAGATATGTAGGATCAAATATAGGCGAGTGTCTTAGTTTGGAAAATGTTATGCTTTCATTGGTCTCTGCAGCTTTAAACTGACTTAGCATGTTTCCTCTTCTATGCAGCAAAAAAATGTTTATTAAGTGCGTCAGTGTCTAAGTTGGATATATAGGGATCAAACTTAGGGACGTGTTTTGGTTTAGAAAATCTGATGCTTTCATTTGATCAAACTGCTTTTAACAAATAACACTAAAAGCAATTCACCGGGAGAAGTGGCTGAATCGGTAGAGCGCGGACCTCTTGAGCGGGAGATCGGGAGTTCGGTTCCAGGTCGAGTCAAACAAAATGACTAATAAAATTGATACTTGTCACTTTCTAGCCTAGTGCTCGGCATTAATATGGTAGGACAAGGACTGCTTAGCTCAGTGTCAGGATAATGTGACTGAGTGGGATATCGGAATATGGTGCCAGCGGCCTGATATCTGAGTGGGGCAGCACTATTAAGTCGCCATTAGTGCACACTGTCACAAGTCGGTACTCATCCTGATATGACCTTAGATGTTGCCAGGATGTAAAGCTCCAACAACTAACCATCTAACACCAATTCTTTTCAGTTCTGACAGTATTAGTGTCGATGGAGACTGCGATGTGGAGAAGTCATCAGTGTTTGGCTACCCGCCAACACTTAAAAAGACAAAGGCTGGGAATCTTACTGAGTGCATGAAGGAACGCGACTTCAACATCAGAATCGTCACCGAGAAGGCCGTGGTGAGTGACATGGTGGTGTCCGCCAACATGGCGCCCGGACTCAAGTGTTAAATGGACCCGGTATAGGCCACTGCGACTGGAACTGTGCTCTGACAAATACTCTCCCAAGCGCACCTTTTCAGTTTGTGTAACTGAATAGGTGTATGTGGAGGGAGAGTGCCACAATGGCCAGTGTGCAAGTGCAACCTAAGAGGGTACCCTGGTCTATGAGGAACCATATTAGGTCATGTTGTAAAATATTCCGATAATCAGCAGAGGGGGGAAATCGAAATCCTCTATTATTATTCTGTATGGCCAGCCAAGAGTGTGTGTATATGTATGTTGTATGGCTTGGCCCATACTTGAGGGCAAGTAATTATAGAATTAGTGAGTGCACTCAGGGCCTGGCTCTGCTGAGTTAGGGGTCAGTGCACACAGGGGTCAGGGTTGGTGGCCACAGGTCAACCAGCTCTGGTGGTGGGCAGACCACTGGTGGTCATGCTAACCAGGAATGCTGAGTCCATATTGGAGGAACTGGGAATGCTGCTTCCCTATTGGTTGAATGAATGGCATGATCCTGCACCAAGTATTCATGTACTATATATAATAAACCAGAGGGGCTTTGACTCGCCATGAGTGCCCGTTTTCGCAAGTCAGTACCCGTCCTGGTATGACCTTAGATGTTGCCAGGACGTAAAACTCCCAACAACCAACCAAATCCATTTCCAGGACAACCAGCGTGTGAAGGAGGTGCTGCAATCGCGCGACCCTCTTCGTTACAAGTGTGGCCGCGTGGGGGAGCTGCCGTCGCCCACTGATGTCACGCTGCAGAGTCGTCCCCTACTGGAGAGACGGAAGCTGGCCGTGCCGCCCAACCGGGGCTGGAAGAAGTTCTCCCTGGGCATCATGCCCAACCACGCGTAGCCGACATATGGTCGGGGTGGGTGAGCGCACACTACGCAATTGGATATTGGGGTGGGTGCGCGCACACTGCACGATCTGGTGGTATCGGGTTGGGCGCCCGCACACTGCACGATCTGGTGTCAGGGTATGCGAGCATACACTGTGTGATCAGGGCTGCGTTCAGGGTATGACTCCGAGATGCCTTTTGGCTTATTTCCGTTCATGGTACGCCTCCGAGTCGTCTCTGAGACGACGTCTCCCATTTCAGAGTAGAGACAAAAAGCGCCTCGAAATTGGCCGCTGTATTCCGGGGTTTCAGCCAATCAGAGCTCTTCTTTTCCATTGCAAATGGCTGCCCCCTATGGGGCAGCCATTTTCGAGGCAACCGACTGGTTTTGCTGTTCAGACTAGCATGACGTCAGGAATTTCTCTGAAACGACTCAGAGGAGTACCCTGAAAGCGTCTCTGGTGTCAGAGGGTGGGTGTGCACAGACTGCATGATTGGGTTTCGGGGTAGGGGTGCGCACACTGCACGATCTGGTGTTGAGGTGGGATTTTTACCCATGTCGTAATATATAAATGTTTATGTGTTAATGGAACCTCACTTTTAATAAACATGCATTAAAATATACATTAGAGTATACACCGACGTCTTCAAAGTTCTTGGCTTACATTATTATATACAATGCTATGTATGCACATTGGAACTTTCTAATGCCAGAGCTTTAAGCCGGTTGTTGAATTAGCTTCTTTTTGTGTGCGTGTAAAAATAGTTTTCTTCAACAATAAGAAATGAGAAAAAAAAGTTTCCATAGGATGAAGAAACTACAGGCATTCTTTGATAGAAGTAATTTATGTTCAGTCAGGGTCTGAATTGCGTGTGTAATTCAGTGAGATGGTTCTGAGTTTCTGTCGTACATTTTAAATAAATGTATTAGGTTGAACATTATAATCTACAGTAAAAACCCCTCTAACCGACCGACCACCTCCACAGATCGACCACTCCCATATATCAATTGCTTTATTTGGGTTCCAAACGATTGCCCATACGATACCATTGTAATAATTTTGTTTTTAAACACTCCCTAATCCGACCACCTCCCTAAATGGACCATTTAAAGTCGGTCCAGTGGTTGGAGGATTTTGAGGTTTCACTGTACTTTTCTTTAGTTTGAAATTACTTTTATTATAAAGGGTTAACTTTGAATGTTTATATAAATGTATTAGGTAATCTAGTTTACTTTATTTTGAAATGACTTCTCTGGTGGGTGGTTCGATTCCCTGTGCCCCCACCTCTGCCAATTTGGATTTCCACCACTGTGTATAACTTACAGCGTCATCAAAGGCCGGTTGCTCTCATACCATGTCTATGTGGTGTGGGAGGTTAAAAATCCCTTGGGTCGGTAAAAGTGTAAGCTCAGGCTTTCTATTGACAAACTGTCTAATTCACTTAACGAGACACCAAGATCGACACAGAATGTACTTTTGGAATCAGATTTATTATCATCTGAATGAAAAACAAGTCAAACTTCAGCGAAGTGATCAACCCGGATAAGCATTTCAGCGACAGGGCCTTCTTAACTAGTATATCAAACCAGACGTAGCGTGTCGTGGACTGACAGATCAAGTGTCAAAGCAGCACTAAAGTGTAATAATAACATGTCGCGATTCGGCATCAGGGCCGCTTAACCAGCATTAAGTATACTGAATGTAACATATAAGGATAGCAGATATCGGTGAACCTGGAATAGGATATAAACAATCACAATAATAGTCCGATAGAAACAAGTGAAACCAGCATGAGCCCGTTATGTCATTTGGCAGCCCTCAACCCAACAACCGCCCGAGTGCTGCTGGGGCCGCACTAACATGGATCGCGCGCAGATATGCGTTGACCGCCGCACTACACCAGGTGCCTGCCGACATGATCCGATCAAGGGTCAGGCCTGTGCCCTGACATGCCTGGGCAACACCTCGCCCCCTCCTGAGTCCATGGAGGGTGAAACCTTTGTCCACCCCAAAGGCCATAAAGGAGGAAACCTTAAGCGCACGCTTAAGAGTCGGCAAGGTCAGAGGTAGACCCGACGGAAGGAGGAAAGCTGGCGAATCACAATGAGGATTCATATTTCGTGGATACCTAGACCACGCTTTCACAGGGCAACACACCGAGTCTCCCAAGGCAGCGAGCCTGAAGAAGACAGGCGGTGCCGAATACGGTCTGGTCTTTGTTGACAGCAGTGTCACAGTAAGTGAGCTTTGCTCGAGTTTTACATCTTTAAAGCGGATTACATGAAGGGTTTTTACCTGGGTCGTCCGTTCAATTTCTCTCTCCCCTCTGTTTCTACATTATCTGAGAGGTGAACAAAATTGGGACCTAACGCTTGGATGTGGGGAGGAGACTTGCACTGTACTTTTCTTTAGTCCTTTTCATAGCTGTCTTGTTGCAGGACAGTGTTCTTCATATTATAGGCATAATGAGGATTGTTTTTCCCGTAATGAATAATTTTGCACTTCTTTTCATTGAAGGGCAATTGCCATTTCTCGGACCATTGTGTGAGTTTCAGAATATCCTCTTGCAAGAGATTTTTATCTCTTAATTCCTTTATGGCTTGAAAGACTTGGTCCCAGCACACTTCCCTGAGGTATTCCTGAGGTGACATTCTTAAAGGAAGATTTTTTATTACCTATGACTACCCTTTGCTTTCTCTCAGACAGGAAGTCCTGTATCCATTCAGAAATTGATCTGGATATTCCCAGAGCTTTGATTTTGTTTAATAGTCTTTTGTGGGGCACACTATCAAAGGCTTTGGAGAAGTCCAGATAGATGGTGTCCCATGCCATGCCATGATCCAGCCAGTCAGTCCAAATTTTCATCACTTCTAGTAGTTGTGTCAGGCAAGATTTGCCTCCAGTGAATCCATGTTGGTCTGGAGATATCAATCCTAGTTTTTCCAAGTGTTCTACGACACGATCTCGGATTATTCGTTCTAGCATTTTACAGCATAGGGAGGTTAAACTCACGGGTCTATAATTTGATGCCAGGCATTTTCGTCCCTTTTTATGCAGGGGTTTGACATCAGCATCTTTCCATTGTTTGGGTATTTTCCTTTCAAATAGGCTTTTATGGAATAGAGATGTCAAAATAGGTCCAATTTTCTCAGAACACTCTTTGATGATTTTTGCATGGATACCATCTGGCGCAGATGCATAGAAAGAGACTGCTCTAGATTGCAAGGCCCTCACTGCCTCTGTACATACATCACGTTGAATATCTTTAATGGCCGCGAGATTACTCCAAACCTCTGCAATCATTAAGAACACCCTCTCTGACCACCTCCTACACGTGGGCCAGTCCCAAGTAATTGCCACCAAAGCGAGATCTTCCTCGTGTTGTACTAATGCAGGGAACCAAGTCTGAGGGAAAGAGGGCTGCGCGGCGAGAAGTCGGAGGGCGAAGAAATATTCCGCCTAAGTCGCTTCCCCCAGTGCGATCTTTTTACACCCATCTCCCCGAGTGATAAAGTTATGAAGGTCTAGGAACTGGCGACTGATCCCCGAACCCGGCAGCTGCTGACGCAGGATACGGGCAAACCCGTGTTGACCGAACCCTCGAGACGGAAGGCGGAACCCTCTCTGGGGATGCAGGAGGACGGAAGACTTGGCGAGGAGACGTGAGCACCTGATACACGGGAGTGCTTGGTGGAAGAGAAGACGAGGAGCCCAGCATGGGAGATAGAACACCTGAGACCACTGCTATTTTTTCAAACGCTTTCAGTATAGCCTGGACTGACGAAAAGCCAGAAATACCTGACACAGCCAGTGGTGTCATGCCCTCAGCAACCGGAGCCGAACTCGCTGAGCTGGAATCGTCATCTGTTGACTCGGACATCTGATGACGAGAAGAAGATGCAGCAAGCCTCCTTGAACCGAGCCGGAGAGTCGAACACGAGATAGGAGGCCTTCCAAGACTTTTTTTATGGGAGGCATGATACGCGAGGAAGTGTGATGACCGTAAAAACAATCTGTGTAGCTAGTCCGATCTCCAGCCGGCGACTGAGCGTTCACACGTGCAACTAGCCCCCCGCTCCGGCACTTGATGTCTCATTAGCGAATTAATGATGTTAGCACGGCCAACATAACCGATGGTGAAAACAAGTCTATTCAGACTTATCCATGATAGGCAGTATAAATGTTCAAGAAAAATATTAATAAAAAGATATTGTTGATCATCCCCGCCCGTGCCTGAAAAATCGCCCGCCCCTGATTTTTATTTTTATTTATTTTACTGTTACCCAACAATATACATAGCATCGGGGTAGCAGCAATTCAACTTTCATAAGCACACAATTGAAACTTATTAAACTGTATAATATAATAAAATTCTAAATGTTCATTGTTTGACTGAAAACATTGTGATGTGTACATGAAGACATGTAATCCTTTTATCAGTCTAGGGTGTTCCAATATTTTTGTTCTAAATACTCAGGAAAGAAAAGCCTGCCAGATTCTGATTTGTGTTATTAAAGGGACGATCACCAACTTTTCTTTTTATTTGGCCTAATTGACAGTCAATATATGATCCAGAAACTTCGATACAATATCACAAAAGATGTCATAACCTCCGATGATGTATATAATTATATTTTCTAATGTACTTAATACTTGAATAATCCATACACGAAGCTTTAATATGTATAAATATATATACATATATTATATATATTTCAAATACAATCAGTCGCTTTGAAAAAATATACTTGGAATGAAGTAAGTTTCACCATCTACAATTTTGTGTATAATTAGCATATGAGCCTGACTCAAAAGGTGGTAACTCTTTTTGTTGTTGTCCATTGTAACGATTGACACAAAACAGCACAGAAACGGGTACACTGAAAACACAAGGACATTTGCTTCAAATCAATATGTATTCTATTGGGATTATGAAACACCATGTAAAAAACAAATCAGTTTATCTTGAGCAAATGCATAATCAGATAGTATGTTGATCGTTACAATGGACAAAGTTTTGTCCCATATTGCTTAGCACCTTTTGCAACAGTCTTATATAACTGTATATAATTATGTATATAATATAAATTAAGTATTCAATCTTTGACTGTAATATAAACTCATTTTTGTATTCTATTTAACATCATTCACACTTAGATGTATAAGATACCATCTCTAGGTTTCTTAAACCATCATAATTATATTGTACATATGGATTTATTTAAAGTTGCATAATCAAATGGTTTTGAGTTTCTCCCTTTAAAAAAGATTATTTTAGATAACCATCATCGATATAATATACTTTACTTTCGTTGAAGTCATTTTTATTTTAAAGGGTTAACTTTGGGAGATATTTAAAGTGAAAAGATGCATTATTTTTGGTTTGCATACCAACGTGTTGGACATAATCTTTACCCATTTTCTCATGTAGCAGCATAGCACAGGAGTACCAATCTGCAACAGATGTTTAATGAAAAAAAGCTTGTTTTATTTCACAACACCTCTAGAGCACATTGATTGTTATCATCGGCAATTGGACATCAAACATGGCCATTCTGACATATCTCTTTGGAGGAAACCCGCTACCCTTCATAGGCTACTCTTTCCAATAAGTAGCAAGTGGTCTTTTCTATGCACTTTCCCAGACATGACAGCACATACCACAGCCTTTGATGAACCAGTTGTGGACCACTGGTTCATATATTTAATGACTGCACCAGTATCTAAGTTGGATATGTAGAGTTAGCTGCTAGGTCAAGTGTTTGGGTTTAGAAAATTTGATCGGATTATGCAACTTTAATATTGCGAAAACTGATGTAGTGAAATGAATGGTGCCTTGCAAACAAGCCAAAATAATTCTGTTAAAAAATGTACATTACTTCATGGTTAATATCAACAACCATTTTAACACAAAAATTGATGTCTTGATTTATTCTACTTGTATACATTGTATAATACAGTGAACAATGATGTATTATGTTGTAACGATCTTAGTTCAGTAGCAATAAAATATGTTAATGATATCAAATCCTACTCGAAGTCTCAGTCACTCTTCATGAACTTTATTGAGGATTTACAATGTATCTCACAGCACCATTTAGATGAATTAATCCTGACTAACTGTGATCATCATGGCACCATTTCTTCTGAAGGCCAGGATTCAGGTTATATTTATTCTAGCCTGTGCGGTCACAGTAAAACTACCCCATGTCCCACTCACAAGCATATCTAAGCAAAATACATCAAAGTTCCATAGTCCGATGGTTTTGAATGTTTCATATTCTGAAATAGGTATATCAATCTGATCGCTATAATGCAGTTTACTTTAGGTTTAAGTAACTGATTTAAAATACAGAGATATTTAAAGTGAAAACATGCTAAATTAATTTTGGCAGGCACACCAAAACTCTGACAAGCTTCAGCAGCAGTGGTGTTCTCTGTGGCGGAGTGGTTAGAGTGTCTGACTTTTTTCTAGGTCAGACTCCTAATCTGAAGGTCGGTGGTTTGATTCCCCGTGCCCCCCACCCTCCACCTCTGCCAATTTGGATTTCCACCGCTGTGGATAACTTACAGCGTCATCAAAGGCCAGTTGCTCTCATACCATGTCTATGTGGTGTGGGAGGTTAAAAATCCCTTGGGTCGGTAAAAGTGTAGGCTTGGGCTTTCTATCGACAAACTGTCTAATGGTGAAAACAAGTCTATTCAGGCTTATCCATAATAGGCAGTATAAATCTTCAAGAAAAAAACCCCACCAGATTCTAATAAATTGACTTGGCATTCCCTTCTATATGGCAACAAATGCTTAATAAGTGCATCAGTAACTAAGTTAGATATGTAGGATCAATTGTTATGGTTGTGAAAATTTGATCCATTTTTATCGGACTATGCAACTTAAAGTTTATGTAATTTAATGAGACTGCTGCTAACACACAAGATCAAGTAAATACCTCAATGTGCCCAAGTAAATAAGTAGGTCAACCCAAGATGGCTCACAAGTAATTAATTAGATTGGTGACAGTTTAATGCCATATCAGCCACAAAGGCACTATTCACGGGGGGGGGGGAATAATTAGGTCAAGCAAAGATATCTCAAAATAAATAATTAGGGCAACCCAAGCTCCCTCCAGGTCAATAATTAGGTCAATGCAAGGTACCTCCAGGTAAATAATTAGGTCAAATCAAGCTACCTCCAGGTAAATTATTAGGTCAACACCAACTCTCCGGGTAAATTATTAGGTCAACGCAAAGTACCTCTAGGTAAATAATTAGGTCAAGTCAAGCTACCTCCAGGTAAATTATTAGGTCAACCCAAGATACCTCCAGATAAATAATTAGGGCAACCAATCGCGAATAGTGCACTCGGGTAAACTAAAGGAGAATTGGGGATATTTTAAGTTAAACATTTATATATGTAATTTTATATATGTATATATATATATATTATTTTCAATCGGTAAACTAATAAAAAAAATGTACAATTTTTGCCTGTTACACAGCGTTAGCTCTGTACCTGCTTACCTACCTTTGTAGCTTCAAACATCTATATCTGTGAGCATAACTCGCTGTGTTGTGCTTACTATCCATTCAGTTATGGGGAGCTACGAATAAATTAAAGCGGTCCTTATAATTTGGTATTTACTTCTATGACTACAAATGAATCGTTTAAAATATATACCGTATTCTCGTGGGTTAACGCCCCTTGGCATTTAAATTGGCAGATGACTGAAGTGTGGGGGGGGGGGGGGGCGTTTACCCACACATGGGCGTTTAAGGGGAGGTCGTTTACGAAATATTGGCCAAGTGGGGGGTGGGCGTTAAACCACACATAGGCGTTAACCTGCGAGAATACGGTAATCAGCAGCACAATAATTGTGTTATTGTAATTAACACTGATTCTAAATGCACATATATGTATTTTGTATAATAAATATATATATAGATCAACGAATATATATAATATATATACTCTATAAAATATATCAAGTATATATTTATATATATATCAAGTATATATAATCATTTATATATCAATATATAATATTTATTTTATATATATATATTATATGTTCGTTGGGGTTCTGATGAGCACTTGTCGATATGAGAATTTCCCTTTTAGGTCTGGCCTGGTCTCATCCCTGATCTATTGTTTACATCGTTATATCAACACACTGAGGTGAGAAATATTTAAACAAATAATTTTAAGAACCTATATGTTCTGGAAACAAGATATTATCGACAGAAAGGAAGCTAGTGCTGAGGACCCAAACTGAATAACATAAGTGTAAGATACTATTAACGTCGCATAGTCCGATGGAAGCATCAAATTGTCAAGACTAAAACAATTATCTACATTTGATCCTACATATCTAACTTAGATACTGATTCACTTTTTAAGCATTTGTTGCCACATAGAAGGGAATAATGAGTCAATTTATTAGAACCTGTTACTGCAGAAAGCTATCGTTTGGGCATGTTTGCCCAAATTAATTTGGTATGTTTACACTTCAAATATCTCCAAAGTTGGTCTTTTAAAATGAAAGTTACACATAAAGTAAGGTGGATTATAACAATCAGTTTAATATCTCAGAAAAATAACAGAAACTCAAAACCATTGGACTATGCAACTTTAACCAACTATTGACTGAAGAAGGTTGAAAACTTTGCTAAGCTAACAAATCCTGAAATTAAAATAGCTGGTGCTTTTTCGCCGAATGAGTTTAGCACCCACTTCTGATGTAGAACAATCAGTTTAATATATTTATCTCAGAGAAATGACAAACTCAAAACCATCGGACTATGCAATTTTAATTAGTGGAGACAATCAGCATTATTATGATTATTATTATATGTCAATGGTTAGGATATGGTTTGTGTTGGAAACCAAATACACGCAGATACTGAGAAATACATAACTGAATGAATATATAACTGATTAAAATGAGGTAGCGCAAATACTATTTTATATATACTAAGTGACTTGAGCAAATATGCGTATATGGGTCATTCTCAGAAACTGCCACCTTTGTGACATGGAAATCAGAAGTGAACACATTCCAAATAATGGCAGAATCCATATTCATATGAAGGTTTATATGTTGTCCATTTGTCAGAGTTGACATTTCTTTTTTCACTTTTTTTATTTTGATCTTATACAAATTGAGAAAGCCATTAAAATTAACAGTCCATTTGTCAGAGTTGACATTTCTTTTTTCACTTTTTTTTATTTTGATCTTATACAAATTGAGAAAGCCATTAAAATTAACAGTGTAACATCCATATATCATGTAATTTTAACCCATACAACAAATTTAAACATGATTTTACCGGTTACAGTTAAGCAAAAGGGATTTGTCTTACAAGAAAAAAGTTGAAAAAATCGTTTGGGTAGATATGCAAATGCATGGTGTCGATATGCAAATTTTGATATTTGCACTTTAACACAAAATCCTATAAGCATATTTTGAATACATTTTGTGTGATAGATAAGTGTGATATTGCTAACATACGTAATATACAGAATCAATAATAACTATTTGACGTACTACCCCAAAAATAAGGCAAAATCATTAACAATGTAACATGGAAACCAAATGTGTGGTAGTTTCTGTGAATGACCCAAATATATATATATATATCATCATCACGGTATATATTAGGTACAAGATTCACCCCGTACTGCTGCAGTAGGGGTGCAAACCAGCCTTATGTAAAAGCTGGCGAAAAAAACGGGTCAAAGAATTCAGAGCCTAATTTTACAATCTAAGAAGCAACAATTATTCTTTACATATGTTTTATTATTTACCCGCTACTTTTGAGTTGAAAAATATAATATAATATATAGTTTAATAAGATTTAAAAGTGAAATCGACGGCGTTCTGCGGCCGCCATCTTGTCTTTTTGCATTCTCTCCCATTTCACCAACTCTGTGCCTATAGAAGTATCCATTTGATACTGGAGCCTCACTTCCATACTGGAGCCTCACTTTCATACTAACGCTATTTTCGCCCGTATTTATATAAGGCTGGTCTTCACCCGTGTACTACAACGGGTGAATCTTTTATCTAGGTATATATGTGCAATGATGATTACAGTGGCTAATGACGGTGAAGTGCACAGATACGCAGTGATGTGGATGAGATGTGAAATGATGCGGTAGGAGTGCTAGAACTTGGTGAGCTTCTTGTGGTCGCTGCGTCTCTGTTTGTGGAGTTCTATGGATGATGATGACGCCTTCAGTTGATCTAGATACGTCTCCATGGTAGCAAGACGCTTCCGAACCTGGGACGCCACACAGTTGTCTCTGCAAGCAAGAAGAAGAATGGGTGACCCTGTGTGTGTGTGCGCATGTGCATGTGTGAGAGAGCGAGAGACCTATACAACTGCTGCCCCCCTGGTGAGTACTTTCCACATACCTATACCGCTGCTGCAAGCGGGTGAGTACTTTCCCATATATCAATGCAGCTGCTGCCCCCTGGTGAGTATTTGCCGTAAATCTACACAGCTGATGCCACCTGGTGACCACTTTCCATATAGCTATACAGCTGCTTCCCCCTGGTGAGTACTATACCTATACAGCTGCTGCCCTCTGGTGAGTACTTCCCCTGTACCTAGACAACAAGAGTTGGATTCATATTTCTACTTGACTTTTTGAACGGCCTTTATTTGCATTTTGCTCTGAAACCTTGTATTTGCATTGCACAATTTTCCTGAAGACACCATTTATATTTGAGGCTTATCAAATATTGCAACTTCTTTGTACTATCGTCAATTAAGGGTATTTACTTTTATATAAATAAATTATTCATATGTAAAATGTATATATGCTTCATCCCGTACCCGGTTATGAGTCAAAATGGCATCAGAGAAAAATGGAATGTAGACGAACGACTCACTTTCCGTCGTTCCGCTGAAGACTCTCCTTGAGCCGCCTTATCTCCTTCTGGACATTCCGCGACTCCTCGTCTGTCTTCAAAAGCTAAAAGATACCGGGACTACAATACACAATATTCACAACACATGCGACATCTGATGGCGACAACAAACACTACGGTTGTGGGACCATTGCCACAGCGCATACAAAAGCTATCGAAATTACTAACTTTCAAATGCACCTATCCCAGTCAAATTTTGGGATATTTTGAAAATTCCAAAAGCTTTTGGGTCATAGGGGCTTCCAAGAAAAATAAAATGTTCATGTTTGGACCCTTTTGAAAATTTTAGGAGGGTACTAAACTAGTCAGTCACTATTAATGCACAATATTCACAACGCATGCGACATCTGATGGCGAGGGCGAA
The DNA here is from genome assembly GCA_030323885.1 of Branchipolynoe longqiensis. Classification (NCBI taxonomy): domain Eukaryota; kingdom Metazoa; phylum Annelida; class Polychaeta; order Phyllodocida; family Polynoidae; genus Branchipolynoe; species Branchipolynoe longqiensis. The sequence goes on along the minus strand of CM059201.1, from coordinate 28,510,386 downwards.
CACTACGGTTGTGGGACCGTTGCCACAGCACATGCATGTGAATATCGTGTATTATGAACCGTAGTGTTGTCATGGGTGGTGTGTACAAAATTGGAAACATCACACTTAGAGAAACTATCAAATTTGCCATCAGTGTGCACTGTCACAAGTCGATATTCATCCTGATATGACCTTAGATTGCTTGGTTGTTGGAGTTTTACATCCTGCCAACATCTAAGGTCATATCAGGATGGGTACCGACTTGTAACAGTGCACACTCATGGTAACTTCATAGTGGGAGACCAGGGCACCAACACCATGGCCTTATATCCCACTCAGTCACATTATCCGGACACTGAGACAACCAGTCCTTGCCCTATCCTAATAATGCTAAGTGCCTGGCTAAGAAGCGACAAGTATAAATTTTTAAGCCATTGGTTTGACTCGACTAGGGTTCGAACCCGTGGGTTTGAACACCACGATCTAACAAAATGGGAGACAGACACTCAACTCATGCGGCCATCCCATCTGGTATATGACCTTATATGTTGCAAGGATGTAAAACCCCAACAAACAAAAGTTCAAATTTATACTTGTCGCTCCCTAGCCTGGCGCTCAACATTACTAAGAGTAAGACAGGGCAAAGTGCAGCGGAATGAGGAAAAACAATTTCCCCTGCCTAATTAACTAGTGCAATACAATTTTAACACATTAATTTAAATGATGTAATTAGACATTCGATCCTTATGTTGTCACTGATAGCTACACCGTAACACCTCATGTCGCCTACCTGTATGTTGATATGTTTATCACTGCGCTTTGTCAGGTCAGACTCGGCTATTGTCTTTCGCTCCAAATGACTTCCATGCGATCCCAGCCGAATAAGGTCACTCAGGTTACCTGAAACGACAACGGGTTCTCCATCACCCTTATTGTTCCAATAAGACGCATTACAATTTCTGGTGCGGTACAGAGAACGTGAACGGAGTCAGGAATATAAACCATGACTGTACTACTGACTCAGCCAGAAGTTCATCGCGCAGGCACACAATAGTGAAGCTCATTACATAAGAAGCTAATAACAAGAAAGTCACACCATCTTATTTAGTCAGAATAACAAATGGGGAAATGAGCAAAGAATCAATACAAACAGTGGATTGTGATACATAATGAAATTAAGCTAAATTACTCATGATTTAGATGGGTGGTCCTGTGTTATTAAGCGTTGGCATTTTAGCGGTGTCATCGGTTACATAACCAAATAATGAGTAAAATAATTGATTAATGATTTGGGTAAAATATATAAAGGTGTCGGAATTAGGTATGGTGATAACTCACTCATATCAACGTTTATCAGGATTTCTACTGCACCTAACATTCCCACCACGGTCACCTATCTAAATACTGATATATTTTAAATATATCTCTTTAAAAAAAATATATATGAATATGTATATTAAAAAATATATATCAAATCTGTGTTTACACTGTGATATTGGCCATATTGAATGTGATTTATTAAATAATACCAAAACAAAAAGCTACCACGCACCCTTGTTTCCCGTCAGCTTCTTATTGATGAAGTCGAACGTGGTTCTTTCCTTGCCCACCGCCCGCTTGTACTGCGCGCGCAGCTTGTTGTCTGTGACCTTGACCTTCCGCGGGTCCTTCTTTGACACGTCATAAAGGTCACGGTCACCGGCCGCCTCCTTGAGCTCCATGATCTTATCTAGTGACTTTCCTGAGGTGACAAAAGACGAAGATTATGTATAATTTTGTTGTTTTCATTGTGTCATTAGAATTTTGTTCACTTCTCAGTGCAATTTTACCCACACATGGCGGACTTATGGAATGAACAAAAGGATCAGTCTTTACTTCATACAGAACTCATCTAAGCCCAGTTGATTGATTGTTAGATGGTGATTTTTACGCCATGATGGCAGAATCGATAGTGAAAGGTTGGGTAGAATTTATTGTGTCAATTTGTTTTCTCTCTCAAGAAACTCATACATGTTAAAGGGATCCGGTATAGCCGTTGAGACTGGAGCTGTACTGACAAATACGCTCCAAGCACACCTCTTCAGTTTGTTTAACTAAATATGTGGAGGAGAGTGCTGAGGTCAGTGTCCAGAATAGCTAGTGCAAGTGCAACCTAGAGGGGTTCTATGATTTGTGGGGAACCCCTCTAGATCATGGGATGAGGGAATCCCATCTGTGACATCATTCATACATTCAGTGCCTGGACACTATGCCGGATTGAGCAAGGGACAGAATTGTCTAGTCCGGTGGTGGTAAGTATCAAAATGTATTAAAATGTGTCAAAAGTGTTGTGACATCGGGTCAAAGGCCGTCGGACGAACGGACATGAACGGATAGCCAACTGATGAAACAAACTCAAACCGGACAAGAACCATAGACATCAATCCGGCAGTATCCGTTCATAGTTGTGTGCATGTTCAAAACTTGTACGACACAAACTGGACTTTGTTCGGTTTCTGTCTGTTTCCCCCAATCTGGTGATGTGTGACGGGGCCTTTACATACACCAGCAGGCTTCACATAGGGGGATTACTCACCAGGGGGCAGCAGCTGTATTGGTATCAACAGGCGTTACTTAGGGGGAGTACTCACCAGGGGGCAGCAGCTGTATGGGGACCGGTTCGGGTCGTCCCTCGGCGTTCTTCCCGAGACCCTGACCCGTCACATACCCCATCCGGGCCATCATCCGGGAACCAAAGCCCTACAGGTGAGTTAAACAAAGATAGATACAATGTCTTACAGGCGACAGGCGAGTTAAACAAAGATATATATAATGGAGTATTGTGTATTACATTTGCAGGGTCACAAACCCCATCCGAGCCATCATGTGGGAACCAAAACCCTACAGGTGAGTTGAACAAAGATAGATACAATGGAGTATTGCGTATAACAAGGTACACGCAAATTAAACAAAGATAGATACAATGGAGTATTGTCTGTTACATGGTACAGGCGAATTAAACAAAGATAGATAGAATGGAGTGTTGCATATTACAGGGTACAGAGAGAGAGAGAAAAGAAAAAAGACAGGCACCCAATTCATCGAACATTGCAACTGTAACAAAGAAAATGAAAATGAAAATGAAACAAAAAAGGTGGGGAAAAGAAGGATATCCATGTGAGAGCCTATGTGTTCACCAGTGTGTAATATTGTGTAACATTGTATGCACACCGAGGATCACAAAGCAGCCTATATTTGGTTGGTTGGTTGTTTTATCTAAGGTCATATCAGGATGGGTACCGACTTGTGACAGTGCGCACTCATGGCAACTTAATAGTGCTGCCCCACTGGGAAATCAGGCTGCCGGCACCATGAGCCGGTATTCCACTCAGACACATTATCCTGACACTGAGTTAACCAGTAATTGCCCTATCCTATTAATGCAGAGCGCCAGGCTATGAAGCGACAAGTATCAATTTTTATAAGTTGTTGGTTTGACTTGAACAGGAACCGAACTCCAGATCTCCCGCACATGAGGCCCGCGCCCTACCGATTCGGTCACCGCGCTCGGTAGCCTATACTTAGAGACAGACAGCAGACCGTACCTTTGTGTGCTTCTCCCAGTCCCCCATCGATTCGGTCGTCTGGTTCGGCCTCCAAAGGTACACAGGCACAGCCTCCTTCTCCTCCTCCTCGTCGGAGAGTTCCAGTCGGGAAGCTGGCTCCTCAGCATCGTCTGCTCCACCAGCGTCTCCGTCTGGGAAGCACATTGATTGATTGATTGATTGATTGATTGTTTGGTAGTTTCTTTACGCCGTGTCGGCAGCATAGGCCATATTTACTGCGAGCACAAACACACGGCACGGAATGCAGACACCAGTGTATATGAACTGTGCTGCTTGTATGGTGTGATCAGGGTTCATACAAAAAATTGGCTAATTTCGTTTGTTTTTACTTCAAATAACTACAAAATTAGCAACATAACAAAATTAATTCAAAGTAAAATAAAGTAGATAATGACCTAATATATTTACCTTAAAAAACATGGCAGAAACTATCAACTTTCGGACTATGCAACTTTAAATGGTATCTCTAACACAAGTTTAGGTTAGCTGGTTGTTGGAGTTTTATATACTGGCAACATCTAAGGTCATATCAGGACGGGTACCGACTTGTGAGAGTGCACACTCATGGTGACTATAGTATTGCCTCACTGGGAGACCAGACCACCAGCACCATGACCTGATATCCCACTCAGTCACATTATCCTGACACTAAGCCAACTAGTCCTTGCACTATCCTAATAATGCCGAGCGCCTGGCTAGAAAGCTACAAGTATCAATTTTTACATCATTGGCTTGACTCGACCAAAGTTCAAACCCACGATCTACCAAAATGGGAGACGGACACTGAACTCATTCAGCCATCCCGTCTGGTCACGTAAGTTTAGTATTCGCACGCAACCAGAGTTTCAGCTCAATGTGCAAATCTTTCAAAAAAGGTTTATTTTATCCAGAATTTGAATTAGAGATAGCTCAGACTTGTGTAAGACACAGTGTATACACTACCTGTATCCATGATGTTCCGCCCTCACCTCCCCCCTCCCCCCCCCCCCCTGCCAGCTTACCTGAGGGTATTACATCTTCCACGTCAACCTCGACAGCCTCATTGTCATACTGGTCGAACATGACCTTGAACTTGTGCCCCTCCATGACCTCTACAATGAGGGCTGGGTACCAGACGTCATCCTTGTACCGCGCCAGGCACCGGCTCTCCAACTTGAGGATGCTGTGGATGTTAAAGGCAATTCAATTCTTCAATTACTTCTACTTCGGAATGTTACATCTATATTTAAAAGGAATAGAACCTAAAGGCTTGAAGCTATAAGCATGGTTGGAAGGTTAAACAATAAACATTGACAGTCACTACTAACTTCTCTGGACCTAACTGGGCGCGGTGACCTTTCCAGTTGAGTCAAACCAATGACTTTAAAATTGATATTTGTAGCTTCCTAACCTAGTACTCGGCATTAATAGGATAGGGCAAGGACTGGTTGGCTCAGTGTCAGGATAATGTGACTGAGTGGGATATCAGGTCATGGTGCTGGTGGCCTGATTTGAGTGCACACCGTCACAAGTCGGTACCCATCCTGATATGACCTTAGATGTTGCCAGAATGTAAATCTCCAACAAACTGGATCTATAACTACATCCGATTCCAAGCTATGTCAATCGTCAGCTATGAATGTGAAGAATCACTGATGAGAAAACCAAAACGTTTTGTGGGGAGGTCAAAGTTCACCTCAGTACAAAGACTCCTATAAACCAAAGTATTCATTTACCTTAAAGGGTAGCTCATAGTCATACCTGTGATCTATTTCCAGGAATTCCTCCACCTCGTCCACCAGCACTATTTGGCCGTGCGAATATCTGGAATGAATTTTTTTTAAAGTTTAAACAGGAGAGAAAGGGCAATGTAATTAAAGCCACATAGTTCGATGAAGGCATCAAGTTATAAGGGGGTACTAAGTTAATTTGGTAGAACCTGTTACTGCTGAAGCCTATGGTGTGATGAGTTTTGACATGCATACCAAAATTAATCGTGCATGTTTGCACTTCAAAAGGGCTCTTCAGCTGATCATTATGTAACCTCCCTATTTATATAACAAAAAGTGTGTAGGGAGAGTGATAGAAAGTGCAAAGGTATCACCATGCAGTTTTCTTTTTACATACACTTGCTATCGCTTTGTTTTGATTGACGTGTACAGCACCTTTTAAGAAAAATATTTTAATTCAGGACAGAACCAAATACATAATTTATTTGATATTTGCTGTGTGCCACCTAAGCTATAGGGGCAATAAAAACACATAATACAAAAGAGAGCATTTGGCGGAAAACGGAACTGATCACATAATTTGATATTAGATGTGTGCCACCTAAATTATAGTTGTAATAAAAACACACAACACAAAGGAGAGCATTTGTCGTGTTCGTTTGGTGTTGTAGTTATACGTCCTGGCAACATCTAAGGTCATATCAGGATGAGTACCGACTTGTGACAGTGCACACTCATGGTGACTTTATAGTGTGTCCCACTGCGAAATTAGGCTGCTGGCAACATGGCCCGATATCCCACTCAGTCACATTATCCTGACACTGAGCTAACCAGTTCTTGCCCTATCCTCTTAATGCCGAGCACCAGGCTAGGAAGTGACAAGTATCAATTTGATAAGTCATTGGGTTGACTCCACAGGAACCGAACTCCCGACCTTCGCACGCGAGGCCCCCGCTCTACCGCATATAGAACTTATTACGTAATTCCATATCCAGTGCAAAAAATATTTTTTTAACTAAAAAAAGACATTTAAGAAATTAACTTGGCGAGTTGAGTTTACTCTCATTAACTGACCTGCATGTGTCATCATCAAAGCGACATCGGCTCTGAAGGTAGAAGGGACAGGGGACCAGGCTGCGGTGGGTCGGGTTGCAAAACATCACACGCACCTGGCGGAAAAAACACACAAATTTAACATTAAGGCCAAATTAATTAAAATTGTAGGTACTTGTTTCTCAACCACATCATGTTAGTTTTTTGGGGGCGGGCGGGAAGTGGTGCTATTTTTAATTAATAAAAAAAGCCACATCCTTATTTGGTTAAAAAAATTAGGGCAAATTTCGTCTTTAAAATATTTTTTAATTGATTGATTGCTGATGGTTTAACAACATGTCAGCAGCATGGGCAATATTCACGGTGAAAGCTAGGGGTAACTATTCTGTCACCCTTGTCAATCACATTCACATCCATACATTGAAATTCACACAAAATCCCCAAATGGTCAGATCTGTGGCAAATGGCCACAAAAACAAACAAAAAACATCTCTGATTCAATTGTGAAGTCGCTAAATTTGTGTCAAATGACAGCAAAATTGAACTCCATGAAACATAGCTAAAATAACAGGAGGCGATACAGCTCAGTCGTTCTTACGAACTCAAATTTGTTGGTGCCTAAGAACTATATCGACTGGTGGAATGGTATCTACTGCAACATGAAGTCGTATGCACATGATTATCTGGCACAGATAGCTTTATGGCAACAGCACTTTTCACATCATGCTATCATTGTCGTCGGGAATTTATCCACCCATTTCGGCTTTAGATTCTGTATTACATTCTTTTAAAATAATAAAACAAATTTATTAATTTTTAAAAATTGCTTAAGAAAAAAGGAGGTACAGTATGCTTTGAACATAGGCGTATTATTCCAAAACATATATATGTATATACCTTGGGCTCAGACTCCGGGTCTAATGGCTCAGTGCCCACCACCATCGCGTTATGCTGCCGTCGTTCTCCCCAGTCGTGTGTGTAGGTCACGCGACATCGCGCACCAATCAGATCGTCACCTGGTTGCTCCTCACTGACGTCATCAGTGTGCACCACGTCGTCGTCGTCGCTCATTCGGGCCTCCACTGCTGAAGAGTTGCCGACGGTGTCGGAGTGGTCGAGCGTCTCGGAGCTGGGGCTGTTGTCTCCGGCAATGGCTGCCTGTGCGTATGAGGGCGGGGCGGGGATAATTTGAATTAGTGCTGTGTGCGAGTATGAATGAGAGATTTTCGGGGAAACAATCTAATTTTCGCTAGGGTTACGATATAGTATGTATACTGTCAGTGCCACGCTAGAGATACCGGTTCTCGCCCGAGTTTTTGGGGGGATTTTTTGTTGTTCTTAAAGTGATTGTTTGTTTATTCTGCTCTTAACGCTTAAGTGCATGCACTTGTTTGCGCCGCTGTGCAGTAATGGTCATAATCCATATGGCTCGATTACCTTTATCAATAATTTCTGCAAACTTGTTTATGGTGTAAAATAGGGGAGTTTCCAATTTGTTTGTTTTTATATTATATTTTTACGCATAGTTTGTTTAGTATGGCTTGTGATGTATTATGGCTTACTTACTGTTCATCCCTGATCTATTACATATTTCTTTATTCTCGATGTCGACATGACGTCACAACCCCGGAAACTAGCCCGTGAAGGGTAAAATACTGCCGTGATGTGTGCTGCAGCAATGCTATGTCTATGGGGAGCATTTATTTTTGTAAAATAAATTTTAAAACTTTCATCGGATCGATTAAAAATATCTTAATGCGCGATTGAAGAGGAAGATCTGAGGTATTTAATTTAACCTAACAGCAATTTTCTCTGAAAGTATTAAAAACAGAGATAATAGTGAAAGTTGGGATATTCTGAGTGTCAGTGACAGTGTTAGCCTTAGCAGATCATGGCCTCAAAAACTATTTTTGCCAAATAAATTCAAGAACTTCCAACTGGCTGATAAAAAAAATGCTGAATGTGAAATTATAGAGAAAGATCTGAACTATTTTATAGAAACAAGAGAAATTTGCTTTCAAAGCACCAAAAACAAAAATCACTGTGATAGATAGGGTAGTTTTAATGTTGTTTCTATGAGAGTGGCATTTGTTTTACCCTTCGTGTGCCGTGAACCCCAAAAGTGCCCGGATGTCCGACATCGAGAATGGGTGCACCCATTCAACATTTATTGTTGTTTGGTACTCCTGCACTACACTAGTATGCCAAAACATGGGTAAACGAAGACCATGTCCAGCATGTCAGTGTGCATACCAAAATTAAATTTACGTTGATTGCAAGAATCAGAGAAGACAGATCTCCGACATAACGCGGAATTTCTACGATTTTTAATAATCGCCGATTAATTATCACGAAATACCAAGGATATATATCTATATGACAGCAAGTCGTCAGTCAGAAATGAGGTAAAAGACCAAACAAACAGATAGGATATGTAGGCTCAAATCTAGATAAGTGTTTTGCTTGTAAAAATGTGATGCTTTATCGGACTATGCAACTTTAATGCAACTTTTCTTTGGGAGATATTTTAGGTGAAAACATGCAAAATTAATTTTTGTGCAAACTGAAATCCTGGACGTAAAGGCTCTGTCACACATCACCGGATTGGGGAAATGGAAAGAAACCGAACAAAGTCTGTTGATATCCGGCAAAGTCTGTTGCATATCCATTGATATGCAGCCTGATCCGTTGCAAGTTTTGAGCATGCACAAAACTTGTAACGGAATGCTCCGGACTCACCTATGCGGTTATTATCCATTACCATCCATTCCATATCCATTACACGTCTGTTGTCGTTTGCTATAGTTCTTTTTGTATTCTGAATTGTCCGTTGATAATTAGATACGTTATCAACCGTTACCGTCCATTACCCGTCCGTTACATAATCGATACATTTCAAGTGCGAATAACACCGGACTAGAATATTCTTCGTCCGGTTCTGTCCATTACTTAATCCGCCATAGGATGACAGGCACTTTAGCTTCGCCTACCCATGTCTTCACGAAACAATGTAGCACAGAAGCACCAACATCAATAAACGTACAATATTTATATTTTGTCAAAACGCATTAAAAAAACACTGGATAATACAACTTTTAAATTATGTTGTTTTTGGATGTTTTTTTTTTTGGGGGGGGGCGGGGTTGTGATAAATTTATTTTCCGCTGGGTAGCAATAGTCCAAACTGATTCAAGCCCTTTGAATGTTGTCTTAGTAGTAATTGTGGATTTCTTGCTTATGGGTTGCAACTGTTTGTAGATTGCAAACAATCCAAAATCCAGCTTTTACCATTCTTTGTGTTAGTCGATTTACCTTTTTTGTATATCAATTTTTTATTTATGCATTTCTATTCTAACTTGTTAATTTCATTAGTTGTTAGTAAGGCCTTAAGATCTATTGATTTCAACAGGTTTATGTAGTTACTTGTTTCTGTTGTACTAAGGAAATATATATCATCAGCCAGTATTTTACCCGTGAACATTTAGAGTCATGCCATGCACCTACTCCTGTATAAGAACTGTTTCCAGAAAATTGTACCAACATTACCTGGAAGGCTGCAAACTCGTCGTCCATAGAGTTGGTGGAGGGAGGTGGTGCCGGAGCCGGAGGGGTTGGACCAGGGTCCTCGAACATGGCCATCAGCCTACTTTTCTTAAGAGCCAGGAGACCCTCTGTCATTGAAAAGAATTAAGAATTGGCGGAGAATTAAGGGTCTAAAAGAAACATGTATGAAAACAAAGCAATCAGCATTAATTTATTCCTATTTATATTATATATATATATTCGCCCACTTCATATATATATTAACGCTTTCAATCGTGGTAAATTGGTCTTCCTCATTCCACTGCTCCTTGCCATATCCTAGTTAGTCCGAAGGACCAGGTTAGGTAACGACAAATATCAATTTTTAGATCATTAGTTTGGTTCGCCCACGGTTCCAACACACAACCTACCAAAACGGAAGATGGACGCTCAACTCATTTGGCTATCTCGTCTGGGTGGCGGTGGATATCCTCTATGAGACCTTTTTTTATTGAGAATGCGACACACTAGATTATATTAGTAGATAAAATATTCACTCCCACCCAGAGTCATTGTGAATTGACAGCCATGCTCTAAATATGAGCAAAAACTGCTCTGCACCCTGTTACCTTGAGTCAGGGTGACCAGCTCTTTCATGTCATCCAGCAGTGTGGAAAGTTGTGTCTGCGTGTCCTCGTCATTTGTCACAGAGAGTGCCATCTCCAGCTGCTCAGCCTATCAAACACACAGACAATTCGGCTTCATTTTTAACCTCTTTCAAATCACGCCAATTTCGTTTCTGTCATCATCATTCGTCAAATGTTTGTAATAAAGAAACTCACAATATTGTTAATAATAACGCTTGAATTAACTAAATACATGGCAGTTAGGTAGGTTTTTTTGTCCTGGTTTTTGTTTGCTGGTTTTGGGGTTGGTTGTTTTTTTCCTTTGGGAGGGGGCGAGAAGAATCCTTTTTTTATTCATGGTTTTGCAGTCATATCATAGCAACAGGTTACATTTTCATAGACAATCCATGACTTTTTTGTTTAAAGAAGAAAATATGCTACTTTTTTGTGCCATGAATTGGGGGTGGGGTGAAGGTTATATATATATATATAGGTACCCCACAATCCGCTGGGGGCGCCACTATCGCCTGACCAATAAACTTGTACAACTTTTTGCGACCTCATCTCAGGCAGAGTAGAGTCAGGAAAAGGCACCCCACCTGAGACTCATGTGGTACCCTTAATGGAGGCATTCGACTGGGCCCTTTCTATCCGAAAGATTTACGGATGGAGCCACAACACACATCCGAATCATCGGTATATGAACCCACTTCCGGTCCCAGTCGAATAGGAATTTGTTAGGAAATATTTTGATATTTGCATAGAGAGGCCCAGTCGAATGCCCCCATTGTTACATCCGTTTTTGAAGGGCATTTTACTAAGCTATTCAAGTATTTGGAATTCAGAGGTAAGACTGCCAGGAATGGCCATGTTAAACTATTAGAATGTGAATCTTTAGCGTGTTTTCTTCATAAAAATGGTCATACAATAACTACAACTAGAACCACAAGTCTCGAATCTGGCAGAGTATTGTAGGTGTCAGGCAGTTTTGTATAACAGTTGCATGGAAACCCACATTTTTCTGTGATCTAATTTTTTTATATCAGTTTTGATAAGCTGAGATGATTTCCCATAGCAAGAAGAACCTTGGTATAAAGTTTGATCAGGATCAAACCATTAATAAAGAAACTGCAGCTGTCATATTGTAGGTGGGCATGCTTGTATTACGGTTGCCATGAAAACCTACATTTTTCTTTGATCTATTTGTTAAAATATCAGTTTTGATAAGCTGAGGTGATTTGCCATACCAAGAAGAACATTGATGTGAAATTTTATCAGGATTTGACCTTTCTTTTTTAAAGCTACAGTTGACTCATATTATAGGAAGGAGTGATTGTATTACGGTTGCCATGGAAACCTACATTTTCCTGTGATCTAATTTTTGTATTATCAGTTTTTATAAGCTGGGGTGATTTGCTTTACGAAGAAGAACATTGGTGTGATCTTTGATCAGGATCTGACCATTCCTAAAGAAACTACAAAGAAATGTTGTTATAATTAGTCTATTTAACAGTCCTTAATAAGGCACTTCTCTAGTGCATTAGTTAATTAAAGAAAAGTTCTGAAAGTCAAGAACCTTCAAATGCACATATCTTACTCAATTTTTGGAATATCTTAAAATTCAAAAAGCCTAATGCTTTGGATTCATTGGAGCTTCCAATGAAATTATAATTTGAATGTGTGGACTAATTTGAAAATGTTTGTAGGGTACCTATTATTATCATAATAATTATATAATTAGACATTATTAGTCCATTCATTTCGGCTTAGTAATACTAATAGCTCGTTAGTTAGGGAAAAGCTCAATTTGGAGGAGTAATACTATTCGCTCCGCAATGTCCTTATTATTTTTCATATATTATTTATGATTCTCTACTTTGCACTGCTCGCAGGTTGGTATATTCTTCCTAGATAGAGACTTGCAAATCCGCGTGAAACGTCCTCACGCATCATCCCATAGGAAAAACTTGACCGAGCAGGGTGTTCCAGCACCAATGCTATGTCTAAAGGACTAACATTTCAGTGCTCCTCCCTGATTCATGGCAAATGGCCCCCTTATAAAATTAGCACCATTAGATTGGTAAACATGGTGTCTCTTTTTGTGCCAGGCGATCTTATTGTATCTGATGCGATTTTCGAGATATTTTAACTTTTCTGAGGTGTAAAGTGATCTATTTCACTTGGCAGCTGGGTCACCTGACCTAAATACAGCATTCTGATTGGGTTGTCATGTGCTGTTATTTACATTTACATGATGCAGGCCATGCACTTTTGTTGTTTTGTGCATTTTAAACTAATAATTGACAGTTATTTATCATAGATAGTGCACATACATCTAAAATACAGTTTTTCTATATGACTTTGTCTTTGGGGCTTTTCATTTTTGTGTCATTTATTTACTATTTTACTCAGGTCAAAAATCTGCAACTGAAAAGCAATAGTGAATAGAGTAACTGTGAGAAAATTAGCCTGTATTTCTGATACATAAACTGTACTAATTTTGCTTCTGCTAGGCCTATAAAGTCCATCTATATATTAAATTAAAGGGTGTAGTGTATTTTAACAGAATACATTTGTTTTGTAAAGCTATCTGTTATTTGTAATTTGAATTTGTTTCTGCAAGTCTCTATCCTACATCATGTTCAAGGAAATCTCAAAAGGAATTTACCAACTTGGTCTTTGTTCAATATTATGAATCAAAAGTGAAAAACCTGATAGAAACAAACCTATTACCTAGTGTTACCTACTAGTACTACTGTCCTACAGTCACCAGAGTCCAGACTAGTCACTACTACACTAGTAATCAGTATGGTCATCACCGTTTCATTGAATGCTATTACTTTCTTAGCCTATAATTAGGCCTACTATTAATTAGTATTATAATTATTAGAGCTGCATATGATATATGCAGCTCTAATATAATTATATGAATATAATTATATGGCATATCATATGCATAGCCATACATCATATGGCTGGGTAAGTTAGTAGAGTGAGAGGTTGAGAACATGTTAAAATTGGTCGGGAGACATTTAAATTTCATCATAGACATAGGATGTCAGACATAATTCACATTGATATATATACTCACCTGTGCCTTGTAACCCTCCAGAGAAGCCTCAATTTCATTTTCATTTAATTCCGTCCCCATTTCTGTATTTTATTTCAACAACAATAACAGTTCTAGACACACTATCCTTTCCACCACACGCCGGATGTTTCCATTTGTACTAAAGCTGGTTAAGAGATGGCGGCGCTGACAAATAAAGCTGACGCCGGAAATCAGCTTCGATCGAAGCGTTGTTACGGGTTTATGTAGAAAGTCACCTCAAGTTTTGCCGTTTTCACTGATTGAGCAAACGTAAGATTTGCTGAAAATGTCGTTTCCAGACAAGAAAAGACCACAGTTAAGAAAGCGACATCATTCTACAAGTTCTGAAAGTGATGTCGAGGAGATAAGCACTGACAAAGTGAGGTAGGTATGCTTTGATATCCACAGTCTATCACTATGTATGTTACGTATTTAGTTACTCCCACAGTCTCACAGAGTCAGAGAGTGACACACGCTCAGTGACTCACTCACTCAGAGTCAGACGTCTCAGTCAGTGACAGTCCCGTTCCTCAACTACCAGGGCCGCGTTCAGGGTCCGTCTTGGAGGGGTCTCGGCGATGCTTTTTGGCTTATTTCCGTTCAGGGTGCGTCTCGGCGATGCCTCCCTTTTCAATCAGGAGACAAAAAGCGCCTCGAAAATGGCCGCCGTGTCCAGTGGTTTCATCGAATCACAGCACAGCTTTTCCATTGCAAATGGCCACCGCCTATGGGGGGTGGCCATTTTCGAGACAACAAACTGCCTTTGCCGTTCAGACTAGCATGACGTCAGGCCCGTCGCTGAGGTGCCTCCGAGACGGTGCCTGAACGCGGCCCTGCTAGGTACACCACTAAAAAAATTTTAATTTTCAAGTTATTCCAAATTATAATTTCATTGGAAGCTCCAATGAATCAAAAGCAATATGCTTTTAGAATTTTTAAGATATTCCAAAAATTGAATGAGATATGTGCATTTGAAGTTTGTTGAATTTAAGATTTTTTGTATTAGCTAATGCATTAGTTAAGTGCCTTATTTAGGGCTGTCAAATAGACTAATTATAACAACATTTCTTTGTCTTAATTAATGATCAGATCCTGATCAAACTTTACACCAAGGTTCTTCGTATAGCAAATCACCTCAGCTTATCAAAACTGATATTTAAAAAATTAGATCACAGGAAAATGTAGGTTTCCATGGCAACCGTAATACAATCACTCCCACCTACAATATGAGTCAACTGTAGCTCTTTTTAAATAATGGTCAGATCCTGATGAAATTTCACATCAAGGTTCTTCTTGGTCTGGCAAATCACCTCAGCTTATCAAAACTGATATAAAAAAAATTAGATCACAGAAAAATGTAGGTTTCCATGGCAACTGTAATACAATCATACCCACATTTTTTTGTAGAATGCATTTTATATCAATGGAAAGAGCTTGAATTTAACACATCCCACAATGCACTGCGCCGCTGGAACTGTAATGTCTATAGAGGGTATTCCCGTGACGTCATCAACTGGATGCGCGGCCATTGTGGCGATATCACCATTGACAATGCATTGAGTTTGCTGGTACGCGCAGTGCAAAAAGTCTATTTTATTCTAAGTTTATAGAAATACAGAACCCAAACCTGATAAATTTAATATAATCTGGTCGTTGAATATGTTTTCTATATGTGTTCCAATCGGTTTGCTTCTAGGTGGTGTGGTTTTAGAGATATTTCACTTTTTCTGTATGAAGATTGCTCACGGCCATTGACAATGCATTGAGTTTGCCGGTATGCGCAGTGCAAAACATCTATTTTATTCAAAATTAATAGAAATACAGAACCCAAACCTTATAAATTTAATATAATCTATTCGTTGAATATGTTTTCTATATATGTTCCAATCGGTTTGCTTCTACGTGGTTTGGTTTTTAGAGATATTTCACTTTTTCTGTATGTAGATATCTCATGACCATTGACAATGCATTGAGTTTGCCGGTACACGCACTGCAAAACGTCTATTTTATTCAAAATTGGTAGAAATGCAGAACCCTAACCATATAAATTTAATATAATCTTTTCAATGAATATGTTTTCTATATGTGTTCCAAGCGGCTTGGTTCTAGGTGGTGTCATTTTAGAGATATTTCACATTTTCTGGATGAAGATTGCTCACTGCCTTTGACAATGCATTGAGTTTGTTGGGTTTGTTATTGTGGTTGTATCGCCACAATGGCTGCACTTCAGTTTAGCGTGACGTCAGTGCATACCCTCTATAATGATGAGTTTGATGACCTGGTTTTAGCATAATACTGAAAGCAGAAGTTGGACACTTTCTAATGATCTCTTCACAATGTGAATAGTTTCATTTGAATGGCCAACTTGTGATTTACCTCATCAAACCATTTGTATATAATAGAAAATAATCACACAAAGGGGATTTTGGAAGCGTTCCCTTATTGGCCAGTTGCCCAGAGGCCAAAAAGAAAACGAGGCTCTGCCTAAGCGACAGTCGGGTAAACATCGCGACGCACAGATACCTATCCAGTCACTCTATATTTCTCCACAGCATGATACAAATTTGCCATAATGCATTGTAGCATAGATAAAAGATTCACCTCTGACTGTGTTACTCCTGTGGCTACCACAGCAGTACGGGGTGAATCTTTTATCTAATTATAGATGTTACTGCTATTGAATTTATGCATTCAGCTGAATCCAGGTGAGCGTGCATCCCTCTCAAGCCCATGAGAAAAGCTCATATTTCTCTAGGGCAAATCAGTGGGGTGGCACGTTCATGTTGTGTATTCCTTGTGTTGCTTATTTACTTGCACTCAAGCAAAAATGAGAGACAAATAAGTGTTCACACATCCTGTCTACCATTTCACTATTTATAGCATTGCATTTGATTCGCAGCTGGGGGAGACACCACCCCTGCTGCTCCTGTCGCCTTCCTCCAGACTCTTCAAGAGGCATTTCGAGAGGGTTTATTCAAGCACCCAGAATGCATCAAATTCATGTTTTATCAGCAAGAGGCTTCTAAATGCTGCACAAAAATACCCCATTTATTATAATAACATTATTAGAACCCGAGATATGATACTTTAAATCTGGCAAATTCATACCCTTTTATTAGTATTTGTGTTACAAAGCTTGGGAAAATAAAAAATGTGTCATTGGTTTATGTCAACCCTATCATGAAACATATCAAATTAAAGGTAATCACCTAAGGAATATATATAACTAATAACACAAACTGAAGATTAGATCACCGAGTACTAAGTCAGGCAGGAGGAAGTGACCAATTCCAAGAAATCAGTGGTGAGTGAGCAGGGGGGGGGGGGGGCACAAACTTGAGGAACTTGAAAACACTCCGGATATTCAGATAATCAGGGATGAAAGATCTCCGCGATTTCGCGGATTTCCAGGATTTTTCCTGTAGCTATAAGTGTATACTAATAAGTTGCACCCTTCCTGATATGACCTTAGATGTTGCCAGGACATAAAACTCCAACAACCAACCAATAAGTTATTTCACGCTGCAGCACCATCAGCGTATACTAATATGTGGTGCAAACGCCGCAGCACTAGCAGCATATACTACTAATACATGCTTCAAACGCCGCAGCACTAGCAGCGTATACCAATATGTATGAAATCCGACTTCCGGGAATTTTCAGCGATTCCCTGACAATGCTAAGCCTATGGGAGAATATCAGCATTTCCGTTTTTTTCCCTGGAGACCACTTTCATCCCTGATAATTATGAAACTTCACATGTACTGAAAGTAAGAAATAAATAATTGGTCTTTCCAGTGGGGGTAGGGGGGTGGGGGAGTCTGTCATGTTTCATGAGTGTAGTAATGTAGGGAAAATTAACTTCAATATCAGAAAGCTGTAGTTTTGTCAAATCTTTTTGGATTTTGAACAGACCAACACTAATATCTGTGGAATTTAATGCACTTCAAAATAGCACCATTCACTGCAGAATTAACCTCAAAAATCCGGTTTTCCGTGCGCGACGAAAAACGGCAAGCTGAAAAGTGATGACGTCACAGTTCGACCGGCAAGCACGGCAGATTTACAAGTGCCTCCCCCTTTTGTTGTGAATCATAGTATTGTTGTGAATCACAGTATTAATGCAAGCAACTACACTGATAACTAGTGTCTACTCTAGGTTTGACTATCTGTTACCCATTTATTCACATAGCGAAGCCGTAGAATGTACAAAGGTCATTCAGAAGATGCGGCGACGTCAGGTCGGGGTGACGGCCCAGGGTCTTGCTGAGGGCAAACATTACGCCAAGGAAAAGGAAGTCAAGGTAGGAATTCCTAATACTGGAAAGTATGTGTCTATTATTTCAACCTTTTTTCTTTATCTTTTAAATATTGAGATTTCGAGTGTCCATTAAAAAAATAAATGGTGTGTGCAATTTTCGGACAGTTCGGAGATTTTATATTTGCTGTGTGCCACCTAAATTATAGTGTTAATACAAAAACACAACACAAAAGAGAGAGAGAGACAGACTAAGATAGAGACAGGCTGAGAGAGACAGACAGAGAGAGTGAGTGTGTGAGAGATCGTTTATCAGTGAATTAAACCTGTCAGCGCCGTAGCACTGGTCTTCTGGTCATGAAATATGTTGACTAAAACTATACAAATGAGATTATGCACATACATGTATCAGTCATCAGTCGGTACTTGTGGGCAATGCGTAGAGAAAATTAGACTAAAAACTACATCTAGATGCCATTGCCTACACAGGATACCTGATCCTATAAGACTAGTGAACGAATTATTGCTTCTGGTTTTTTTTTTTAATGATTGTAATAGTATGTACTGACTTGCATTTTCTATTTTATTGGGTGGCAAATGTTCTATATAAAGAAATAGTACAGAAAATTCAAGACATCGCAGATTTAATTCAGGTGACCATTTGAGTTGAGTGCCCGCTTCCCGTTTTTGTATCATGGGCTTCGAAACGCTGGCCAAGTCAAACCAATGACTTACAATTTTTGACTTGTCGTTACCCAGCCAAGTGTTTGGCACTACTACACACACACACAAGTTTTCATTATTTTAGTATCCATGTTCACTGTGCATGACAAAATATTTGGGTGTGAATTTACTAACCGTGAATATTTTGAACATTGCAGAAAGACCACTTCAAGATTGCCGCCGGTGGATTTGTAGACATGAAGGCGTTGAGGACCGGGTAAGCTCCTCTTTATGAGATTTTAATACTTTAATAGTCAGTTCTTGTACCAAAATGGTCGCTAGATGAGGTGGTTTCCAGGGGATGGGTGGGGCGGTCACCGAGGTATTGGGAGACCGCCATAGTCTCCTGAGGTAAAAATAATAGAGCACTCAACTTTTAAATGGGGAGCGGGACATAGCTCAGGCGGTAGGGTGTCCACCTGTGAAGGTGTGGGTCAGCCAATCGATCCTGCTCTGTGGGACATTTGCAGTTTGGGATATTTTCCGTTCTAACCAGTGGTCCACAACTGGTTCATCAACGGTTGTGGTATGTGGTGTCCTGTCTGTGGGAAAGTGCACATAAAAGACCCCTTGCTGCTTATCGGAAAGAGTAGCCTATATGGCGGCAGCTTCCTCAAAAAAAAATGTGTCAGAATGACTATGTTTGACATCCAATTGCCGATGATAAAAATCACTGAGCTCTATAGGCGTCGTTTTAATGAATAAAAAAAACTTTTTCAGCTTTTAAATGAGTCGGGTGTCGGTTGCATGGTATCTCAATTGGGGACCACTATGAAGTCACCATGAGTAAGCACTATCAGTAGTATCACGAGTTGGTTTCCATCCTGATATAACCTTAAATGTTGTTAGGATGTCAAATTTCAGTTAACAAACCAGATGATATGGAATGCACACCTAGGATGTTTTCAGGATTTTTTTAAATCTAGCGAAAAGAAGTCTTTTAGGTATACAATACAATTACCATAAATTAAAAGTTATCATGAATTTAAAAAGTGCCCTATAAGTTACACATCTCATACAAAGACCATGTTACCAATGAGGAAGTATGTGCCAAGATCCAATAGGCAATTGAACCACATGAAGATCTGATGATTGTAAAGAGACGCAATCTGCAGGGGTAGAGTCATAGTTCCTGTTCATCAGGTCGGGCCTAAGCTATCTTGTTTGCAAGGCACAGTGAAAGGGAGAAGACAACATGGTGGACAAAGATAGAGGTGGGAAGACATCAGGGAATGGACAGGCCTGGAGTTTGATCAGTTTCAGAAGGCTGTGGAGAAACAGGGGAAAATAGAGAAAACTGGTTACAAAATCATCTGTGGTGCCCCAACGACCCTCACAGTTAAGGGATTGATGATATTGATAGTGATGATGAGGAGGGGGAAGAAGAGAAGGAGTTAGCCACCTAAAACAAAATTCAATTTGAACTAAAGTATGGTAGAATAATTTTTTTTAAATTTTTTTAACATAATGAAACTCAAAACCAAGGGACAATTAAACTTTAATTAACTCTTCAAATACTCAACTGCAGTCAGCTGACGTTGGAAGAGTCAGAGCAGATTGGGACGAGTTTCGCCGCTGAGACGAATCGACGTGATGAGGATGCTGACATGTGAGTTGTTTATTATTATTATTATTATTATTGTTATTATTATTATCAGTGTTTGAAATAAAAGCTTGTCTGAGCCAAGTGAGAGTAGGCACGGACAAGCAGAATATGGCTTGAGCTTTTCCATTGAACAAGTGAAACTTTTGGGTTGAAAAACATATTTCGTGATTTTGCTGGCTTCCCGTAGTCATATTTAAATGTAATTTACATTATTTATAACGTTTGGTTTGGTGTTTTGATTCATTTGTATAGTTTTATTCCCATAACCATGGAGGTTAACTGAGATAATAAAGGTAAGTACTGTGGGCAATTGAAAATTCAGACGGACAAGTGAAATTCACACCAGACTTGTCCTCTGGATGAGTGACTTTGTGTGTGCTTATTTCTATCACTTATTATTATTATTATTATTAGGGAATTTCTCAGGGAATGGCTGCAGACAGTCAGAATACTCGATACAATTGAAGAATTTCTTAGCTAAGAAACAAGAAAAATAAATGTGTGCGACGGTAGGGACAACCGGCACACTCCAGTCTAATTTAATATATACTCAAGTTACATATTTTAAAATTGCTATTAAAAATTAGCAACTGTTAATTGAAAATAACTGAAGTTTAGCTTTGTTCCTGGGATATTACCCGCCATTTGTGTGTCGTTTACCCACTCGAAAACATCACAATGTTAGCTGCATCGTGATATGACCTTACATGTTGCTAGGACACAAACCTCTAATAAGCGATGTTAGCATAATTTGTTGTTGTATCTGTTTTCTTTCAGGCTGAAGTATGTGGAACTTGAACTAGCCAAGCGACGAGGTATCGAGGAAGAAGACAAGGAAAAGGACAAGTGAGTTAGTTCTTTTTGTCGGAGAAATGCAAGCATTCAAGATTATCTAGTTCCAAGAAAGATTAATATTTGATTATTTGCATGTGCAGGATTTGTATATGTGCTCTATAATCTGTTTATATGTGTATATTATTTTATAAGGATTTCTTTTTAAAAAAAAGAGGATTTGAGTCTCAAATTTGCGATATCGATGTCTTTGCGAAAACTACAACATCACACTTTAGGGGGGGGGGGGGCGTTAGTGGTGTAGGTTTTGAGGCCGAGCAATTGCAAATAATTATAAATATTATATTAATGTTGTATATAATATTAACAAATAACAGCTTGTAATTCTGTTTGGCAAACGCTACACCGCCGTTCTTTATTCTAGAAGTTAAAACTTACTAAACTGATTTAAGCAGTTCGACGCTGAATTATTATTATTTTAATTTTGGGGTTGTTTATACACGCGCCCCTGACGCTGGTTTCCGTAGTTCGTAAGATGGGGTGAGATTCTTTTTTTCTTCGGTGAGGGTGAGGTTTCAGCTTGGCTTCTCCTTTATCTCTCCGCCAGGATGAAGTCGGCCGAGGACATCCTGTACGAGTTGCCGGAGCACATGAAGGAACTGACGAGTCTGCGCAAGAAGAACGAGGACATGTTGTCCAATCAGATGCTGTCTGGGATACCGGAAGTCGAGCTTGGAATAGAGTGAGTACAGAATGTCGTATGCTGCCGCAAAATGTCGTCTGCTGTTAGCAGAATTGGCAACATCAGTCATTTATGACCCATAGACTACAGCCATTTTATAACCCCTTTAATAGAACTTTCATGGCTTATTTTCTTGTTTTTCTTAAATGTAGTGTTTTATGACAGTAGCTGATTCTATAGAAAAGATTCTTTTTTCCGTCTATTTGTTTGGAAAATATATTATGTTGTCCTTAAAATACTGAAAGCGCTGAGCGGGTAATGGTCTCTTTAAAATATATTGACACCAAGTTTGCAAAATTATACCATTGGTACAAAGTTGGAGATATTTAAAGTGAAAAGACCCTTAAATTGAGCTGCTATAATTTTACCATGTTTTAAACACAGGGTAAAATCTGTCCTATTGAGTGAATATGCAGATACAGTGAACTACAGCAACATTTTGTGCAGCGATTGTTACCATAGGTCATAGAGACCCAATGAGTAACAATCAAATATTTATTTATAATTTAATCCATACGATTTATCTGTCGATCAACATGTCCTGGTCTCATCATATCCTTGTCTAACATGTGTCTGCGTTTGCGAAGAGGAATCTGTAGGTTATCTACATATCAGCTCCAGGGATCATGATGTTACATTACATATTATTTGTTCATGAGGAGCACTGGGAAGACAACCATTAATGATTACACTGTTTCTACAATTTCTATTATGTAGGGATCCCATTTCTCAGTGAAATCACTCATTTCAGCGAAAACTGTTTCCAAATCAACGTGAAAAA
The DNA here is from genome assembly GCA_030323885.1 of Branchipolynoe longqiensis. Taxonomy (NCBI): domain Eukaryota; kingdom Metazoa; phylum Annelida; class Polychaeta; order Phyllodocida; family Polynoidae; genus Branchipolynoe; species Branchipolynoe longqiensis. The sequence goes on along the minus strand of CM059201.1, from coordinate 28,487,899 downwards.
ATAAAACCCCAAGATTTCGGAACTCATGTTCAGTGTTGATGTTATAATTAATTCATTGACAGTGAGTGAGTGATGAGTGAGTGAGTGAGTGAGTGAGTGAGTGAGTGAGAATGTTACTTTTAATTATTTGTTAGTCTTGAAGTCTTAAAAACATTTGGGATTGCAAGGCCAAAATACGTAAGCCAAAATAAGGAGGTGCCAGATTGCACTATTTTAATCGTATTAAAAAAGATTCCGGGGGCACATACTCCCCGACCCCCCTAGTTTTTCAGCGATTTAAAAAATATATTTCTGTCTCTGGGACCCCAGATTATTGTCGACAGCTTAACTTAGGTTTGTGTGTGGAAATTGTGAATAATGTCTGTCTGCGAGCCCTGCTTTACGCGTACGTTCTTGCCTGCAGTGAGAAGATCCGGAACATTGAGGTGACGGAGGATGCAAAGCGGAAGTTGCTGCAGGAGAGGCTGAACCAGAAGGACAAGGGCATCTCAGACTTTGTACCCACCAACATGGCCGTCAACTTCATGCAGCACAACAGATGTGAGCTCCACTTTCCTTTTTTCTTTTTCTCCCCTTTTTTCCCCTTTTCTCCCCTTTTTTCCCTTCCCCCCCCTCATTTCCCCCCCCCCCCTTTCCGCCCATAAATAACCCTCTCTGCTTCCCCCACTTTTAATACCCCCTATCAATAGCTCTCTTCGTTCTTCCTTCCCTCTTTCTTTCTTTTAAAAAAGGTTTCTCTCCTTATACAACACACTCTTCTTTTTTTGAAGAAAAGAAGAAAAGAATCCCCCATAAGTAACCGCCTTTTCTTTTTTTACAAAAAAAAAATTAAAGTTGCATAATCCGATGGTTTTCAGTTTCTGCCATGTTTAAGAAAAAAAGGTAAATGTATTAGCTTTAAGTTGCATAGTCTAATTGCTTTGAGTTTCGGTCATTTTCTTAAAATAAATATATGAAGTTCATCATTATGTTTTACCTTACTTTTAATAGTTTGAAGTAACTTTGCTTAAAACTGCTTACCTGCTTAACATTCTGATAAAACATCCCTTAGAAACAAGTATGGTCATTACCTTTTGGGGATACTCAATAGCCGATGTTTACTTTTTGTGCTGGGGTGTCGTTAAACAAACAAAATATTTTTGTGTTGGCCTTAGCTGAGCTTCTGTTGTTTCTGTTGGCCTTTTTTGTGTGTGTATTTCCACATTGTATTCACCATTGTTTGTTCAATTGCACATCAAGTTACCATAGAGGACCCGAGTCATTCACACAAGAAGGTGGAACCGGCTCCCAAACCAGCGCCCGCCCGGGTAGGCGACGTCGATCGCCCCACCACCATCAAAAGTAGGTCACACAAGGTCAAGGTCAAATTCATGGGTTATATGAGTAGGTCTATTTTTTTGTTTGTGGGTGTTTTTTGTGTTTAAAAAAAAACAAAAACATATGAGCTACAGCCTCCGTGTGCCATCAGACGCGCTGCCCGAATTGGTGAAGCGCAGGCTTCCCATGTGGAAGGTCGGGAGTTTGTCGGGAATCGAACCAATAATTATCAAATTTACACTTGTCGCTACCTATCCTGACGCTCGGCAGTAATATTATGCGGCAAGGACTGGTTAGCACAGCATCGGGATAATGTGATTATGGAATATCGGGTGATGGTGTCAGTTGCCTGGTCTTCTAGTGGGGCATCACTATAAAATTGCCATCAGTGCTCAATCACAAGTCAGTACCCATCCTGATATTACCTTAGGTGTTGCCAGGATGCGAAACTCAAAGAAAGAAACAAACAAACAAACAAGCATTATGTATAAAGGCGATGGTTGAATAATAATGCGACATAATAAAGAATGCATACTTCTTCCCATGAATATGGGCGTTTACTGCTGACACAACATAAAGCAACCATCAATCAATCAAACATGTTCATGCAATACTCAATATATAAAGTAATGTAATCATCTGGTTTTCAATCGCAGACAATTGGCCTTCCTCAATCTACTGTTTCTTGCCCTATCCTAGAAATACCAAGCACCTGGTTAGGTAGCGACAAGTATTAATTTTTGGTTTAATTCAGGTGGTGTTGAAACCCTGGATTCAGATCCATGACCTGCCACATGAGAAGCGGTTACTCAACTTAACAATGAATGGTTATATAAACTTTCAGATGCAATTCTCTACAAATATGTTCTTAGTCTCGTTAAGCATTCAATCTTATCAATGGTAACAGCAAAAAGCTGTTTATTATATCGATGGAGACTCAGATTTTATAGCAAATTTCCTGTTACCATCTGCAGTTCATATTAAAATAACACAAAGCTTTAGTATTCAACTTCTATACCATTACATGTTTTTATATAATTTCAAAGATTGTGGGCAGCATGTTCTGTGGAAAAGGTCTTGTAGAGGATTTTCACCTCCAACTTGCTCTCTGACATCATGGCAAGAACTAATATTGTGGGCAGCATGTTCTGTTGGAAAAGTCCTGAGTCGGATTTTCACCACCACTTGCCCTGTGATGTCAGTAGCAAGAACTAATGTTAGAAGCATGCTCTGTGGAAAATATCTTATAGAGGATTTCCACTGCCAACTTGCTCTCTGGCAAAAGTGGCAAGAACTAATGTAGTAGCTAGTAGCTCACTGCACATGCTCCATGGAATAGGTCTATTGCAGTTACATGTTTGTGTTTCTTCCCTATTTAAATATTCTCCTCTGTTGCAGTGCCCAGGTCTAGGCCTGGCAACGCTCGTGGGGAGAAAGCGACAGACGACTTCCATTATGAGAAGTTTAAGAAGCAACTACGCAGATACTAATACTAGCCCAACCTGCCCATCAGTCCACTCATTGCCACATCACCCGGACACACACACAGAAACTAGAGCCAGCCCAGCTTTAAATGCCGGACTCGCAACGATGGTACGAACCAGTCGGTTGCCAATTAAGACCCTGACGCTCGCCGACCGTTATTTGGGGCAGGTGTCTTATTTCAGGAGGTCACATGGTGCTACTGCCAGTGTTGATGTTTATAGCCGTCTCCTATGCCCACCAATCAGAAACACTTAGTGAGAGGCACAATCTGGTTTCTGATCATGCTGTGGCTGTTTAAAAACGCCGAGTGGACAGTTGCTATGGTAACTGACAGTGGACAGTTGCCATGGTAATTGACCTGTCAATCAAGAGCTCTACCGGTTTGGGCTATTTGAATTGAAATTGCCAAGAACAATGGTTTAAGGCCATTGGGCAACAATATTCCTATCATTTGACATCAGCTATCAAGTTAATTAAATATTCAAACCCTCATTGGAATAAGCTATAAACAATATGTAAACAGCAAAATGCAGCTCCTTTAAAAAAATCTAATTTCCTTCTGAAGAGATTGTAAAATTGAGGTAAAATCGACCGCTGTATGATTGGTGAATCCATCTTGTATGTGGGTATCTCAATACACAGCCTAGGTATTTGTCATCGTAAAATTTAAGCTGACTTTTAACGGTGTTTTTTTTGTTTAATTAAATTATGCAAAGTTGCTCCCCTGCATTATCCAAACTGATCTATTGTCTAGGGTTACTTTAATCCACCAGGGCCGTGTTCAAGGTGTGCCTCGGAGAAATTCGGGACGTCGCGCTAGTCTGAACGACTTTAGATGTCGGGTGCCTTGAAAATGGCGGGTCCCCCCCCCCCCACCCATAGGGAGCAGCCATTTGCAATTGAAAAGAACAGCTCTGATTGGCTGAAACCACTGAATTTGGTGGCCACTTTTAGGCGCTTTTGCCTGCTAGCTGAAAAGGGAGACGACTCCTAGACATACCCTGAACCCAAGTTGGCCAAAAAGACGTCATGGAGCCGACTCTGAGTTGACTCTGAGGCGTACCCTGAACACGGCCCTGGTGGTAGCTTTCAGTCTTGACTGTGAAAGGTAGTACTTGTCTTCTAAGGACAATTCTCTATCTAGACCAATGTTGTCCTCATATTGTAGGTGTCCTGCCATCGAAAGGACAGGCAAATGACAGTTTTACATTGAAAAATTGTTCTTACACTGGTAACTGAAGATATGTATTGCTGTAAATATTACCTGAACTAGTGTTAGTTTATTCCACCAGGTGGCAGCTCCTTACAGTGTGTAGACTGGAAGCTACTACAAAGACAACAGTGTTTTCTTTTGTTTTTGTTGTACATTAGTTGATTAAGCAGGAGAAATTTCAATTGCGGACGATTGGTCTTCCTCATTCCACTGCTCCTTGCTCTACGCTAATAATGCAGAGCGTCGGGTTAGATAGCAACAAGTATAACACAAATCCTAAGTCATTGGTTTGACTCGACATGGGGTTGAACCTGTGGGTTCAAAATCCCATGACCTACCAAAACGGGAGACGGATGCTCAACTCAATCGGCCATCCCGTCTGGTTTGGAGGCATTACTTGAGGTGACTTATACAAGTACAATAAATTTAGGAACTAAAGAATGTCACCGTTACCCAAGTACCATGTGCTATGTAGAGCTGTTTCTGAAATGTGTATATAAATACTGCTTGTCTCATCTCATTTCATCTTTCATTGTAGGATCACCTCAGACAGTTGTCATTACATACACATGTCATAGTTTATGCACTCTAGTTTTACTGGAATAACCTAACTGCAGTTTAGGATTATGCAAATTCACTGCAGTACTATTACTGCACAACTGTACCTAGTGGATTGGGCCTTTGTGCATCTCTTCTTTTTTTTTCCTGATCCAAAATTATGGTCGATCATCGTTTTATTATGCATTGAGAGTTTTTTAATAGTTAACAACAATGTTTCTTTCACTAATTAGACATGAGCTACACCATCAATTCTAAAGGCTAGTTCATTACTCGGTGTATAAAATAATATATTGTCATATGATTTAACACAATTTAAAAAAAAAAATATGTTCGTTGATTAAAGAGGAGAAATTTGAATCATTGACATTTGTTCTTCCTCAGTCCATTGCGCTTTGCCCTATCCTATGGGAGAGCCCAACACTACATTTACAACAGACGCTTCATTAGAAGGCGGGGGAGCTCATAGAGACCAACAGGCAATATCGAGCACCCGGCAAGGTAGTGAAAAATGTACATTTTTTAAGTCGTCGGTTTGAGTCCCGCCAGGGTTCCAACCTAGGATTGAATCCCACAACCTGGCATATGGGAAGCTGGCGCTCAACTCATTCGGCCACCCTGTCTGGGTATATGGACATTTCCTATGCATGTACTAATTATATCTTGTAATAAAGAAGTTGATCGCTGCAAATAAAAAAATAAAAAAGGTATTTTGCTACATGATTCTTGTGTGTATGGCAGTCAGGGCTAGTGACCGTTGACGCCACTGGCGGGTAAGTTTCATACTATGGTCTCGGGTGTGATACCAGGATATATATATGTGCTGGGAATTACTTTTTGTTATCAATATAAGCACTAGATATTTCTGTATATTATGCCATGATTAATATGCTTCTAACTATGATATTATTTAATTCTGATTAGATATTTATTAAGCAGACTGTGTGGTGTCCTAAACATGTGTTACACGTGTGACACACATGTTATACTGCCATAAGAGATATCTTATTCATGGACTTACACCTTTATTTTGTTATCTCATCAATTTATATTTTACATAGATGTAAAGGGGAGAATTCCAGCTTTCATTTGCAACCAAAAAATGTAAAAAATTCAAATATTAAATTTTAACTCTCCATGTGACACTTCTGGCCAGTTTTCAGGAGAGTGACCCATATACATACATACAGTAAAACCTCTCTAAATCGACCGACTTTAAGTGGTCCATTTAGGGAGGTGGTCGGTTTAGCGAGTTAGAATGTGGTTACAATGATATTGTTGGGACAAAAATAAAGCGATCGATATAGGAGGGTGGTCGGTTAGAGAGGTTTTACTGGATATGGATATTATTTGCCATTGATAAGTTTTTTTGGTGTTAAATTCCTAGTTTATTTAGTTTGATTAAATGTAATATAATCGGAATTCCTCACATTTCACTATTATAATTTAATATTTTAGTTTTGTCTTATCCTGAAAATGCCAGCTTATTATCATATATTTATTGGATAATTTATAAAGATGCATATTTATTTATGTTGTCGGTGCTTCAAAACGTTGAGAAATATGAGCTGAAAGTGTATAAGTTGCTAGTTGGTGGATTTCAGGTCATAGTGCTGGCGCCCTGGTCTCACAGTGGGGCAGCACTATAAAGCCGACATGAGTGCACACTGTCACAAGTCGGTACCCCTCCTGATATGGCCTTAAATGTTGCCAGGACGTAAAACTCCCACAATCGACCAAGGTTTGGGGAGGGCATTTGATTTGGAATGTGCCTGTGGGGATAGTGGAGAATGGACTGGTGAACTGTTGGGTGTGCAGGTGGGGAGGTAGGTGGTGGTGGTGGAGGGGTAGCAGTTGTTGCTCATTGTCTGTGGTACAGGTCCAACTAGATGACAGTGCCTGCGTGAGTAATGTTTGTCTTTATGCTATGTGGGAAACAAAGGCTATGTTCGTGGCGGGGGACAGATTCTTGGAATAGTGTGGTAGAAAATCCTAATAAGTGGAGTCTTCAAATTGTAGGTGTGCTTTCTATTGGCGGTGTGGTCTCTCCCCCTCCCACATCCAGGTAGCACACTTATACTACATACAAAGGGAAGGTGCAGTAGGTACAGAATCGTGGTCATGGTACCAATGTCATGGTGTTTTGGTTATTTTATTTGTTTGTTAAATGAAAGGAAGTAACGTTCACAGAACGGGACTCAAACCCACATCTATTCTATTCCAGGAACGTCCTAATCATTAGATTAGCTAGTCTCCCTTATGCGATTAACTAATCCATGCCTACATGTGTATATGGCATTTCACCTGGTCAGTTCTGTGTACCTCGCTATACAGATGGCTAGGGAAGGACATATTATGTTTCCATATATTGATGATTCATTTATTGTTGCACAAACACAACAACAATGCCAGACAGCAGTAGACAAATTATGTGAAACATTTACAAAATTAGGATTTTACATACATGAAACTAAATCAGTACTAACACCAACAAACAAGTTAAAGTTTCTGGGATTCTTTATTTACACCATAGAAATGACCATTTCATTAACAGAACAAAAAGTTGATAAATTTACAACCATAGCAAATCAATTATTAAAATTGAACAAACCAAAGTATGACAAGTCACAGTATTGATAGGAATTATGATAGCATATGCACCAGCTATTCTTTATGGCAAAGCTCATATTAAATCGCTAGAGATAGATAAGAACTTGCCATTGGCACACACAAAAGGAAACCCAGGGGCCCATGATGATTTCGCCAGAAGGCCAAAATGATATTATTTGGTGGCTTTGACAAATTAACAAATTACCAAACCCCATTAGAATGGGAGAGCCCAACACTACATTTACAACAGACGCTTCATTAGAAGGCTGGGGAGCTCATAGAGACCAACAGGCAACAGGTGGTCGTTGAATGGAAGATGAAATCTCCGATCACATTAATGTATTAGAACTTCGAGCCATTTATCTAGGACTCCGTAGTCTTATTCGCGTCCCTAAAAATTATGTAAGGATTTTAACAGATAACACAACAGCTATGGCTTACATACATAATATGGGAGGGACTCATTCCAAACCATGTAAATATAGGGCTAAACTTATTTGGGGACTGAGCAGAGAAACACGAGCTATGGCTAACAGTAGCAGATATTCCAGGCAGTCAAAATACTTTAGCTGACAAGAAAAACTGACATTTTCACGACCATCTAGAATGGTCACTGAATCAGTATTTTCGACCACATTTGTCACAAATGGGGCAAACCAGAAATTGACTTATTCGCATCGTGCAATAACAAAAAGTTACCTGTCTTGGCATCCAGAGCCAGAAGCCTGGAGAGTAGACACACATTAATTTGGAATAATAAATTCTATTACATATTCCCACCATTCAGCATTATCAGCAGAGTGGCCAGGAAGATCAAGATGGATCACACACATGCAGTACTGATAGTACCAGCATGGGAAACACAACCATGGCTAGCGGCAATAAAAGCAGCAGCAAAAGACGTGGTCAGATTCCCAAGAGAAAGGAACAACCTACAACATCAGGGACCACTAACAGTCCACGGAGACGTGTCGACAACACCCTTTTTGGCATTCCTTTTTTAAGAAAACATTTAGAACAATATGGTTTAGACAAAATTACGAAAGGAAGACTTATTTCACACACCTGGAGGAAAGGAACGGTGAAATTATACACAAGTTATTTAAAAAAAATGGGGACTTCATTGCCTTCTAAAAGGAGTCAAACCATTAAAACCTACAATAGCCCAAATATTAAGATTTAAAAGAATCCTAGAAGATGAAGGATTAGGATTTGGTGAAATTAATGCAGCAAGATGTGCACTTTCAATTGTTCTACCAAGAATAGATGGACACATGATTGGAAAAGATCAGTTGGTACAGTGGTTCATTAGATCGGTGTATGAAAGATTGATTGATTGGTGGTTGCTTTACGCCGTGTCGGCAGCATAGGCCATATTCACGGAGAGAAATGTTTGTTTTTTGTTCAAACCATCGCTTTTACATGTAAAAGCAGACAATCAATTATGTGCCAATAGACACTAATTAAATTAGAAAGCTCACAATCATATATTTGTGGTCAAGGGAAACAAATTCCCATAGAAAAAGAAAAGTTTTATTAATAATTGATAGAATCCATTTAGTAAACTATATGAGGTGGTACAGTCCAGCTGTCCTCAAAAAGGCTAAAATGTTTTCCTGTTTTACCTTAGTTAAAAGGTCATGCATACTGTCTGCAGTGTAGAACCGTTGGCGCAGGGCCAAAAAATCAACCCAATATTGTGTGTGAAAGAAACCCACCCAAACCCAAAAATAATAGGTTTTGGGATGTGTCAATAGTATTTAAGTTATTCAAGTCATGGGCAAGCAATAGACATTTATCAATGAAGGAACTAGGATTTAAATTAGCAGTACTATTACTGCTAGTGACGCGACACAGAGGCCAAATGATTGTAGCACTTTTACTGGATGGACTAGAAATAGATAAGAATGAGGCAACATTCGATTTAGAGACATTACTAAAGTCAAATCGCACAGGGGACCCATTGTCCACAGTCCATGGACCATCAAAGTGCTTAAACAGCAGGAGTCAATACTGGACACATCCCACTCAACGCGTGGAGCCATGGTTTCCAAGGCAAGACAATTAGGAATCTCGCTAAAGAGTATCCTTGCACACGCTGGGTGGAAGACGGCTAGATCATTTGCAAAACATTGCAACAAACGACTAGAAAAACCAAGCAGCCTGACGACTCGCCTACTCACCAACTAAAGATGGGTGAGAAACAAAATTAATATGTTGCACTAACAACATAGTGTGGTTACAACATTAAAGTATAAAAGGATAAAAAATGAGATTATGTAAGATTCTCCCTGGGCTACGAATAGCCAGAGGCGTAGTACCGAAGTAAAATAGTATAGTTATATGAATCTTACCTGGGTACAGATGATGGATAACTGGTGGTTTCCCAGGAACTAGCCTCGGATAGTCGTGGGTCAGGGCTCGCCCACCCTACCCTACCACCACTATCACGCTTTGCTAGAACCAAAATGAAAACACAATAGTATCCATAAATAGTTAAGATAATTTGTTATCCTATAAAGTACCTAAAAGATTGCTGACCCGGATGTGCTTCCTTCTCCCTGACCCATGACTATCCGAGGCTAGTACCTCAGGAAAACACCATTTATCCATCATCTGTACACAGGTATACACAGTAAAGCCTCTCTAACCGACCACCCCCACAGATCGACCACTCCTCTCTATCGATAGTTTTATTTGGGTCGCAAAAATACCATTCTAACTCCCTGAACCAAAGCCGACCACCTCCCTAAATGGATCACTTAAAGTCGGTCCTATGGTCGGTCGATTTTACTGTATATATATGAAGAGGGCGATATATATAGTTATGGATGGTCGAATCAGTAAGAGTGTTGGTTGTCTTTGCCTGGCCGAGTCAAACCAATGACGTACCAAATTGATGCTTGTCGTTACCTAGCCTGATGTTCAGCCTTAATAGGATAAGGCAAGGACTGGTTTGCTCCGTATCAGGATAATGTGACTGAGTGTGATATCAGGTCGAGGAGCTAGTGGCCTAGTTTTCCAGTGGGGCAGCACTATAAAGCCACCATGAGTGTGTCCTGTAAATAGTCGGTACCTGTCCTGATATGACCTCAGATGTTGTTAAGATGTACAACCACAGCAAGCAAATAGTCTTATCTAGTTATTTGAATCAAATATGGGCACGTGACACGAAGACTGCACAGCCATTGGCTGGATGCATTCTGGTCTGGTGGGCGACATTTCTTCTCTACCATCCTTTTCCACTTGGTGGATTTATGTTTAAAATACATCTATGCATTTGCAGGGCTTTTACTGGGCAGTAGTTTAACCACGATTGTTTATTTCTTGGAGTTTCACGTAATAACAACATCTAAGGTAATATCAGAACTGTTATCGACTTGTGACAGCATGCACTTATGGTGATTTTTATATTGCTGCCCCACTGGGAGACCAGGCCACTGGCACCGTGACCCCATATCCCACCCAGTCACATTATTATCCTGATACTCAGCAAACTAGTCACTGCCCTATCCTAAGAATGCCAAGTGCCAGGGTTGGGTAACGACACATATAAATTTGGGTTTGACTTGGTTGAGCTTCGAACATGGGACTAGACGGGATGGCCGAATGAGTTAAGCGTCCGTCTCCCGTTTTGGTAGATCGTGGGGCTCGAACCCTGGTCGAGTGAAACCAATTACTTAAAAATTGATACTTGTCGTTTCCTAGTCAGGCACCCTGCATTATTAGGATATGGCAAGGACTGGTTGGCTCAGTGTCAGGATAATGTGCCTGAGTGGGATATCAGGAGGTGGTGCTGGTGGCCTGGTCTCCCAGTGGGGCAGCACTATAAAGTCGCCATGAGTGTACACGGTCACAAGTCGGTACCCGTCCTGATATCACCTTAGATGTTGCCAGAATGTAAAACTCCAACACCCAATCAACATCCACATGGGGAGCCAGCGCTCTCACCGATTTGGCCACCGAGTCCAGTCGCTTAACCGCAATCACGCTCTGTTGGTCACACATATTACCCGACTCCGTTTCGAGTAAAATGAAGATTGCTTAACCATGTTATGCATACACACGCGCAATTGCGTGATGTGGTAGTGACACACTGCCTTCCTTCCTTCCTTCCTCGAGGACAGAACGCTGTCATCCATTATACTGGCTTGCCAAAGGCCCAACGGAGCTAATAGGGTTAACCCCAGGAGGCACTGCTGGTCGAGTACAGGTCACCTGCATCTGAATCACCTGCTGTGCTGACCTACTTACGAACGCGATGGTCTAATCGGTAGAGCGCTGGCTTCCCGTGCGGAAGGTCGGGAGTTCGAATCCCAGCTGAGTCAAATCAATGACTTATCAAACTGATACTTTTCGCGATCTAGCCTGGCACTCGGCATTACTAGGATAGTGTCAGGATAATGTGCCTGTGTGGGATACCGGTTTATGGTGCTGTCGGCATGGTCTCCTAGTGGGGCAGCACTGTAATGTCTTTATGAGTGTGCACTGTCACAAGTCGGTACCTATCCTGATGTGACCTTAGATGTTGCTAGGACTTAAAACACCAACCAATCGTTACCGTCGCACTGATTATCAACACAGACAGTCACTAAAAGTGTAGTCTGCGTATGGAGCTGACCATTTGCTAACAATTCCGGCGCGTCAGACGACATTTAGTGGTTGGAGCTTGGGTGTGGGGAGGGGGAGGGTGTGTCATCCATGCATAGCAAGCATTAAAGCTGTAGACTCTATAATACTTTTCAAAACTAAAACACTTAAGGGCGCATTCCATATACGCGTAATGCGTTATGCGTTACGCGTTATGCGTTATGCGAATGCCAGCATTCCATATACGCGTAATGCGTTATGCGTTATGCGTTATGCAGTGAAGTATATAAAAAGTGTGTGTGACTCTGTGTGTGTCTCTATGTGTGTGTCTGTGTCTCCGTGTCTCTGTGTGTGTCTCTGTGTGTGTGACTCTGTGTGTCTGTGTGTGTGTGACTCTGTGTCTCTGTGCATGTCCCTATGTGTGTGTCTGTGTCTCCGTGTCTCTGTGTGTGACTCTGTGTGTGTGACTCTGTGTCTCTGTGTGTGTCTCTGTGTCTCTGACAAAGAGACACACACACAGACACATATACACACAGAGACACACACAGAGACACACACAGACACAGATACACACACAGAGACACACACAGAGACACAACACAGAGACACACACACAGACACACACACAGACACACACACAGAGACACACACAGAGACAGAGCACACACACAGAGACACATATACACACACAGAGACACACACAGAGACACAACACAGAGACACAACACAGAGACACACACACAGACACACACAGAGACACACACAGAGACATACACACAGACACACACACACAGACACACACACACAGACACACACACAGAAACACAGAGACATACACAGAGACACAGAGATACACACACAGACACACACACAGCAACAGAGACACAAAGACACAGACACACAGAGACACAACACAGAGACACACACACAGAGACACACACAGAGACAGACACACAGAGACACACACAGACACAGATACACACACAGAGACACACACACAGACACACAGACAGAATACAGAGACACACACACACATACACACACAGACACACACACAGACACAGAGACACACACACAGACACACACACACAGACACAGACACAGAGACACACACACAGACACAGATACACACAGAGACACACACAGAGACACACACAGAGACACAGACACAACACAGAGACACACACAGAGACACACACACAGACACACACAGAGACACAAAGACACAGAGACACAGACACACACAGAGACACAACACAGAGACACACACACAGAGACAGACACACACAGACCTAGGTTTGATCATAAATACATTAGATATGTCGTTGTTATCTAATTTACTTTATGGCCCTGTCACACTACGACGCTTCTCGCCAGCGCACAAAATATCTTCTATGCGTCGAGACACGTCCAACTTTTCGGCGGTTTGTGGAAAAAGATCGGCGTCGGCACAGCGCGTTATTCACGCCCGGCCAACGTTAGTCGACGGGTGAGGAAAAAAAAAAAAAGTTTGGCGCGACGTGCTCATATGACCTTAGATGTTGGTAGGATGTAAAACAACAAAGCAACCATTTGGCGCAATGTGTGGAGACGACCCTCACGCGTGCGTGGCAACTGCTTAGCATTCGCATAACGTTATTCCAGCGCTGTCGACGTCCTTCTGACGTTGTCATAATATTGGAACCCGCGCGTTGATGTGCGTTGTGGGTCATTGTTTTTTTTTTACATGCTAAAAACATCTAGCGACCTGCTACGCTCGCCGATGTCCTCCGGCGACTGTCAACGTCCAGGATAGTGTACTAACGTGTACCGACATTTCCCGGCGTTTCGCCAAAAAGTGACACACATCGACACGCGTTGGAGAGAAACGCCGTAGTGTGACAGGGGTATTAGTTTGAAGTAGCTTTTATTTTAAATGGCTGATTTTGGAGATATCTCAAGTAAAAACATGACAAATTTATTTTGCCAAGCACACCAAAGTTTTCACACCATAGGTTTCAACAGTAACAGGATTGATTAAATTGGCATATTATCCCTTTCTATGCAGTGACACATACTTAATAAGCGCACCAGTATCTAAGTAGGATATGTAGGATCAAATCTAGATAAGTGTTTTGGTTTTGAAAAGTTGATGCTTTCATCAGACTATGAGGCTTTAAGAAGTTGTTTCTGCATAGAAGGGAATACTAAGTCAATTTATAGAACCTGTTACTACTGAATCCTATGGTGTATGAGTTTTGATGTGCTTGCCAAAATTAATTTGCCATGTTTTCATTTCAAATAGCTCTCCAAAACTAACCATTTAAATAGGTTTTTTAAATTATTTTAAACTGAAGGAAAGTAGATTATACGTATAGAAGACTATAAAGATCAATCTAATAACCTCAATACTAACTATCGGATTATGAAACTTAAATGCGATGCATTTTGAATTCATGACAAAGTGGGATTAATGTATATGTCCATCCTGATATGACCTTAGATGTTGCCAGGACGTAAAACTCCAACAACCAACCAACCTGTTTGCTCGTTGGTGCTTTGCATCCTTGCAACATCTAAGGCTATATCAGCACGCCTATGTAGGCCTATGTGCAAATATATCTACAAAAACATATAATAACATGCATTTACACACGTCAACTCATATATAAACAGTGCTCATTATATATATATTAAATAGTATATATATAATCAATAGTCTTAGGCAAGAAAGTTACTTATATTAGCGGGGTGTACTAATCTGCCATGTTCCACCAATAACATACCGGGCCTAAATCGCCCACGATACCGGATCCCACTGAACCCTGCCAACTACAAAAGACAAAACATTTATTAAGACCGACCACTCACCTTTGAAAATCATTTCGCATGTACCGTCTGTTTTAGCCAAATTGTGAAGTTCAGGTTGTTTGGTTGTTGGAGTTTTACATCCTGGTAACATCTACGGTCATATGAGGACAGGTACCGACTTGTGACTGCACACTCATGGTGAGTTTATAGTGTTGCCCCACTGGGAGACCAGGCCACCAGCACTATAACCTGATTTTCCACTCAGTCACGTTATCCTGACACTGAACCAACTAGACCTTGTCCTATCCTAATAATGTCGAGCACCTGGCTAGGAAGCGACAAGTATAAATTTGTATGTCATTGGTTTGATTCGACCGGGAACCAAACTCTCGATCTCCCACACCATGTCCGGTAACTTACTTGGTAGCAGACACCATTTCAAGGCCTCAGTTTCGTTGCCCACGATTTAAAACGTGTATCTTAGAAATGTCACCAACGAAGCCTCGGTTTGAAATATCAAACATTTCTATTTGTTTCTAATTTGGAGTCTTTGGTTTGACTCAGCCGGGGATTGAACCCACAACCTCCTGCAGGGGAAGCGAGTGTTCTACTTGTATCCAATCGGCTATCCAGTCAGGTCCCTCATTCCTGAGTCCAGGATGAGGATGGCAGTAACACCAGCAAGCAAACAGTGACTGCTGCGCTGTATAAGGCCTTGATGCAATGCAGATCTGGAAGTATGCTTCTAAACCCTCCCTCCCCCCCCCCCCCCCCATAGTGCCTTTGTCACTTATTCACGCCAAGAATTTATCTCCCGCCCACAAATATATCACCAAAAATTCGTAGCTACGGCCCAAGAGTCCCGAATGGTTGCGCGCTTGACCTGGTTTTAAATTTACGCATCTTACTCTTAGCTTGCCTCTTCTTTGCTGAGCCCCGCTGTCCACACACGCCCTCTGTCGGCAGACGGCAGACCCTGGAGGCGTGAGCGCTGAGAGAATAGAAGGCTCCCGGTGTTGGCGGGGTGCGACATGACAACTGTCTGCAAGTCTACAGCGCTTACATACATCATCAGGTGAAACGTAAGTACACATATATGTATGTAGACACACATGCAGTCCGGCTGGTGTACTTATAAGCAGCACACTGGCAATGGCTTATTGGCAATAATTTAATCCAAGTGAAAAATGTATTTTTTGTTGTTGTTTGTTTGCTGGTGTTTTACCTCCTGCCAACATCTAAGGTTATATCAGGACGGTATATAAGTGGTGGTATAACGGTATTCATCTAAAGCTGCATAATCCGATGAAAATATCAAATTTTAGAACCCAAAGCATTTACCTGGATTTGAGTCTACATATCCAGCTTAGATCAAAGACCCTAAAACAAACACTAAGACGGCTCACTCAGCATGTACTGTGTAATCAAGAGAACAGCCAGTGCAGCAGGTGGTGGGTTTGATCATTTTGATAGCATTGGAGTGTCAGAAGAAACCCCTCTGTCGCTTGGTAGGTGTGTGGTGGGAGTTTAGGGATGTGTGTGTTGGTGGTGTAGGTTTATGGTGGGTGTATGTGCTGGGGGTGTAAGTATGTGGTGGGGGTGTAGGTGTGTGTGGTGAGGGTGTAGGTGTGGTGTGTGGTGGGAGTGTAGGTGTGTGGTGGGAGGTGTCATGGGGGTTTAGGGATGTGGTGGGGGTATAGGTCTGTGGTGGGGGGTGTAGGTGTGTGTGGTGGAGGTGAGGGTTTAGGTGTGTCATGGGGGTTTAGGGATGCTAAAGATTGTGAGGCGCCGCTCTGCAAGACCCCTACAACTCCATCACAAACCACCTACACCTCCACCACACACCCCTCACACACCTACACCCCCACCATACCCACCTACATGCCAACCACACACATCGTCAACCCCTACCACACAAAATGTGTGTATGGTGGTGGGGATGGGTGGGGTGGAGAGGTGGAGGGGCAGGGTGGGGTAGCGGTGGTGGTGGGAGTTCTATAGGAGTAGCAAATTGCAACCAGTGGGGACCTCCCTCCCCCCCCCCCCACACTTACATCAGGGAGGGGAGGAGGTCATGAGGTATGGTGTGAGAGCGCCGACTGAAGAGGGAGGGAGTGTGGGGGGAAAGGGGGGAGGCGGAGAGGAAGGGGTGAAGGGGGAGGGATGAAGGGGGAGGAAGGTGTGGTGTGAGAACGCTGGGAGTCTACTGGGAAGGTGGATGAGGAGGGAAAGGGAAGGGTGGGGATGGGAGGGGGAAGGGTGCATGACGGAGGGGGGGGGAGGGGGATGTGAAGGGGGCGGGGAAGGGCGGTGAAACCCGAAGGAGGGAGGGTGGGGGAATGAGGGAGGGCGTGGCAGAGGGAGGTGGGGACCAGGCAATAGGCGCAACATCGGCCAAATCCAAATAACAGGAAATCTCTCTTTTTAAAATTTTAAACTCACCCTCTCACCTTGTAGGCCTATGTGTTTACATGTGAAACATCAGCCAGCAGCCGGGCTGATCAAACCCACCACAAGATGGCACTGCAAAATTTACATTACCATGGGAGAGATAGGGATTGAGCAGTCTTAGTGGCATAGGGTCTTTGCTTAGATAGTGGTGCATTTATTACATTTGCATAGTCTGATGGTTTTGAATTTCTGTCGTTTTTCTGAGATAAATATATTAAATTGATTTTATAATCTACCTTACTTTAGCTTGCTTGACCAGACGGGATGGCCGAATGAGTTATGCTCTAACTTAGAGCGTCCATCTCCCGTGTTGGTAGATCGTGGGTTCGAAACCTGGTCGAGTCAAACCAATGAATTAAAAATTGTATACTTGTCGCTTCCTAGCCTGGCGCTCGGCATTATTAGGATAGGACAAGGACTTGTTTGCACAGTGTCAGGATAATGTGACTGAGTGGGATATCAGGTCATGGTGCTGGCGGCCTTGTCTTCCAGTGGGGCAGCACTATAAAGTTGCCATGAGTGTGCACTGTCACAAGTCGGTACCCATCCTGATATGACCTTAGATGTTGCTAGGACGTAAAACAACAACAAACAAACTACTTTAGCTTGAAGTAACATTTATTTGAAAGTGTAAACATGTACAATTAGTTTGGGCAAGCAGGCCAAAGCACTGACACCGTACGCTTTGGCAGTGCAACGGTATCTAAATTAGATATGTAGAATAAAATCTAGATAATTGTTTTGATTTTGAAAATTCATCGGACTGTCCATTTTTAAGCGTTTGTTGCTGCATTATTACCAAGTCAATGTAATAGAACCTTTACTATTTAACCCTATGGGATTCAGTATTCTGGTGTGCACACCATAATTAAATTTGTACGTTTTCACTTCAAATATCTCCAAATTTAGACATTATAATAGAAGTTATTTTAAATTAACGGAAAGTAGATCATAATGATCAACCTAATATGTTATCTAAAAGATCTCCCAGTGGAACAGCACTATAAAGTCACCATGTGTGTGCACTGTCACAAGTCGGTACCCATCCTGATATGACCTTAGATGTTGGCAGGACGTAAAACTCCAACAACCAACCAAACCCCGCTGGTGCGCACTAGTTTACGATGCAGAATTGGCAAGGCACCAACTGATTTGTAACCGCATCAAACCCTTTCAGTGTGAAATTGTAAAATCGATACAGCTGCAACACAGCCAACCATTTTGGAGTCGTGAGAATAACATGACATGTCGTGACAACATGCAAAGCTTCTTGTTTTGTTCAGATTATAGTCGCTCTAAGTTGGTTGGTTGTTGGAGTTTTACGTCCTGGTAACATCTAAAGTCATATCAGGATGGATACCGACTTGTGACAGTGCACACTCATGGTGACTTTATAGTGCTGCTCCACTGGGAGACCTGGCTGCCTGTACCATGACCTGATATCCCACTCAGTCCCATTATCCTTACACTGAGCCAACCAGTCTTGCCCTATCCTAATAATGCTGAGTGCCTGGCTAGGAAGCGCCAAGTATACATTTTTAAGTCATTGGTTTGACTGGACCAGGGTTAGAACCCATGGGTTCGAATCCAACGATCTACCAACACGGGAGGCGGACGCTCAACTCATTCGGCCATCCCGTCGGGTAATCTCTCTAATTTTCTGTAGGGAGGACATGGAGATGGAGGAGGAGGAAGGAGGTGGGTAATTTTATACATACACAATAGGATAATGGTTTAGAGGATACGGTGCATATTACACAAAGGAATGTAACTGCAGAAAGCATGCCTCCCAACTTGACGGGTTTTGTTTAGCTTTTAAGTGATCCTTGTTTGCAGCACAAAGCGTGACTGAAGCAATACCTGTAAAGGGGCCACTGTCCGTGTTATATATATGTATATATATATATATATATATATATATATAATATATATATTATATATATATTATATATATAACAATGGCCAGGGTCATGGCTGCAGTTATATATATATATATATATATATATATACATATACATGTATATAATCCTCCGGTGTGAGTGATGTTTCCCGCGTCCTGTTAGGGACGAGGAAGACCAGTGGTGGCGCCACCGGTCATATATATATATATATATATGTATATATATGTATATATATATATGTATATATATATAGTAAAACCTCTCTAATTCGAACGACCATGGGACCGACTTTAAATAGTCCATTTAGGGAGGTGGTCAGTTTAGTGAGTTGTTTTATCATTACAATGGTATTGTATGGCGATCATTTGGAACCCCAATAAAGCGATCAACATAGGGGATTGGTCGACCTGTGGAGGTGGTCGGTTAGACTTAGAGAGGTTTTACTGTAGTCTCATTCCCCGGAATAGGCTACTCTTCAAGGAGGTTGAATCTCCACCGTAACCATCATTCTCAACTAACTAGGCAGTAGCACCCCTTTTCAACTAACTAGGTATTCGCCTCTATTCAACTAACTAGGCAGTAATGCCTCTATCTAAATAACTAGACAGAAGTCGCTCTCTTCAAATGACAACGCTGTATCCAGACCAATGCCGTTCTGACATAGCAGCTGTCTTGCCATTAGAGCGGCAGTCAAATTAGACAAAAACAGTTTTAAAAAAATACTTCCTACTGTACAACCCGATGACTGTGAGTGTAAGCCCATAAGCATGTGACTGTGTTTATGAATCATTTGTTGTAATATTTTGTATGACTTGGGGATTATCTTAAATGCAGGAGGCTTAAACATGTCAAGATTCATACTTGCTCAATGTATTTATATTTCTGTCATATTATTATTTAAAAAAAATATATATTAGGTTAATCATAATAGTTAACTTTGCTTTAGTTTGGACAAAGACCCTATAACACTAAGACAGCTCACTCCCTATCTCTCCCATGGTAATGTAAATTTTGCAGTACCACCTTGTGGTGGGTTTGATCAGCCCGGCTGCTGGTTGGTGTTTCACCTGTAAACACATACAATTATATTATACATGAGATAGGTAAGTATGAATACACATCAATATGAAATTGCTATGAACAAATACACATCATCATCAGCATCATCATCATCATCGCCATCATCTTTCACATTCATATATACATATAACAATGTTATATGTATAAATGTATATATGAATGTGAAAGATGTGAAACCACTTGGTGGCTGGCTGTTCTCTTGGTTAAACAGGTGCTATGTTATTAACATAGCACCTGTTTAACCAAGAGAACAGCCAGCCACCAAGTGGTGGGTTTGATCATTTTGATTATACAGTACAGGCTGAGTGAGCCGTCTTAGTATTATAGGGTCTTTGGCTTGGATTAACATTTTCTTTTAAAGGGTTAACTTTGGAGCTACTTGAAGTGAAATAATACACCATTAATCTTAGCACACACATCGAAATACTGGATCACATAGACTCCAACATCTACAGGTTCTATTAAATTGACTTAGTACTCCCCCTGGGCAGAAATTAATGTTTACTAAGTGCACAAAAATCAAAATTGGATATTTATGATCAAATCTAGGTACAGTGAAACCTCTCTAACCGACCACCTCCACAAATCGACCACTCCACTATATCGATCGCTTTATTTGGGCCCCAAACGCTCGCCCATATTATACCATTGTAATGCTAAAAAAAAACTCCCTAAGCCAACCACCTCCCTAAATGGTCCATTTAAAGTCGGTCTCATGGACGGTCGATTTCGAAAGGTTTTACTGTAATTGTTTTTGGTTTAGAGAATTTGATGCTTTGGATCGGGCAATGCAGCTTTAAAATTCCAAATAAACCGTCTTGCAGCCGACTAAAACACTTACTCTGGCCTGTCAATTCGGACCACATCATTACACATCAAGGGGCTGGTATTCTTGATGCGCGAAAAGGAAGAAGGCAAGGCGTGGTTGGAAAAGAGGCGCTTTTATTGAAAACACCTCAGGAGTAAAGACAGTATGTACAAGGAAAGGTAAAATAATCTTAAGGCTGGCACCTCAGGAAATAAACAGAGTATGTACAAGGAACGGTAAGATAAACCTAAGGCTAAGGAGGTCCGGGGGAGCTTTCAGAGTTTGTGGCGAGGGGCGCCGAAGAGCCCTCCACCAGCTGTAGGGAGAGTAGGGTGGGTGGGTGG
Organism: Branchipolynoe longqiensis; assembly: GCA_030323885.1. NCBI lineage: Eukaryota > Metazoa > Annelida > Polychaeta > Phyllodocida > Polynoidae > Branchipolynoe > Branchipolynoe longqiensis. The sequence continues at coordinate 28,466,752 of CM059201.1, read as the reverse complement.
AGAAAAAAGGAGCTTGAGCAGGGAGGACGGCTGGAGGCGAGTGACTGAGGGAGGCCGGCGGGCGGCCTTATAAGGGAAGGAGCGGGGAGGCGAGAGGCGGGGAAGGTGAGAAAGGCGGCAGGGCAGGGCGAGAGGGCGAGGTGGGAGAAAGCTGAGGGGAGGATGACAAGGAAGGTGAGAACGCTGGGCGGCGGCAGAGGTGGGGGGAGGGTCTCTTCCTTCCCTCGCATCAAACGCAATGCGAGCATTACGACCGATGCGCGAAAAGGAAGCAGGCAAGGCGGGGGTGGGAAAAGAGGCGCTTTTATTGAAAACATCTTAGGAGTAAAGACAGTATGTACAAGGAAAGGTAAAATAATCTTAAGGCTGGCACCTCAGGAAATAAACAGAGTATGTACAAGGAACGGTAAGATAAACCTAAGGCTAAGGAGGTCCGGGGGAGCTTTCAGAGTTCGTGGCGAGGGGCGCCGAAGAGCCCTCCACCAAAAAAGGAGGAGAGGGCTCGAGGCAGGGGCACGAGGCGGGGGCACGAGGCGTAAGCCGCGTCTGAAGTCCAGGGCCTGGGCCGGGATAGGGCGCGAGGGGGACCCAGGCGAGGCTTGGGCAGTTGAAGGTCTGGGTGTGGTGATGCGTCCGGGGCCTACGTCGACAGGGAGCGGGCGGCCAAAAGGTTGGGGGAGGCCCGCTCCTTGGAGAGCTGCGGTGAGGAGGTCCGGCGAGGGTCGAACAGGGGGGCAGCGAAGTCCTCAGGGCTGGGCGGGGTCGGGGTCGGGTGGGGCGGGTTGATGAAGGCGGTGTCGTGGAGGTCGTGATGGTCGGCGGCTGTGATGTGATGAGCTTGAGCAGGGAGGACGGCTGGAGGCGAGTGACTGAGGGAGGCCGGCGGGCGGCCTTATAAGGGAAGGAGCGGGGAGGCGAGAGGCGAAGAAGGTGAGAAAGCGGTGGGCAGGGCGAGAGGGCGAGGTGGGAGAAAGCTGAGGGGAGGATGACAGGGAAGGTGAGAACGCCGGGCGGCGGCAGAGGCGGGGGGAGGGTCTCTTCCTTCCCTCGCATCAAACGCAATGCGAGCATTACGACCAATGTGTGGACCGGGCGCACTGGCCGAATCGGTAGAGCGCGGGTCTCGCGTGCGGGAGATCGGGAGTTCGGTTCCCAGCCGAGTCAAAGCAATGATACGTGTCGCTTCCGAGCCTGGCACTCGGTATTAATAGGATAGGGCAAGGACTGGTTAGCTCAGTGTCAGGATAATGTGACTGAGTGGGATATCGGCTCATGGTGCAGTCGACCTGATTTCCCAGTGGGGTAGCACTATAAAGTCGCCATCAGTGCGCACTGTCACAAGTCGGTACCCATCCTGATATGACCTTAGAAGTTCCTTGAACAGGTGGCGATGCAATTGCAAGTCTTATGTGCAGAGCGCAGTTTCATTGGCAGTATAGATGGCGCAGCATTGTCCTACTCCTCCCCCTATGGTGTGTGCTGAACCGATGTAATGCCGTGAGAAACGGTCGGTGGGAGACGATCAGGTGATGTGTTTGAGTCTGTTGCTATGGAAACCAACGCAGCCTCATCAATAAGGTATGGGGGAAATTACGTTTGGACATTACCTATTCAAAATTGAGTCGCACAGTGTTTTTTTTTTCTTTGTGGGTGATTTGTGTTGTTCTTTCTTCTTTTAGGTAATTGGTTGTGGTTTAGTATATATTCTCCCACACATTGAATCATGGGTGACATTGATAACGCTGGTATTCATGACTACGTCGCCATTGCGATTTCGTGTTACTTAATGGTGTAATAGTCTGCATTGACCTCTCAGGCAAGGAGACCCATAGACAGGTAGGCGTGGATAGGGTGATTGTATCAGGGAGTCTAGGTAATTTAATGGTTAGCACACTAGCCTGGAATGTAAGAGGTGTAGGTTCGGATCCTGCTCTGGGTGCAATATTTCCCTTTTTCATCACCTCCATGCCGCTGGTGCCGTGACCATAATACTATATAAATTACATGCTGCATGCTTGGTGAACATACCATGTATATATATATATATATATATATATATATATATATATATATATATATATATATATATATATATGGTTAGCACACTGGTGCGGAATGCAAGAGGAGTGGGTTTGAAAAGTGCTCCAGGTGCAATAGTTCCCATTTTCATAACCCCCCGCAACATATAATATATTCACTGTATCACCCAAAAAAAACTTCAGAGCAAATGGAGTGTGCAACCCCGCTCAGGGTGTGTGTGTGTGGAAGTGGAGCATGCTGAGAAATCCTCCCCCTCCGGGGGGGGGGGGGCAATACACTACAGACCTTATTACACGCGATAAGGGGTTTATCCCTATTCATTATATATGTGCTATATAAGTGATTATGTGAATATAAATAAAGAATAGTCCCTAAATGTTTCGGTGCTCCTTCTGGGCACCTGCTCGCTTCCCAACACCCCTTATTCTCAGCAGGCCCCCCTGTAACCGGGCACTCTCTCCTCCCCTCGCCTAGGAACTGGCACTAACGGTCTCCCTCACTTCTCTCTTCTCATTTCCTGTTAGATTATTTATATATATATATATATATATATAATTCTATGTATCTTTATATATACATATATATATATAATATATATATGTACATATATAACGGATAGTACCCACATACTATACATAGGCCTACATACATACATGTAGCATGCATAGTCCTACACACTGAATAGTACACATACATACACACATGTTCAGTCTAGTGATAACACGTGCTGACTAGTTTGTCACAAGGAATGGCCGACCTTCTGAGTTGTTTCTTTTTTGTTTCGATATAGCTATATAGCGATTGGTAGACAGGAAGTGTGAACACTTATTTGTCTCTCATTTTTGCTTGAGTGCAAGTAATTAGCAACACAAGGAATAAATTTAAGTTTCCTTTGTTTTCAGACTGAACATAACCAAAGAATATAGTAAGATGCTCGCACATGCGCACGCCTCATCACCATGAAGCTCTGCGCCGCATTGCGCCTGCGCGGAGGCCTGAAACCGCACGTCCCTATCGCCATCACCATCATCATCGTCAGCAACGTAGTCATAATCTCATGGTCGGCCCTGAAACACCATGCGACGCCAACAGCGGTAACCATAGCGACGAGCCAGATGGCGGTCGCTTACGACGACCTCCGAAAGATGGCGCCACCGTTCCGCCTCCTGCAAAATACGCAGCTTGGTAGATGCCCGCTGGGAACAGGCTTGCTGATTCTCGTCACCAGCGAACCCCGCCGACATGAGTTCCGTGACGTCATACGACGTACGTGGTATGACGTCACGCAAGCGGACTGCCCGGTGAGCGTGGCGTTTATTATGGGCGCTGACAGTGACAGCATGTGGCAGACGTTAATCAAGGAGGAAGCTAAGGAGCACGGTGACGTCATACAGTACGATTTGGCGGCAGGGAAGAACAGCCACATCGCTATGACGTCACTGGCACTTCAGTGGGTGCGGGACTACTGCGCTGTCACAGGAAATAGTCCGAACCCTAAATACTTTATGAAAGTTTCGGATGGGAGTTATGTAAATGTAGCAGCCATTGTAGCCTATATCGTTAATCATAATAATAATATTAACAACACATTGAAAGTAAATCAATTAGGCCTACTTGATAAGCCTGCTCTCATTTCTGCTCCTGTTAATAATAATAGACATGTTAATAAGACTGACCATTACCTTCGTCAAGATTCTTATTTGATTAGCAGTCATTTCATTGGTGAATTTGTTCCAAGTGATGATTATGAGTCAGCACGGCAGGGTACTAGACCTATGCCTGTTGACAGACTGACACCACTGACAGTGTTAGGTGAAATTGGGAACTGGACATGCCACGGGACCAGGACAAAGCGGCTGGCCTGCCATCTTGCTTCTGGACGCTGCGTTGTTGCCTCGAGGCTGGCAATTTCCCAGATTGACACGCTCTGGTCGCTGCATTTTACAGTCAGTGAAGAGATCAGCAGATGTTGAAAGCGGAAATGATTGTTGTTCAAAATTTACCCCTTAGCCTTAGGTCTATCACACCTTTCCATATTAAAGTTGCATAGTCCGATGAAAACATCAAATTTTCAAAACCAAAGCAATTTTCTAAATTTGAATCTACATATCTAACTTAGCCACTGGTGCACTTATTAAACATTTGTCACCACATAGAGGGGATTACAGAGGCAATTTAATAGAACCTGTTACTGCAGAAGCCTATAGTGTCAGAGTTTTGGTGTGCTTGCCAAAACTAATTTGACTTGTTTTCACTTCAAATATCTCAAAAGTTAGCCATGTAAAATTAAAGTTACTTCAAATTAAAGTAACACAGATTATGATGATCAGTTTTATATATGTTTATCTCAGAAAATGACAAAAATTCAAAACCATCGGACTATGCAACTTTAATTATTATAGATCATCACAATATTTTATTATGTTATATCTTTATAATAATTAATATAACACTGGTATTAAAGTTGCATAGCCCGATGGTTGTATTTGTTTATTGGAGTTGTTACTCGATAAGCTTGCTTTTATTTCTGTTCCTGTTAATAATAGACGTTTTAACAAGACTGACCATTACCTTCGTCAAGACTTCTATTTGATTGGTGGTAATTTAATTGTGGGACTTGGTCCATATGATGATTATGAGTCAGCACGGCATGGGACTAGATCTAAAGCCGTGTTCACACGGGGAATGTAAATCGATTCCTAGGATTCGACTTGCCTAGTTCGGCTCACATTTCGCGTGTGAACGGGCGCCTGAGGTGGATTAGGGCTGAATCGATTCCTGTGATGCGCATACTGTACACCACTTGTCGAGGTAGTGTACGTGAGTCGATTTTTGTGAACCGATTTATTTTGCCCGTATGGACGCACTGAGGCGGATTAAGGACGTCACACGCATGCGGAGTCGAGACCTTAGTTTGTTGACTTTCTGGTCGATCAAAAGCGCATATTATATAATTTGGTCTATGAACCTGCTAGAGGTGCACAGATATTTTTTTCATCATTTATTTTTAGGGTTTCACTGCCCAGCAGAAGTTTTGACCGTTCCAAACCAATACGATTCAATACATACATATCTAGGTCGAACCCACTCTCTCATGGTGACGTCGCCTAACCGAAAACTGGTGCTGGTCAGACTGGACCTGCTCATGCGCAGATATCGATTTCCGGCCCAAGTACTGCCCGTGTGAACGGGCCGCTAATTCGACTCCTAGTATTCGCCTTGGCTGAATCGCTTTACTTTTTCCCCGTGTGAACACGGCTTATGTCTGTTGCCAGACTGCCACCACTGACAGTGTCAGATGAAATGGGGAACTCAACATGTCACAGGACCAGGACAAAGTGGCTGGCCTGCCATCTTGCTTCTGGAAACTGTGTTGTTGCTTCATGACTGGCAATTTTCCAAATTGACACGCTCTGGTCATTGCACTTCACAGTCAGTGAAGAGATCAACAAATGTTGAAAGCAGCAATGACTACTGTTCAATATTCCACCCCTTGGGTCTATCACACCTTTCCACATTATAGATATTATGTTATATCTTAAAGCTGCATAGTCCGATGAAACCATAACATTTTCAAAACCAAAACAATTATCTCGATTTTATTCTACATATCTATCTCAGATACTGGTGCACTTATTAAACATTTGTCACCAGACAGAAGGGAATACTTATACTGAGGCAATTGAATAGAACCTGTTGCTGCAGAAGCATATGGGGTCAATGTTTTGGCATGCTTGCCAAAATTAATTTTTCCATGGTTTCACTTAAAATACCTCAAAAGTTAGCCACTTAAAATAAAAGTTACTTAAAGGTAAAGTAAGGTGCATTATACCGATCCTCCTAATATATTTATCTCAGAAACTCAAGACCATCATGTTATGCAACTTTACTATAACACTGTTATTAAAATTGCATAGACTACCCCCATGGTTTTATTTGGTTGTTGGAGTTTTATCTCCTGGCAATATCTAAGGTTATCTATGTCAGACTGGTACCAACTTGTGACACTGACAGTGCACATTCATGGTAACTTTATAGTGCTGCCCCAGTGGCGGACCAGGATGCCAGCACCATGACCTAGTTTCCCATGCAGTGACATTATCCTGATAGTGTTATAACCACTCCTTGTCCTATCCTAGTAATGCCTATCGCCTGGCTAGGTAGTAAGAAGTATCAATTTGAATGTCGAGGTATGTAATGTATGACTGACAGCAAAGGTGGGATTCCCTCATCACATGACAGAGGGGCTCACAACAGACAGGGGAATCCAAAGGAACTGCCAAAATAATAGCCAGAGAAAACTTTCAATTCAAATTTGAAAGTCAATTAATCTACATGATTCACACCAAAATTAGCTGGTTATGATAATAAACACTTGCACTATATATTTTGCACATTACTTTGAAAATTCTGACATTTTTCTCCATAGGGTTGTCCAGAAGCCAAGTCACTAACTACAGCACAGCAGGAGCAACCTCCCCACACACACACATACACAGATACTTGGTTGCATACACTGAAAAACTAGGCAACAGTGTGTTTGGAGAGCATTTGTCAGAGTGTAGTTCTAGTCATGGGTCCATTTAAATAGGCTTGGAATGCCATTCTATGTGGTAACAAATATTTAATAAGTGCACCAGTATCTAGGTTGGTTCAAATCTAGATAATCGGTTTGCTTTTGTAAAGTTTATTCTTTAATTGGACTATGCAATTTAACAGCAATACATTGAAGCAAGCAAATCAACTGCCATTAAAAGATATTTATATTAATTTATTAAACAACACCTTGGTCACTTCTGTGAATATGAAATATATCCATATTTAGATCGAAATACGACATTTAAATTAAATGAAATATAACATTTTTGGCTAACCAATATAATTTTTTTTGTGTGTTTTTTTTTCTAATTTGCATATATGATCCGTAGCTGCATAGAAGGGAATACTAAGTCAAGGCAATAGAACCTGTTACTGCTGAAGCCTATGACATCACCAGATGTGCACACCAACTTTAATTTGGTATGTCTTACACTTCAATCATCTCCAAAGTTAGACATTTAAAAATCAAAGTTACTTCCAACTACAGTAACATAGATTATAATGATCAACATAATATAGTTGTCTAAGAAACTCAAAACCATCAACTCATTCGGCCATCTTATCTGGTTATGTATTACGTCATGTCAGGAAAAAAACACCCAAAAAAACGCCCGCCCGACCCTGATTTGTATGATCAAAAGGACGGTCGCCAATTTCTTTTTTATTTGGCCTAATTAATACCGGAACATCTTCAAGCTGCATACTCCGATAAAAGCATAAAATTGTCAAAAGCAAAACGCTTACCTACATTTGAAAATACATATCCAACTTAGATACTGATGCACTTATTAAATATTCGTTTCTCTATAGAAGGGAATACTGAGTCAATTTAATAGAACCTGTTACTGCTGAATCCCATGTGGGGTCAGGATTTTAACAAGCATGCCTAAATTAATTTGGCATGTATACACTTCAAACATATCCTAATTTAGTCATTATGAAGCAAGGTTACTCCAAACTAAAGTAACGCAAATTAATATAAGGATCAACCTAATATATTTATCTCAGAAAATCACAGAAACACAAAACCATCGGAGTGTGCAACTGGTCCCCACTGAATCCGACACTGTCCCATGTGCAAAATTACCCGACACTCTGCCCCGGAGCACCTGTCCCCTAGAACAAAGGGATCTGATATCAAACACCAAGCACAGAAGAACAAATGTGGCACCTTGGTCTCCGCTGTGAACAAAATCCAAAACAAAACAATAAAACTGTCGTGCGGGGGGGGGGGTGATGAAAATGGAAAATATAGTGCCTAGACCGGGACTCGAACCCATATCTCTTTGTATTCCGGCTCAGTGTGCTAACCATTACATCACCTCCCTGATGTCACCACACTACCCACACCTACCTGTCTCTGCGGGTTCTTGCCTGAGAGGTGAGTGCATACATACTACTTACTACAAAACTAATTCACAAGTAGATCAAGTGTGGGTTATTTTTTCCCGGAAACTGCTAGGGCAGTTCGCATTAACATAATGATTAATGTTGTAATTAAAATAATTAATGAACCATATTTACATAATAATTAATATATATCGACATAATTAATTTTGCACATTAACATAAGTCATGTGTTTATTGAGGGCTTGCTCCTAACAAAACCTAAGTACCGACTTGCGACAGTGCGAATTCATGGCGACTTTATAGTGCTGCTACACGGAGAGACCATGCCACCAGTAGCATGACCTTGATCTTCCACCCAGTCACAGTATCCTGAAACTGAGCCAACCAGTCCTTGACATATCCTATTAATGCTGACGCAAGGCTAGGTAGCGAAGTCATTTGTTTTGACTCGGCTAGGTTTGAACCCACGACCTCCAGTATGTACATTAACAATAACATGATAGTTAGTATAAATAATAACCAGACGCAGTGGCTTAAAGGGACCAGATATAGGTCGCTGGCGACGGGAACCGTACGCCGACAAATGCTCTCCAAGCACAACCTTGTTTAGTTTTTATGTTTAATTGAACCAAGTATGTGTGGGGAGAGTAGGGGACCAGGGCTGTGCTAATCTGAACTGCAAAGCCAGTTGGTTGTCTCCAAAATGGCCGCCCCCATAGACGGCGGCCATTTGCAATGGAAAAGCTGCGCTGTGATTGGCTGAAATTGTGCCGGCAACAGGCTCACACAGTAACAAGTGTTGCTGGTTCCCAGTATGGGCGGCAATAAATTAAGCCCAAATCTATTCAAAGCTGTCATATTTAACAGAATTACATGCTCAAAAAGTCAAATTTGGTCAAATTAACCACAAACTCGAAGCGATATTAACACCGCCGCTGAAATTTGGTTAAATTAAACCAAAAATCGACGTGATGTTAATGCCGCTCGCCGGTAACAGGCTCAGCAGATCCCCCTGAGCCTGTTGCCGGCGACCACCACTATTTCCCAATATTTAAGGCCGTAATCGATTAACACGACCCGGACGACTCCGGTCACCCGAGTCGTTGTTGTTGTTGTTTTGGGGAGTTTTCAGTCGCATCAGAATTTCAAATGGAGTTCGTTTGTTTTCCACGCGGCGGATAGCTGGCGACTTTAATCGGTAGAGTGCAGACTTCCCACGTGGAAGGTCGGAAGTTCGATTCCCGGCCGAGTGAACCCAATGACTAACTAAATTTATACTTGCCTCTACCTAGCCTGAGGCTCGGCATTACTATGTTAGGGCATGGATGGGTTTTCTGCGTATCATGATAATGTGACTGAGTGGAATATCAGGTCATGGTGCTGGTGGTGTGGTCTCCCAGTGGGCAGCACTATAAAGTCACCATGAGTGTGCACTGTCAAAAAGGTAGTACCCATCTTGATATGAACTTAGATGTTGCCAGGACATAAAACTCAAACAAACAAACATAAATAGTTCACGTAGCTTATCAAATTAACTTAGGAATAATAATGTCACGTGGTCTCAACCAGCCAATTGAAAAGCCAGCTGGGCATTTTGCTCCCAATCTCAAATAGCACCGCGGTGTCCTTCCACCTCCACCAAGGAGGTAGGACACACCAGTATATAAAGCAGCGCAAACAGTCCTACCCCCACTTGCTATCCGGACCGCACCTCGTCCACACCTCTCTCTATCACCTCTCCGCCGGCCGGACACCTCCTTGATATGTCTGAAAAGAGTTCCAGGAGGGGGTGCCTGCCGGCATTTTCACTTTCTACCCTTACTCTGTCCGTGTCTATGGCTCGCCGGTTGGTTACCATAGGGCAGATAGGCACGGGCCTTTGACTCAACTCTCCTCATTTCTCTTTCCTAGATCTGCCCATTCGATTTCTCCCAGGCTCACTTCTTCCCCTAACCAGGGTTGTTGTGTTCTTGGGGGGGGCTCTTGACCTTTTACCGTTTCTCTGTCTGGTTCTTGTTGCTGGAACGACCGCTGCTCCCACCTTTGCCCGCCTTCCTCGAACCCCTGCTGACCGGATGCAAGTGCTGCACTACAGACACCATACAGATTACTACAAACAGACGGCACGGAGAGATCCGCTGCCACCCGGCGCCCCGTCGTCACTACGTCTTGAAGGATGTCCCCAGCCTTCACAACACTTCCTCTGAGACCACTTCACCTGCAGAAGACATGTCTTAACCAAAGACTGGGCCGATTTATCGGAGCCTCTCTATAAATGTTGCAGTTCTGCAACCGGTAACCGTCGTAAGGTTACGAACACCCCATACCATACCATACCGTCCTACCCCGATGCATGTTGCGAGTGGGCTGTCGGACAATCTGGGAGCACTTTTGAGAGAACTTCCATGTAGAGAATGCAGAACATGTCCAATTCGACTAATCCGATCAGGGAACTGCCCCACGCCTTCCAGATGGCGGACCTGTCAGTGCGCCTGTTCGAGGGCCTCTTCGCAGTCCTCACTAACGGCTTCACGATGCTCATCATCGCTAAGCACGAGTTCCTCCACACCAACACCAACCTGCTGGTTGCGAACCTTGCGGCTGGTGACCTATTTTCCGGCTTCAGCCCCATCTTCCTCATCCTGCACTACAACTGGCAGACACAGCCCAGCGTCTGGGTGAAGCTCTGCGCAGCTGAGATCTACCTGAATTTGGTCAGCGTCGCCATCAACATCCAAACAATCGCCTTGGTGTCGGTCGACCGCTTCGTCTACATCAACTTCCCGCTCCGCTACCATTCGCTTGTTCGCAAGTGGATCATCGTCACCGCTATTGTGCTGATGTGGACCTGGATCCTGTTCATCCTCTCCACCTTCACCGCCCTTGGGACGACCACCATCATGGAGCGCTTCCTTTGTCGCACGGATAACATCTTCGTGTACGCAGGTCTGCTCCGCTATGTCCTGAATTCGCAGTTGGTCTTTTTCTCCGCCGTCATCATACTGCTGTATTCGAGGATTGGCTGCATTGCGTATAAACAGGCACAGCTAATGAAGGTTAGGATGGTAGTTATATATAACAACTGCATAGGGATGGTACTTAACTACTGGTTTTCTTTACCAATCCATGCAATGTTCGAAAGGAGAGGGAGGAGGTGATGGTGGGGTGGGAGGTGGGGCGGGGCAAAAGCCATGTTCAGATTGATTTTCAGGCTATAATATTGGTCACATTTTATCAATATTTTTAAAGTTGTAAAGTCCGATGAAAGCATAAATTTGTCTTAAACTCAAAACACTTAATTAGATGTTGGTTGTTGTGTGGAGTTTTACGTCCTGGCAACATCTAAGGTCATATCAGGACGGACTTAATTAGATTTGTTTCTACATATGTAAATTAGACACTGGTGTACTTATTAAGTTGCTGCATAGAAGTGGATAGTAAGTGACTTTAATAGAACCTATAACTGCTTAAGCAGGGATGATAGTAGTTTCAGGCACACAAAAAGCGGAAATCAAGCCGAGATTATTATCCCGACCTCAAATTTCCATTAACACATATATCAAAAATGCCCCCAGGCTGTGAAAAATCCCCACGGAAATCCACTTGAATACAAAAAAAATATCATCCCTGCTATGGTGTCTAAAGCTTGACGTGCACACCAAATTAATTTGGCGTGCTTTCACTTCAAATATCTTCAAATTTTGTCATTAAAAAAAAGGTTTGTCAAAATATAGTAATGTAGATTATAACGATCAATCTGATATATTTATCTCAGGAAATGACATAAACTGACTATGCAACTTTAATTTTTGGATCAGGGGAGGGGGGGGGGTAGGGGATAGGGTCTAACGTTGTTAAGATTGTAAAGAAACCAAAAACATTTATATTTATTGACCTCCCATAACTAAAGTTTTATTTCATAATTTATTTGAATAGTGCGAGTAGAGTATGTGTGACGGGGCAAGAGAATGGCACCGTTTAGCTTGAAACACTGGACGCAGTGGCCAAATCGATTGAGTGCAGGCTTCCCGTATGGAAGGTCGGGAGTTCCACTCCCGGTCGAGTTGTCCCTCCCCCCATAACAGAAAATCTCATGTTAAGTTTAAGCGCAAATAACGTGACGTGTTTTAGTGTGTAACCTCCCTGAAATTGCTGGAAATGGCATTTCAGGGCCTCTACATTTTCACAAATTTCCTGGGGGTGGGTGGGTGGGTGGGGGGGGTATACCCCCAGACCTCGCTCGTGCCTCGCGCCTTCGGGAGTCATTCATTCCAAGAATGTATCTCGAAATCCTTCCAAAATAATCCTCGCCACGGCTTTGACGCCGAAGCATTGGTTTTTAGGATGTGTAGTTTTTCGTTGTTACTTTTAAAAAAAAAAATTTAAACAAAACTCAGCACTATCTCACAACCCACAAACAAAAAATCCTAACTACGGCCCTGACACCTAAGCATGGGTTTCCGGACAGTTTTTTTAGTTTGTTGTTGTTTTTTTTGTTTTTTTTTCTTACAGAACGCAGCAGTTCCTGAGGCGAGTGGAATCACAAAGCGGGAGAACAAGGTGACCAAGATGATGGGGCTGGTACTCGGTGTGTACTTCGCATGTTACCTGCCGCAGTACGCCGTGATCGTTGCCGTCGCGCAATTCAGGAGCCCACCACTCTGGCTCGACATGCTTGAGCGGGTCAGTCTCACTTTACTGTTTACCGCCATCGGCGTCAGTTTTTGCCGTTGTGCTCTGGTGTCGTCTGCTTGAACTGTACATTTTTACCAAATTTGAATGGATTATATTTACATGTTTCCTTTACACACACACACTTAAAATGTAAAGCCAAGTAAAAAATAATATAGTATATAAATATGTATAAATATATGCATAAGTATATGTATAAATATATGGATAAGTGTATGTATACATATGTGTATGTATAAAAATGTGTATAAATATGTGTATGTATAAATATGTGTAAAATGTTTAAATATATGTATAAATATATGTATGGGGCTGGCGCTCGCCGTGTGCTTCACCTGTTGCAGTTATATATATATATATATATATATATATATATATATATATATATATATATATACATACATATATATATATATATAATATGGTAGACTATGCAACTTGAATGGAATCCCACCTTTATCCGTTTGCAGGTTGGTGCTTGGATCTGGTGGGTTAACTCGTGGCTGAACCCTTTCATCTACGCGTGGAAAAGTCGCGACATTAACCGTGCCTTCAGACTGCAATTAGGCCTGAAAACGAACCAAGTCAGTACACAGTAGGCCTACGGATAGTCCAGGCTCAGAAAGTGACAGCATTTCAAAACCATCAGACTATGCAATTTAAAATTGTCACCCACGATTTCATGATAGTGCTATAGTTTGCTGTTCTGATTAGTATCCTATTGCACTGGATCTCTCCCCGTGGGTTAAAAAAAAAAAAAGTGTATAGTCACACTGGTGCGTTCAGATTAGAATTGGGACTTGTACATGTGAACTTTTGTCCAATCCTATAGGCTTGCAGCTGGGATTACGTACTGAACCAGCGCGCGCTCGTTCAGTCTTCCTCACTGCTGCACTCATTATGCTAATGCACAGTGGCGACATCTGTGAAAACAAAGGCCGGTGTCGCAGTTTCAGCGCCCGGTCAGTTTCATGCGCATGCGTCAAAATCTAACATCATCGTCACTAACCTTATAAATTTAATATAATGTTTTTGGTAAAGATGTTTTCTACAAGTGTACAAAGCGATTTGTTTCTAGGTGGTGTGCTTTTTAGAGATATATCACTTTTCCTGTATTTTCTGTATGAAGATTGCTAGCGACCATTGACAATGCCTTGAGTTTGACGGTACGCGCAGTGCAAAACCTTAGTTTTATTCAAAATTAATACAAATCAAGAACCCTAACCTAATAAATTTAATACAGTCTTTTTGGTAAAGATGTTTTCTATATGTGTACCAAGCGATTTGTTAATAGGTGGTGTAGTTTTAGAGATATTTCACTTTTGCTGTATTTTCTGTACGAAGATTGCTCACGACCATTGACAATGCCTTGAGTTTGAGTCTATACGGGCCGTGGAAAAGGACCGGTGTGGCCGTCTCAGCTGCCACAAGGCTGATTTGCCAAATGTCGTTTCTGCGCATGCGCGGATCTCAAAGGCCGTAATCGATTAACACGACCCTGGCGACTCGGGTCATCCGAGTCGTCAGAATTTCAAATCGAACACCGCGAGTGGAGTCGACAAAAACACGTTCCGTGTGCAAAACGATCCTATTTTGCTGTACTTATATTTGTTATTAAAACAAATAATTAGGTTTTAGATTAAGCCACCATTTTTTCCACCCCGAGCGTGCAGAAGCTTATTCGGTTATTCGACCCGAGTCTGCAGGTTATTCGTCACTCGAATCCGCGCATGCGCAGAAACGACATTTGGCAAATCAGCCTTGTGGCAGCTGAGACGGCCACACCGGGCGCTGAAACTGCGACACCGGAGAAGCAGGCTATGGATGTGGTGGAGACATAACCATGGTTCCATGCCTGTCAAGTGACATGGTTAAATGGGTACCTTTATGTTTAACAAACGATAGGATAGTATTTTTTTTAAATAAATGATGTGGACAAAAGACGGGTCCGACAAATTGTCCATGTATTTCAAAGAACTGTCATATCGTAGAGAGTATAAATATTGTGTGCAGAAAGACTACACTTGTGCTTTTTTACATCACCAGATATAGACCACTGAGATGACAAACGAATTCCGAATGTAATGGTTGAATGACGTCATGGGTGCGATTCCCTCATTACATGACCTAATGTTGTTCCCAACATGACCAAATATGGTTCCCCACAGACCTAGGAAGCCTTAGCTTCCTCAAGTCTTTGCGACAGTGATGGGTAACCAAGCTAAGGGAACCCCCCTTTCAGTTGCACTGACACACTAGCCATCGTGGACACTCATGACCTCAGCACTCTCCCTCGACATATTCAGTTACACAAAATGAAAAGGTGTGCTTGGAGAGTATTTATCGGAATACAGTTCCAGTCTCAGCACCTTATGAAAACTAAAATGGAGAAAAAAGAGTTAATAATGCACGCTGGCTTAAGTTAAAGGCCACATTTCACGTACTTAATAGTTTGACTAAAGGTTACAGGAGGCAATGTTTGTGTATTGTAATTGAGAATATTTAGCAGTGTGTTGTATCTGCAACAAAAAGTATCATTGCCCCTTACTTATTTAGCAGAATAAAATACCAAAAAAAATCATTCGGCAAAAAAGAAAATTGGCGATGGTCCTTTAGAAATAAAAGTCAGGGTCGGGCGGGCTGTTTTTATTTTTTACATTGATGTAACACGTAACCAGACGCGATGACCAAATGAGTTGAGCATCCGCCTCCCGTTCTGGTAGGTCATGGGATTCAAATTCCTGGGTTCGAACCCTGGCCAAGTCGAACCAATGACTTAAAAAATTGATACGAAAGTTCAATTACTGCTAGCCTGACACATTTTGAAGTTTTTGGAAAAAATATATATAAATCAGGGGCGGAGGAATTTTCCAGACACGGGAGGAGACGATCACCAATTTGTATTTTTTATTTGGCTTTATGACAGCGCACTCCATATAAAAAACTGTAACAAGAACTGGCTTTAGCCTTTTTCTACAGAGCTAATTTACTACAGCATCACAAACGTGTAAAATGCTCCCAAAATATATTGTTAAAAACACACAAATTCTCATGTTATGGTTCAGTGGATTCGTTTAATAATATTTTAGTAGGCCTCTAATTCAATAAAATTATTGTGATTAATTGTGAGAAGCATTTGATTACTGTGAAGTCGACAAAAAAGATCAGCCAATACACGATTTCCGCGACGCATCCGCATACAGAGCGTAATCCAGACTGGACTTGTGGGTCACAGAGTCTGTGGAGAGGCAATTGAGGCTCTGCTAACACTGGCTTCATATTGGGCAACTGACACGGTCATCTTGGAACAAATGTGGATTTATAGAGAAAACATACTTACCATTTTAAAATCTTTTTTTGATAATTATAGCTGTATCCTATTGATTGATTGATTGAAAAGCTTAATCGTCAGTGTAAAACAACACAGTGACAAACTGCTGACCCACAACACCAGTGTCGTTGCCTATCACCAGGTGTTGTACTAGTTGTGGAAATCATGTATTAGATAAGCGAAAGCTCACTTTTAAATTGTTGTGACTTAAATATAGGCCTATGGTAAATTTATTTGGTAGTTTTCTTCAAATATGATAGTGCACGATAGTTAGTATGAATTCTACACCAAAGCACAATCAGGTTGTCTAGATGACTGTTCTATTATCCAGGACATTCAATATATATATATATATATATATATATATATATATAATATATATATATATATATATATATATGTATATATATATACACACAGATGAACCTCTCAATCCAACAGACTAATAGGGGGGAGCAGTTGTCCGTTAAAGCCGTTTGTCCGTTGCAGCGACGAAATTGCTTTATCTATAGGTGCCATAGTGATAATATGGAAAACAGGGGACCAAACACATAAACATGTCACAAGTTGGTACCCGTCCTAATATAACCTAAGATGTTACTAGGACATAAACGCTTACTCAAGTAAGGTACTTATGTGGACTGTTGGAAACTAGCCAAAGTAACACCGCTCCACAAGGATTGTGTCCGTTGGATCCGGAATCCGTTGCATCGGTGTCCGTTGGATCGAGGTTCATCTGTATAGGCGAACAGGTCTGATTTGGCGCGCAGGCCGGTGTCGTGGTTTGAAAGCCAGGTCAGATTGGGTGCCCGGCCGTGGCTTCTGCGCATGCGCGGATTTTAAGAGCGTCGTCTGCGCATGCGTCAAATTCTCCCCAGTTTCAAACACCCGTGACTGTCGGTGGCAGGAGTGTGGGAGTGTACCTGTGGGAGTGTCCCTCTCAACAAATCCCATTAAAAGACTAGGAATGCTGCTTTTTTCATCAATGCTTAACAATTACACTTTATGACATTTTAGGATGGCAATATCTTGTGATTCTCTGCAGCGATTAAACTGTTATGAATATATGAACTATTTATCATTTATTCAGTCTTGTTGCAGTTTTCAAAGAAAATACCACGCAATTTAATTACTGTTATGAATATGTGATATGGGTCTTTCAGATGCTGTTGGGAGTTCATTCCAAGTTCCTTTGTCAAAACAACAAACAACAAATAACAAATAAGTGTCCACTGGCAGGGTGCTCAAACTGGCCGGGCACTCAAACTCCGACATGCTGCAGTTTGCAGGGCCTCCGAAAATCCGCGCATGCGCAGAAGCCACGGCCGGGCACCCAATCTGACCTGGCTTTCAAACCACGACACCGGCTTCGTGCTGCTGTGTAAGCGATCGTGACGCCGACTAGCGGAGAATTGAAACAATATATAACAGAACGGGGGCCTGGCTTAGGTGGCGCCGACTAGCGTAAATACCATGTACCTGCAATCCTGGAGATACGCATAGTCTGATAAAAAAAAGCATCAACATTTCAAGTCCAAAGCAATTATATAGATTTTATTCTACATATCTAACTTAGATATTGATGCGCTTAGTAAGCATTTGTTGCTGCATAGAAGGTCAATTTAATAGAACCTGTTATTGCATAAGACTATGGCGTGCTTGCCAAAATTAATTTACCATGTTGTCACTCCAAATATCTCCAATTTAGCTATTTAAACTGAAAGTTATCTCAAGCTAAGGTAAAGTAGATTATATTGATCAACCCAATGTATTTATCTCAGAAAATGGCAGAAATTCAAAACCATCGGACTATGCAACTTTGATGCGCGAAAAGGAAGAGAGGAAGGCGGGGGTGGAAAATAAGGTGTTTTTATTTACGCCTCACAGACAGAGCATACAGAGTAAGGGAGCAACAAGAGTAAATAAGGAATAAGCTGAGGAAGGTAAGGAAGCTCATGAGGAGCGGAGTAATGAATAAAAGCAATACAGGAGGAGCAGTGAAGAAATGTACATGATAAATAAAGTAATAAAGTTCAGGCAGAGTAAAAAAGTCTGTAGGTGTTCTGTGAGGGGGTGCCTAGGAGCCCTCCACCGGTGGAAGAGAAAAGTGTATGAAGAGTGTAGGGTGGGTGGGTGGTAGAAAAAGGGCAGAGAGCTGGGAGACGGCAGGAGGGCGAGTGCCTGAGGGAGGCCGGCGGGCGACCTTATAAGGGGAGAGGGACGGGCGACAGCAGGTGAGGTGTGAATGCTGCCGGCCCGGGGGAGGGCGAGGGGTGGCGAGCAGCGGGCGTCGGGTGAGGCGCAAGTGCTGCGCGACACGGGGGGCGGGGGCGGGGGAGGGGTGGTGGCGCGCCGCGCCGTCTGCCGAGGTGAGAAAGCAGCGCGACAGCGCGGGGCGGGGGAGGGTCTCTTCCTCTCCTCGCATCAAACGCAATGCTTCGTATTACGACCGATGTGCGAAAAGGAAGAGAGGAAGGCGGGGGTGGAAAATAAGGCGTTTTTATTTACGCCTCACAGACAGAGCATACAGAGCATACAGAGTAAGGGAGCAACAAGAGTAAATAAGGAATAAGCTGAGGAAGGTAAGGAAGCTCATGAGGAGCGGAGTAATGAATAAAAGCAATACAGGAGGAGCAGTGAAGAAATGTACATGATAAATAAAGTAATAAAGTTCAGGCAGAGTAAAAAAGTCTGTAGGTGTTCTGTGAGGGGGTGCCGAGGAGCCCTCCACCAAAAAAGGCGGAGAGGGCTCGCGGCGCGCCCGAGGGGGCGAGGCGGCGGATGCGGGCAGAGAGGCGGACCGCATCAGGGGTCAGGTTCCCTCTGGGGGCGGCGAGCGTCCGGGGCCTGCGTCGACATGGAGCGGGCGGCCAAAAGGGAGGAGGCCCGCTCCTTGGCGGGATCCGGTGAGGAGGTCCGACGAGGGTCGAGCAGGGGGGCAGCGAAGTCCTCAGGGCTGGCTGGGGTGGTGGTCGGGGTCTGGGCGGGAGGGTTGTTGAAGGCGGTGTCGTGAGGGTCGGCGGCAGAGGGTTCCTCGTAAGGCTGGGCTGGGATGTTGTCCGAGGCGTGAGGCCCGAGGTGATGATCCCCGGCTGGGACTGGGCGGCGCTGCGATCGGTGGTCGCTGGGAGGTTGTCGGTGGAGGTCGCGGGGCTGTCGGCAGTGGTGAGGGTGAGGCGCCGGGAAGGGCCCCCCGGGCCGGCCGGGGGGAGGCCGGCGGATCAAAAATCCGCCGAGGTGGGGGAGGTCTGGTGCTCACGGGCTTGTTTTGTCATGCAATCGGCGTGGGCTCGCCGTGGGCCTCCCCGATCGCACGAGGTGGGGTCGCGGTTCCAGGCCGGGCAGGGGGCCCCGTGGGTGTGCCTGTCGTAAGTGACGCGGGCGTCGGCTTGGACTCGGGGGAAGTGTGGGCCTCGGTGGAGAGGGTCGAGTGGGAAGGCGGGGGTGCTGGCGGCTTGGTGGTCGGGCATGGCGATACACTCGACTCTCAGGAGGTTAATGGCTACTGGGTCATGCCACCCGTGGGGGAGTCGACCGTCCGCGATCCAGGTGAATACGGTCTCTGAGTACCGACGGACGGTCGCCCAGGGGTAGATGAGGTTGTCCCGGGAGACTGTGAGGTGGTGGTGGTGTAGTCCCTGGGCGGTGTGGGCGGGGAAATCGGGATGGTTGATGAGGGTGAGAAGGGCGAGGGCGTATTCGTCCTTCGTTGGCTCGCCCCTCTTCACCGGGGTTCTTTCCGGCCCCCTCTGTACCAGGTCGGATGGAAATATATAATCGACTGGGACACCCTGGCGCTTCACGGCGCGTCACGCCTCGGCGGAGGCCAAGATGTCCCGGACGGCGTCGGCCGCAGAGGCGGGGCTGTGTCGGGTGGGTTCTTCTTGGTAGGCCCGCGACGCGGTGGGCGCGGCTTGTGTAGCGAGGTGGCGGTACCTCTCGTACTCCGGGTGCGCCGCCCCGGGGAGGCTCGCCTGAGGCGGCGGCGGGGGGCGGGCTGCAGCGGTGGTGCGCACCCGAGGCGGCGGGGCGGGCGGTCTCCAGGGCGTCCATCCGGGCGTGAATGTTGGCTGCAGTTTGGCGCACCTCGGCGGAGGTCTGGCGTTGCTCAAGCTGGATGAGCTGGAGTGCCTCCAGTATTGCCGAGATCTCGGTGCCCGAGGTGCGGTCCGAGGGCGCCGCGGGGGCCGCCGGGGCGGGGGCCGGGGTCTCGTCCCGCCGGGGCGTTGAAGATGGCCCCGGGGTGCGGGGGGCGGGCCGGGAGCCCTTCCGTCCTCGTCCCTTCCCTCGAGGCATGGTGTAGGTTGAGTGGAGCAGCAATCCGAGGTGGACCCAAACAGTAGAAAAAGGGCAGAGAGCTGGGAGACGGCAGGAGGGCGAGTGTCTGAGGGAGGCCGGCGGGCGACCTTATAAGGGGAGAGGGACGGGCGACAGCAGGTGAGGTGTGAATGCTGCCAGCCCGGGGGAGGGCGAGGGGTGTCGAGCAGCGGGCGTCGGGTGAGGCGCGAGTGCTGCGCGACACGGGGGGCGGGGGAGGTGGCGGCGTGCCGCGCCGTCTGCCGAGGTGAGAAAGCAGCGCGACAGCGCGGGGCGGGGGGAGGGTCTCTTCCTCTCCTCGCATCAAACGCAATGCTTCGCATTACGACCAAGTTGCATGGTCTGATGGCGTTTGAATTGTTTTATTATTTTTGAGATAAAGAGTTCAGGTTGACCATTATAACCTAATAGTCACTAGTATCGAGTAACTTTGAAGAAAAATTGCTAATTTTGGAACAATTTGAGCCAAAAGAACCTAAAATACCTTCGACAAGCTTGCCAAAAGTCTTGTGGCAATGACACATATGGTCATCTCACGATGGCCATGTGATGTGAGCTGACCTACTAATTTCTAGGTAGTCTGGTCTCCTACTATTTTCCACTGGCTAAGTCAGGTTCATCCAGCTGGTAAGACTCATCTTACGCCATCAAACATCCACTGTGTCCTGGAACCTGACTAAAGCCATATATGCTACTGGTAATGAAGGCAAGACTAGTCAAGTCACGAGATTGACCTAATTGGTTCATGGGTTTGCTGTCTGATGGCTTTCTCAAAGTAGGTGTACCCAGGAATTAGGTAGTAAATTCATTGATTATTCTATGTATGCTGTCCCAAATCACTGGTTAATGCACTAACATCTAAAGCTGGGTATATATAATCAAATGTAGATAAGTGTTTTGGTTTTGACAAATATATATTTCGTCATGAAAAACAACTACTTACATTTGATCCTATATACCCAAATTAGATACTGCTGCATTAGCTAATGATTTGGGAGAGCATATACAGAATAACCTATGAATTTATAACCTCACCCCTTTGGACATTCACTTTGAAACACCCATTATGCAGGGTGGCCATTAACCAATCTCATGACCTCATTAGCCTCCCTCTCCACACAAAGTAGGCCTACTGTGCAGGGCCATAGAGGGGAAGGGGAAATGAGGTGGATGTTGCCCCTCCCCTCCATGTTGGATATTCAATGCTGTTTGGTCAATTCTATTTAAAAAAATATCAATTTGGGTAATTTAAATTTTGAAAATTTTACATTTGTCAATTAAAATTGCATCTGCCACCAGGACTATGTATGGTATGAGACATGGATGACATAATGGTAAATAATAACCAATAATATCTACATGAGAAATGCAAGCAGTACGCATATCCTTGGTGGTCTAAATGTATGTGAGGATGCACACACATGTGTTTTGCACGCATCCGTTTGAAATTTATCAGTTACACTGTATATAAACGTAAAAAGTTGTTTTGTTATTGAATGTAAAAAGGAGTGAACCAGATGGAGTGAGATATGTGCATTTGAACGTTTTTGACTTTCAGCTCTTTTGTATTAGCTAATGCAGCAGCCATTCCATGCTGGCCACATCAGCCGGGCCTGAGCAATAATAGTTTGATGGGATCCACCGCAAATACACAGGTTTCCAGTTTTAATGCTATGATGGCAGCATCTGTTCTGGTTATGCCTATGCGTTATCATTTGGATGGGATCTGTCACTCCACGGTTGCCTACACTGGTATACAAGTATATACTGACTTTATACATATATATCACATAGAGAATCCTCCAATATGGCTGTAATAATTTTGTTGTAATAAATTATACTCATCGGTATATAAACCTGAGTATGTTTTTGTTTGATTCCCAGTGTAGTCCAATGAGGCAATAAACTAACTCTTAATTTAATGTGTGAATGACATCACGGATTGGGATTCCCTCATCACATTACATAATCTGGTTCCCCAAATTACCAAATAGGCCTATGGTTACCCACAGACAAAGGGAGCAACCACTTTAGGTTGCACACTAGCCATTTGTAGAAACTGGCTTCAGCACTCTCCCGCCACATATTAGGTTACACAAACTGAAAAACTGTCAGATATGTAACTTTGTCTTATTCCAAACAAATAAAGACTTCTGTTGTTACCTTATCACGTCTCCAATGAAAGTGAGATTGCAGTGAGTTTCTAATGCACAAGAACTTGGCACCGTTTGATAAGAGTTCTTAGAACAAAAACAAAAACAAATTAACACAAAACCAACAGCTTATTCAAGAATTATTCAGTAAAAGTGTCGGCAAGACTTTATGATCACCCACATTGGTTATTTTAACATAATTCATAGAGCCTTGCAAAATTCAAGATGCTATATACCTATTTTATATGACATCAGCATGGGTATTTAGGTCAGTGCGCGCGCTGCTTGGCTGCAGGATGACACACTGTCACACTGCAAACTCAATGGCTATGAGCAATTTTCATACAGAAAAAGTGAAATAGCTCTAAAACCACACCACCTAGAAACAAATCGCTTGGAACACATATAGAAAATGTATTCAACAACGAGATTATATTAAATTTATATCGTTAGGCTTCTGTATTTCTATTAATTTTGAATAAAATTGACATTTTGAAATGTGTGTATTGGCAAACTCAATGCATTGTCAATGGCTGTGAGCGATCTTCATACAGAAAAAGTGAAATATTTCTAAAACCACACCACCTAGAAACAAACCGATTGGAAAACATATAGAAAACATATCTAATGAAAAGATTATATTAAATATATACGGTTATGGTTCTGCATTTCTATTAATTTTGAATAAAAATAAACGTTTTGCACTGTGTGTACCGGCAAACTCAATGGCAGTGTGCATTCGTTCTGCAGCCAAGGTGTGCGCGCATACACAATGTTTGTAAACATTGAAAGGGGTCTATAGGAATCCTGATGCAGGCTTCGGTATATCATACAAAATCAACAATGGATAAGTAAAGTAAAGATTAATATTAATAAAGTTGATATAATTCTAAGACAGCACTTTCAACTTCAAGGCTGATTAAGTAAGTGAATTTGTAAGTAAATAAGTATGTAAACACGGCCAAAAAAAAATCGTCCTTTTGAAATAAAAATCAGGGTCGGGCAGGCTGTTTTTATTTTTATTTTTGACGTAGACATAATACGTAACCAAACGCAATGGCCAAATGAATTGAGCGTACCCCTCCCGTTCTGGTAGGTCGTGGAATTCAAACTCCTGGGTTCGAACTCTGGCTGAGTCAAACCAATGGCATAAAAATTGATAACAAGTTGAATTGCTGCTAGCCCGACGCATTTTTAACAGTTTTTAAACAAATATTTTAACTTATTAATTCAGGGGAGGGCGACTTTTCAGGCACGAGCGGAGACAATCGCCAATTTTTTATTTTATTTGGCCTAAGTAAGTAAATTAGGAAGACCTTCAGCTGCTACCACATTGCACAAAGCTAGAATGGTCACCAACATTAGAGCGCATCAATCTCTTGAGGCCTGTGACTTTTCAAGTGGTTGTTCAGATGATGCTGGCGAGAAAAGCCTTTGGAACAATTCGGACAAACATATGGCTTCTCTCCTGTATGAGTCACCATGTGGGTCTTGAGACTGAATGACAATCGGAACCGCTTCCCACAGTCGGAGCAAATGTAGGGCTTTTCACCCGTGTGAATCCGCAAATGCTTTGTCAGACAACCCATCTCCGCAAACCCTCGACCACAGTCTGTGCACTTGTAGGGTTTTTCGCCTGTATGTGTAAGCATATGCTTTGTCAAATTGCCCTGTTCAGAAAACTGCTTGCCACACTGAGAACACATGTATGGCTTCTCCCCAGTGTGGATACGCATGTGAGTCGTGAGGCTGCTGGATATACTGAACCTCTTGCCACATTCCGAACAGACGTGTGGCTTTTCTCCCGTGTGAGTCATCATGTGTGTCTTTAGGTCATGTGGCTGATAGAATCCCTTACCACATTCCGCACACAGGTGGGGCCTCTCACCTGTGTGTGTCATCAAATGTCTTTTCAGGTTGCCTAACTGGAGGAATCCCTTACCGCATTCTGAGCACACATGCGGTTTCTCCCCTGTGTGAATCATCATGTGTGCCTTGAGGGTGCTTGACAGGATAAACTCCTTACCACAATGAGGGCACCGATAGTTCTTCTCTCCTGTGTGCGACTTCATGTGGTACATTAGGCCTTTGAAGTGACTGAATCCCTTACCGCACTCAGAACAGAAGTGGGTCTTTTCACCTTTGTGTGTGGTCATGTGCAGATTTAGATCGCTATTCTGTCGAAACGCCTTGCCACATTCGCTACATACATGAGGTCTTTCATTTGTATGGATCATTATGTGCTTCTTCAAGTTGCCTGAACGATTAAACTGCACACCACACTGCGGGCATGGATATGTCCTCTCTCCCGTGTGAATCACCATGTGTGTCTTGAGGCCTCCCAACTGACTGAAACCTTTGTTGCATACAGAACACACGTGATGCTTTTCTCCCCGGTGAGTTTTGATGTGATAGTTAAGCCCACTTGAATGAGTGAATCTCTTACCACACTCAGGGCACACATGTGACTTGACACCAGTATGCGTCAGCATATGGGACGCAAGGTATTTCTCATTCTTGAATCTTTTACTACAATGGGAACATGGAGATGGCTTTAAATCGTTAACTGTGTGCATTGAGTGAAGGTCGTAGGTCACCATTGGTGGAGTGATGGTAAGTATGTCAATATTACAGCCTTTATCTAGCAAATCTGAAACACTTGTTACTTTTTTACTGCGATCATCTCTAGATTTAAATGAATTTTTTTCTCTGTGGGTCCACATGTGTGTGTTCAGTGCACCTAATTTACTGTATCCTTTACCACAGACGGTACATGTGTGAAGTTTCTTCCTCGAGTGGCAAGTCGCATGTGTTTTAAGGTTGCGCAACTGACTAAATCCCTTACCACAGTCAGAACACGTGTAAGCATTCCCTTCTCTGTGCGGCTCTTTTTTTATACTTATACTTATAGTTCCAGTTATTTCGGATGGGTGATTGCTAGTACTACTACTAGCTAAAGTAGATCCTGGTTCTGTTGGAAGTTCCCCTATACTTGCTTGCACTTCCTTCTTGATTTCTGGGGCTTTTCCACTGTGCACTTTAAGTAAATCAAAGGGATCCTTGATCATGCTTGTGTATAGTTCCTGCACCAGTTTTCTTCCAGCGTCCTTTCTCTCGTGAATTAGTCCACTGTGTTCATCATCACAGTTACTTTCTGATGGTAAACAACAATCCTTGAAACTCACCTCTTCTGTTAGTTGCTGCTTTTCGATCTCATGACTAAGCACAATTTCAATTGCTCTTTTCATGTCTAAATTTCTTTCGGTAGACAATTTGTTTTTTACACTGATGTCATGTAATCCAATAATAAAAATGTCACATAAAACAGTATTCAGAAATATCCCAAAGTCACATGTCTCAGCCAGTTCTCTTAACTGAGCTACATACTGGCTTACTGTCTGTGCTTCTCTTTGCCTACAGTTGTAAAACAAGGATCTTGCTTCAATTTTAATTGGCTTAGGCATTAGATGGTCCTTGATCAACTTGCAAAGTTCGACATAGTTGCTTTTAATGTAGTCATCCCAGTCCTCTACATCCTTCAATCCATTAACATCCTTCGGAGATGGTACGGTTGCCATTGTGCCAAATGTTTTCTGGTTTCCTCTGAAGAATATATTTATATCATCCTTGTGTTATTGGTATTCCCTTTTTGAAGGCATAACTCTGAAACACGCTCACATGGAAGATTCTTCTTGAAGATTTATACTGCCTATTATGGATACGTCTGAAATGACTTGTTTTCACCATTAGACAGTTTGTCGATAGAAAGTCGATAGAAGGGGGTAAATTTAATTTGACCCTGGTCTATCCTTCTGATATCAAGCCATGCAATTCTTCGCAAATTCCCTTAAACATTCAGTTCCCCATCTGTGAATAACCTGCAGTAAAGAAAGTTACAATTAGTACTGAGAATTAAAACATTAAATGCATCATTACCAACCAAATAAGAGAGTGGCTATGTGAAATGTACTACATATATAATTCAAAGGCTATAAATATTTTGCATGAATATTCTTTTTAAAGGCCTGAGATGATATTAAACAAGAACGGCGTTATTTGCATCCTGGAATACATGTCGTTATAGGAATAGTAACATAACTAATATAACCTTATTTATTCACAATTATTCTGATCGCATATGAGTCTGACTACACATAGTTTGTATATTTTGAAAATAACCTGTTTTTGGGGTCGAGCTATGTAGGGTCCAATCAAGGATATGTGGCCTCTGTTTGACTATTAGTTATATTATTACTATATTATTATTAGCA
Organism: Branchipolynoe longqiensis; assembly: GCA_030323885.1. Lineage (NCBI taxonomy): Eukaryota > Metazoa > Annelida > Polychaeta > Phyllodocida > Polynoidae > Branchipolynoe > Branchipolynoe longqiensis. Next base: position 28,439,999 of record CM059201.1, on the reverse strand, counting down.
TTACTATTAAGGTCATTCAGCAATAATGACTCTTCATCTGTTATACTTATACAAGTTATAGTGATGTAGGTTGGAGAAAATTCACATCTACATCTACAAAATGAAACTGAAATTAAACGCATCATCGCATGGGTCATAAATAATAGAGCGCTATAAAGTGGTTCACTGCATTATAGGTACACATGGAAATGGTCACAAAGCAATGGTTATTTTGACTAATAATGAACATGAAGGCCTTTACCTATGGATAATTTGAGCTCCAATCCAGTAGGTAAGGAATTCTTTGCACATGACCATTAGGCAGTGAATCCTATGATTGTTCTTAGCAATTCTGAATGCCATACAATTGATATTTCTAGAGAATTATTATTCTGTTACAGAATTGCGAGGTAAGAAATACATATATTAAAATAGGGTGGGCATCTCAGGCATCTGCGATATCGGTAGTCCCATAAACGATGGATACCTAGCTCTCCACCGGCCAGTCCCCAAGAATTATATTATGGCAGTTGCTATTCGTACGGCGGCCGTACGAATAGATCGGTGTCTATTCGTACGGCAGTAGTCACGTGACGTAGCTTGACCCAGATCTTCCTGTCCCCCCTCTCTCCCCTCCTGTACCCGTCCCCTCCTTCTCTCCCCCTCCCATTTCACCTAATTTGTGCCATCGCCGAACGAATAGAATTTCAGCTATTCATACGGAGTGCCGTACGAATGGCCACTGTTATATTTATAAAATTGGGGATGTGGAGGGTGATGTATTTTAAAATAATTGAATGTTTATTTATATAAATTATTATACTTTATATCCGACAAATTCTAAGGTATGCGTGATTTATATGCATAAGAACACCTAGATAAAAGATTCGCCCCGTACTTCCAGTACCTGTACTTTCAAGTACGGGGTGAATCTTTTATCAAAAGAACACCTAGATAAAAGATGCAAGTAGGGGGTGAATCTTTTATCTAAAGAACACCAAGTCATCGTCGGCTTAAATAATAATAGTATAATACCTCTCAATTCGCTTATTATCGCTCCGTGCCAAGTTTGCCTTCTAGTGCAGATGGAAAGAATTAACCTTCAAGATAACCTTTTAATTGTGTACCCACCTGTTCCATGTCATTGGCAGTTTCCTCCTTGCAAATATGGCAGATTACATTAATTAAATTAGATAATTAACCGGAACTAATTGTTCGTGTTTACATGAAGAAATACCACTAACCAATCGTGTGCGGTTCCCACTTCTGTCACCAGGTGGCAGCAATTGACGTCGGGTGTCAGTACATTTCGTGGCCGCGAGGTGCCGCCATCAGACTGGGGTGGGTTTTTTTTGGTGATGGGTGTATTTATGTTGCCCATAACGATTAAGTCTAATGACTTGTTTTCTCCGCTAAACAGTAATAGTCTTGTGACGCCCCTTCTTTTTTTAATCACTTTCAGTTATTGTGTAGGTAAATACTGCATGCATTCTTTCTCTGTTTGTAAGCATTCTCCCACATCCCCAAAACCTCTGTGAGTTTGTTCTTTCTACAATTGGATAATTGTTTGGTTACCAATAGTTCATTTCTTTGAATGTCTTCACCTTGTTGTGTTAGTGGTCATTAGGTTTTGATTTTAAGTTTAAAGTTTACCTTTTGTATGTAAAACTTTGCTTGAATTATCAGTGTATTTTCTATTTATCTTTCTTTTTTAATTTATTTTATTTGTTGTCATTAGTCTATCAGTGCATTTAGCTCTCTTTGATTAACGTTTTATATGTTTCTATTGTCCCTGTAGGCCTACTTCTTTCTTCTAATTCCAGTGTATTCCATTCCCTTCAAGTATCTGGTACTCCTCTCATATGATCTGTTTTGGGCTCTGTTTCTTATCAGTCTGGGGGGCCATCACTACCTCTTGTTGCCTTTTTTGTTACCTGCACCCTCCCAGGTTTCCATGTCTCCCTGAATGCTGCTAAGTTTAGATGTGCTTTTCTCCTGTCATTTAGTGGGTTGACTCTTGCTTTCCTATGGAGATCATCAGTTGGGTGTCTATGTTCCACCTTCAGACATATCTTAAGTGCTCTATTTTGTAGTTTATCGAACATATTTTTGTTACCCCCCCATATATATTACATCACCATAGTCAAAGTATATCGATTTTAATAGCCATATTTGTAGTTAGGTATTTTCTGGTATTCACTAATATCCAGATTTTGTGGTTTGCCTTCTTGATAACTTATTTTATGTTATGTATGAGGGGACGCAGGTTGGGATTTACATGAAATAGTGAGGAACCGCTGTTTCCCTTCCCAAATAAAGTAACTGACAAACGCTTTTCGCACACTACACCACCTATTGACACAAATTCCCTTTTTTCCCCTTTTAAATTATCAAACAAAATTTACTAAACAAAAATTGTTTTAAGATATTGGAAGAGAGGCTCGTAGCTATGTGGGAAAAAGTAGTGGGACATGGTCCTGGAGCTAGGTTCAGCCAAAAGCGTAGGAACCCTGATATCAACTAATCTAATAACTAAATAAGTGATCAGATCAGGTGAACATTGTTATATTTTCAAGCCATAAAGATCAACATATTAGGACAAAGACCGTTTCTCCCTCCCCACCACCCTCCCATTGGTTGTGGTAATAAAAACGAAACATACTAGCCACTAGTTATTGTCAGTAGTTATAATGCCATTTCCCAAACATAATACACGAGTCATATTTGTGTAGCTGTGTTATTGTACACTTGGAGTTTTTAAGAGTCAGTATATCAGTCTACTGGAGAAAGCAGTGGCATAGCCAGGTTCTAATGTTAGGGTTTGTAAGCACATACAAGGTGTCACAACGCAAACCCAATAATTTTAAATTCATTATCCGTTTTTATTTTGTATTTAACATCAAAACACAAGGAAAATGGTAGAGTTTTAGCGTAAGTAGATGAAGTTAGGCCAATATTGCAATTCAAATCAAAAGGCCCCAATTTTGAAGGTGCTCAAGTGGAGGGGTCACTCCCCTCCCCTCTCTAGCCACGGCACTGGGGGGGGGGGGGGGGGGGGGGGGGGTATTTCTCCATGGTACCACATATGATACCCGCATCGCGTGAGGAATTCTTAGTCTTTTGGAATTAGCCATTTCGCTGGTCATCGAGCTATATTAAATAGCTTCCATCTGATTAATGGATTTAAATTCTAGTGCACAATCTTTATTCAAAACAAAATAATTAGGAAAAGTTTTTAAAAAGCTTGTTTTATTTAACGACGCCTCTAGAGCGCATTGATTTTTATCATCGGCTATTGTACGTCAAACATGGTCATTGTGACATATTTCTTTGGGGGAAACCCACTCCTGCCACATAGGCTACTCTTTTCCATAAGCAGCAAGGTTTTTTTTATGTGCATCCCAGACAGGACAGCACATACCAGAGCCTTTGATGAACCAGTTGTGAACCACTGGTTAGAACGTAAAATATCCAAAACTGCAAATGGGTCCACCAAGCACGATCGATAGGCTGATTGACACCTTCAGAGCTGGACACTCTATCTGAGCTATGTCCCGCCACCCCCCCCCCCCAACCCCACGCAAATATTTTTTTTCTAAAACAAGTCTAGCTTTGGAGTCATGTTGGCTATGTCAAACTTCTTTTTTTAGTATATAAGATAATTAGCAAGTATTAATATACAGGGGCTTAGCCAGAATTCTTTTTTTAATTGTAAGCACGTGCGTACAGGAAATTAAAAAAAACGAACTGTAAGCACAAAATGAAAAAGTGCATATTACAAAAGATTTAGTATGAAAGAAAATATGATGCTGAGAGAAATTGTTTGCACGTGGTTGCAGTGTGACAATGTAGCTACGCCCCCGATATAGGACTTACCGTGTTAAGCAATACACTCACTGTTGCAATCCAGCATGTTTTTTGGTTGTCTTTTTTCGTAAGTGATCATTTTATTTAGCGAATAAAGGTATTTTTTCAGCGCCGAGGCACTGGTCTTCTGGCCATTTACAATCGTAAGTGTCACTGACCTAATGTAGAACTAAACTGGTCTTTTGTATATCTAACCCTTTATATCGTATATTTAGCACTTTACTCACATATCATAATGGTGACACATGCATTGATCAGGACTCAGTTGTATTGGCCTATAATCATAATCCCCCGGCCCCCCCCCCCAAAAAAAAGGTACAAATTATTGAAAGATTGATAAAAGACTATATAAATAGTTCATGACTTTTGATATGAGGTTCTAAACATTAACGATTACGCTGCCTTAACCTAAACAATGCATTGTGGGGAATATTATGTCCATTCAACCATATTTCCAGTATAAAGACATTTTCAACGAGAACAACACCAGACGGGATGGCCGAATGAATTGAGCGTCCGTCTCCCGTTTTGGTAGACCGTGGGATTCGAACCCATAGGTTTGAACCAATTTGGTTTTCAAAATTTGATGCATTCATGGGATTATGCAAAATACAAAGAGAGCTCTGTTAAGACTAGACAGGATGTTCGAATGGGTTTATCGATTGTTTTATATGTAGCAGGTCGAACGCGAGCCAAGTCAAACCAATGACTTAATTTTTTTGTTTTAATGTATTGCCACCTACCTCGGCACTCTGCATTACTACTTTAGTACTTAGTACTGCAGTGGATTGAGGAAGACCAACATTTGTTTTGTCACTATAAGCAAACTCAATGGCGGATTTAACTACCACACAGGCCCCTAGGTTGAGCTTCACCTGGGCCCCTAGGTTGAACTTCTCCTAGGCCTCTAGGTTGAGGTTGGGTCCTGAGGCCCCTAGGTTGAGCTTCACCTGTGCCCCTATGCTGAGCTATATAGCACACGCAATTAAACCTTATTTGTTGTATATTCTCGTCCGCCCTCTCCCACCCTTCCAGACTACGTGGTTTAAGCCTTCTCGGCCAAATGATTAATCCAGGAATGTATCTAAGGTAGGGCAAAATACAGTGTTGCCAACCTGCAGGTACTAAGAATCCTTGAGGTTTTGCATTGCAGGCATGGGACAGCTAGATTGGTCTGGGGACATGCCCCCCCCCCCCGAAATAAAATTCTAATGGCTTTAAAATGGGCTATTTTAGGGCCTATAACCAAGGGGTTATAGGCTGATATTTTAACACATGCATAACATGATATTTACTTGTATTTAAACAAAAGTACAGAAGTTCGTTCAAAAGTACAGAGGTTTGTGAGATTTTGTACAAAGTTACAGAAATTCGTGGAATTTTACGGTTGATCTGTGACTTGTGAGGTGACTGATTAGAACCTTCAATTTCCATGACTCTCACAGGAATTTCGTGAGAGTTGGCAACACTTGCAATGCAGACACCAATTAACAATTTAACACGGAACATTGCACTCCCGAGAGGTCACCCATACAAGTACTGACTAGGCATAATATGCTGCTTAAAATTTGCTTAATTAAATAATTCAGAGTCTCTGTGAAATCTTGAAGATAAATATCCTAGGTTGATCATTATAGTCTACGTTACTTTGGTTTGAAGTAGTTTTTATTTTAAAGAGTTAACTTTAAAGATATTTTAAATTGAAGTGAAACATGTCAAATTAATTCTTGTGTCCATACTGAAATGCTCAAAAGCGTTATCAAACATAGGAACTGCAATAAATGTTTAATGAGTCCACCAGTATCTAAGTAGGATCAAATCAAGTTAAATTCTTTTTAGTTTTAAAAATTGATTTTAGTTTTAAAAATTGATGCTTTTATCAGAGTAAGCAGCTTTAATTTGCAGAAATGTGCCACTTTAATAGCAATACAATGCGAGCATTGAAACATTTTCAAAATATAGAAACAAACTGAGCTCAACTATATTTGTATAGTTGTGCCTAAGTTACCCTAAGGATGTACGGGCTAGCAAGGAATAGATCACAGCATGGATATACTTCTTTTAAGATTTAAATATGAATTTGATACAATTTGTTGACAAAGTAAATTTATTGGATCAATCAGTCTACTTGTGACCCATGGGTTTTCATGTGCTTGTCAAGTTGGTCTAACCGAATGAAACATCTATAACAGTTGGGACAAGTGTGAGGCTTATCGCCAGTGTGGATCTTGATGTGTTGTTTCAGATTGCTGGACAATCTGAATGACTTGCCACAGTGTGTACAAAGGTAGGGTTTTTCTCCAGTGTGAATTCTCATGTGCTTTCTCAAACAACCCATCTCTCGAAATGCTTTACCACAGTTTGTACAGGTGTAGGGTTTTTTGCCTGTGTGAATCAACATGTGCTTTGTCAAGTTACTTTGCTCGCTGAACTTCTTACCACACCTGGAACACATGTGTGGCTTCTCCCCGGTGTGAATTCTCATATGTGACGTTAAGCTTCCTGCCACGCTGAATCTTTTACTACAGTTAGGACACTGGTGCGGCTTTTCCCCTGTATGTGTCATCATGTGCTTCCGTAAGTCACTTGGTTCACAGAATCCCTTGCCACACTCTGAACACAAATGGAGTGTCTGTCCTGCGTGTTTTAACATGTGTCTTTTAAGGCTTCCCAACATGCAGAATCCTTTACCACAGTCTGAGCACACATGGGGCTTATTGTCAGTGTGTGTAATCATGTGTGTTTTGAGATTGCCTGATGCGATAAATGCCTTCCCACATTGAGGGCAGACATGGTTCTTCTCGCCTGTGTGGGTTTTCATGTGGTACTCAAGACCCCGTAACTCGATAAATCCCTTCCCACATACTGAACAAATGTGAGACCGCTCACCAGTGTGCGTCATCATATGCGTCTTCAGTTTAGTCGTATCACGGAATGATTTACCACAGTCAGAACACAAATGGGGCTTACCACCAAAGTGTTCAAGCGAGTGTCGTTTTAGGTTGGATAACCGACTGAATCCTTTACCACACTCAGAACAGTCATAGGGCCTTTCACCTGTGTGGGTAATTGCGTGTTTCTTCAGACTTCCCAGCCCGATGAACCCTTTACTGCAGATGGCACAGACGTGTCGTTTTTCTCCAGAGTGTGTCTTCAAGTGGTATCTTAGGGCACCCCAGTTTGTGAAAGCCTTACCACAATCCGAACACACATGTGGCTTCTCGCCTGTGTGGGACATTATATGTATCCTTAAGTCAGCAGCGTGACGATATGCCTTGTTACAATAGGAACATTCATGTGGCTTCTCCTCCAAATGAGTTCGCATGTGAGCTTTCAGTATACCCAACACAGTGAATCCTCTCCCGCAGTCAGGACACAGGTGAGGTTTCTCACCAGTGTGTGTCTTAATATGGTAGGATAAGCCACTTGAATGAGTGTACCCTTTACCACACTCAGGACACGTATGCATCTTTTCGCCATTGTGAGTTTTTGTGTGCGTCCTAAGTCCTTTTGCAGTACTAAACCCTTTCGTACAGTCAGAACAACGAAAGCCTTTTTTGCGCTTATCGTTTGGTAGTGGCTCTGAAGTCAATATTGTGGGATTAAGTTTGTCACTATTATTGATGACCGATTGGTCATTACTCGCTGTATCAACTTCTCTATTTTCTTTAATCGAAAAAGCGCACCTTTTCCCAGTGTGGGTTTTCATGTGCGTCTTCAGTGCACCCACTTTGCAATAGTCCTTCCCACAATCAGAACATGTGTGGCGCTTCTTTCCTGTGTGGCTACTCAAATGAGTTTTTAGGTGGTGGAATTGATCGAAAGCCTTTCCACAGTCTGAACATACATAGCACTTTTCTTCTCCGCCATTTTCTACGGTTTCTGTCACTGTTTGGGATGGGATATCATAGAGTTCTACATTGTTGATGCTAACAAGTTCAGTTGAAAATTCTTGTGTATGCACTTGTTCTGTCAATTCTATTTCAGAGTGTTTCTCCTCATCAGCACAGTTTCCTTGGAATGTTCGATCGATTTCATCATTCGCCTCATCATTCGCCATTAATGTACACTCATTAAAATTAACTGCTTCCTCCAATTCCTTGCTTGTCATTTCATGCTTAGTGACAATCTCCAATGCGCTCTTCAGGTCCAGGGTTGTTTCTGCCGAAAGTCTTTTCTTGGCCGAGATGTCATGTAATCCAATGATGAAAATATCACACAGAACTATGTTCAGGAATATTCCAAAGTCGCATGTTTCAGCCAGTTCGCGTAGTTGCTCCAGATACTGGCCTACAGGCTGCGATTTTCCTTGTCTGCAATTGTAAAACCGAGACTTTTCTACTATTTTAATTGGCTTAGGGGTTAAGTGTTTCTTAAGCAGCATACATAGTTCAGCAGAATTAGTCTCAATATAATTGCCCCAGTCTTCTCTGTTGTGGAAATCAGCAATATTTTGTAGCGACATGATGAAGAAGAGTGGTCGTACAAAATTCGAATTATTTATTTACCATAGCTAGGAGTTCTCTGATTTGAGTGCTCATGTTTATAATATAGTTGATCAACTGTGCATGTGGGCCTTGCTTGTTTTTTCTCTCTCCATCGGTTCGTCCTAATCATTCTTCGCAATCAACTACATATTTAAACACTCCAACTCTCCTCAAGGCATCTTCTAGAACAACCTGAAATTAAATATAATAAAATAATTTTAAAAAGAGGTACATTGGATTACTGTTAAGCATAGATCTCAACAATGTTATATGTAATTAGCTTTAACCTGTGCTGTGCACAGGTTAAAGCTAGGCTCCGTATCAATCCCTGGACCAATATTGTGTTGAACTGTCATTATATACATTCATGGTCTCTGACTATATTCATAGACCGTGTAGATATCTACGTTCTCTGCTATATTCCGCACTCGTCCATGGCCCTGTTTCAATATAGACCCCTTTCAATATTTATAAACATTGTGTATGCGCATGCAGCTTGGCTGCAGAATGAAGGCACACTGCCATTGAGTTTTCCGGTACGCGCAGTGCAAAACGTTTATTTTATTCAAAATTAATAGAAATGCAGAACTCTAACCTTATAAATTTAATATAATCTATTCGTTGAATATGTTTTCTATATGTGTTCCAAGCGGTTTGTGACTAGGTCCTGTAGTTTTAGAGATATTTAACTTTTTCTGTATGAAGATTGCTCACGGCCATTGAGTTTGCCGGTATGTGCAGTGCAAAACGTCTATTTTATTCAAAATTCATAGAAATGCAGAACCTTAACCTTATAATTTAATATAATCTATTCATTGAATATGTTTTCTATATATATGTGTTCTGAGCGGTTTGTGTCTAGGTGGCATGGTTTTAGAGATATTTCACTTTTTCTATATGAAGATTGCTCATAGACATTGAGTTTGCAGTGTGACAGTGTGTCTTCCTGCAGCTAAAAGGCGCGCGCACTGACCTAGATACCTATGCTGACGCCATATGAAAGAGGTCTATAATGCCACCATCTGGTGGAATCGATCTCTACCATTATTCGGTAAATTAAATTGGTGGCACTATCCAATGGCGCATTTAACAACACTTGTGGTTACATGACTCAAAATGGTTGCCACTCTGGTTGAAGTCCCCAAAGTTAGTAAATACCATCAACATTAATATAAAATGTGCACAAACAAAAACATTAACAACCCATACATGGCGAAGCATCAGTGGAGTATGGGGATTGGCAGCGCCCATTAACGAAGGAGTAGTAATCAGAACGACCCTAAAACTTAACCACCATTCGGTATTATATAATAGAGTCTGAGTGAGAGGGCCGAGTGAAGCCAATTTGAAAAAACTACATCCATCCACAAGGCTTATTAAAGTATTATAATTCTTAAAAGTATGTAACATTGTGTTTTAGAGGGTTTTTTAATTTCACATTTGGAAAGAATTTGTTGTTGCTGCTAAATTCGTTAATTAAGCAGGGGAAATCTTAATAACGGATAATTAATCTTCCTCATTCTACTCCTCCCCCCAATGTGTTGCTACCTTGTCGTGGTGGGGAGGCTTGTGTGCCTCCATGACCATGAGAGCTATACCGGCGGGGGCTAGCCCCCTGACATGGTTTAACCAAGCTGGGCAGGACTCATGGTAGAGGACAGACTAATGTTATTCATACTTGCCAACATTTTAGAGTTAGAAAGTGTTAGGGACACTGCGAGGGAGAGGGTGGGGGTTTTGGAGTCTACGGGCGATTATTAAAAAAATCAAAACTTTAAACGGAGCAATCTGGTGGCACTTTCTAGCAATTTTTTCAAAGAATGTACATCTAGTAGATCATCTACTGAAATGATCTAGATTAATGATTATTTTATATCGATTTAAACCAAACTCAATTTAAAGTTCAAGCTTAAAGTTGCAGAGTCCGATGGTTTTGTGTATCTATCATTTTCTGACATTTTCTGAGGTTGATCGTTATAATCTACCTTTCTTTAGTTTGAAGTGACTTTTATTTTAAAGTGGTTCACTTTTGAGATACTTGAAGGGCAAACATGCTAAATTAATTTTGGCCAACATGCCAAAACTCGGACACCATAGTCTTCTGCAGTAACAGGTTCTATTAAATTGCCTCAGTATTCCCTTCTGTATGACGATAAATGTTTAATAAATGCACCAGTATCTAAATCAGATATGTAGAATCAAATCTAGATAATTGTTTTGGTTTTGAAAATTTAATGTTTTCATTGGACTATGCAACTTAAAATTTTCTTTTTTTTCTTCTTTCTTTTTTCTTGTTGCTGAAAGTGGTAGGAAAGCTTTGAAATGCGGTAGGCGGTAGAATAGTGAAGAAATCAGTAGATTATCGCATGAAGCGGCATGGTTGGCAAGTGTGCATAATTACTTAATTGTATTACTCGTTAATCACATTTAATTTGTTGTGTTGACTACTAGTTAATGTTGTCACCTCGCTTCGGTGATTTAATTGGTGAGTAATGAGTACTACTTAGACTTAGCGCAACCCCAAGGCTTTTTTTAAATATGCGAAAAAGAAACTGAGGAAGAGAACTGGTATACAGGACCTTGTGACTGAAGATGGTACCACTCATACCACTGACAAACAGAAGGCCAATGTACTAAATGAGTTCTCATCAGTGTTCACGCAAGAGGATCCAGGTCCACTCCTGGAGTTTGTAGACAGAGCATACAACTCTCCACTAGAAAGCATCATGATAAGATTAGAAGACGTACAGAAGAAACTAAAACATTTGAATGTTAACAAGTCATGTGGACCAGATGACATGCACCCATGAATCCTGTATGAGCTGAGAGATATAATATCAGAACCCCTGACTGACATATTCCAACACTCAACAACATCAGGATATTTACCCGAAGAATGGAAATCAGGTCAGATTACGCCAATCTTCAAAAAAGGTGATAAACAGAGAGTGAAATATTATAGGCCTATTACTATTAGCCTAACATCAATTCCATGCAAGATTCTAGAGCAGCTGATAAAGGAAGACATCCTGGATCATCTGATGACCAACAATCTACTGACGAAGTGCCAACACGAGTTCATCAGAGGACGGTTGTGTGTCACACAGTTACTAGCTGTCCTCTACATCTGGACCGAGATATTGGATAGGCACGGCAATATAGACTGTATCTACCTTGACTTCAGTAACGCATTTGACAGCGTGCCCCACCGCAGAATGCTGCACAAACTACAGGCATATGGCATCAAAGGGAATGTACTTAGATGGCTAGAACAATTCCTGAAAGGCAGAGTCCAGAGGGTGTCCGTAAATGGTGTACTATCAATGCTAGTGGCAGTTCTCAGTGGGATACCACAAGGCAGCATACTCGGGCCAATTTTGTTTATTATATTTGTCAACGATATGCCAGAGATTGTCCACACCATGATACAGATGTTTGCTGATGACACCAAAATCTTCAGTGAAATCAAGGGCACTCATGACCGTGACCAACTCCAAGACGACTTGAAAGCCCTCGAGGACTGGTTGAATGAGTGGCTTCTGAGATTCAATGCGGAAAAATGCAAAGTGATGCACCTCGGGAAACCTCAAGGCGAGTACACGATGATGAAATATGATCGCCCTGTAGAACTCGAGACAACAGTATTAGCGAAGGATCTCGGTGTGCACCTCGACCAATCCTTGACATTTAGTTCTCACTGCGAGGAACAGGTCAATAAAGCTAACCGCCTACTTGGACTCATCCGACGGTCGTACACCTACCTAGACGGTGAATCATTGGTGAACTCTACACCGCATTGGTACGTCCTCACCTTGAGTATGCCATCGCGGTCAGGTTTACAAAAAGGGCTCCAGCCTGCTTGAGAACGTTCAGAGACGTGCGTCCAAGTTAGTCCTGGGATTGTGAGACAAACCTCATGAAACACGATTACAACGACTGAAGATACCTACCCTTCAGTATAGGAAAGTACACGGGGACATAATAGAATTGTTCAAACACACAGCAGGAATATATAGAGTGGATGCAGAGTATATCAAGCTCGACAGCAGCATCACCAGAGGCCACTATAAGAGACTGAAGAAACAAAGGGCATATAAGATTATGAGGCAGAATTTCCTGACCCTGAGAGCGACTAATACCTGGAACTCTCTACCATAGGAAGTCATATCGGCACCTACCCTCAACACTTTTAAAGCAAGGCTAGATAAACATTGGGCCAAATTTCATTTTAGCCTCCAATCGCTGCACAAACTTAACAAAGCTGATGGTAAACGTTTAGCCAGGCCAAATCTTCCAACAGGCTTTTAACTGCCTAACCATAGAAGAAGAGGATATGTATATGTATTTATGTGTAATAATAAAGTATGATCATAAACATAGTTAAGTATCTCTATCATGTGCATCACCCGGTGTGCAGACAAAAGGTTACAAGACAAAAGCTCACACACATAATGAAGACAAAAGCTCACAACAATTAATTATTTTAATTTTATACATATACATATAAATGTCACAGGTATAATAAGCAGGACTATTTTATGTCTTTTTTAAGGGACTGGTCACAGGTTTTTCTTTGTTTTCCATTAAAACAAAGGACGAAAATTCATCCTGATTGTCAACTTTCCAAATGACATAACTTTCTTCATATTTGTCCTAGGCTCAAAATTTAAAGACCATTTTAATAGTAATTCAGTTCTTTTCAATGGAACCGGACGCCGTGGCCAAATCGGTGAGGGCACGCAGGCTTCCCATGCGAAAAGTCGGGAGTTCGAATCACAGGCGAGTCAAACCAATGACTTACTAAATTGATACTTGTCACCACCTAGCCTGGCCCTTGGCATTATTAGGATAGGGCAAGGACTGGCTATCTCGGTGTCAGGATAATGTGACTGAGTGGGATATCGGGTCATGGTGCTAGCAGTCTGATCTCCCAGTGGGGCAACACTAAAAATGCTGCTGTGAATGCACAATGTCACAAGTCAGTACCTGTCCTGATATGATAGGTGAGAACAACTGACTGGTAACACCTCTGATTAAAGCTTGTGAGCCTTTGTCTCTTTTTCTTAAAGTACGGGGTGAATCTTTTATCTAGTTTGAACCTAGATAAAAGATTCACCCTGAACTTGTAGTACACGAGTGAACGACAATGTAGTGTAAATAGGGGCGAAAATAGCTTTAGTATGGAACAGGAAGTAGAATGCCTGGTTCCACTATCAAATGGCTACTTATATTGGCACAGATTTGGTGAAATGGGAGAGAATGCAAAAGACAAGATGGCGGCCATAGAAATTAGAAAGCCATCGATTTCACCTTTAAATTCTATTAAACTATATGTTTTATTATATTTTTCAACTCAAAGGTAGCAGGGAAATATTAAGACATATAAAAAGAATAATTGTTGCTTTTTAGGATGTGAAATTAGGCTCTCATTTCATTTCCCTGCTGTTTCGACAGCTTTTATATCGGGCTGGTATTCACCCGTGTACTGCGAGTGCAGGGTGAATCCTTTATCTAGATTGAACCTAGATAAAAGATTCACCCCGTACATCCAGTACAGGGGTGAACGATAACGTAGTGTAAATACGGGCGAAAATAGCTTTAGTATGGAACAGGAAGTAGAAACTCTGGCTCCAGTATCAAATGGCTACCCATATCGGCACAGAGTTGGTGAAATGGGAGAGAATGCAAAAAGACAAGATGGCGGCCATAGAACACCGTCGATTTCACTATAAAATCTTATTAAACTAGATATTTTATTATATGTTTCAACTCAAAGGTAGCGGGGAAACATGAAGACATATATAAAGAATATATTTTGCTTCTTAAATTAAGAATTTATTCGCTCAGTTAATTTCCCCAGCATGTCAAAATTCTTCGCCCGTTTTTCTAATATGTTGGTTTTCACCCCTGTACTGTAAGTATGGGGTGAATCTTTTATCGAGTTTGAACCTAGATAAAAGATTCACCCGGTACTTGTAGTACATGGGTGAAGATCAGCCTTATATAAAAATGGTCGAAAAATCGGGCTAATGTACTGAGTCTTTATGAGAGCCTAATTTCTCAATCTAAAAAGCAACATTTATTCTTTGTATATGTCTTCATGTTTACCCACTAGTTTTGAGTTGGAAAATATAATAAAACATATACCTTAATGCAATTTGAAAGTGAAATCGACGGTGTTCTCTGGCCGCCATCTTGTCTTTTTGCATTCTCGCCCATTTCACCAACTCTGTGCCTATATAATGAGTAGCCATTTGACACTGGAGCCACAGTTTCTAGATCATGTTCCATACTAAACCTATTTTCGCCCGTATTTACACTACGTTGTCCTTCACCCGTGTACTACAAGTACCGGGTGAACCTTTTATCTAGTTTGAACCCTGATACAAGAGTCAAGTGATACTAACTCATATGTCATACCGACATAAGACATGTCATAACTCAATCAGTCAATGCCTCGTGATGTCTATCTCATCTAAAGATCTAAGAGGAGCAGACATGCTAGTAAATATTTAGGAATATATATTTATATCTGATGAATTACTAACATTTGAATAATTTTAATATGACTTCGCAAATCTAGGCTAAACAGGAATTAACACGAAACAATTTACCTATCCTGTGAGATGCTGTCACACAACATTAATTAATTCACCTATTATCACCCATATCAAACTTCTATGGCCTAACCCTGAATCGGTAGTTGTTTAATAATTAATATCCATGGGAAACAGACTCAGTATTCAGGCTTAGGATTGGTTAGATAACCTACCTTTATAACAATAGGTACACCTCACAATATCACTCAGAATCCCTTTTTTGTGAGGTAAAAACACTGTCCCAAGAGAAACTCTTTGGCATACACCACAGGGCGCCACGTATGCTCAAATGGTTCCCGCCATCTCCACTAGATGGCAGGCAGTAAGTCATCAGACATAACTAACATTAGTAAGAAGTGCAACCGTAGTATTTGCCTCTACATGGTTTGCCACCTCGTAATATCCACCTGCCATGAATTGCGCGAAATATTGTCACACCAGACGGTATGGCTGAATGAGTTAGAGCGTCCGTCTCCCGTGTTGGTAGATCGTGGGTTCGAACTCTGTGTAAAATATTCCGATTTACGGCATTGGTGGGGGAAGGCAAATGTTCTATTAAGCCTGGTACACACCTCCCGTATACGATTCAGGCGCTAAAACTGACTGCCCGACGCGACCCGTCAGAAGCCGACCCGTCCCGTTTCCCGACTAAAACTGAAAACAGGGGCAACACACATATACCGACTGCTAAAGACTGGGGTGCTCGCATATACCGTCCGTTTCGCGACTGGTCTCCGGACACCTGGCGTCATTTGCGTGAACTAGACCAACATGAGCCTCTTCCATTCCCCTCTTCCATTCACCCTCTTTTCCATTCCCCCCTCTTGCATTATCCCCTCTTGCATTCCCCCTCTTGCATTATCCCCTCTTGCATTTTCCCCTCTTGCATCCCCCCTCTTGCATTTCCCCTCTTGCATTCCCCCTTCTTGCATTCCCCCTCTTGCATTCCCCCTTTCCATTCCCCCCTCTTGCATTCCCCCTTATCCATTCCCCCCTCTTGCATTATCCCCTCTTCCATTCCCCCTCTTGCATTTCCCCTCTTCCATTCCCCCTTTCCATTCCATGCCCCCCTTTCCATTCCCCCTCTTGCATTCCCCCTCTTGCATTCCCCCCTCATCTATTACCCGCTCTTGCATTCCCCCTCTTGCATTCCCCCTCATCCATTCCCCCTTCATCCATCCCCCCTCTTCCATTCCCCCTTTTCCATTCCCCCCTTCCATCCCCCTCTTCCATTCTCCCTCTTGCATCCCCCCTCATCCATTCCCCGCTCTTGCATTCCCCCATATCCATTCCTCCCTCATCCATTCCCCCTCTTCCATTCCCTGTCTTCCATCCCTCCTCTTCCATTCCTCCTCTTCTATCCTTCTTCCATTCCTCCTCTTCTGTTCCCTGTCTTTTGTTCCCCATTCCCCATCTTCTGTTCCCTGTCTTCCGTTCCCTGTCTTCCCTTACCCATCTTCCATTTCCCCCTCATCCATTCCCCCTCTTCCAGTCCCCTTCTTCCATTCCCCCTCTTCCATTCCACCTATTGCCCCCTCTTCCATTGTCCCCTATTCCATTCCTCCCATTCCGTTCCCCCTCTTGCATTACCCCTTTTCATTCCCCCCTCTTGCATTCCCCCATTCCCCCTGTTCCATTCCCCTGTTTCATTCCCCTGTTCCATTCCCTCTGTTCCATTCCCCCTGTTCCATTCCCCTTCATGCATTCACCCCTTCTATCCCCCCTCTTCCATTCCCCCTCATACATTCCCCTCTTACATTCCCCCCTTTCCCATTCCCCCTCATCCATTCCCCACTCCACACAGGGAATGGAAGAGCGGGGATGCAAGTTGGCGGAATGGACGAGGGGGAATCGAAAAGGGGGGAATCAAAGAGGAGGAATGGAAGGGTGGGAATGCAAAAGGGGGGAATGCAAGAGGGCGATGGAAGATGGGGGAATGGAAGAGGGGAATGCAAGAGGAGGGAATGGAAGAGAGGAATGCAAGAGGGGGAATGGAACAGGAAGGAATGGATGAGGGGGAATGCAAGAGGGGAGAATGCAAGAGGGGGAATGCAAGAGGGGGGAATGCAAGAGGGGGAATGAAAGAGGGGGAATGCAAGAGGGGAACAGAAAAGTGGGAATGGGAGAGGGGGAATGGAAGGGGGGGAATGGAAGGGGGGAATGGAAGAGGGGGGAACTGAAGACAGGGAAAGGAAGATGGGGAACGGAAGACGGGGAACAGAAGACGGGGAACGGAAGACGGGGAACGGAAGACGGGGAACGGAAGACGGGGAACGGAAGACGGGGAACGGAAGACGGGGAACGGAAGACGGGGAACGGAAGACGGGGAATGGAAGACGGGGAACGGAAGACAGAATGGAACAGAAGAGGAGGGTCGGAAATGGGGGAATGGAAGAAGAGGGGGGAATGGAAGATGGGGAATGGAAGAGGGTGGAATGGAAGTATTAGGATAGGACAAGGTCCAAGGAGCAGTAGAATGAGTAAGACCAATCGTCCAAGATTGAAATTTCCCCTGCTTAAACAACTAATGTACACCCCCCTCCTCCCTCCTCCCCCCCCCCCCCCCCCAATGTTTTATTTGGTGGCCCCGCCACAGAAGCTGAGTCTTTACAGTACCAAAATGCTTACTTTGAGGTTTCCATCGAATTTGTAAATTGATGTGACAGTGATGGTATAATTCAGGATAGGCCACAGGGATTGGGTTACTATTTGATTTCCACCACTCGTTGCTAAATAGTCATATATGGGTATTTTCATGGTAAATAGGACCAATGTCTGTTCTAGTATGTAATGGTCAAAAACATTTCATCGGCATGAATATGTTACATGGAGAATTTGGACTTTTCAACAACCTACTAGACCTATATTTTGCGTAGAATATTACCTGTTAGTCAATGAAATAATAAAAGAAGACTCACTTGAAATAAATATTCATTTTGCATGCATGTTTATTTTTTTGTATATCTAATATTCCATGGTGATTAAACTGGTTCTGGAAGTAACTCATGTCCCCTGCTTGTTAAATTAGGAAATATGTTAATCTGGGAATACCAGAGCTTCAGTAAAATAAAAAAATCCAGTTGATATTATTGCATGTGTAAGGCTATTTTCTAGTACCATTTCTACTAATATAATAGTTCTACAAAGCTTTATGAACAAAAATTGATGTTGAAGTTCCATATTATGTTTGGTGTCCCCTTCTATTATGTTACGTCCACAACTCAAAATTGGGAAGAAGGTATTCATCCTATGCAGATTTATTTACATTGCATTTCTATACTTAAGAGACCACAATGTAAAAATCAATTGCTTCATGCAATAAATAATTTATTTGATTAATAAATCCACACTTGGTGATTAATAAGTCCACACTTGGGACTGGCTACTCAATTAGTTCTTGTTTTACTAACAAAATTGTAAACACAACCATCTTTTCCTTTACATTACGAGTATATATGTGGACAAGAGTTGGCTAATGAGCGAAAAAATGAAAATACACAATATTCATTTTTGACCCTCCTATCAGTCACACTTAGGCCCTATATGGTATACAAGGTTAATGAATTTATACTTTAAACAAAATCTGGATTTTTGAGGATAGAATTCAAGCCATAAAATCTTCGCTTCATAATCTAATTCTACCTCAGACAGAAAAATAAAAAATAAAATAAAGTAGAGGCTTTAAACAAAAATTGATGTGTAAAAAGGCTGCAGGACAACCTTGGTCCGAGGCCGAGAAGCGACTAATCACATCAATCAATTGACAACAACAAAGAACCCGAACAAAAAAAAACACTTAAATTTCTCAATATATTTTAACATATTTTACTTAACACAATACCAATTAATAATTACACACTTTTACAGCTTTTGAACAAGTTCTCATTTTTAAATATTTTATTTTGTCATACAAAAATATACAACCCCAAAGTTTCAGGAAATGGAGACAACAAATTCTCAGTTTGGTTGTAGGCTATATTTATTTATGTCTTAGCTGTCATGTACAAATCTGAACTTGTCCTTTGGAACCAGCCAGAGGAAAGGTTAATGTCAGCGCATAACATGGTCAAGGTCAGTACGATATATGAAGCCTTCATATAGGTCATACAAATTCAACAATATTTACATGTACAGGACCTTCCGCCAGACGATGTCACGCACCAGAAAATGGGTATTTACTTTGTACGAACACAAACTGGTTTAGATAAATCTATTCATGATTAACTGTCATAATCTATTTGGTATTTGTTACTTGTTTTCACACTTAAAGTTTAAGGAAAATTGCTGATATATTCCTGACATAAAATAACTATCTAAAACCGAACTAAAATGTAATTAATTAATTTTTTATAACCGTTTCAAATGGCCGAATTGTAACTTAGCTCATTATATTTTATGTTAGGGAATCACATTATTAAAGAACACATTTCATCATAGTTTTCAGTGATAATTTAATACTTTTCCAGGATACCTATTCATTTTAAACCGTCACAAAAAGAGAATGCCAATGTTACTCAAATCCTGGTGAAAATTGAGTGAATTTCCTGAAACCTGGTGAGCCAAGTTTTATTTGTATCTTTTGGACAGAAGGAAAGAATTGTTTCCATCAAGTTTGTGTGGAGCTTATTATAATGCATGTCTGTATACATAAACCCCCCACCCCCCACCCAACTCACTCACTCACTCACTCACTCACTCACTCACTCACTCACTCACTCACTCACTCACTCACTCACACCTTAGACGCTACACGCTGCATGTCGGATGATGATATCCTAGTTCTCTCTTATCTGTTGACTTTTACACTTTGATGCAAAATTTCCTGGCATATTCAATATCTCAAATGCATGTAACAAACATACATGAAGACATACGCGTACAACAGTTATGAATAACTGCACTTCAGCTGATTGCTGGTCAGGGCGGTGCTGCCTAAAACTGGGCGTGGCTTTCATAGCTTGGCAAATATGCGGGGAGGGGAGAGGGCACGGTGACGGGGAACCCTGGGTGTAAGGGGAGATGGGCGACAGGAAGGGGAGATGGAGAGGTGGGGGGGGGGGGGGGAGGACAAGGGAGGAGGGAATATCAGAGGGAAAGGGGAGGGGACAGAGTGAGGAAGGGGTGTTAGGGGAGAGACAGGCAGGGGGAAACAGAAGGGGAAGGTGAAGGAGAAAGAGGATGGGGATAGCAGAGGGGCAGGGGGGAGGGGAGGGGAGGGGGAGGGGAGGGGAGGGGAGGGGAGGGGAGGGGGGGAGAGGGGGGAGGGGGGAGGGGAGGGGAGAGGAGGGGAGAGGGGGGAGGGGAGGGGAGGGGAGGGGAGGGGAGGGGAGGGGGGATGGAGTATGAGGGGCGAGGGGGTAGACGGGGAAGAGGAAACGGGAGATGGGGTAGGGATAGGGAGGAGGGAGGGGAGGGGGAGGGGGGCAATGGGGACCTTTCATGAGCTATTTCTCTGGCTATACACTTGGTGGCAGCACCCGTTCCCGGTCCAAGTCGGCCATCATGGTTGGATAGAAGGGTGTAGGTGTGTGTGTGTGTGTGTTGGTGGTGTAGGTGTGTGGTGGGGGTATAAGGGTATAGGTGTATGTGATAGGGGTTTAGGGCTGTGGTGGGGGTGTAGGTGTGTGGTGGGGTTTAGGGATGCTAAAGATTGTGAGGTGCCGCTCTGCAAGACACCCCTACACCTCCAGCACAAACCACATACACCCCCACCACACACACCGTCAACCCCCACCACACACACCTACACCCCCACCACACCCATACACCCCACCACACACCCCCTAAATCCACACACCAAAATCCTCACCACACCCCTAAACCTCCACCACACAAACATACGCCCCCACCACACACACCTACACACCAACCACACCATACACACTCACCACACACCAAAGCATACAGAGATCGGTATGGTGCGCCATCTGACGAGACAGTCATGCAAACTGAAAGGTCCCCATTGGGAGGGGGACTGGGAGAGGAAATAGGAGGGAAAAGGAGAGGAAAAAGGGCAGAGCGGAAAGCAGAGAGCGGGGAGAGAGGAAACAAGAGAGAAGACAGCAGAAGGGAGTTAAATGGAGAAGCGGTAATAGGAGATCGGGAGAAGCTATTCACTTATATATACGGTACATTCTCAGCACTCAACAACAATACCGCCCACTTAAAGCTACACACACAGCAGTGCGCCAAGCTGCTTGTTGGCTGGCAGCGGGTACCCCCGCACCCGTCTGTAGCTTCTAGAAGCCTATGGGGTGGCGCTTCTTGAGTTTGGGCGCGCGCTCTGTGAGGTACTCGGTGCGCGCCGGGGACATGCGCAGTTCCAGGATGTTACGAATCTTGCGCACAATCTCGTGCGCCACCTGGTTGTTGCCTTCAAAGTCGTGGTGCTTAAAGTCGTGGGTGGTCCGGTACACGACGCGGAAGGTGGCCTTCCCTGTAAACACAGAGGGGACAGGAGGTTGGTTATAAATAAGTGAATAAATATATGAATGGATAGATGAATGGATGAATAAATGAATGCATAAGTAAATAAATAAATGAATAAGTAAATACATGAATAAAGGAATTTAAGTAAATAAATGAATAAATAAACGAATAAGTAAATAAATAAACGAATAGATAAATAAATAAATAGATAAACGAATAGCTAAATAAATAAACGAATGGATAAGTAAATAAACGAATAGGTAAATAAATAAACGAATAGGTAAATAAATAAACGATAGGTCAGTAAATAAATAAACAAATAGGTAAATGAATAAGCAAGCTACAAGTATCAATTTTAAAGTCATTAGCAGTACCTGAGGACTTTTCCCCGGTGAGGATGCACTCAGCAATGTTCTCCATGTCGTAACGCAACGGGTTTTGTCGGATACTTAGCAGCTTCCGCGCCATCGGATCAATCTCAAGGGTCGCACCAGAGATACCTGTAAATAAAGTCAGCTTACTTGTGTATTTTTCGGAAACACATCCAAAGGACAGCTAGACATTATTTGATGTGGGTAGTAGCGCTACAGGGCGTTAATTATTTTAGTTGCTTCATCTTCTTCTTTTCGTTCGCCTTCAATTACACTTGGAGCCCAGTTCTCATAATAAAATTGACAGTCCTCTGTAGCACATCTGCAGCCCCGTACAGCTTCTCCTGCAAGTCCGTGGGAGCTGGCCATATATCTTCCAGTTGCTTTATAAGGGGGGGGGGGGGGCAGGATGGGAGAGGATCGGAAGTTAGTGGAGCACGGGGAGGGGACCAGGTATAGGAGAGGAAGGAAGGAAGGAAGGAAGGAGGGAAGGGAGGAAGGAAGGACGGAGAGAGAAGAGGAAGGTAGGGAAGGGCATAGTATGGAGGGGAGAGGAAGGGGAGGCCTAACCCTTTTTAAAATAACAAGTTTGAAGACAAAAGTTAGTTTAAAAAAAACCAAAACAAAGAAGATTACATTGAATTTCAAAAGCCGCGACAACAAGTAAAGGGGTGCTGTCGGGTGGGTGATGTATATCTATTTTTACTTTGTAAAGGAGCACGAACCTGCAATTTACATTTATTAAACGCATCAGTATCTAAATTATATATGCAAGATCAAATGTAGATAAACCCCGCTCAAACAAATTGTTCTCACCAAATAGAACCCCCCCACCCAACAAAATTTCATGAGCGAAATAACATAAGTTGGACAAAAATAACCCAACAAACTCATCCATCCGCTCCAGATTCTGACAATACACAAATATGTGTTTCCGCTGGACGTGAGAAGGTGGTTTGCTCACCTAACTGCACGTCGGTGTTGGCGCGCAGCTTGTGCATCATGGTGACCCGGTAGGAGTGGTAGTGGGGGCTCATCAGGGTGTCGGCCATGCCCGAGGTCCCGGGCAGCGGGTCCAGGTCCCCACGTGTACCTGCAAAACACCGCCACACAGCAGGCCGCCTTCAGTCACTGTGCAACTTTAACAGCCTAGCAACAGTTTGCTATGTACTTGGGGTTTAACATCCTAGCAACAGTTTGTTATGTACTGGGGGGTTTAACACCACATCAACAGCTTGTTATGTACTGGGGGGTTTAACATCATCCCAAAAGTTTGTTATGTACTGGGGGTTTAGCATCCCGGCAACAGCTTATGTACTGGGGGGGGGGGGGGGGTTTAACATCCTGGCAACAGTATGTTATGTACTGGGGGTTTAACATCCTAGGAACAGTTTGTTATGTACTTTGGGTTTAACATCCTAGCAACAGCTTGTTATGTACTGGGGGTTTAACATCCTAGCAACAGTTTATGTACTGGGGTTTAACATCCTAGCAACAGTCTGTTATGTACTTTGGGTTGTGCATCCTAGCAACAGTTTGTTATGTACTGGGGGGTTTAACATCCCAGCAAGAGCTTATGTACTGGGGGTTTTAACATCCTGGCAACAGTATCTTATGTACTGGGGGTTTAACATCCTAGCAACAGTTTATATACTGGGGGTTTAACATCCTAGCAACAGTTTGTTATGTACTTTGGGTTTAACATCCTAGCAACAGCTTGTTATGTACTGGGGGTTTAACATCCCACCAACAGCTTGTTATGTACTGGGGTGTTTACCATCCACACAACATTTTGCTATGTACTGGGGGTTTAACATCCTAGCAACAGTTTATGTCATGTACTGGGGGTTTATCATCCTAGCAACAGTTTGTTATGACTGGGGGTTTAACATCCTAACAACAGTTTGTGTTTTGTACTGGCGGTTTACCATCTTAACAACAGTTTATATAAATAAATCAAATCAAATCAAATAGTTTCTTCATTCACCCCCCCCCCCACCTGCCCGCCTCGCTCCCACCACAAACAAAGTTCCTACTAACATTTATAAAACACAAAGAAGCAAGCTGGGTGCGCCTGACTGACATACTGTGCAAGCGGACGAGGCAAAACTCATGCGTGTCCATGGAGCTGAGCGGTAAGTCAAGGTCAATGGGCAAGCCTGGCTCGTCCTGCCGCTCCAGCGTGTACTCCAGGCCCTTCCCTTCCCGCAGCTTGCGCCGCTTCAGCAGCTTGTCGAGGATGTCCCGCATCAGGATCAACTCGGTATCCAGCGGCACCTTGGAGAAACCTCGCTGTGGCATGTTTCTGAGGGAGAAGGCGAAAGGGAGAGCAGGTTATTGATTGATTGATTGATTGATTATGTCGTTGGGATGTTGCACATAATGGGAACATTGCACCCAGAGCGGGATTTTGAACACACACTTGTCATTCTGGCTCTAGCGTCCTAACCATTAAGCTACATATGCTGCTTGATTCAATCACAATATCCGCGCCTAAATGGCTCCTTGCCTTTTTAAATCCATTTTCTGGTAATTAATTTTTGTTAAATTATAAATTATATATATATTTTGTAAATTTCCAAATGGCACTGGTGTCATTCAGCCAAGCAGGGAAAACCCCAAGTATAAACAAAATAAGACGCGCGCAATAAATGCTGCACTCACATGGTGACGACGAGGGAGGAGCGCTGGTCATTCGCACTGTCACAATGGCGCTCGACGAGGGCCAGCTTAGTGAAGCCAAATTTCTGGATGGGTTCGCGCTTGTCAAGTTTGGGGAAGTCCATGTCCACCTCCCCATCGTCCTCGGCAATGTGCAGGGCCAGGTTGTCCAAATTCTGCCTGGAAAATAAAATCATCAATTCTACATATCCAACTTATATACTGATACTAATATTATGAATTTGATGTTGCAGCATGGGAGCGTATACTCAATCACGTTAATTAATGGAGCACATTGAAATCTATGATGTCAGAATTGTTACATGCACGCCAAAATTAACTTTGGCATGTTTTCAATTAAAATATCTCAAAAGTTAGCCATTTATAAAAAAAGAAGAAGAAAAAAAAGGTTACTTCAAACTAAAGTAAGGTTGATTATAAGGAACAACCTGATATATTTATGTAAGAAAAAAACTCCTGAAACTTAAAAACATCGGACTATGCTTTTATTGATTAATGAATTGATTGGTGGTTGCTTAACGTCTTGTCAGTATCAAAGGCCATATTCACGGACTATGCAACAATACTCAAGGGGTCGCCCAAAGTTTTCAACATTTTCACAGTTGTACAAAGCAAACAACCGGGGCAGTTGGGGTGTCAGTCAAGTACATTTATCGTTTAATAAAATGCTTATATTTGACTACAAACTTGTTTATTTGATTTGTACATTAGTTGATTGAGCCACGAGATTGTCAAACGTAGACAAATGATCTTCCTCTTTTCTCTGCTCCATGCCCTATCCTAGTAATACTGAACGCTAGGTTAGGTAGCAATAACTGAATAAGCATCAATTTTGAAGTCATTAGTTTAACTCAACCAGGGTTTGAACCCAGCTGTTCGAATCCCATGATCTACTAGAACGGGGGTGGGGGGCATGCAACTCATTCAACCAGCCTATTTGGGTCGGTAGTAAAATCTAGATGTGTACTAATTTGGGAGCAGGGGAGACCAGAGGGCCTGGAAAAGTAGTGCTCTTTGTACTACCACGAAAATACTAGACGGGATGGCCGAATGAGTTGAGCGTCCGTCCCCGTTTTGGTAGGTCGTGGGATTTAGTCGAATCAAACCAATGACTTAAAGAGGCACAGTAGAATGAGGAAGGCACAGTGGAACGAGGAAGACGAATCGTCAATGACTGAAATTTCCCCCGCTTAATCAACTAATCTACAAAAATGGGGGGAAAAAAGAAGTTGAAAATGTTGGCAGACCCCAGCAGCTCGCGGCATGAAAAATTGAAAGTATTTTTGTAATAAATGGAAGAGAAAAAAGCAGACAAAACTCACTTGAGCTCCGGGTGGCGGCCCTCGGCTGTGTACTGCCAGCAGATAAGGCCGATAAGGTCCTGCACCTTGGCCGTAACCAAGGTGACGATGGACATCGGGTAGGCCCGCTCGTGAGGGGGCGCCATCGTCAGATAAATGTCGATTTTCTTAGTCGGGATCCCAGCCTTTCAAGTAAAGGAGGTTATTCACAGTGTTACATGCATGCATAACAAACAGTCGGTTATTTCGTTCAGCGACATGTGGGATGGACCCCGAAAAGCGCTAATATTCTGGGTGAATGAGGAGTTGCAAGGCGAGGAATAGGGGGTGGGGAGCGCAATTCATATAGTGTTACATGTATGCGGAACAAACAGTTGGTGAATTGGTTCAGCATAATGTGGACTGGACCCCGAAAAGCTCCAATGTTCTCGGTGAATGAGGAGTTGGGAGGTGAGGAATGGGGGGTGAGGGGGAGGGGAGCGAATTCACTGTTACATGTTTGCAGAACAAACAGTCAATATTCTAGGTGAATAAGGAATTGGGAGGCGAGGAATGGGGGGGGGGGTGGGAGCGCAATTCACAGTGGTACATGTATATGGAACAAACAGTCGGTTACTTGGTTCAGCGACATGTGGGATAGACCCCAAAAAGCACTAATATTCTGGGTGAATGAGAAGTTGCTAGGCGAGGAATGGGGGACGGGAAGCGCAATTCACAGTGCTACATGTATGTGGAACAAACAGTCGGTGAACTGGTTCAGCGATTTGTGTGCTGGGGCCCGAAAAGCCCCCAATATTCTGGGTGAATGAGGAGTTGTGAGGCGAGGAATTTTGTGGCATCTGAGCCGGTGACCAAGTCGCTCATGTGCAAGTTCATGTGCAAGTTTTAGAACAGATCGAGCAGCGAGCGCAAGAGCATTAAGACAAGCAGTTACACAATATAGAGCAGGATAGAAGTATTGACAATAATTGACCTAATTACGACCATATATAATATTATAAGTACATAGATAGGTAGTGGCATCACTGTACAGTAAGATATTATATTTGTCAATATTTAGCCATCGCTTATTTGTTTATTGGGCTTTTACATCCTGGCAACATGTAAGGTCATCAGGATTGGTACCGACTCATGACAGTGTGCACTCATGGCGACTTAATAGTGCTGCCCCACTGGGAGACCCGGCCCATTCCACACTCAGTCACATTGTCCTGATATTGGGCTGACCACTCCATGGCATATCCTAGAAATGCTGAGTGCCAGGCTAGGTAGGAACAAATATCAATTCCCGGCCGAGTCAAACAAATGACGTACAAAATTGATACTGGTTAGCTCAGTGCCAGGATAATGTGACTGGGTGGGTCATGGTGCCAGCACTATAAAGCCACAATGACTGTGCACTGTCACAAGTCGGTACTCGCCCTGATATGACCATAGATGTCACTAGGACATAGAACCTCAACAAAACAAACATTTTGCCATGTCTAGGTAAAATGCGCTGTAAAATGCTTACGTGGACTTTGCCGTCGAACTTGGTGTACTCTATGAAGGGGTTGTTGGCCGTGTTAAACTGCTCGAGTTGCTGCGTCAGGAAGGACTTGGCATTGCGGGGACGTGACGAAGGAGCCTTCTTCTGGAACAGCTTGCTCAGGTCCTCACCTAGCGCGCCACGCAGTCACACATTTTCATTAATTTGATCAACATAATATCAGTTCAGAGGCATTTGTCTTCCTGTAGTCCAGACCCGTTATCATCTCAAGCATGTTTATATATATCCAGGGTACGTACACATATGAACATATGGAAGTCAACGCCATTTAAAGGTTTTTTTTCATAGGAATTCAAGACTTTAAAAAAAAGAAGGAAAAAACAACAATGGTGAATGGCGATTTCACACTAATTTAGATCAGTAGGGACAATTTAATGGATATCAAGGCTTTTCAAGATTAATTGCCCAAAATAGGTTATGGGGCAAATGATGTTCAAGACTTTTCATGCTCCGTACGGACCCTGTTTATCGATGAAAATGAAGATAGGTACCAAAATAAAAAATATTGAGATAACATTCTCAAAATGTTATTTATTATGGAAATGATATTTTCTTGTTTGTACGTCCTGGCAACATCTAAGGTCATATCAGGACGGGCACGGACTTGTGACAGTGCGCACTCAAGGCGACTTGATAGTGCTGCCCCACTGGGATACCAGGTCACCAGCACCATGACATGATATCCCACTCAGTCCTGACACCAAGCTAAGCAGTCGTGGCCCTATTCTAATAATGCTGAGCGCCAGGCTAGGAAGTGACAAATATCAATTTTGTAAGTCATTGGTTTAACAGGACCAGGAATCGAACTCCCGACCTTCCACATGGGAAGCCGGCGCTCTACTGATTCGGCCACCGCATCCGGTCTTATGCAAGTGAGGTACCAGACAACCAAGCTACATAAACCATTTAATAATTTCAATTCCGATTGAATTATTGCATAGAGAAAGTCACAACTGATCATATAAAACAGATCAAAACTGGTCCAAAAGTAAGGTTGGTTGTTGAAGTTTTGAATCCTTGCAACATCTAAGGTCATATTAGGACGGGTACTCATGGCGACTTTATAGTGATGCCCCACTGGGAGACAAGTATCAAATTTTAAATCATTGGTTTGAATTGACAAGCGTTCAAACCCGTGGATTCAAATCCGACGATCTCCCAAAACGGGAGACGGACGCTCAACTCATTCCGCCATCCTGTCTAGTGCAAAAATAAGGAACCTATACCTGCCAGAAGGCTTATGCATATTTAATTAGCTACGTTGGTTACCGTCATAACCAGATGTAAAATAATGATGTAATCTCAGAGCAATTTTCATATACTATCGATACCAGAGGTTCCAGATTCTGCCGATAGTTGTCACTAGCTTAATTGGAGGGATGTAATACATGAAGAGAGCGGCGGTGAAATTCCAGGGGGGGGGTGGAGATACAATATATTTGTCTTAAAAATAATTTTTTAAATTACAAGGATAAGAGCTTCAATCATGTGGCGATATGAATATCTCAATGTAATCAGGCATTTTATTATTTTTCCAAACATTTTTTACGGAGATATAGCAGGTGAAATCATAGGCACTCGGGGAATGTACCCGAATAGTGTGGATACAGATTCTGCCGACAGATGTCACTACCTTAACTGGCGGGGGGGTCTATTGAATGTTCAGAAACACAGTGGATCCACATATAGTCTAATGATGCTGGCTTACTGAGTGATGTGTTTTGAGGGCGTACCTGAGTTGTCCACATCTTTCCAGGACGTGTGCTTGATCTTACTCTGTTTATGCTTCTCCCGCTTCAGTTTCTCCAGACGCTGTGCAGTGTTGGACCGTCGCCGATGTCCCGCTTCAAGTGGCAAAGTCAGCAATTAGCGGCGCACAGGGGACTGAGGACATGAGTGGGTGAGGTCAGGGACAAAAACAGGAACAGGGATAGAAAGAAAAACATAGAGACAGACAGAGAGTGACTGAGTGAGAGAGCGAGGGGGGAGGGAGGGGAGAGAGAGGGAAAGGGGGGGGGGGGAGAGAGAGAGCGAGAGAGAGCGAGCACATACATATCTATACACAAGGATTGTAGAGCGAGAGACAAAGAACGAAAGAGAGAAGCGCAGATAGAAAATTTGTATGTATTTGTTTATTGCGGTTTTACGTCCTAGTAACATCTAATGTTATATCATGATGGGTATCGATTCGTGACAATGCACACTCAATGCATAGCGGTTTTATAGTGCTGCTCCAGAGGGATACCAAGCTGCCGACACCATGACCTGATATACCACTCAATCACATCACCTTGATACTGAGCCAACCAGCCTCTCCCATATCCTAGTAATGTTGAGTCCGAACACTCGACCTCTCTTGCATCCTACTGGGATACTGGGCCAAAAATATATCCATTGCCAAGACTTGAATGACTTTGAACTAGTTTGCATGAATCGTCAATAATAGTGGAACCTCAGAGACAAATCCGATCCACAATATCACAAGCATCTTTCCATTAAATACGATCACAAGCATGTTCTCCTTAAATAATCCCACATATATTGTTAACGACACTAAAGGCCACACATTACAGTGCACTGGTTTATTATTTTTAATATCGGGAATACATTTAACACAATCGATGGTTTGTGGTTGTTTATCTTTCTCCCTCGGGGCAGCCCCGTTTGTGGGCCGTGAACTATCACATGCCCATCTGGGGTTCTTGCCCTTTTTTTAAAAAGATAGATATTTGTTGTATGTCTTTAGATCAGGGATCTGCCTTTCTTTTACTGATTGTCGTTCCAAGCCGTAGCAGCCATTTCTAATGTGCTTCTTTCATGGGCCTTTATGCGGCTACTTGTTTGTTTTATTAGTGGTGCATTGTTTATTTGTGTATATCTGGTTGGTTGCTTTTGGTATTTCCTATCGTGACTGTACTCATACTAGTCTTCTATTTCTTAGCAAATTTGCTTAATAATAAGTTATTAATCTTAGTATTGAGGGATGAAAGTGGTCTTCAACAAAAAACATGGAAATCAGACCGAGAACCAATGGCGAAAACACATATTTTCGCTCATAGTATTAACACTGTCGGGGATTCATGGAAAAATGCAGGAAGTCAAGTTTCAACTCTCCTTATTGTGGCTATATTATCGCCCACGCCTAACTTTTTCTTGTTTGCATTACATTAGCTGTTCCCTCAACCCGATTTCTGAGACAGAGGTTAATGAATCATCCAGGGATTTATTTTCCAGCTACATCTAAGGCCATGGAAGAAAAGGGCGGAAATCTGCGAAAACGTGGAGATCTTTCATCTCTGAATTTACGGGCTATAAATGTGGAGACATATTCTTACCAAAGCCCATATCTGGAAGGATGTCCTGTGAGTGAGACAGTTCGATGTCGGACTCCAGCCCGCTATCACTGAAGCTGGAGTCTCCACCAGCACTACGGGAATAATAGTAATAAGTCTTAGATTATAGTCGAACAACGGCGAGGCAGATATGGATCATTCTCAGAAACTGTACCACTTTTGTGACATGGAAACCAAAGGTGAAAACAGTCCAAATAATAACAAAATGTATATTCATATAAAGGTTTATATGTGGTGTATATGTCAGAGTTGAAATTTGGTTGGCTTACTTCTTGATCTTATACAAATTGAGAAAGCTACTAAAATTAACCCTTTAACTCCCATCCATAACATCATTTTGACACACATCCATGACATCACTTTAACATGCACAACAAATTCAAACAATGTTATATTGTTTACAGTTAAATGAAAAGAATTGCTTCTTATAAGAAAAATAAAATGTTGGGGTAGATACATATTGTCGACATACAAATTTTCATATTTTCACTTAAGCACAAAACCACATCACATATTATGGACACATTTTATGGGGTAGATTAAATACATGTAGTATTGCTAACAATAGTCAACAATACCTATTTGACTTATTAACCCCCCCCCCCCAAATGAATACAAAATCAATAACTATGTAGCAAGGGAACCAAAAATGCGGCAGTTTCTGAGAATGACCCATATATGCATCAAGTGAATTTTAATTGAATTCTATATTATTTTACCATAAAATATGGTATGGTGGATTTGGTTGTCATCCCCCAAGGGGGGAATAGCTATCTGCCTGTCAAATTCAATTTGGTGATATAGCTATCGTAGCATTATGCCTGACATTGTTAGGTAAGATCAATTTTACTGCTCAGATTAGCTGAGAACATCGAATAGCAGAATATTTGTTAATATTCATAAAGGAACCAAATCAATGATATTTTAATCATAATGATAATGTCATGGGGCTGATGAAAATGGGAAATATTGCGCCTAGAGCGGGACTCGAACCCACATCTCTATGCATTCCGGGCCAGTGTGCTAACCATTACACCACCTAGGCTCCCTGATATCACCACACTACCCACGCCTACCTGTCTATGTGGTTACTTGCCTCAGAGGTCAGTGCAGACCACTACACTTGTCCCCCTGGAATTGTAAGTCTTTTACTGTTTACAATTACAAACATACAGGCAATGCACTAACACATACATACACAGGGTAGGTTCAACAACCATACAGCGCATAGCTTGTACAGGATCCTGGTCATGGCAGCAATGTCATGGGGCTGATGAAAATGGGAAATATTGCACCTAGAGCGGGACTTGAACCCACATCTCTATGCATTCCGGGCCAGTGTGCTAACCATTACACCACCTAGGCTCCCTCATATCACCACACTACCCACGCCTACCTGTCTATGTGGTTACTTGCCTCAGAGGTCAGTGCAGACCACTACACTAATATTAATAATGGGGATAGTAAAATTTGCTTAGAAATTATATAAGAAGAATAGATTATAATAATAATCATGATAATAATCAATAGCATCACAGAGGGTATTTTTGCAAATGGCACACCTTGCACCTAGAGAGGCACTCGCCTACATGTGTATGAGGCATTTCATCTGGGGAAGTCAGTGCACCTCACTACACTTGTCCCCCTAGAAATGTAAGTCTCATACTGACAATTACAAATAGCACGGGACCGCATTTACAGTACACACACAGGGATGGCTTAGAATAATATAGGACACACCTTATACAGTATCCTGGTCAGTCACCGTTGTTTTTGAAAGTGATGGTGAAATTGGGCATAGAACAGCTCTTAAATCCACACCTCTGCCATTGAAGGACTAGCATCCTAACCATTATTATATCTAAGCTCCCTGATGCAATCAACCCATGCACAGCAACTACATGTATGTGGAATTTCATCTGGGGAAGTCAGTGTACCTTACTACTATTTTTTCTTGATTACTTATAGTGTACTGCCTATCATGGATAAGTCTGAATAGTCTTCTTTTCACCATTAGACAGCCGATAGATAGAAAGCCCAAGCCTGCACTTTTACCGACCCAAGGGATTTTTTAACCTCCCACACCAGATAGACATGGTATGAGAGCAACTGGCCTTTGTCTGATGATGCTGTAGGTTATAGGCAGTGGTGGCAATCCAAATTGGCAGAAGTGGTGGCATGGGGAATAGTAATAATTTATAATACTGAGTATGGTAATTATTTGCTTCCATATTAACTTTTTTAATATCTACTTTCTCTAGCCTACCCTTTGCCACTCCACGATGTAGGTCGCTTATCAGATATTGACCGCGGACAGTCTGTGACGTCATCAGCTTCAATAACAAGCTCACACATCCCAGTCTCATCACTTGTGATGAAGGAGTTCCGAATGTGTGACGTGAGGAACGACAGGTCATCCATCATGGCCATGATGATGGTCTTCGAAAATAAAGGTACATTTTAGATACAGCGAATAGACAATAACTGAAAACTAATTTAAAATGACCACTAAGGTGTAATATGTTCAACGACTTCTCCGTCTCCCGACGAATTGACAATTTATTTATACTGAAAACGGATGAATATATTAAAAAGTTGAATGCATAGAGATTTGTGAGAACCATAATTTAAACGAAAATGTTTCGTTCAGACTGTCATTCTTCACTACATGAAGTAGTACTAGTAGGCATACATCGGCCTAGCTAAGTGCCTTACAAACTTAAACTAAGATTCCATATATGAGTCTGCATATGCGGCATAAAATGGAAAAGTATGTAAACGCACACTAGTCCTTCCACATGTTCGAATGCGAATGCGAAAAGTGAATCGACCCATGGACATGGCCATGGACCGATCGGTGCGAATGCGAATGCTGCCCCATTTGTCATAGGAAACAACAGGAATGTTGACTTTACTTCACAATTCTGTTTTAAAAAAACCCTAAAATCGCATCGGTACCAATTCTCGATGTCGGCATGATGTCACAACCCCGGAAACTAGCCCGCGAAGGGTAAAATACCGCCGTGATGTGTGCTGCGGCAATGCTATGTCTATGGGGAGCATTTATTTTTGTAAAATAAATTTAAAAACTTTCATCGGATCGATTAAAAATATCTTAATGCGCGATTGAAGAGGAAGATCTGAGGTATTTAATTGAACCTAGGAGCAATTTTCTCTGAAAGTATTAAAAACAGAGATAATAGTGAAAGTTGGGATATTCTGAGTGTCAGTGCCAGTGTTAGCCTTACCAGATCATGGCCTCAAAAACTATTTTTGCCAAATAAATTCAAGAACTTCCAATTGGCTGATAAAAAAAAAGCTGAATATGAAATTATAGAGAAAGATCTGAACTATTTAATAGAAACAAGAGAAATTTGCGTTCAAAGCACCAAAAAGCAAAAATGACTGTGATAGATAGGGTAGTTTTAATGTTGTTTCTATGAGAGTGTCATTTGTTTTACCCTTCGCGCGCTGTGAACACCAAAAGTGCCCGGATGTCCGACATCGAGAATGCCTATGTGGCATGCCGCTTTCGCATGCCATGTATATGGAATCTTAGCTTTAGTCTCTCCGCTCTAACAACAATGTCGGACAAATTATCGCAGTGCATACTGTGGTCTAGATACATACTACAATATTTACCACGGCACGGAGCAGTTGTGGAGCTATGGGATTAACTAAATCAAAAGTAAAGCTGTTAAAATGATCACTGACACTGTAGGTATGTGAGTATTTTTTTAGAATGCATTTGATCTCAATGTGATATATATATATAGATATACATATATATATATATAAAAGGAAAGAGCTTGAAGGGACCTTAAACGTGGTAGTCATATAATTTTTCTAAAGTAAATCTGAAGGAAGTTACATTGATTTGAACTTGGAAAAATCAGTCTATCATGGGCCATTTGTTGTATAGTAAACCAGCCACCGGCGATGACCCTGAATCAGTGACACTTACAGTAGTATGAATGTCACTTAACCACACTAGATCAATGTTTACATCAAATTGATCACTGATCCTGGTAAAATATCTCCTTTAGAAATCAATCAAACATCCTTAAAAGTTCACAACATATAGACAACTAATGAAGGAACAACAATTTAATAGTTTGATCAAATAATTGAATCCCCTTTTAGTGATTTGATAAAAATTGTGTGGAGAAAAGTAGAACTTGAAATTTATCATTGGTCAAATTGATCAACTGCAGCGGATCAAATATCTCCTTGGGGAATCGATCAAACATCCTAAAAATGTCACAAGATGTAGACAACTAATGAAGAAACAATAATTGCATAGTTTGATATGATAATTTAACACCCTTTGAGTGATTTTGTGGAGAAAGGTAGAACTTAAAGTTCAACCATGAACTTTTGAAACTGAGACTGGTCTAATTGAAACAATTCAAAAATGAGGATGTAGAGAAATCTGTGCTCTATGTCATGAAAATTGTAGCTCGAAAACCCTCCTTTTGAGGAACTGAGAGGTAATGTCTACCGCAAAGCAGCTCCGCGCAGCTGAATGGGGCTAGCGTTACCGTCGTTGCCGAACCGATTTGCAGCTAGCCTAGACTAGGGCTAGACACTGACAGTCTGACTGGGGACAGTGTCAGTGGGGTGTAGGTGGTTGTTTGTTTTAGTGCTGACTGAGTGGTGAGATCGACATTACGAATGAGGCCAAAAGAAAGGATGTAAGTCATATTAGCATTGACACTATGTAGTATGTAAATTAAGTAACGGTGGTAGACAGCGATATGAATCAATTGAAATGGGAATGTCAGTCACTCAGTCAGTGTCACTGTCAGTGACTGTGACAAACTTCACAAAGTCAAAGACCAAAGTCAAACTTTTGACTGCTTAAACTTCAAAGGCTATACAAAGCAGAATCCGTGAGCTGTTGACTCTGCTAGTCCCTGGAAAACAACTCTTAATCAGAAAGTAACCAGAAGTAAACCTGAAATAGAACAACATATTAAACACTGTCAAATATAAAAAGCCTACCTCTCCTTTGTAACAGCACTATTGTATTTTTGTCTATGTTTATCTACTCGACTAAACAAAAAAATGAGATAAATGAAGGACCGGAACCGGAAACCACCCTAAGTAGGTCACACAACCAATTTATACACATGCGCATTTCATTCGCCAAAGATTATGAGCAGACGATGTAAGGTTTTTCGTCATAAATTATAAAGCAATGTTTATTCTATTTAGCATTCTACAGATAAATAATGGTCACGCCGTTAGTTCTACATACATCTGTTTTGCATTAATTTGTAAACACAGGAGCCACATTGTACGCAGCACAATTTAAAAGGGAATTAATGTCCACAACACCCCACAGGCACAGACGGGCGACACTGTCAGTTTCAGGCATTCAGCGATTGCCGTGGGTTTTCATCGTCCCCTTGTCTGCTCCATCGCTCCTCCGAACAAAGAAGCCATTTCTGAGATGGAGGGACCAACTTACACCCGTTATCCTATTTAGTTCTGGCTACTGTGTTACTTTTTCAACAAACACGTTCAATTGTTGACCACCTAGCTTGCGCTGTCACCTGTCTCGTAAATCACCCATGTCAAAACCTGTCAATCATCGTCAGAGGTGGAGTTTGAGGCCCTCGATGGACAATCAATATTGATCAAAGTATGGTAGGGGATGCCCATGGTGGAACCTTCCGCAGGATTATGGGTGGGAAAAATATATTTATGTCAAAATTGCCGTGATTCGTGCGAGTCTAGGGCATTAAATTAACATAATAAATCATAGATAAAACTAGGGTAATTCGATTATATATACATGTTACAGAAACGCATCAATTTTCTGATATTTCTCCGAAGCCCACATTGCATATTTTCCCACAGCGACCCCTTGGGTATCTGTCAAATCCACCTGACCAGGTTGCGGTCACACGAAATGTCACAAAGAGCTCGCGTGGTAAGTGGCCAGTCGCGCTCCTATTGGTCACAAAACAAAGAAGCCGCTCTCTGATTGGACCACAATCAGTGTCTCACAGATCCGCCATTTTGTGTCGAGCTCTTTGCGCCGGCCGCTCTCTAAACGTACACACCGTGCT
The DNA here is from genome assembly GCA_030323885.1 of Branchipolynoe longqiensis. Taxonomy (NCBI): domain Eukaryota; kingdom Metazoa; phylum Annelida; class Polychaeta; order Phyllodocida; family Polynoidae; genus Branchipolynoe; species Branchipolynoe longqiensis. The sequence goes on along the minus strand of CM059201.1, from coordinate 28,403,305 downwards.
ACAGACGGACCCCCTTTGCCATTGGAAATAGCGCTGTAGGAATGCGAAGCTGTGCTTGGAGCGTGGCCTGCTTTCTTCGCCTGCCCACAGCCATTTGAGTGGCCACATTCGACCCGGGCCCGGGACGACGGGAGCCGTCAAAATAACGCCATCAAAACACAGCCGTGTCGCCGACGGAACGGGCTCAGGTCCTTAACCCAGCCGATATAATTTGGAGATCGTGAGTAGAAGATCGGATCATGGATGATTATACTCGTCAGCAACAGCACTCGGGTAGCATGCAGGCTCACATGCCGCAGGGCTATGGCATGCACGGCCCTCCGTCCGCCGACCCAGGAGCCGTCATGCCCGACCAGGAGAACAGAAAACAAGAGATAGGCGACATACTCCAACAAATAATGAACATCACGGACCAGAGTCTCGACGAAGCGCAAGCAAGGTACACGTAAGCATGCACCATGTACTCCCTAAGCCTGCCCTGATGTTCACCGATCTTGTATAGTTTGTGACATTAAAAACTATATTTTATTTGAACAAAATAAGTAGATAAAAAGGGAAAGGACCATCGGTGCATCAGTTTGACTTGTGCAGTGCGCCGTGTTGCCGGGGAGGCTTCCCCGCCGCCCCTCGCCCCATTGCCCGTTGGGGGCTGCCGGGCCCATCCCCCCCCTCCCCCCCCTCCCCCAGGAGCCCCGCAATATCACACCAAATTATAATATATATATATATATATTTATAGGAGTTTACAACCAGTTATAATCGAGACAGACACACGATTATGGGGTATAAACTAATAAAGACCTTTGCAACTGTCAAATCATTACGATCGGTTAATGGCAATAAATCAAATCGCCTTTCGGTCAGGTTAGATACTAAGATACTTAGAAGTTAGATAGATAAGATGAGAGTTGAGAAGACAATAGCCTCTAATTTTTAATAAAATTCACGGTAATATTAATTAATAAGACCATCTTTATGTTGTGACAACATAGCTCGTGCATATCTATTTGCTTCAGAAGCTCTGATTTTATTATTTAGAAAATATATTTATTAATATTATATTATCTTTGTTTTCGTTGAGGCTCAGTCTGGTATGCTTTTACATGTGAATTGTTGAATTCATGCAATATCATGAATATTGAATACATCAGATTAAAGTAAACGCCACATTACATATCAACGCCAAACCGAATGCGGCAATAATTATAGACGCAGTTTACTTAGTAAATAAAACTGATACTGTAGTGTAGGTTAAGAGAGTTGTTCAAGTTAAAAATACCATTGTTATGTCTTTACTCTATGATATATGCTTATGAAGCTATTAGTTCAATTTGCATAATTTCAATGACTGATTCGAGTAATTTTTACTGAGCAGCTGTAATAAATACATTTAAAATAGATATTACCATATCGACCAATTTGGCCCGATTTTATGTATTTAAATTATTTGGCCTATTTTTAAATTGCATCTAGATAAGATAGGGATATTTAGTCAATCCTTTGGTGACACCGGTTATCATAAATTGCCATACCAGTCGATAATCACATATATGAAGTGCAGCTATTGATGTTGATATGTTGTATTATTGAATAGTCAAGGCAAAAGGTATAGACAGAAGCAAGGACCTCCAACTTTTTGCAAATGTGGTATTTACAATTAATTCCATATTCAAATATCCTTATTCAGCTATATAGGCTGGTTAATCGTAGCAAAATCATAGATATTTGTATTTAAGTACACGGGACTGGCAGCATCCAGGGTGGTGTGTGTGTTTGCGATTATCTGGGCGGGCACAGTTCTGGTGAGTTGTCTGATTGGTTTCCTCTGATTGCGCATCCTTTGCTTATCCAGAAAACACACGCTCAACTGCCACCGCATGAAGCCAGCACTCTTCAGTGTGCTCTGTGAGATCAAGGAAAAAACAGGTGTGTAGCATGAGGTTTCTTTGATCTGTTTCTATGTAGTATAATTTTTCCCACTTTAAAGCTGCAATGCCTTGCTAACCGCTATTTGAATTCTTGTTGCAGTTTTTCTTATAGATGGCAGTGTAATGCAGCAAATCGCAGTAATTTAAAGCCGCATAGTCCGATGCAAGCATTTTTGAAAGCAAAGGAAACTTTTACATGGATTTAATCCTACATATCCACGTTATCTACTGGTGGACTTATTAAAAGTTATAGCTGCATAGAAGTCAATACTAAATCAGTTTAATATGGCTAGTTTGGCTATGGTGTCAAATAGTTTAGATGTGCATGCAAAATGAATTTACCATGCTTACAATCATCTTCTAAGTTAGCCATTTAAAATAACTTACTTCAAGTTCAAACCTAGATGTATCGTGGATTATAACGATGAACCTGGTATATTTGCTTCCAAAAGATGTATCAAAACTGTCGGACTATGCAACTTTAAGAATTGTAAAGCATTTGAATGAAATAATGTTGATGTTACCTTAAATAATCGCGTATTGTTAACGCTACCAAAATAAATGGGTACGCTTAAATATGTATACAAAATTAAATAAAAGATTATATATTTTTTTAATCATTTATTGTTATAGGTTGTTGTAGGTCTTTGAATATTAATCTAGTGTCTGGGATCTGGCATTATTTCTACCCGGAAGCATGGTCGTAGTTAGTTGTCATGTTATACGTATAGTGCTATTTAATAATGATTGATCCTGGTCTGTATAAATATTGTTTCAGGTTATTCTGTTCAGCTCTCGCATTTCCGCAATAACGAGCTCGGCGCTTTTAACTTACCTTGTGTCATTTTAGATTTAATTATATTTTTGTGTATATATATATATATATATATATATATATATATCAGTGATATAAATAAGCAGACACAAATCCCTTGTCCATGGGACATATCTGCTGATTTTCACTTGTCCTGTCTGAATTTTCACTTGTCCACAGTACTTACCTTCATTATCTCAGTTAACGCCGTGGTTATTGGAATAACGCTACACAAATAAATCAAAACGAGATATCATAAATAATGTACATTTTCACTTGTCCAATGCAAAATCTCATGTTCTGCTTGTCCATGCCTACTCTTACTTGACGCGGACAAGCTCGTATTTTGAACGCTATTTATACATATATGGTTCCTTATCCAAAATCCCTGAGGCCATTTGTGTTTTGAATTCCGGAATAAAGGTAATCAAACATTGGTTCTGGAGTAAACACATGAATACTCACACTAAGTGCGATCGATAAAGACTACAGATATTATTGCAGTCGATTCATGGAGTAATATGGCCATAAATACATTTGATTTAAAACAAGGCTTTTGGTTTCGAAAATCCATTACGGGTTCAAACAAGCCGTAATCAAATACATTAATATTAACTATTTTCTTCGGAGAGTCATGAATATTTTACACTCAACGGGAGAGATAAATACTCAGTAATCCAGTTTATTTGTGTGTTGTATGGCAGAAAAACTTCAGTTTTCAAAGCTATTCAGATAAGGGATTGAGGACCTATATCTGAGTGAATATGCACATTTTTAATTAGTATTTCGTTAATTGGACAGTTCTGGTTCGATTCGTTATTTATCCCAACGGTCAAAATATGGTAGTGGTAACCTGAATACTTGATGAATGTGTCACACTTTTTCACCGTTCTTATTCCATCATAAAAAATCGCTCTTAAAAACTGTCCTTCCCCCCCCCCCCCCCCCCCCCCCCCATCTCCTGGCCGACTAGTAATACCATTAAAGTACTAGTAAATATTTTTTCAATTGGAGGTTTGGGGGAGGGGGTTTGCTGTGCAAATTGTGTATTTTGTGACTCGCCAGAGGTGTGCAAGGGTAAAAATTATTATTTGTGTATTTAACCGACCACCTCCACGGATTCACCACTCCCCTATGTCGATCACTTTATTTCGGTCACAAATGATCGTCCATACAATACCATTGTAACAATTTATTTGTTTAACCTCCCTAAGCCGACTACCTCCCTAAATGGACCATTTAAAGTCGGTCCCATGGTCGGTCGATTTAGAGAGGCTTTACTGTATATATAGAGATTTGTTTTGTTTAAATAAAATAAAATGTGCTCGCTTTCTGATGCGGTGAACATACATGCATACTGTACTTGTGTAAGGTATGTTAACACTAATAACAGCTGTTGCGATAGCCGGAGTGTTCAAACTGTCATTTATTATTAACCAGACGTGATCCAATCATACAAATATCCCAGTTTTAAGTGGTCTCTGCTGCTGCATATAATGAGCCTGTAACATTGTCAGTTTTAATGTGTGGGTGTGGGGGGGGGGGATACACACCTTTAGTAGAGCGCGGGCCTCGCGTACGGGACATCGGGAGTTCGGTTCCCCGTCGAGTCAAACCAATGACATAAAATTGATACTTGTCGCTTCCTAGCCTGGCGCTCGGCATTAATAATAATGATAAGGATAGGACAAGAACTGGTTAGCTCAGTGTCAGGTTAATGTCTGAGTGGGATATAAATGGTCATGGTGCCAGCGGGCTGATTTCCCAGTGGGGCAGCACTATAAAGTCACCAAGATTGCGCACTGTCACAAGTCAGTACCTGTTCTGATATGACCATACAACAACCAACCAGCTATTTAGATTTAGGTACCCTACCCTACCCTAACCTCCCCATTGGGCCTAAATTATATTCCATTCATGTCCTGGCCCTGTGAAGTACCGAATTTTCCGGTATGGCTACATTATACATTACACGATAGTTTTAAATATTGCAAGCATAGCTTATCTTTCTTCCTTCTTTAATAATAATAATTTGTTTGGGTCTACTTCGGTAGCTTATGGAGTTTAAAGCAATTAGTGTTGCGAAGCTAATCTTGGCCGACTGATTCGTGCGTTTAAATATACCTGGCGAATCCCCATACGCACCCCCCTCCCCACCACGGATCTTTAAAGGGCGCATTCCATATACGCGTAATGCGAATGCGACAAAAAATCGAAACGGCTTGAAATCTATGAGCTACATTCCATATACGCGTAATGCGAATGCGAATAAAATCCATTATCCCGATCGCTCCATGTATCGATCGGTGCATAATGCGTAAAGGTGCTGCGAATAGAAAAGCATCAGTCGCATTTGTCCATTGATATAAGGCTGGAGGAGGCGACTGATAATTATGGACAGCCGTGTAGGTTTATGCGGCGGACCTGTTAGGAAGCAGTCTTCATATTTGGGACGGTCCTAACATCCCTCGAAGCAAGCTAAACTGAGCCATGTTTGGACCGTCCCATTCTGTGTGTGTGTGTCTCTGTGTTGTGTCTCTGTGTGTCTTTGTGTCTCTGTTGCTGTGTGTGTGTCTCTGTGTTGTGTCTCTGTGTCTGCCAACAGAAAAGCACCAGTCGCATTTGTCCATTGATATAAGGCTGGAGGAGGCGACTGATAATTACGGACAGCCGTGTATGTTTATGCGGCGGACCTGTTAGGAAGCAGTCTTCATATTTGGGACGGTCCTAACATCCCTCCAAGCAAGCTAAACTGAGCCATGTTTGGACCGTCCCATTCTCTGTGTGTGTGTGTATGTGTCTTTGTGTCTCTGTTGCTGTGTGTGTGTACTTTTTATATACTTCACTGCATAACGCAATACGCATTACGCGTATATGGAATGCTGGCATTCGCATAACGCATTACGCGTATATGGAATGCGCCCTTAAGGCTGCATAGTCTGATGAAAAGATCACATTTTTTAGGCCAAAAGACTTGATTATGAATATCCAACTTGGGATACTGGTTTTTGTTGTTGCATAAAGGAGAATACTCAGTGAATTTAATGGAACTTATCACTCACTGTACATGGATACATGCATGTATACACATGTATACATGGACAATAAAAAATGTGTGCATATATCCTTCAGTGGCGATGATGACAGCAACTCACCATTTATTGTGAACTTGGCGATGACCGATGAGTCTGAATGTGTGGTGACATATTGGACATGTGTGTGATATGCAGTCAGAAAGTCTGCTGGGTGAAGGATACATACACACAGTGACATACACACAATGTGGCTCTTGGATGAAGAACCCCCCTTAGAGTTGCAAATTCGATCTCTTTGGTTTTCTGCCATATTTTGTTGAACGGTAATTATATTATGTCCGTTATGCATTTTTGAGGAACTTTTTTTTTTTTGAATGGTTAACATTTTGTACAGATATTTCTAAGTGAAAACATGCCGATTTAATTTTGGCGTCCATCTCAAACTAGTGGACCCTTATGTAGCAATAACAGGGTATGTACGGGGGGCATGGAAAGTCCTGAACTTAATTTACCCAATTTCAAGGCCTGGACAAGTTTTGAATTTAACCTATTTTGTGTGATTAGTCTTGAAGTAGGCACTCCAAACATAGGACCCGTTGCTGATGCTGACTGGCCACTGGAAAAAATAGACTTGCTCTCATGACACTACCCCTATTTGAACATTGTCTGCTACGAGTGAGTGCATCAGAGCAAAAAAAACGCACACACAAAAAAACTACTTTACAATTTATCTGTGTAGATTGTTAACCACGATTTAGCATTCACTCTCAGCAGTTTGGACTTACCCATAGAATGGGTGTGCTATTAGAACAATCACATTTTTGAGATTTTGCTTAAAGACAATGTATTGTCACATTATAGATATTTGCATTCTGATCATTTTGAAATACAAATCAAGTCAATATCTCAAATAGAACCAGATATATTAATTTTTTAAAGATTTCATCAAGGACAGTTAGTGAAAATCACACAATTTGCCATGTTTGATGTCAAATTGCTCAACAAATATTTATTTGTAATGTCTGAAAAAATGGAGATTAGAATTTGTACTAGAAATAATAAGATAATAGATTAATGATGTGATTAAAATGTAATTTGTCTTCAGCAGGCAGCCTCAACCATCAGGATTTAAGCAATTGCAGAATCATGAAAAATCTGTGTAAAATTAATGCCCCAAATTAAATATTTAAAAATCCATAACTCAAGGACCGTGCAATAAGTGTCCCAGTATCTAAGTTGGACGTGCTGTGCCAAATCTAGCTACTGTTTTGGTTTAGAAACTTTGATCACTGGACTATACAACTTTAAATAAGATCCTTGTAAACTAATGGGGGGGGGGCTATTTTAGTATCTAGTTGTCTTTGTTACCGACTTTTTCTTATCCGTTTTGGCGTGCATGTTTATGTGGCTATATGTCTACACTTTGCCCTGTGTACAGAATTTTACTAATCCACCTGTCAATTGCCTTGGTCAGATAGCGGACTGGAGGCCTTGGGGAGCCGACTGAATGATTCATGAGGATTTATGAGTTACGGCTGCTGCCTTACAGACACTGCTCTTGAGGCTTAATATCACAACCATTGTGTGGAGGGGGGGGGGGGGCACTGATGCTTAATATCAAAGCCATTGTGTGTGTGTGTGTGTGTGTGCAGGGGGTCGGTAGGTGGGAGGCATTGAGGCTTAATATCAAAACCATTGTGTGGGGGGGGGGGGGGTGCAAGGGGAGATGGTGTCTGTCTACTGGTACTAATACTAGTAATAGCACAGTATTGGTTTTAACAAGCTTGCACAGTGTAAATATAATTATGAGTATTGGTCCCGACTGAATTGTGTTAGATGGAACTTTGTAGCTAGTCCTAATATATTGCTCGGCAGTTAATTTACATTTAGGTAAAAGGACGTAAAACCCCAACAAACTAAGCATTTAGGTATTTTTGTAGCTATTAGATTCGATAAAGTTGTCATTTCTGCGCGCTGACACAAATCGCGGTGCCCGGCCTGATATGACCGTAGATGTTACTAGGATGTAAAACCCAGGCAAACAAATATTATGGATATTATTATTAAATAAAACCACTTCCTGTAACTTGTAAGTGTGTGAATTGCTGCACAGTTAGGTTCGCCCATATACTAGTGTAGTGGTCTGCACTAGCCACTCAGGCAAGGAGCCACTGACAGGTAGGTGTGGATAGGGTGATTGCATTAGTGAACCTAGGTGGTGTATTGGTTAGCACGCAAGGAGCGTGGGTTCGAATTCTGATCTAGGCGTGATGTTTTCCCATTTACACCACTCCCGATGGCACTGGTTCAGTGACCAGGATCTTGTACAAGCTATGCTCTGCATGGTTGTTTCATCCTACTCTGGGTGCAATATTTCCCATTTTCATCACCCCCTTAATTACATTTTAAGTACTGGGGGAAATATTTGGGGTGCTCAAAAGTAGGTAGAAACACTGCTTCTGCAAGTTATGGTTGTTTGAATGCTGCTCTAGGCGCAATATTTCCAATGTTCACATCCACCCACTCACTCACTCACTCACTCACTCACTCACTCACTCACTCACTCACTCACTCACTCACTCACTCTCCCACTAGCAAAAAAGCCCGACTACTGCCTGGGTGAGCAGACCAGCGTTGGTATCTGGGAAGTGACGCCTTGCGCGTGTAAATGCAGTCCGCATGGTGGCGCTGGCTGCGGAGAAGCCCACCAGGGGGTGACATGCGCATCAGGACGGGAGGGAGGGGGAGATTGCCGCTGTCGAACATGATACACGCCCCGGAGCTGAGACGGGGTGCACGTGTCTTTGAACATGGCCCGCGTTACTAACAATAACTCCACTCTCCTTCGCTTTAAAATAAATATATTCAATTTTTAGGAAAAAAAATTCCTGGGCGCGAATGACAGTGTTGAGCGTCCGTATTTAGGAAAGCTGGCGGTGGTGCGCCAGTGGTTACGTGGGGAGGGGGTACTCCGCACCAATTGATACAATGAATAGTGGCAACAAATAGTAATAATAACTCCATTCCGCGCCTTTATACTCGCATAATGCTCATACATCACATATATATATATGTTTTGGGTTTTTTTAACCGATGGTTTTGCCTAGTAGGCGTGGTTCCCCATTCATATATTGTAGATCTCAAGAGAAGAGGACACCTTTTTCGAAAATTTGCTCCAGCAGTGATTGTGGCTTGTAATGTGTGTGTGAATGTGGTAGAGACGTTCGTCTTGGGTTGGCGGGGGGGGGGGGGGTGCGGACGGTTTGATTTCCCGTCAATATTCGTTGCTTTTTGTTTTCTTGTTTAAAAAGGTTCAATTAAAAGAATTGGCGTCATGTGTTTACTTATTAGAATTGACGTCCAATAGCCGACAATACGAAAATCAATGTACTCTAGAGGCATCGTTAAATAAAAGAAGCTTTAGCTTTTTACTTATTAGAAGTATTTCTCTCTCCTTTCCCCACACACGCACAGACACAAATAGATTCAGCAGGTTTCCTACAAAGAAAGATGTTGTAATGACCATATAGCTGATGATATAAAAATCAATGTGCTCTAGATGCGTTGTTAAATAAAACAAACTTTTTCTTTTAGGTTTAATTAAAGCTGCATAGTCCCATAAAAGCATGTGATTTTAAAACCAAAACCTAGGTTTGGTCCTGTGTATCCAACTAGATTCTGGTACAGTGGTCCTCTTAAACGCCGGAGAGAATGTGATCACATAAGGGAGGTGGCCGCTGGTGAGGGGTTAGGGTTACGATGAGAGGGAGTGACATTTAAATATTATACAATCACACTGGTTTTAAAATGTCCATTTAAATATCACATAACCATACTTGTTGTTTTTAAAATAAGACGTAGGACACTGGTCGCATGAAGGGGGGAATGGGTGGTCTTTGGTCATTTTTGAGGGGTCATTTGTAGTTAGCATATGTTGCTGCATGGGAATTCTGGCCGTATATGGCGGGTGGTTGTTCAGGGTGGTCGTTTAAGAGGCGGAAAACCGCACATATTATTATTTTGCATAGAATGGAATACTAAGTCACTTTAATGGCACTTATTACCGCTTAAACCCATGGGGTTCAATTTTACCATTTTGTCACTTCACATGTCTCCTAATTTTGTCCTTTTAAAATTAAAGTTGTTTCATGGTGAAGAAGCCTAGATTATAACAACCAGCCTGATATAGCTTTATCTTGGGGGGAAAATATGATAAAGCAACGGACTCAATTTTTTAATAAAAGTAATATGGGTACTTTGCACTGAGCATATTCTCTATATAAAACCAAAAACTGGTATTGTGTGCTTTAAACCCATGTGGGGAACTTATATTTACAATTTTGTACTCTTTGTGTTTCTGTGATTGTCATATTTAGTGCATCTTGCATGTTAGTTATTTAATAATACTTTTTTTAAATGCCTCTTTTCTGCAAAATTATTCTGCACTGTCCATCAGCGAGGGAACTGAAAAGGGGGTTGTATGTATGGGTGTGTGGGGTCTGACGGACCAGTGACAGGGCACCAGATTGAGGTCGGCGAGGTGAGGTCTAGGTCACGAGTAGGTCAAGGTCACTGCTAGGTCAACCCGCCCGGATACGATGGCCACATGTGGGAAGAATGTAAAGCTAGATGCTGAGACTATTATTTTCCCATTCGTGATCTCAAACTCGCAACTAGCGACATGTAACAAAGAAACCTGGTGTCGCGGTGACCGGCATAGATACCCCCGCAGCACTGTCCCTGGTTGCTTGGTTATTGGGGTTTTATGTCCTAGCAATTTTTTTTCTCTTGAAGATTTATACTGCCTATCGTGGTTAAGTCTGAAGTCTTGTTTTCAACATTAGACATTAGTAGATAAAAAGCTGAAGCATACACTTTTACTGACCCATGGGATTTTTATCCTCGCGCACCACATAGACGTGGTATGAAAGCACTGGCCTTTGATGACACTGCAAGTTGTACACAGCGGTGGAAATCCAAATTGGCAGAGGGCGGGTACCGACTTGTGACAGTGTGCACTCATCGCGACTTTATAGTGCTGCCCCACTAGAAGACCAGGCCACCAGCTCCATGACCTGATATCACACTCAGTCACATTATCCTAACACTGAGCCAACCAATCCTATCCTAATAATAATGCCAAGCGCCTGGCTAGGAAGCAACAAGTACAAATTTTTACGTCCTCGGTTTGGCTTGACCAGGGTTCGAAACCCACAATCTCCCGAAAGAGCATACGGACGCCTCATTCGGGCATCCCATCTGGTTCGCACTGTCCCTGAGACAGGGCAGGGCTACCTAAGAACCAATTAGAAAAAGTGTCGAAAGGCTGCGTCAATGAAATTACCACCTACATTATTCTTCAAGTACTTATTTATAGCTAACCCCTATATTTGAATGGAGAATTCGATTTGAGACCTTTCTGGGGTCACCATCTTGTCCTTTTGTATTCTCTGCCATTGCACCAACTTATGCGAATATAGAATATATGCGCACTGGAACCCACATTTAATCTCTACTGAAGCATTTTTAAAGCTGCATAGTCCGATGATGTATCGAATTTTCAAAACTAAAACAATTATATAGATTTGATTTTACATATCTAACTTAGATGTTGATGCATTTATTCAAATCTGTTTGTTCATAGACTGGAAAACTGAGTCAATTTAATAGAACCTCTTACTGCAGAAGTCTATGTTGTCAGATTTTTGGCATACATGCTAAAGTAAAGTAGATTATACTGATGATATTTGATCTCAGAAAGTTGCAGGAATTCAAAACAATCGGACTATGCAACTCTAAGCATGGTTTTAATCCACCCGTACTCTGGGTAGGGTTGAATCTTTTATTTAGGCCCGGCATTGCGGTCAAAGAGCCCACTTTGGACGCGGACCTGCACTGCAGATGGGTGGGAGGGTGGGTGAGTCGGTGGGAGGGAGGTTTCTAGCGTAAAAAAGATGGCACCTAGCTATGGGAACCCTCCTAGATTACCCTTTTCTCTCCACACGCCCGCCCCACCTGATTTATCTTCCCACTACCTAATCCCGGCCGCATGGAATCGCCTTTGGCTGTGCCCATATAGTGCTGCAGATTTGCAGCATTCAACGCGACTGAAAACTCCCCAAAAACAACTTGGAACTGGTAATATCCGAAGCTAGCCCTTGTTGCTCTGGTGGAGGGGGGGGGGGGGTAGAAGAGATGAAATCGCCACCGTGGTGCATGATGGGAGGGAGGGAGGGATGGGGTTGTAGTGTAAAAAGGTGACCCCTAGCTATGGAAACTGGTAATATTGCCAGCTAGAGCCGTTGTTGCTATGAGGAATTGTGTGTGGGGCGGGGGCGGGCGGTAGAAGAGATGAAATGGCCACCGCCGTGCATGATGAGTGGTGGCGGCCGGGCTGGGTCACGTGATTGTTTGGACCCTTGGCAGCGCTGTGGTCACGTGGGGTGTAATGTGTGCTCCCGGTGGAGGTCTGTGAAAGTGTAATGAGTCGTGGTTCCATGCGGGCTGGCAGAGTGGCTATGGAAACTGTGTGTAAGTCCACTGGTGGTGGTGGGGTGGGGGGTGGGGTTCTATGGGTGTTAAATAAGATATATTTGAGCTTGTTATGAGGGGTTTCTGAAAGTTGCATAGTCTGATGGCATTGAGTTTCTGCAATTTTCCTGGATAAATATATTAGATTGTTAGTTATAATCCAGTTTGTGGTAGTTATATATAATAACTGGACCACTGCGTGATGTACTATTTGGTGATGTCGAACGAGTGATATAAAAAGAACATGTATCCGTCTATGTGGCATTGGAAGTGGTACTACTGGTAGTTATATATAATAATAACTGGACCACTTCGTGATGTACTGTTTGGGGGTGTCTAACAAGTTATATAACGGAACATATATCCCATCTATGTAGCGCTGGAAGTGGTAGTGATATATAATAACTGAACGTGTGCGTGATATACTGTTTGGTTGTGTCAAACGAGTTTGATAACATAACATATATCCATCTATGTAGCGCTGCAAATGGTAGTTATATATAATAATAACTGAACGTGTGCGTGATATACTGTTTGGTTGTGTCTAACGAGTTTGATAACATAACATATATCCATCTATGTAGCGCTGGAAGTGGTAGTGATATATAATAATAACTGAATGTGTGCATGATATGCTGTTTGGTTGTGTCTAACGAGTTTGATAACATAACATATATCCATCTATGTAGCGCTGGAAATGGTAGTTATTATATATAATAATAACTGGACGTGTGCGTGATATACTGTTTGGTGGTATCCAACGAGTTTTATAACGGAACATATATCGATCTATGTAGCGCTTGAAATGGTAGTTATATATAATAATAACTGGACGTGTGCGTGATATACTGTTTGGTGGTGTCTACTGGGTGATATAATGGAACATATATCTTACATGTGATATAACGCAACATATATCCGTCTATGTGGTGGTGGAAACGGTATCTATATATAAAAATAACAGACCAACTGCGTGATGTACCGTTTGGTGGTGTCTAGGGTTCTGGTGTCCAGGGATGGGTGATGGCGGGGCCGTTGAAGTGATCAGTCGAGACCAGACGGGGTGGCTAAATCGGTAAGAGCACAGGCTTCCCGTGCGGAAGGTCGGTCGGGAGTTCGAATCCCAGCCTAGTCAAACCAATGACTTCCAAATTTGGAAGTTGTCGGTGCCTAGCCTGGCGCTCTGCATTAATATGATATGGTAAGGACTGGTCAGCTTTGCATCGGGATAACGATAATGTGACTGAATGAGGAAATTGGGTCACGGTGTCAGCGGTGTCTGATCTCCCAATGGGGCAGCATTATAAAGTCGCTATGAATGTGCACTGTTACAAGTCGGTATATATCCTGATATTACCTTAGATGTTAGGACAAAAGTCCAACAAGCAAAACAACTATGTAGTCACCATGAGTGTGTACTGTCACAAGTCAGTCAGTCCCAGTCTACTAGTACTCGTCATGATATTACCTTCGCTGTTGCTAGGACCTAATGCACACTGTCACAAGTCGGTCGTCATGATATTACCTTTGCTGTTGCTAGGGCGTAGTGTACACTCACCGTTCGGTTGGTGCCCGTCATGATATTACCTCCGCTTTTGTTAGGGCGTAGTTTAGACTCAAGGATCAGTTGGTGCCAGCTATGATATTACCTTCACTGTTGTTGGGAACTAGTGCACACTGGCATAAGTCGGTCAGTGCCAGTCATTATCTTACCTCCACTGATGTTAGGATGTAGTGTACACTGTCATAGGTTGGTCGGTACCGGTCGTTGCATTACCTTTGTTGTTGCTAGGACGTAAAACTCCAACGATCCTATTTAACGGTGCGCGCGCACCGTGCCCGACCAGTCCTGGCCGACACCGTGGCATTTTGATTGCGCCTCGTCAAAACAAAATATGATGTTTAAAAAAATACAAATACAAATACAAATGAGTGTGGCAAAAAGGAGGGCCCAATTGGTTGGCGTTAAAACGTCACGTGGTTAACCACACGTGGCCCTCTTTTCCTATTGGTTTTGTCGGTCGGGCCTGTGGTAGTTTATTTACCAGGTTATGGGATTAGCCGGCGAAACCTACTTTTGGATCCATATATATGTTATGTTGTCTTTACACGTACCTACACGGTGGGCTCCTGTGTATTTTTTAGAGAATTTCAGAATGGCTTCTGGTAGTGAGGGAACTACAATACTAATATATATGTTATTTACTATAGTGATAATGGTATTAATAGTAACCAAACGGGGTATGAGTTGAGCGCCTGCTTCTCGATTTGGTAGATTGTGGTATTCAAACCCCAGCAAAGTCAAACTAATGACTCGAAAATGTATACTTGTTGCTGCATAACCTAGGGCTGTAATCGATTAACACGACCGGGGCGACTTGGGTCACCCGAGTCGTCAGAATTTCAAATCGAACACTGCGAGTAGAGTCGAGAAATACACGTGCCATGTGCAAAACGATTCGACCCAAGTAACCCACCTCATAGCTGAGGTTGGCTACGAGCTATGACGTCACATTTGCGCTGGTACCATCCTGCAGCATAACAGCTACCAGTACCAGTCATACATGTTTGTTTTTTAAAGAATAACTTAGATTAATGAAATGGAAATATGGCTAAACTAGGCCATCATAAAATACTTTAAATCCTATTTTGCTGTAGCTTTATCGGTTATTAAAAAATTAAATAATGTTTTCCACCCGAGCGCGGAGAAGCATATTCGTTTATTCGACCCGAGTCTGTAGGATGTGCGCATGCGCCAAAAAGTGGCTCAGGTGACCCAAATTGATTAATCGATTACGCCCTAGTAGTCAGCATTACTGAGATAGGGCAGGGAGCATTGTATGTGGTTAAAATGTCCTCTTAATGAACTGTAGTTCTAATAATAATAGCACACTGGAACTAGTGAGACTGCAGTTCACATTTAAAGCTACATATAGTCCAATGAAAGCATAACATTTTCAAAACCGAATTACTTTTTTAAACTAGATTTGATCCTACATATCCAAATTAGGTACTGATGCACTCATTAAGCATTGTTGTGTTGAAGCCTTTGGTGACGGAATTTTGACGCACTTTCTGATTTTAATTTGTAATTCGTTTTCACTTTTAAATATTTACTAATCAGTCATTCATAAACGTCGCGGCAACCTAAGGTTGGCTGTTGGAGGTTTAAGTCCTGACAACATTTAAGGCCATATCAGGACGAGGTACCGACTTGTGACAGTGTGCACTCATGGTGACTTTATAGTGCTGCCCCACTGGGAGACCATGCCGCCAGCACCGTGACCTGATATCCCGTGCCAACCAGTCCCTAAAGTAAAGGAGATTAAAATAGTCAATCTAGTGTATTTATCTAAGAAAATAAACTTAAAACCGTCAGACTCTCAGGGTTGCCAACAGTTACGGTTTCGCTGTAAGGTGTACTCTGTTTGATGTCCCCGTCATCACCGTATGCTGATTTTCCTGTTTTTCTTTTTCCAATGTTGGCAACCCTGCAATACCTTTAAAGTCACCGGCTATACCTCACCCAGATACAAACGAATCCAGCATCAAAAACTCTCCAAACATACCTTTGCTTAGTTTGTTCAGTTCATGCCACTGAACATGTGGGAGGAGAGTTGAGGTCTGTGATGTATGAATGACATCATAGGTGGGATTCCTTCATCACATGACCTAGAGGGGCCATGACGGCAGCCACAGAAAGCTCTCAATTCAACTTTTAAAGTCTATTAATCTACATGATTTAGTCAATTACTCACACAAAAAGTAGATGGTTATGATAAATAAACATTTGAACTTTATATTTATCATTTTAGATTGCAATTTCTAGCATTTTTCCCTCTATATGGTTGTCTAAAAGAGTCAGTGCTGTTGGACTAAATAAAACACAACAGAAGCAACCAATGTCAGCACTCTCCCCCCACATAAACTGAAAACTGGCAAACGTAGGCTTGGAGAGCATTTGTCAGAGTATGGGCAGTGTCTCAGCGACCTATATCTGGTCCCTTTAATATAGTAATATTATATCAATCTTATGGATTATTGTGTCCAAAATGCACCACAGTTCTGATTGTTCTCGGGGTATGCCTATACCCCACAGACCCCCCAATATAACATCCCTTAAGATCTCCCCGTTTTTCATTTTCCAATGTTGGCAATCCTGGACTATGTAACGAATATTATTATGATGATGATTATACAACTTTGAATCAAGAATAGAAATAACGGGTGGCTTCCAGTCGCTTCAGGTAAACACTTACCCCAACAAATGTGCGATGGTGGTTTCTCTTGACATTTTTTTAATTAAAAAAAAAATTAAATAGTGATGCATGTGCCGCCTTTTAGATAGGAAATTGAATCTGGTGCTATAGTCTAACCTCATTTATGTCCAGTGACTGACAGAATAGCGCCGGCCGAGTAATTATAGGTGTCCAAGAGTGTTGGGTTGGCTAGTGGGTGGGTTGTGCGGTGAATAGGGGCGGGAAGGGGGGGGGGGGGGAGTGGCGCCCCCTGGGCAGGCCTTTGTTTAGCAAAGGAAGGTGGTGGGGTGGGGGCACAAAACATCTAATAATCATTCCATTGTGAGACCTCAGTGGGGGGTTTGCCGGGAAGGGGGAGGGGGCGGCCTAGGTGAGTGAAATTGGGGAGGATTGTGATGGTCACCCTCAAATAAAATAAAGTTTAACAAAAATGAATTTGGCTACCTGACCGTCCACTAGGAAGTGTCGACTTGACGGGTCCAATTATATGTAAAATTCCCGCGTGGGCCTTTTAAAAAATTCACTGGTTTCTTTTTCAATATTTAATTTTGTTTATATTCACTAATGGCGGCGCCACTCTTGTAAGCTTAATTTGATTTAATTGTCGGCGAATTGTTAGTGTGGATCGGTGGTCCTCGGCGGCCTTCTTGACTTGTGATGGGGGGTGCATTCCTGGTCATTGGGGTGTGACGGGAGGCGCTACACTCGGCCTGTCACCGTGACCACCCGCCGGGGGAGGTGTTGTGTGGGGGCGGGGGGGGGGGGAGATGGGGGCCCCCTTCAAGTGTCGTCATGGGTACCGCCCTATCTCCCTCACATCACCCTTAGTGTGCGTTACAGACACTTAGTGGCCCCTTTCTCATAGCCTGTGATTTGATTTTGGACAATTCTTCAGCCTATACAGTTTTATGATTATTCTATTACATAACAGAATGTTCAAATGTTTTTGGATGTAATAACCCCCTCCCCCGTAAGATTCCCCATCGCCTCCCCCAAGCTCAATCGCCATCGCCATCCCTACTTTTGAGGCCCTAAAGGAAAGGTAGGCGAATTCTTAGTGAAAAGGACACAAATCCATGTGGATAGGCACAACCAAGTTTAAAGCTGCATAGTATAAAAAAAACTAAAATTAATATTTGAAAGCTTGGTTGGGTGGTTATTGGAGTTTTTACGTCCTGGCAACATCAAATGTCATATTAGGAAGGATACCAACTCTTGACAGTGCACACTCATGATGACTTTATAGTGCTGCCCCCACTAGGAGACAAGGCTATCAGTACCAGGACCTGATATCACACTCGATCACATTATCCTGACACTGAGCCAACCAGTCCTTGCCCTATCCTAATAATGCCGAGTGCCTGGCTAGGAAGCGACCGGTATCAATTTTTAAGTCATTGGTTTGACTCGACATGGGTTCGAATTACACAATCTAACAGCGAGTGAGAGAGACGGGCGCTCAACTCATTCAGCCATCCCGTCTGGTCATATTCGAAAGCAAAGCCCATCTTGGATTGGATACAGTACTACTGCATTTCCAACTTGTATATTGGTGCATCTGTAAAGCATTTGTTTGCTGTAGTCAGTCAGTTTAAATGGAACCTGTCACTGCCAAAGCCTATGATGTCCCGCGTTTAGACGTGCATGCCAACATTCTGTTTTCACTTAAACTGTATCCACAATGACCCCTTTAAAATAAGTTACTTCGAACTAAGGTAAATTATATTCATCAGCCACATATATTTATTTAATTAATATGGCAGAAACTCTAAAACAATTATCGGATTGTGTGCCTTTAATTTCTCTCCTGCCGTCCCCGTTTCCAGTCCCCTCCCCCTCCATGTGTATTTTCTCCCCTCCCAACTTCACCACCACATGACACCATATGTAAGTTAGCTCCAGCTGGGTTTGCCTAGTTTAATGTTGCTTGTAACACTTTGAATATACTCGAGGGGGTCTGGATCTTTTCTTTCTTTTCTTTCTTTTCTTTCTTTCTTTCTTTCTTTTTTATATATAAATACTAGAGGGGCTGGATTTTCTTTCTTTTTTTAGTACTTCCTGTTTTTTTTGTTCCTTTTTCTTATTGAGAAGGAAAGTCAATCCTATTCATTTAACTGTGTCACTGCAGTGTGCGACTTATCCCAGGCCAGTAACCATGGCAACGGCACGTTCGCGCATTTTTCTATGGTTACCAATACCAGTGCCTGTTCCTCACCACCCTGTACAATGAGGGTCGAAAGCTGTGCTTGGAGAGTACTACATAAAAACACCCATCACTTTTATTTCTCCTCACCTACATCAAAAATGCCCCCAGGCTGTCGGGGGAAAACCCCCCCCTGGAAATCCGCTTAAAAACGGGAAAATATCATCCCTGCTAATGTAAACAATAGCAAATTGCTACTAAAATCTCAAGATAATAAAAAAAATTGAACTATACTTGAAAACATTTGTTGGTTAAGTAGTGGAAAGTTCAATCATGGAAAATTGTCCACTGTTCCTTGCCCTATCCTATAAATGCAGAATGCCAGGGAATGTACTGACAAGTATAACTTTTTACGCCATCGGTTTGACTTGGCCAGGGTTCAAACCTGGTATTCAAATCACAAAGCCTGTCAGAAAAAGAAAAGAAAAGAAACCAAAACCAAAACATTCCTGATGGTGATTCAGCTAGAATAGGAAACCAAATCTGAACCAGAATCTACTATTCATTCCATGAGCATGATTTGACCTAGTTTTACAAATCAGGTTAGGAGGCACTTTATGGGACCATCTCCCCTTTCCCCCCTCCCAACACACACACCACCACCCCCACCCCTCTATTCGAACGATGCCATCTTACGCAAGAGTTACCCTGCTTTTGTTGGTGGGAGGTTTTATTCAGGAGATGCACTCTTTGAAATACAACACCCTGACACGTCCAAAGATAGGAGATGGCAAACAATGACAGAGCATCCTCTGATTTATAGGGCTCATCTGGGCAAGTTCAACTACTTCTACACCCTCCCAAGTCTCCAAAATATTTATATAAAATATATCCATTTATATAAAATATATACATATACTTCATACATATATATAAAATATGATAAATATATGACGCTAAATATATAACACTAACCTCATCCTCAAAAGTGAATATAGCTTGAATTGATTATAAAAAGTCGACATTTGTAGTAAATCTAGTTGGTCTGCAGTTTTGCCTACAAATATTGTGATTGCATTTAAATTATTTTTGTCCCAAGTAGAAAAAGTCATTGAAATGCGATATCCAAGCATACTATTTACCTATTGATTCCATAAGTGCTGTGGAACACGATATGAACAGTAAAACAAAAATATTTAAGTTGTTTGGGCTTAAATTATCCCCAGCTTAGATTAGGTACCTGTCGTTGTTATTCTGAGCAGCCCCACCCCGCCCACCGGACGCGGTGGCCGAATTGGTAGAGTGCAGGCCTCCCGCCAGGAGTTCAATTCCCGGTCGAGTCAAACCAATGACGTACAAAATGTATACTTGTCACTTCCTAACCAGGTGCTCTGCATTATTATGATATGGCAAGGACTGGTTTGCTCGGTATCAGGATAATGTGACTGCGTTGGATATCATGGATTTGGGAAAATGTGCAAAATAATTTTGGTGTGCACACCGAAATGCTGGACATGATATGCTATCCATAGGGTTCCGGTGACTGGTTCTATTTGCATTGTGTTCACTGGTCATGTAGTTCGGCTGTGTGCCCAGCTTCAGACACCTGTCTGTTGGAGGGGTCAGCTTTCACTTTGATAGGATTGGTGTTTGCACAAACCTAGTCGTGCCATTTCCACTTCCTCCCCAAGTCTTAGCCTCCCCCGCCCCCCTCCCCCTTCCTTTGGAGGCGGCATGGATTTAGTTCAGTGGTAGCTGGCCGTCCAGAACTTGTTGCCGAGTTGGTTGCTAGGACATGAAACCCCAATAAGTCAGCTTCCAGCATTATCTTGGGGGATCCTTGTCCTGGTTTCTGGACGACGGTCGGCGATCAAAGTGGGTAAGAATATATAATTCTGTTATTATCATGCAGCAGAATAAGGATTATGAATAGCGTGGTCCCTGACTCTGGGGTGGGTGGGTTGATTAAGCTGACAAATCAGGCCTGTGTTGTTTGTTAGGCATGATTTATTGTGTGTGTTCGGCACTGCGTTAAGCTGCGTGTTACTTGTGCATACACACATTGCAGTCAATTCTGTAATGGCTGCATGGTAACCACTTAGTAACAAATCACCTAACCAATAGTGTGAATCTTCTTTTGAATTTATTTAACTCTTTCTTGTGTGAACACCCCAATTGTTTTTGTTGGATGTGGCCGGAGGCAGAGGCTTCTCTATATATGCTACATCACGTAGAAAACATCTAGTTAAAATTGTATATATATATATATATATATATATATATGAAAGTGTGATTTTAACAACGGCTACATTCACAGCAGGCATACTACCACAGTATTTGTGGCCTAACTTGTTCTGTGGAGAATGTGTTAAGTTGGACTTTAACCCTGTCTGAGCCTCGGAAGGAGGGGACGGTGGGGGTTTGCTCCAGCTATCCTCTCTCTCACACGTACACGTACACATCCATCCGGAAAGCATGCACTGACAAAACAAAGATGTTTCTTTTAGGCTCTAAGGGTATCCAGTGTCACTTACACCATTATCAACCGCCATAGTCATGGAGAACAATAGAGTACATCACGGTTCCAGCGGCGTGGTGCATTGTGGGATGCGTCAGAGCAAAACAAAGCCGTGAGAAGCACATGGCACATGCTAATAATACACTGGGTGCAGCTATGAAATGTGCTAGTTTCAGCTCATCTCAGCTCTTGTTTGAAAATTAGAATACCAACTAAAAAAATATATATAATAAATTAAGATATTAATCTTTTATCCAGCATTGCATTTACATCAATAACATCAGCACATCTTATGCCATGTGCATTTAGATTTAGACAAATCTAGCCACTCAGAATAGTGTTAGAGCCAGAGTCAGTTTTACTTATTTTATTCATGTTTTTATTTATATCCTATGGTTAATGACATATGTAGAAATAGAAAATGAGTAGCGTTAACCATACACTGGTTATATATTTCTTTGAAAGAAGTTTTTGTTGACACATTTGACATTTTAATATTTAGAACAAGAATTACTTCTGACTAATCAATGGTGATGTAAACATCAGCCTGTAAAGTGGCTGAAATTGTAGGTTTCTTAGCTCAAAATGCTTAATTATGGAGAGTTGTGTCTTAAACATATTCATTATATTATTATATTGCGTCCTTCCATCCATATTTGTGCCAAATTGTTATGTATTTCTATTTATTTTGAATAAAATCGAAGTTTTGCCCAACGCGTATCAGCAAACTCAATGGCTGTAAGCCTTTACTTTGCTCTCAACGCCGTTTTCAGCGCATGCGCAGTCGGAACCGTACTATTAACAATCAGTGAATGAGAACAGAACCAAAACATTGTCATCCTCTGACCACACGCAGAGACGCATGTAGAGAATGGCTATTTTTAGTTAGCTACTTGTTTTTTGCTGTTGCTGGCGCTACGGCCACGTGGAATGTGTAACATGCCACACGCTGGTGCTACACTCCTTGGTACCTCCAGGGTTGCAATAACTATCCCCCCCCCCCCCCCCCCCAACACACACACACGGTATCCAGTGCTAGACGCGGTGGCCGAGCCGATAGAGCGCAGGCCTCCTTGGCATTGAAGTCAAAATGGCATAAATTAGCAATGTCTGGACATTTCTTTTTTTCTGTTTGTTCAAATAAAACTATATAGTACACTTAGGCCATCACATTGCCACTTCCATCATTTCCTATTGTGGTCCTAATCTGGTGCTGAATTCAACGCAAAGTCTAGCAATATCTAGGTCATTGTAGACTAAAGCCGTGTTTACACGAAGAATTGTGAAACGTTCTAGACAAAGCAATTTATATGAAGCGTTTTAGAGACCCGTTTACAAGGACAGACTTTTGAAAGTGTTTTGTCGCCGGGAACAAGCAGCCTTAGTTCTGCATGTAGCGGCGAGCACTGCTATTTGTTTACTTTACCTCGTCGATTCGACGCCGATGTAGCTGTTCGTAATATCGCTTGTATTTAGGGTTAATTTAATTAATTCATTATTTGAGTATCTAATTCTCTTAATATGATCACATCACTAGATTTCAGCCTAATCGGGCCGAACACTGCCAGGAACCAGCTGAATCGCTTCATCTATACTACCTCGGGAGGTGGTCTAGATGAAACGTTTCATATGAAGTGATTCAGCCCTAAAACGCCACAGAACTGCATCTACACGCCAAATGTGAGTCGATCTAGGCAAGTGGGTTCATATGAAACGTTTTAAATCGCCCGTGTAAACGGGGCTTATGTCTATCACCCCGGCTCTATGACCCTTGGACCCTTCGCTTGCGCACGATTTTGTGTGTGTTTGGTTGACGCATACGGTGATAATGCCCGCCAGACATAAAAATTGTCGGCTAAAAATTTTTTTAAAACAAATTTAATGTCAAAAGAAAAAATGGCGGTGGTTATTTTTTGGTCGACCCTCATTTACCTTTGATAAGACGGTGGATGTATCGGTAAAGCGCGGGCCTCGCGTGCTGTAGATTGGGAGTTCGGTTCCCGGTCGAGTTAAACCAATTACTTAAGAAATTATTCTTGTCGCTTCCTAGCCGCGCGATTGGCATTAATAGGGTAGTGCAAGGACTGGTTAGCTCGTGTCTGGATAATGTGACTGAGTGAGATATTGGGGCATGGTGTGGGCGCCCTGATTTCTCACTGGGGCAGGACATGAACATTATTAGGATAGGGCAAGTACTGGATGGCTCAGTGTCAAGATAATGTGACTGAGTGGGATTTCAGGGCATGGTGCTGGCGGCCTGATCTCCCAGTGGGGCAGCACTATAAAGTCGCCATAAGTGCGCACTGTCACAAGTCGATACCTGTCCTGATATGCCTTAGATGTTGCTGGGGCGTAAAATAAAAACAAGCACTCTTCTGCACGTGTTTTTTTGTTTGTAAATAAAAGGTTGACGCGTGCGGTGATAATGCTGCCAGACACCGGGTGATTGTGGCCGGATTTTCCCATGTGCTTATTTTTTGGTCGACCCCCATTACCTTTGTTAAAGGGGACCACAAACTGCTGGTTTCTGCTGTTTCTGAGGTTCCAGATTATGGGGTTTTTATGTCAATGTCTGGTGGACATTAGTTGGCGGATTAGATTCATCTGTCTTTGCCATAATGGAGGCGGGCATGCTGGGAACTGAAGTGTCAGTTCTTAACGGAAATTGCGCTGATCTTTGGCCATTTATGGAAAGGCAGGCGCCTGGTAGTGATCTGTGATGGGAGCTGTCGCAAGGCTGGGCAGTTCACTATTATAAATGGAGAGAAAACACCCCTGTTATGTTACTGAGTACCCTAATGCTGTTATGTTACTGAATACCCTAATGCTGTTATGTTACTGAGTACCCTAATGCTGTTATGTTACTGAAAGCCCTAATAAGTCATTTGTTTGACTCGACCGGGAACCAAACTCCGGCACGCGAGGTCCGAGCTCTACCGATTCGGCCACCATGGTGGACTCAATTTTGGAGAAGGGTCCACAGCAAGGAAAGGAGGAAAAACGGGTGACCACCGTCCCATATTGAGCATACCCTTGCCGGAATCGTTTCCCATTCTTTAAGTCCTGATATTGTGTGATTTAAACAGAAGTCGATGTAGATAAATTAAAAATATACTTCAAGGACTTTAATCTGTGCAAAAGATACATATGTGTGACTATGTCTGAACAAGAAACTACTTTTTAATATATATATTTTTTTAAATGGACGTATTCGACTGGGACCTTTCCATAATTTGAGCCAATCAGAGCGGTTCTTTTCAATTGCAAATGGCGGCCCCCATGGAGGTTGCCATTTGCAATAAAAAAGAACAGCTCTGATTGGCTGCAGTTCTCTCGAAAATGAGAGGAAAGTCCATTTCCGACAAGTTCAAACAGGCTCAGACGAGTTCAAACGTGGCTGGTTGTCCCTCTCCTTTCAGCGCTGAATATGCTTATGCAATTTTTGTCGTGAAATTGGCCTTAACTGGCGACATAAATCGCTCACTTTAAAGTGGGGCTTGACTTTCGCTATGCTAGGCAGTAAAGATGGCACATCTTGACACCGCCCGCTGTCACTGTCACATCGCCCGCTGTCACTGTCCCACCATCGTTCTGACGAGTTCTGCGGCTCCAAACTTATATTGTAGAATGAGGTTGTGGCATCCGAATGATTGCTAGTTAGACCTGTTCGTTGTTTTAATCGTCCGTGTGCCTGGTGGGAGCCGGCGTGGCGACATTAAATAATAGATAAAAATGCACAAACGGCGCGGGGACTTATTGGATATGGCGAGGTCCCAGTCACATTGCTTCCGGCCATATCGCCGCCCATATCGTGGTGGCCGAGTCGGTAAAGCGCAGGCCTCCCCGCAAAGAATTTTTTTTAAATTTAACGACGCCTCTACAACACATTGATTTTTATTATCGGCTATTGGACGTCATACATACGTTCATTCGGACATTTCTTTGGAGGAAACCTGCTGCCGCTACATTGGTTTCACTCGACCGGGAACAGAACTCCCCACCTTCCGCACGCAAGCCCTGCGCCCGGTCTCTCCCATGCGTTCAATTCTCAGTCGAGTCAATCCAATGATTTACAAAAATTGATACTTGCTGCTTCCTACCTTGGTGCTCAGCATTAATAGGATAGGGCATGGACTGGTTAGCTCAGTGCCAGGATAATGTGACTCGGTGGGATATCGGGTAATGGTACTGGTGGCCTGGTTTCCCAGTGGGGCTGCACTATAAAGTCGCCATCAGTGCGCACTGTCACCAGCCGGTACCCATCCTGATATGACCTTAGATGTTGCTAGGACATTAAATAACAACCAACCAATTTATTGGATATAGCGGCCAGTCACATTCCTTCCGGCCATATTGCCCAGTTTCAGCAAGGGGGGGGTGAGAAGAGGGGTTGGAGTGGGGGGGGGGGTGGATTGTGACAATGGGATGTGTGGGGGTGGGGTGGGGGTCGGGGGGAGAAAAGCATCCGGATAGTTCTTACAGTTAGTTGCCGGCTTTCTCCGTGAAAAGCCTTCCCACAATACCCCCACCTGGTTACGTCATTGGTGATCGGCGGGAGGAGATTTGGGGGGGGGGGGTATTAGGTCTGTGGGTAGACTCACACACACATGAACATAGACATAGACACCCACACCCACCCTCACCATCCTCCCATCGATCCTTGCCGAAGAGCATTTGAAACTTGGAAGTCTGCAATCTATGACGACAATTAAATTTAAATACACAATATTCACAATGCATGCAACATCTGACGGCGACAACAAACACAGCAGTTGTGGGGCCGTTGCCACAGCGCATACAAAAGCTATGGAAATTACTAACTTTCAAATGCACGTATGTCAGTCAAATTTTGGGATATTTTGAAAATTCTAAAAGT
Organism: Branchipolynoe longqiensis; assembly: GCA_030323885.1. Taxonomy (NCBI): domain Eukaryota; kingdom Metazoa; phylum Annelida; class Polychaeta; order Phyllodocida; family Polynoidae; genus Branchipolynoe; species Branchipolynoe longqiensis. The sequence goes on along the minus strand of CM059201.1, from coordinate 28,377,201 downwards.
ATATTGCTTTTGGGTCCTTGCAGCTTCCAAGGAAAATACAATTTTCATGTTTGGAGGCTTTTGAAAATTTTAGGAGGGTACCAAACTAGTCAGTCACTATTAATACACAATATTCACAACTCATGCGACATCTGACAGCGGCGACGAACACTACGGTTGTGGGACCATTGCCACATCGCATGCATGTGAATATTGTGTATTGTGCGGCTCCAAGCGTGAGTTATGTTGTCTGTTTTGGTGTGCTCCTCGTTTAGATTTAAATTGGCAACGATTCATTTAAATTTGAAAAGCTTTAAAATGCTAGTGGGGAGCAGGAGGATGTGGAATGGAAGGGGGGGGGGTGTAAACAAAAAGCGGGGCTGGCCCTGTTGGTTGGGGCTGGGCAAGAATTCATTTATATTTGAAGAGGCTTTAGGATGCGAGCGGAGAGGAGGATGTGTAATGGAGATGGGGGGGGGGGGGGGTAAATACAAGACAGCAGACAAACAACAAAAGTTGGCCATGTTAAGGGGCAGGCAAGAATTCATTTATATTTGAAGATTTAAAATGCAAGCAGATAGGAGGAGCATGTGGAATGGAGAAGGGGGGAGTAAGAAATATTTATTAAAAAAATATATGCCGGCCCTGTTTGTTGAGGGCGCATCGCGGCAGCTGCGCGGAGATTGCCTTCTTCTGGCCTGTTTGATTGTGTGCGCACCAGCCTCGTTTTGGTGCTGATTACGGTCGGGCTGTGCGCACGCGCCGCGCGGGGGACGCCGGAAGGGGACGCCGGTAACATTCATCATCCGGCGTCTGACAGAAAATCAAAGCCGCCTCTCCCCGCCCGCCGCCTCTCTCGCCTCTCTCGCCTCTCTCGCCTCTCTCGCCCCGGCCCCGGCGCCTGCACGCCCGGCGCCCGGCTCTGGTTCCCCGCCGCAACCCCGCGCAGAATGCACAACGGCGTAGTACAAAAATTGCCGGCAAGATGGCCGCCGATCTCGCTCCCTCCACGACCGTCACCGTCACCGTCATCGCCGCCAGAGGCCGACACCAGTTGCGTATAATGGGACGCAGGCGGGGGAGGGATGGGGAATGGGTAGAAGCCCTTACAGCGTGTGTGTGGGGGGGGGGGTAGTAGAAGCCCTATTGAACTGGGATGGGGAGGTACCCAGTAGAAGCCCTATTGACCGGGGGGGTGCGTAGGTGGGGGGGGGGGGGGGCGCTGTATGTTTTTGAAATGACATAGATGCGGTTAGGCGATACATACAGATGTGCATATTGTGGACTTGCAGATTTCGGGTTATGGTGTTGGGCAGGGAGAGTGTGGAGCTGGAGGTGATGTGCGGTTTAAATGTAGACTGAGCCAAAGCTATGTGGTGTTGTGGCTGGGAGAGTTAAAATGAAGAATTTCTATTCTCATAGGTTGAGGGATTTTAGATGATCAGAAATGTGCATGATTGTGGGAAATGGGTATGTGATGAGTAGGTACGTAATTTATAATAATTTATATGTATGTACACGACCTACTTTTTGTGAATGCTTAGGATCGTGCTCTTATATAAGGTGTATGTGGCTGCAGTACCATTCTTAATGATATATTTATTATATCATTAAGAATGGTATACGTATATATTATAAACCAGTAGGAATGGTAAGAGTAGAACTGTATTGATAAAGGTGTGGGGTTTTGCCTTGTGGTCTAGCGATAGTTACACCCAACACCCCCCAACAACCACATATAGTTAGTTGGTTGTTGGAGTTTTATGTCCTGGCAACATCTAACATCATATCAGGATGGGTACCGACTTGTGACAGTGCACACTCGTGGCAACTTTGTAGTGCTGTCCCACTAGAAAATCAGGCCGCCTGCACCATGACCTGATATCCCCATCAGTCATATTATCCTGACACTGAGCCAACCAGTCCTTGCCCTATCCTAATAATGCTGAGTGTCTGGCGAGGAAGCGACAAGTATAAATTTTTCCGTCATTGGTTTAACTCGACCACGGTTCGAATTGAATCCCACGATCGACCAAAATGGGAGATGGATGCTCAACTCATTCGGTCATCCCATCTCGTCTACCCCACATATATATGCTTAGTTAGATTTCTGCCAGGGTAAACATTCTTGGCCAGTGAGTCGATCTGGGTATTGGAGATGGTTATGGCGGGTGTGGGGGTGGGGTGGGTGGGTAGGGGTGGGCCCCTAATGCGTGCATATTGGTTTCTGTGAGGGGGGGTGGTATTTTATTTGAAGGGGGAGGAGGGTATTGGTTGTGGTTTGCCCTGTACATGAGGGGTATCCGGGAAGAGGGAGAGTTGGTGGGGGGGGGGGGGGTTACCGCCGCGGGCATCGCGAGCGATGGCCTAGTGGTTAGAGCGTGGGCCTCGCATGCGGAAGGTCGGGAGAACGGTCCCCCGGTCGAGTCAAACCAATGACTTCAAAATTGATACGTGTCACTTACTAGCCTGGTACTCTGCATTAATAGGATAGGGCAAGGACTGGTTAGCTCAGTGTTATGATAATGTGACTGAGTGGGATATTGGGTCATGGTGCTGGCAGCCTGTTTTCCCAGTGGGGCATCACTATAAAGTTGCCATGAGCGCCCACTGTCACAAGTCGGTGCTTGTCCTGATATGACCTTAGATGTTGCTAGGACCTAAACCAACAAAAGGAGACAGAAAGTAGGTTTGGTGGGGGCGAGGGTTGGGTGGGAGGCGAGGAGGAGGTGATGGTTGGGTGGGTGGGGTTACTGCCGCGGGCAGTGCGTGCTGAATCAAGGATTCCTGGGCATAAAAATCTAATGAATAAATGGGACTTAAAAATGAGGCGAAAACGGTGGCAGCTGTCACGTGGGTTGGGGGGGGGGCGTGTGTGCGCGCCGCCTGGTGTGCGAAATGTTAATTAGTCCCGTAGGCGGTGAAGTGTTCTGTGGGTGGGTGGAAGGGGTGAATATTTGTGAGCTGGGTGGTTTGTTTGGTTGTGGGCTGTTTTATGCGGGTGTCGGCACTCTCTGCTAGCAGCCATTTTATCTTAATGATTCTGTGCGGCTTGGGAATTTTATATATATATATTTTTAATAAATATTTTGTTCAAATTTCTCCAGTATGTAATTTCGATATGAAACATGTCTACCCTCCCCCCTCCCACACACACATCATTATTTTCTAACACTAACACAAATAAAATCACTCCAAAATAAACTCAATGCCGGCCGTAAAACTGTTAAATAATTGAATTCAATAGCATTATCTTTTCTTGTTTTCTTTCGGTGAAAATTAGGTATTGTTCACTCGAAAACCCGCATCGGTTGAAATTGCATTAAGAACTCATTCGCTCACGAACACGACCGCATCAATCAATGCCGTATTTATTTATACAGTGATTGCCCTGGGCCTACTCACTTCGTATTAATATTAACTTAAAATAAATCAATGAATAAAATCGAATCATTAGTTTAATTCTTTAAAGCTAAAGTTACATTTCAGTTCTACACATGAAGACAGTATTTTTATTTTGCAAGTCGGGCTTCTGGTGTTTGCTCGGTTGGTTTGAGAATAGCGTGAGTGCTGGTTCCCCCCCATCTCTCTCTGCATTGGCAATACGCTAGTGCACTCCGTCGACTGGGGTTTCTGACCCATTACACCGCCCACCTTGACCCTTTCTCGCTCACTCCCTTCCTTCTCTCCCCCCCCCCCTCCTCACTCTCACTCTATCCACCCAATTACTAGGGGGGAAATGCGCTCCCTCCCTCCCTCCCTCCCTCCCTCCCTCCCTCCCTCCCTCCCTCCCTCCCTCCCTCCCTCCCTCCCTCCCTCCCTCCCTCCCTCCATCCATCCATCCATCCAAACCTCCAAACCTCCCTCCCTCCAAACCTCCATCCCTCCAAACCTCCATCCCTCCAAACCTCCCTCCCTCCAAACCTCCCTCCTTCCTTCCCTCTCTCTCCCTCTCTCTCCCTCTCTCTCTCTCTCTTGTTCTATCTCTTGCTCTATCTCTTGCTCTTGCTCTCATTGCCAGCAATAATGCGCCCCAATTCTCCTCCCCTCTTCCTCCACAACATTCTTCCTTTGGCCCTTGACTTACCAGTGTGTAATTATTACTCACCACCCAAACAAGCATCTGGTGGTGGGCCAGAATCAGTGCTGCAATTGCAGCAGCTCCCCTACAAATGAGGCTAATTTGACCACCTGTCATTAGACGCTATGATTGGTCGAGGTACCCGTGTGAGTATGGCGCGTATGGAGCTTGGAGTCACGTGATCGGGTAGTTAGGGCGGGTGGCTTAAGCTGTGCGCGTGCATTGGCTGTCCCAGAATCTGTCCTCGCTCTCTCTCAACCTGAGAGTAGTTGCCTTGCTTCATATCCATGTCAATTTGTCCAGATAATATTGGCAGGCTCCGTACAAGGCCGGCCTGGAAAGTCTTGAAAAATCTTGGAACTTCACTTGCCCCATTTTCACGGCCTTGAAAATCCTGTCCTTTCGTGTGTGCATAAAATTATAAAGAAATTGAAATACCACACGATTAGAGAGCACACAGAACTTGCCGCAACTGCATTCTTGACAAGAATACATCATTTATGTCTCCCTAGACAATGCTACGTATCGTTAGCGGTTCTTATTGGACGGGGTTCTATGCGATATTCTTTTAGTGTGCGCGGCTTACACAAAACACGGTTGCAAGTTTCTCGTATCCTTGGCCCTAAAACATGAGACTGGTAGTATTCGGTGTGTGTGTGTTCTATTTGAAGGGGGGTTTATTGTGCGCGCGGTTACCCCCCCCCCCCCGCCCCCGCCCCCCCTCTCTGGGGCATATGGTTTCTCCGCGCAGCTGCCTTACCGCCCGCCCACACGCCACTCAGCCCCTTAACCCTCCCCCCTCCTTTCCCTTTCCCTTTCCCTCCTCCTACCCCCTTCCTTACCCGCTTACCCTAGCCAGTCTCCTCTCTATCTCCCTCTCCCTAGCCCTCACATCTCCCTAGCCCTCACATCTCCCTAGCCCTCTCATCTTCTCCTCTCCTCTCCTCTCCTCTCCTCTCCTCTCCTCTCCTCTCCTCTCCTCTCCTCTCCTCTCCTCTCCTCTCCTCTCCTCTCCTCTCCTCTCCTCTCCCCTCTCCTCTCTCCTCTCACCCACCACCCTAAACTTCACCCCACATGCGAACACCCAGCTCATGCACGCAATGCATGACAGCGACACAACCCCATGCATGCGCTGCTGCACCTTATGTCTCCCAGTAAGAAACACCCCGGCCTGCAGCCCTGTATGGCCCGTACATGCACTCACTGCACCCCGGCCTGCAGCCCTGTATGGCCTGTCCATGCACTCACCGCACCTTGGCTTGCAGTGATGTGTGGCCCGTTCATACATTGTCTGCACCCCGGCCTGCAGCTCTATATGGCCCGTCCATGCACTCACCACACTTTTGCTTGCAGCCCTGTATGACCTGTCCATGCACTCACCGCGCCTTGGCTTGCAGCCCTGTGTGGCTCGTCCATGCACTCACTGCACCCCGGCCTGCAGCACTGTGTGGCTCGTCCATACACTGTCTGCATCCCTGCCCGCAGTGCGCATGTGGCCCGCCTATACACTCACCACACCCCGGCCTGGAGTCCTGTGTGACCCGTCCATGCACTCTTCACAGCCTGGCCTGCAGCACCATGCCCCGGCATGCAGCCCTGTGTTCCCCGTCCATACACTCACTGCAGCCCTGTGAGGCCCGTCCATGCACTCACCACACCCGGGCCTCCATCCATGGCTGTGTGCCCAATAACTGGCCTGCAGTTTTGCACTTGGCTGGTTAATACCTCGTTAGCTAATGGCGTTTATGGTTGCGTGGTGGGCGGGGGTGTAAGGCGGCCTAATGGGGTGTGGAGTGGTAACCTACTCGAGGCGCGTTTAGTGTGATGGCTCGTGCTAATCGCCTGACGTCTATGGCAGGGCTGAGAGTTGGTACTGCAGGGTGTGACTAGAGTTTACACTGCGGGGTGTGGCTGGGGTTTACACTGCGGGGTGTGGCTGGGGTTTACATTGTGGGGTTTGGCTGGGGTTTACACTGGAGGGTGTGGCTGGGGTTTACACTGCAGGGTGTGGCTGGGGTTTACACTGCAGGGTGTGGCTGGGCTTTACACTGCAGGGTGTGGCTGCGGTTCACACTGCGGGGTGTGGCTGGGGTTTACATTGCGGGGTGTGGCTGGGGTTTACATTGCAGGGTGTGGCTAGAGTTGACAGTATGGGGTGTGGCTGGGGTTTACATTGCGGGGTGTGGCTGGGGTTTCACTGTGGGGCATGGCTGGGGTTTACATTGCGGGGTGTGGCTGGGGTTTACACTACAGGGTGTGGCTGGGGTTTACATTGTGGGGTGTGGCTGGGGTTTTACACTGCGGGGTGTGGCTGGGGTTTACATTGTGAGGTGTGGCTGGGGTTTACATTTTGGGGTGTGGCTGGGGTTTACACTGCGGGGTGTGGCTGGGGTTCACACTATGGTGTGTGGCTGGATTTACATTGCGGGGTGTGGCTAGTTTAATAAAATAGACTGGCGCCTCCATGCAATATTGGCCACGGGCAGGCGCACTGCTCCCCTTCATGGTGGACAAGAGTGAATACATAATTAATTACAGCACTAATCTGCTGGTATGTAGGGGTTTATTTATAGCCAACAATCTGTTGATCTCAATAACAAGTGAGCCCTTTTCTGACTAAAAACATGGACACAGACTACATAAAGACGTCTGGACTGTGTTGACTCTTGTAATTTTAGCTGTCTTCTGAGTTAAATTTGGCTGTAATTTGACACAAATTTAAGTGCTTGAAAATTACATCTTGTAGTGAGCGACTTTGCCAACGTTTGGCACAAATTTTAAGCTGCATAGTCCGATGAAGCATCAAATTTTCAAAACCAAAACAATTATCTAGATTTGATTCTACATATGGAACTTAGAATTAGATACCGATGAACTTATTAGGCGTTTGTTGCCACATAGAAGATAATACTGAGTCAATTTAATATATTCAAACTAAAGTATGGTAGATTATAACAATCAATTTAATATCTTCATCACATACAAATGACAGAAACTCAAATCCATCTGACTCTGCAAGTTTAAGCATTCCTTAATTTTTTGTAACTATTAGTGAACGTTTACAAATGTGATGAATACATTTTTGTGTGGATTTAAAGGGATAGAATAACAACTTTTTTTACTGATCACCAATCAATCGATGTGATCAAAATTATTTATATGGTTGAGCTTAGTGTAACTACTACAGGACAATTGGATCACACGCATGGGCTGATATACTTGTATTGAGAACAAAATATTAACAGTGAGGTGTTGTGAGGCTTTTCTATATTCTGCTCTGGTTTTTTTGTTAAGTCATTGGTTTGACTCCATCAGGGTTCAAATCTAGGGGGTGGGGGGTGAATCTCACAACCTGCCATACAAGAAGCAGGTGCTCAATTTATTTGGTATTGTCCATTTTATGGGGGGGGGGTGGAGGAGCATGTTTTTTTTTTACCACAAATGACTGGATTATATTTCTTCTCGGTTTTGTGAACAGGTTTTTCCTGCCCGTTGCTCCCCCCCCCCCCCCCCCCCCTGTATATATAAGAAGTATAAATTCGTATACAAGTGGTACACAGTTTCTGAGAGTGACCCATATATATATGACTAGATATATGTATACAGTCAAACGTCTCTAAATCGATCGACCGACCTTGGGACCGACTTTACGTGGTCCATTTAGGGAGGTGGTCGGTTTACAGTTATAATATGGTTACAATAGTATTGTTTCGACCCAAAATAAAGCGACCAATATAGGGGAGTGGTCGATCTGTGGATGTGGTCGGTTAGAGAGGTTTTACTGTATACGGTAAGTATTGTGGACAAGTGAAAATCACACCAGGCTTGTCTGGTGGACAAGTGAAAATCACACCAGGCTTGTCTGGTGGACAAGTGAAAATCACACCAGGCTTGTCTGGTGGACAAGTGAAAAATGTTGCTTATTTCTATCACTGTCATGGATGTTGCCAGGACGTAAAAACCACAACAAACAAACAAACAAGCAAACAAACAAGCTGGTTTTGCTTTTCATGTGCTGTTTGATTGTCCCTTGTTTGGTCCCGGTGTGACACATGCCTTTGTTCTTTTCCAGGTGAGTGCCCTGTGCTGGTTCCCTGTCGTTGGCGCTAGTTGTGGGTATGTACTTGTGTGGGTGTCCTGTGTTGGTTCCTGTAGTTGGCGCTGGTTGTGGGTAGGTACTGATGTGAGTGTCCTGTGTTGGTTCCTGTAGTTGGTGCTGGTTGTGGGTAGGTACTTATGTGACTGCCCATGTGCTGGTGCCCTGTAGTTGGCGCTGGTTGTGGGTAGGTACTTATGTGAGTGCCCTGTGCTGGTTCCTGTAGTTGTGGGTAGGTACTTATGTGAGTGCCCATGTGCTGGTTCCCTATAATTAGCGTTGGTTGTGGGTAGGTACTTCTGTGAGTGTCCTATGTTGGTTCCTGTAGTTGCTGCTGGCTGTAGGTAGGTACATATGTGAGTGCCCTGTGCTGGTTCCTGTAGTTGTAGGTAGGTACATATGTGAGTGCCCATGTGCTGGTTCCCTATAGTTAGCGTTGGTTGTGGGTAGGTACTTATGTGGGTGTCTTGTGTTGGTTCCTGTAGTTGGCGTTGGTTGTGGGTAGGTACTTATGTGAGTGTCCTGTGTTGGTTCCTGTAGTTGGCGCTGGTTGTGGGTAGGTACTTATGTGAGTGCCCTGTGCTGGTTCCTGTAGTTGTGGGTAGGTACTTATGTGAGTGCCCATGTGCTGGTTCCCTATAGTTAGCGTTGGTTGTGGGTGGGTACTTCTGTGAGTGTCCTATGTTGGTTCCTGTAGTTGGTGCTGGCTGTAGGTAGGTACATATGTGAGTGCCCTGTGCTGGTTCCTGTAGTTGTAGGTAGGTACATATGTGAGTGCCCATGTGCTGGTTCCCTATAGTTAGCGTTGGTTGTGGGTAGGTACTTATGTGGGTGTCTTGTGTTGGTTCCTGTAGTTGGCGTTGGTTGTGGGTAGGTACTTATGTGAGTGTCCTGTGTTGGTTCCTGTAGTTGGCGCTGGTTGTGGGTAGGTACTTATGTGAGTGTCCTGTGTTGGTTCCTGTAGTTGGCGCTGGTTGTGGGTAGGTACTTATGTGAGTGTCCTGTGTTGGTTCCTGTAGTTGGTGCTGGCTGTAGGTAGGTACTTATGTGAGTGCCCTGTGCTGGTTCCTGTAGTTGACGCTGGTTGTGGGTAGGTACTTATGTGAGTGTCCTGTGTTGGTTCCTGTAGTTGGCGCTGGCTGTAGGTAGGTACTTATGTGAGTGCCCTGTGCTGGTTCCTGTAGTTGACGCTAGTTGTGGGTAGGGACTTATGTGAGTGCCCTGTGCTGGTTCCTGTAGTTGGCGCTGGTTTAATGGTTGTTTGATTGTCAATAATTTGTATTGTTTAAACTTTAATGGTATCGTCAATGGGAGTTGGTCTGGGTGCCGTGCGTGTACAGTATGTACAATAGTGTCACCCCCATTACTCTGCTTTTGTATAGGGGTTCATCATTATTAAAAGGGTTCATACAGCCTCTGCCCCATTATTCTCCTACTCATATCCTCGCCCCCCTCCCCCTTCCCCAAAACCATTTTGTTTTTAATGACCAACGGCTCATACTCATACCTCACGTCTCACTCCCTCACTCCGTCTCCCACCCGACACGTTGGCCGAATCGGTAGAGCACAGCAGAATTCGGGAGTTCGATTCCCGGTCGAGTCAAACCAGTGAATTACAAACTGATATTTGTCGCTTCCTAGCTTCGCGCTTGGCATTAATAGAATAGGCAAGGACTGGTTACCTCAGTGTCAGTGACTGAGTGGGATATGGTGATCGTGGCCTGGTCTCCCAGGGAGCCAGCACTATAAAGTTGCCATGAGTGTGCACTGTCATACTTCGGTATCGGTCCTGATATGACCTTAGATATTGCCAGGATATAAAACTCCCGAATCAGTAGGGGTGGGGTTGTCCTGTTCGTGAAATAACCTTGTCCCGGATCGAAATTTGTCAACTGAATCAGAATTTCACTGTCGATAATTTAAAATTAAATTATCTTTATTTTGTGAGTGAGTGAGTGAGAATGTTACTTTTATATATTTGTTAGTCTTAAATCAGTCAAAATAGGTGCCAGATTGCATCATTTTAGTCGTAGGTTTGAACAAATTTCCGGGGGGCATGTCCCCGGACCCCCCTTGTTTTTCAGCGATTCTTTATTTTTGTCACTGGTATCCCTGAATAAGTAATTTGATAAGTAAGTACCAAATGTTCAGTTAATCATGTCCTCTGTTGAACTACATGTGCTTCAGACCCCCTTCGCCCCCCACTTATTATGGACAAATTTAAGAATTCATTAGAGCAGCTGAACTGTATGACTTGTATCTTTGTAAAGTGGCATGTTTTTTTTGCGTTTTTTTTAAAAGCTAAATTTACTGTCTCTTGAAAACCAAAGCGAGGGTTTAATTCTACTCACTTTTTGCTATGAATATGACCATCGCTATGAACACAGTGTAAACTGCCCCTCAATCAATCATCGATCCCTTTATGGGCCTATATGTATGAGCTCGGGTTAGCGGTCGTAACCCTGCGTCATGCGGATTTCCCGGGTTAGCGGCGAAAACTGCGTATGTATGTGTCGGGTTTAAACTAACTCGGCGAGCGTAAAGTCGCCTGACCTAACCCCAAGCGAAACCAGGATTAAAGGTGGGGTTAGGCACCGATTATGGCCAAATCTATTGAATGCGATCATATTTAACAGAATTACATACACAATAAGTGAAATTTTATCAATTTAACCATAAATTCAAACCGTTATTAAGGCTACCGCCGCATTGGCGGCGATATTAATAGTGACGAATGTAAAGTAAACAAATTGCCGCCGCCGCGACGTCGATATCCATACTGTCCAACGTCAACTAAACATGGCCGCCGCCGAATAGACGGCAATATATTATGCCCAAATCTATTCAATGCGATAATATTTAACAAAGTTACATAGCCAAATAGTGAAATTTGATCAATTTAACCCTAAATTCGAACCATTATTAAGGGTACCGCCGCATTGGCGGAGATATTAATAGTGTCGAATCGACGAATGTAAATACCCACACAGGGGTTCCCCAAATCTATAAATAACTGAAACGTTAGCTAACTCGGGCGCGCTTTGGTCACATACATCCCCCGTGACACATTTGGAACCTCGGGGTTATATAACCCGGCCGCTGCTTTAACCCCCGGTCGGGTTAAAAATTGGTCTGTTTGTTCTTTTGGTGTGGTTTTAATTGGGGTTTTTTGTATGGTGTAGTTGAACCAATGCCTAATGGGTGCCATTTTGACCAGGGTTGGAATCCGTGTTTTCGCGGAAATTCGCCATCGTTGTAATAATGTTGGCTTGGATTTCCGCGTTTTTTGCTGGAGACCACTTTTATCCCTGTATAAGAAGCCCACATCAGTAGTGAGAAGTTCTATTAAATCAATTGTCTGTTGCGTATCAATGTATGTTTAATGATTGCAAGTTGGATATATAAATTATAAGATCAAATATAGGTAAGTGTCTTTGGTTTAAAATTATTAAAATGTGATGCTTTCATGAAATTCATCGGATTTTGCAGCTTTAATGTAGTCATGCGGGTTTGGACAATAAGGACTGCCACTGGCCAGGTTGATCGCAGCACCTACTTTATTCGGTCGTGCAGGTTAAGTTCTCGGTGACCTGCCTGAACGGGAAAGTCGTTAGATTTCAGTTTCACTAAAGGGGCTGTCACATTAGGGTTTTTTGCGGGAGCGTATGGCGGCGTAGAAGCGTTACGTCATATACGTCGGCATACGCCGTATACGCTACACATACGCTACTCATACGCTACTCATACGCCGCCAGATGCCGGCTTATGTGAAGCGTATGAGGCATACGCCGCCATACGCTTTCATAAATCCGTCCGTCCAAATTTTGTTGTGCATGCTCAAAAAAACTCGACCTATGAGGGCGTATGGCCCATACTGTCAAAAAATGTCACAGCACGCTCCCATACGCTCATCGTAGGTTCCACATACGCTCAAAACCACCCGAAAGGTCACCAAATGTCATCATAGGCCGGCACGCGCAGGACCTACGTAGGTTTTCAATACGCTCCCACCATACGCCGTAATGTGACAGGGCCTTTAGGCTTGGGCAAGTAGTTTTGTCACTCAGACATGTAGAAACTTCAGTCACTTGCCCAAGTTACTGTCCTACCTATATAAAGATTCACCCGGTACTTGTAGTACACGGGTGAAGACCAGCCTTATATAAATACGGGCGAAAATAGCGTTAGTATGGAACAAGAAGTAGAATGCCTGGCACCAGTGTCAAATGGTTACTTATATCAGAACAGAGTTGGTGAAATGGGAGAGAATGCAAAACGACAAGATGGCGGCCAGAGAACGCCGTCGATTTCACTTTTAAATTGCATTAAAGTATATGTTTTATTATATTTTCCAACTCAAAAGTAGCGGGTAAACATGAAGACATATACAAAGAATAAATGTTGCTTCTTAGATTGTGAAATTAGGCTCTCATAAAGACCCTGTACTGGAAGTTTGGGGTGAATCTTTTATCTATGTCCTACCCTGCTGCTTTCACCCATTGCCCTGACACGGCCAACACCTGCACCAGGCTAAGAGGGCTGAGGGCGCTTTGTCTGTTTGTGTATTCGACAACCATAAGGGGTGAAGGGAGGTGTGGGGCAGGGAGGAGTGTGTGTGTGGGGGGGGGGTGTAGCCATAAGGGTTGTGGGGGAGAAGATGTGGGGGGGCACAACCATAAGGGGTACGTGGGGGAGGGGGGGGGGCAGGGTACAATCATAAGGGAGTGGGGAGGTGGGGGGGGGGGCAGGGTACAACCATAAGGGGTGCGTGGGAGAGGTGGGGGACAGGGAGCTGTCGGGAGGCAGGTTACAACTGCTAGCCGCCACTTGCATCTTAGCCACCAACGAAATGATAAGCTAGCCGATGTGACTGCTTGTCGCCATGGTAATTGAGCCGTGGTGAGGGGAGGGGAGGCTGGACATGGTGATGGTGAGGGTTGGTGGGGTGGGAGCGGGTGTCTGAGGCTGGGGTGTCCCTCAGGTTAAGTGTCGATGATTACAGGCCTCACCACAGCGCCGACTACCCGCCTTAAAAACCTGCGCCGTCTCCAAGCTGCCACCTGCCGTCTAGGAGCTGCTAGGGGGCGGAGGGGTGGGGGGGGGGGGGGAGGGGGTACCTGGTCGGGGGCGGGCCGGTATTAGGGTTTAATTAGTGACTTAACGCAGGGTTAATAACCCCCCAATTAGCGGATTATCTTACCTGGTTGCCGTGGTTACTGGTGGCTTGTAGGGATGCTGGGTTTCTGTGTGTATTTCTGGGGTCAGGGTGCTTACTTACTGATGGCTGCTTACATTACAATGAGTGGAAGTATAAAAGTGGCGTACTATATGGAACCTTGTGTTAGCACTAGTTTAAAATATTTGTTTCTTATGGAACCATGTGTCGGCACTACTTTTAAATATTTGGGGATGGGGGGGGGGGGGGGGGGGGGGAAGGCAGTCCTCTAAGAGTGCCGGGGGAGGCTGGTTGGTTGGTGTAGTTTTACGCCCCAGCAAGACCCTAGCCCATACCACACGGGTACCGACTTGTGACAGCGCGGAATCAGGACGACTTTATAGTGCTGCCTCACTGGCAAATCAGGCTGCCGGTGAGCTCGGTATATAGACTAGTTTGTCATTCCGACTGCGCATGCGCTGAAAACGACGCCGAGAACAAAGCGAAGGTGTCCGGCCATTGAGTTTGCCGATATGCAACACTTGGATTTTATTCAAGATTAATAGGAATACAGAACAATTTGGCACAAACATGGATGGATGCATGCAATTTTAATAATATAATGAATATGTTTAAGACACAACGCTCCATAATTAAGCATTTCGAGCTAAGCATCATACAATTTCAGTCACTTTACAGGCTGATAATTTACATTACCATTGATTAGTAATTCTTGATCTAAATATTAAAATGTCAAATGTGTCAACAAAAACTTGTTTCAAAGAAATATAATCAATGTCTGATTATAGCTGCATAGTCCGATTAAAACATCGAATTTTAAAAAACAAAACAATTATCTAGATTTGATTCTAAATATTTAACTTAAATAACGGTCCACTTATTACAGATTTACCACCACATAGAAAGTAATAGTGAGGCTATTTAATAGATGATGGCACTGCAGAAGGCTATGGTGTTTTGGCAAGCATGGCAAAATTAATTTTACATGTTTGCACTTCAAATATCTCAAAAGTTAGCCATTTAAAATCAAAGTTACTTCAAAATAAAGTAAGGTAGATTATATCGATCAACCTACTATATTTATCTCAGAAAATGACGGAAACTCAAAACCATCGGTCTATGCAACTTTAAAGCTGCATAGTCCGATGAAGTATCAAATTTTCAAAACCAAAACAATTATCCTGAATTTATTTTACATATCTAACTTAGATACTCAGGCACTTATTAAACATTTGTTGCCATATAGAAGGGAATACCAAGTCAATTTAAATAGAACCTGTTACTGCTGAAGCCTATGGTGTCATAGTTTTGGCATGCCTACTAAAACTAATTTTACATGCCTGTGCTTCAAATATCTCAAAAGTTAACCATCTAAAATATGTTACTTCAGATTAAAGTAAGGTAGATTGTAACAATCAATTTAACATATTTATCTAAGAAAAATTACAGAAACTCAAAACCATCGGACTATGCAACTTTACCTACCCATTTCCTAGACCACTAAATGTTATTAACCATAGGATATATATAAAAACATGAATAAAATAAGTAAAACTGACTCTGGCTATGGCTCTAACACTACTCTGAGTGCCCACATTTGTCTAAGTCTAAGTGCACATAGCATAAGATGTGCTGATTATATTGATGTAAATGTAATGCTGGATAAAAGATTCATATCTTAATTTATTATATACATATATTTTTAGTAAGTGTTCTATGTTTCAAACAAGAACTGCGATGAGCTGAAACTAGCACATTTCCATAACTGCACCCAGTGTATTAGCATGTGCCATGTGCTTCTCGCGGGTTTGTTTTGCTTTGACGCATCCCACACTGCACCGCGCCGCTGGAATAGTGATGTCGTCTATTGGGAGAATGGGGGGGGGGGGGAGTGGGGGTGATCTGTTCAGGGGTCACGGGTGGTGATGGCGGAGGGAGGCGGGAGGGTGTGCTGATCCCTGGGGTGCGACACCAGGTGTGACTGTTCACACTACCTGCACACCGCGCCACCTGTTGGCCTTCACGCGTAACGCCGATGGGCGAGTCGGTGCTGCTGGCCGGGGCAGGTTGTCGCTTCGATCCCCGACCACGTAAAACCCAAAACACTATTAATTAAAATTAGGCTGGACCGGACGCGGTCACAGAATCGGTAGAGCGCAGGATTCCCGTGCAGAAGGTCTGGAGTTTGAATCCCAACCGAGTTAAACCAGCTACTTAGAAAATTGATCCTAGTGTCGGCGGCTGTGTATAGATCATGCATGGCAGAGCTGGTATTCGCCATAATTGTCTAGGCCTACTGTTTTTGAATTTTCCAATTCATAACGTGTTTTATTTTTGAAGCCAGGGTTTCCCAGCTGATGGTAATAATAGTACCTGTCACATGTTGGAACCACTCCTGCTATCTCACTCATCCAATCAGTCAGTCAATCAATGATGATAATACCACTGAGCAGGAGTTTGTGAATAATTGATAAAACTACTGTGTGTAGTTTTGAAACCATACATTGTAAATTACCCCAATAAAATTGTACCAATTTGTGCTTCGCATTCGCTGTAACATTGTGATACTGATAGGCAAATATAACCCAGCCCGATAGGGGGTAATGCATTAATTATTCAATATTCCCCCATACATCTGGCTTTGTGTTTGACGTCCAATAGCCGATGATAAAAATCAATGTGCTCTAGATGCGTCGTTAAATAAAACAAGCTTTGTAAATTTTACATCGGGTGTATCGAACCGAGGCAATGAGGGCTCTATTTGTTTTGTTTTTTTTAAAATTGATTTTGTGTTAATTCTATCTTGTCTCTTAATATATGTGGACCTGTCAGTGTCAGACTAATGTCATGTTACCTAACCAACCCGTCACAGCACAGCCCTGGTTGGAGTGTGGTGGGGTGGGTGTGGGGTGTGTGCTGGTGGAGGCGCATCTAGATAGCCAGTGATGACCTAGAAAGTTAATTCTGCTGAGATTTTAGTTCTGTATTGTAATCTAGTTGACAGATTCATACTTAAATAAAAGATCACCCCGTAATTGTAGTAAGGGTGAAAAACAAGCTTATATAAAAGCTTGCAAAGAATTTCGACATGCTGGGTAATTTAATATATTCTTCACATACATCTTCATATTTCCCTGCTACTTCTAATTTGAAAAATATAATAAAACATACTTTAATGCACTTCAAAAGTGAAATCACTGGCCTTTTATCGCCGCCATTGTGTTTTTTTTTTGCATTCTCTCTCAATTCACCAACTTTGTGCCGATATATGTAGCCATTTGATACTGGAGCCAGGGATTCTACTTCCTGTTCCATACTAAAACAGTTTTCACCAGTACTTAAGACTATGTTGGCGTTCACCCCTGTACTGTAAGTACTGGGTGAATCTAGTTCATTCCTAAACATGTTGCTATACTTCATAATGGATTGTACCAACTGTCTGAATGGGATGGCCGAATGAGTTAGCGCGTCTGTCTCCCATGCTGGTATGTCGTGGGTTCGAACCCTGGTCGAGTCAAACCAATGACTTAAAAATTGATACTTGTCGCTTCCTAGCCAGGCACTCAGCATTATTAGGACAGGGCAATGACAGGTGTGCACAGTGTCAGGATAATGTGACTGAGTGGGATACCAGGTCATGGTGCTGGCGGCCTGGTTTCCCAGTGGGACAGCACTATAAGTCGCCATGAGTGCGCACTGTCACATGTCGGTACTCGTCCTGATATGACCTTAGATGTTGCTAGGACGTAAAGCAACACACAAACAAACAAAACAAATCATAATGGATTGTACCAACTGTCTGAATGCCATCGTTTATTTTCCCCAGTAAAAGACCACGGCGACCACCACCACCAACCAATATTTGAGACCAGGCACGGAGGCCGAATAGCTAGAGCTAGTTATGTCAGATTCCGATAGGGGCGCGTCGATCACCATGTCAATAGTAAAATGTTCCTGCATTTTCACGATTCCGGTCATGATTGCATTGGAATATTTTCATAAATTGTACATCACTGGAAAGAACATAACCTAATCCTACCGAAAATACACATCAAAATACTTAGAGCATACAAAGCTGTAACAATGTGGCAAGGTTCATAGTTTATTATAAAGGTGAATCCAGACTAAATTGAACAATTGAGCTGACATTAGAAATGCCATTGCTTTCTCCCCTATTAAGATATTTTCAAAATTACAACAGATTTGAGTTTGTCTCAGCAAGATCTGTTGAAAGAGCTTAAATTTATACTGTTTGTTGTGTTTTGAGCTGATCTACCTACTAGAGCACAGCTAAAGGTCGGGAGTTCAGTTCACAGTAGAATTAAACCAATGACTTTAAAATTGATACGTGTCGCTTCCTACTCCTATCCTGTCGCTGGGCATTAATCGGAAAGGACATGGACTGGTAAGCTCTGTGTCAAGATAATGTGACCGAATGGGATATTGGCTCATGGTGCTGGCGACCTGTTCTCCCAGTATGGCAGCACTATAAAGTCGCCATGAGTGTGCACTATCACAAGTCAGTACCCGTCCTGATATGACCTAAGATGTTGCCAGGACGTAAAACTCCCAACAACCAACCAACCCAATATTTGTGTGTTAATTTGTAGTTTACCGTCACCTGCATGTCGCGGTGTAGTTAGTAGAACACACTCGGTGGGTTACGAGACGTTGGACCGGTGTGTGACGTAATTGGCCTGGATGTGGGCCTGATTAATTACTCACCTGTATTGGGGGTGCACCAGGGGGCGCCACTGTGCCCAGGCCTCCCATTAGGGGCGCTGCCACGGCTTAATGGACCACTGACAAGTGGCGGCCATCTTGGCATTCTTGCCTGCGGGTTTGGCCATCTCTGTCAAGTTAGGAATATCCACACAGGAGAGGCTGATGGCAGGGGCTGGGTTAGGTACAAAATCAAAATATAATGGGACGATATACCCTGTTTAATTTCACGCAGAAGCTGTTTTGATAAAACTAGACAGGATGACCGAAAGATTTGAGCACCCACTTCCTATGTTAAGTCGTGGGGTTAAGATCTGACCGACTTAGAATATTAAAATCTTTACTTGTCACTACCTAGCTTGGCACTCGGCATTAGTAGGATAGGGTAATGCCAAGTACACACCTACCGTTTACAATTCGCGCACTAAAACTCGCGACGACCTTACGACTGAGAACGGGCCGATTCATTTTTCGAATCGTGAATCATATTCGCAAGCAACTGAAACTGAGTTTTAAGTCGCGAATCGCAATCGGTAGATGTGCTAGGGTATCACACACCTAACGACTTTTGTGTGCGAAACGGGCAGTTTTAGATCGTAAACGGTAGGTGGGTGCGGATGAACAGTAGGTGTGTACCTGGCATAAGGAGCAGTGGAATGAGGAATTGTCCGCTATTGAAATTCCACCCCCCCCCCTGAAAGTTGCCATGTCCAATGGTTTTGAGTTTTGTCCATTTTGGGATAGATATATTATATTGATTATTATAATTTATTATATTTAAAAGTAACTTTTACTATGAATTGCTAACTTTGGAGATATTGGAAGTTAAAAAATAAATACTAAATCAACTTTGGTGTGCATGTCAAAATTCAGACGCAATAGGCTTCAGCAGTAACGTATTCTAATAAGTTGTCTTCGTATTCCTTTCTATTCAGCATCAAATGCACAAGTATATAAGTCGGAGATGTAGGATCAAATGTACAGAAGTATTTTGGTTTCAAAATTTCGATTCTTTCATCGGACTACGCCGTTTTAATCAATGAATGTAATAATAACACAAAATTTTGTTAATCAAAGATTCCAAAATCTTCGGATGTACTGGGTCTAAGAAGTAGTGTTTATCTCTAGTGGTAGATTTGGCGAACTGGAAGAGAATGCCACCATACCAAAATGGCGGCCGATGGATTCTCTCCATTCAACTGTTAAAGTCTATTATTAATCTACATGATTGAATCAATTCTACACTCCTAACGCAGCAGCCAATGAGGTATATAATTATGTGAACAATATGCAGTAAAACCTCTCTAAATCGACTGACCATGGGACCGACATTACATGGTCTATTTAGGGAGGTGGTTGGTTTAGGGAGTTTTTTAAAATCGTTACAATGTTACTATGTGGGTGCTCGTTTGAGACCCAAATAAAACGATCGATATAGGGGAGTGATCGACCTGTGGAGGTAGTTGGTTAGACGTTTTACTGTATTTAGGTTCAGTGTGAATAGCACTTTTTCTATAGGGTAGTTTAGCAGCCCTGTCCATTGGGCTAACTAATGCTCGCTGAAGACAGCTTTCTGTCTGATCCTAGTGGTCTTTACTGAGCCTGAGCAGGAATACTCAATAGCTGATTTCGCCACGCATCACACGATTTGGGCCTAATTATTACAATGAGTTCATCGATTATGACGCTATTTCGTGAGTGATGGTCATTCTGAAGTTTTGCACTACGCTTGAGAACTTTTAAACAGCGGCAACCATCTATATGCTGAAGAGATTTCTAGTTGCGGGGGGGATGGGGGTTATAGGCAGGGTTTCCGCCAGTAAATAATTTGAGGGTATGCAGAATTGGGGGAGGGGGCTGGAGGTTTTGTTGAATCTGGCTCCTTGAAGTTGAAGAACCTTTTTAAAAAATGATCCCAACAATTTGAGGGTACAGAGTCGTACCCTCAGACAATTTAAGGATAGAACATTTTATTCATTTCACCCTCTGGTAAAAACCCTGATAGGTTGCATCATTGTCATGTTTTTTGTGTGTTTTTGCCATAGTTTGAGATAAAGGTATATCGTTATATATAGTGGACGCAGTAGCTATGTTTTCATAGTTCATTTAGTAGCTATGTTTTCATAGTTGACTCGGTACCTCTATTGATAATACTTTACTTAGTAGCTATATTTTCACAGTTGACTCAGTATTAATCTTTTCACAGTTGACTCAGTATTAATCTTTTCACAGTTGACTCAGTTGCTATATTTTTATTGTCGACTCAGTCACTATATTACTTCATTAGGTAAGTGTGCAAACACTGTATTTAAGCGGTAAGGGTTAACCTGGAGGAACTGACAGATTCTGGGCACACGCATTAGTACGAACATGTGTTGGTGGCACGGCGTTTCCCACACAGAACACAGACCCGGGTTTACCAACGGGTTCGTCGATGGTTTCCTTTAACATGGGGCCTGGAGTTTTATTCAGAGTTGGTTGGTTGTTGGACAGTGCGCAGTCATGCCGACTTTATAGTGCTGCCCCACTGGGAAATCAGGCACCATGACCTGATACCCCACTCATTCACATTATCTGGACACTGAGCTAACCAGTCATTATCCTGCCACTGAACTAACCTATCCTATTAATGCCGAGTGCCAGGCTAGGAAGCGACATATATAAACTTTATAAGTCATCGGTTTGACTCGACCGGGAACCGATCTCCCTCATGCAAGGTTCATGCTCTAGTGATTTGGCCACTGGGCCGGGTTTATTCCACAATTTTTCAACTACAATCTATTTCAGTGCAAATTGCCTTTTACCTTCTTATCCGGGAAGTTTCTTTAGACCTGAAATTAGGGGTGTTTGGAATGTGGCCGAATGAGTTGAGCGCCCCCTTCCTATTTTGGTAGGTCATGGGATTCGAACCCAGTCAAATCAATGATGTACACATTTAGGTGGTCGGCATTACTAGGATATGGCAATGAGGAGTGCACTGAGGAAGACCAATTAACCACGGTTTAGATTTTCCCAGCTTAATCAACTCACTCACTCTCACACTCATTCACTCACTCCTTCTCATTCACTCACAACACACATACATCAATTTGGTCATAATTCTCTGCAAGTTTTGTCCTTTTGTTAGTGTTTAGAATTATAATCGGTGTATCAGTAATTATTCAGTTGTACATTTTCATAGCAAATGTTTGAATAATAATCATAACAATAACAGCAACAAACTGGGAATAGTGCCGGTGTTTTAAAAACAAGTTCTGCAAGTTGTGCACCTAGTTGTTGTAGGTAACTGTTTAAATTGTTTGCTGTTTCTGTCTGTGGCTGTTTGGCAATACCTCCGCCCCCCCCCCCTCCCTCCGGTGTGGGGTGGGTGGGCTGAGACCCCGCGGGACGTGCTGCAAGGCCTGGGTCTCAGGGCGGGATCATGATGATGTCTAATCGATAACGCTGATCACAGCGACAAAGGAACACACGGTTCGTGTGTTAGTGCCTGTCGGTGTGTGCTGGCGATTTGTTCTATTGTCTTCTTTTTTTTTTCAAGAAGAAGAAAGGGTAAACTAACTAAACAGGCGTGCTGTGTTTTTATTGCCAAGTGTTTTCTGGTTCAAGTCTATGACATTGGTTGTTGGAATTTGACGTCCTGGCAACATCTAAGGTCATATCAGAAGAGGTCAGCTTTATGAGTATTTGGGGTATTTGAGGGGTGTGTGTGTGTGTGGGGGGGGGGGGGGGGTCCTGTGCCGCGCATGGTTTGTTCGGATTAGTGACAGTGCACAGCACCGGGCCCCAATATCCCACTGTCACATTATCCTGACGCGGCGCTACCCAATCCTTGCGGTATCCTATTAATGCTGAGCACCAAACTAGGAAGCGAGAAGTATCAATCATTGTCTATATCTATGACATGTGGCCACGATGGTAGAGCGCGATTGTACAATACGGTCGGACCTTATAATCAACGATGAAAGATCCCCGCGAATTCGCGGATTTCCGCTTTTTTAAAAATTTATTTACCGAAAGATACCCACGATTTCGCGAAGTTGCTTGATTTTTTTTTTAAAGGAATTATATGAAAACAATAGGTTAGTTTAAATCCCCTTCTTTTGTTGCGAGAACATAAAACCCAAACAAGAAGTGTGTAGGTACACCGGTGTGTAGGTGTAGGTGTAGGTGCACTGGTGTGTGTGTGTGTGTGTGTTGGTACACTGGATACCGCCAGGTGTCTCTGGTCGCACACGATCTGATGTCGCGGAGCTGTGACGTCACCATTACCTGTGATCCGACAGGTGCCGCTGAAGGGCAGGCTTAGTAATGTCAATTATTGTCTGGAAATGAACAATGCTTTTGCCGTGGGTAGGTGTGTGTGTGTGTGTGTGTGTCGGAGAGGGGTTGGAGGGGTCGTGCATCAACATGAATATTTAAGGTTGTATAATCCGATGGTTTTCATTTTTTAAAGATCAATATAATATTGCAAATATTAAAAAAATTGGTGACCATCCCCGCTCGTGTACAACTTTTGTATCAATTTTTAAGTCATTGGTTTGACTCGGTCAGGGTTCAAACCCAGGAGATTGAATCCTGTGAGCTACCAGAATGAGGGGACAAAACTCAACTCATTTGGCCATCATGTTTGGTTACGTATTACATCATATGCCAGATAAAAAAAAGTTTTAAAATAAGAATAAAAACCGTCTGTCTGACCCTGATTTGTGCGACCGAAAGGACGATCACCAATTTTAATTTTTGTTTGTTTGGCCTTATGTTGATCGATATAATCTATCTTTCTCTTGTTGGAAGTAACTGATTAAAAATGCCTAACTTCAGAGATATTTGAAGTGTAAAGATGCTAAATTAATTTGAGCGTGCATGTCAGAAGTGTAAACCCATAGACTTCAGCAGTTACAGGGTCTATCAAATTTAATTATTAACAGTATTCCTTTCTAATAAGGAACACATGCTTAATAAGTGCACCAAGTTTGATATGTAGGTTTACATCTAGATAAGTGTTTTGCTTTTGACAATTTAATGCTTTCATCAAACTATACAGCTTTGTCGTGGGGGTAATGGAGATGTGAAATATTGCGGCAAGAGCAGGTTTTCGAACCCTTGGATTTCAGGCTAGTGAGCTAAGCATTACACCAGCTAATCCCCCTGATGCAATTACCCTATCCACGCTCACCTGTCTGCGACACCAGACGGGATGGCCGAATGAGTTAGAGCGTCCGTCTCCCATGCTGGTAGATCATGGGGTCGTGGGTTCGAGTCCCGGTCGAGTCAAACCAATGACTTTAAAATTGATACTTGTCGCTTCCTAGCCAGGCACTCGGCATTATTAGGATATGGCAAGGACTGGTGTGCTCAGTGTCAGGATAATGTGACTGAGTGGGATACCGGGTCATGGTGCCGCAGGCCTGGTTTCCCAGTGGGACAGCACTATAAAATCACCATGAGTGTGCACTGTCACAAGTCGGTACCCGTCCTGATATGACCTTAGATGTTGCTAGGACATAAAACAACAACAAACAAACAAACAAACCTTGTGTGCGAGGTCAGTACAGACCACTACCAGCTTTAAAGTTGCATAGTCTGATTGTTTTCAGTTTCCATCATTTTCTGATATAAATATATTAGGTTGATCATTATAATCTAGCTTACTTTAGTTTAAGGTAATGTTGATTTTAAATGGCTAACTTTGAAGATATTTTAAGTGCGACCCTGCAAAATTAATTTTCGCAAGCATGCCAAAACTGACACCATAGGCTTCTGCAGTAACACATTCTATTAAATTGCCACATTATTTATTGACTTTTATGTGGTGGCAAATGTTTGATAAGTGCACCAGTATCTAAGTTAGTTATGTAAAATCACATATGTATATACGTAATTGTTTTGGTTTTTTAATTTTGATGTTTTCATCGGACTCAATCAATCAATAGTTCCGTCCTCTAGTCGAGGGTTGGATGCAATGGTTCTCCACTTGTCCCGATGTTGTGCTGTTCTGATAGACTGTGAATAATTCAAGCCTGTCCACTGTGAAATATTTGTAAACCATGATGTTCTTGGTCTCCCTCTCCCTCTGCTACCATTCACCTTCCCTTCCAACAATGTACGGTATATTGAACTCTGAGGAATGATGTGGCCAAAATAAATAAGTTTCTTTGTCTGTATAGTGGCAAACAAGCTTTTCTTAGTTTTAATTTTTCTAAGAACTTCTTTGTTGGTGATCTCCTTTGTCCATGATATTTTCATCATCCTTCGATAAGTCCACATCTCAAATGCTGCTAAACGTTTGTACATTTTGATTGTCCATGTCTCAGCCCCATACATTAGAGTAGACCACCCATAACACTGAAGAATACACTTCCTTGTTTGTATTAATATCTTACTTGATGTTAACACTCTATACATTTTGGAGAATGTTGTTCAGGCTATTGTTCATCGGACTATGCAGCTTTAATGTTCCCGTTACCGCAGCCATTAACAGTCTACAGGGGAGTCGGTCAGGGGCAGAGGCGAGTTATTGCAGAGTTGTAATTCTCATGCCCCATATTCACCATAGTGTGTTGAACACGGTAAGCAAAACACACTGAAGAGGATTCTTCCATATTGAACCTTTCTATGTCCATTTCGAAACCATAAAGTGATTTCTATTTTATGAAGCTTTTCTGTCTTGACATTCGATTCTGAGCCCGAAGACGGTTAATGCCATCCACCGGTCAGTCCCCTGACCCCCGACCTCCGACCTCCTACGCCGGCTAATGACCTCCTGCACCACGCCGACTGTGGTTGGTGGTTGTGGCGTCGTGCCCTAAGCAGAGGCAGTCCCTTCAGGAAGGCTCGGGGACCAGTGCCACTCGAGTGGTCGAAGAGAAAAGAGGCAGTGGCCGTGGGGTGGGGTGGGAGGAGAATGGTTGTGACGTCCCTAAGTAGAGACGGAAGTCTTGGGGACCAGTCAGTGGCACTATATACCTATTTCATATGACGTCAGCATAGGTATTTAGGTCAGTGCGAATGCACCTAGTTAGCAGACGACACACTGGCACACTGCAAACTCAATGGCTATGACTGTATGAGCATTAATTTGGAATAAAATCGATGTGTTGCACTGTGCGTATCGGCAAACTCAATATTTCTAAAACTACACCACTTAGAAACAAACTGATTGGCACACATACAGAAAATATATTCAACGAAAAGATTATATTAAATTTATATGGTTAGGGTTCTGCATTTCTATTAATTTTGAATAGAACCGACGTGTTTTCACTGCTCGTGTGGACACACTCAATGCATTGTCAATGGCCGTGAGCAATCTTCATACAGAAAAAGTGAAATATGTCTCAAACTACACGACCTAGAAACATACTGATTGGCAGACATACAGAAAACATATTCACTGAAAAGATTATATTAAATTTATATGGTTAGGGTTCCGCATTTCTATTAATTTTGAATAGAATCGACGTGTTGCACTGCGCCTATCGGCAAACTCAATGCGATGATTCAATGAAAAGATTATATTAAATTTATATGGTTAGGGTTCTGCATTTCTTTTAATTTGGAATAGAATCGACGTGTTGCACTGCGCATATCGGCAAACTCAATGGCAGTGTGGCTTCGTTCTGCATGATGTTTATAAACATTGAAAGGGGTCTATAGCGGCCAACTACAAAAGAGGCAACGGTGGGGGTGATGGTTGATAGTTTCGGCGTTGTGACTGTGACATCAGTCAACTATTGCCTTAAATAGAGGCATTCCGTCCAGGAAGCATGGAGACCAGTGGCACTATAGCGGCAGAGTAGAAAAGAGGCAGCGGGGGAGAGAATGATGGTTGGTAGTTGTGGCAACTGGCACTGGCAACTATTGCCCAAAGCACAAAGCTGTCCCTCCAGGAAGGCTTGGGGACCAGTGCTACTATATCGGCTGAGTAGAAAAAAGGCAGCGGGGTGGTGGGAGGAATGATGGTTGGTAGTTGTGGGGTCATGAATTTGACATCAGTCGACTATTGTCTTAAGCAGAAGCAGTCCCTCCAGGAAGGCTCGGAGACCAGTGGCACTGTAGTGGACACATAAAAAAGAGGCAGCGGGGTAGAGAATGATGGGTGGTAGTTGTGGCATTGTAGCTGTGATGTCACTCGACTATTGCTATAAGCGGAGGCAGACTGTCCAGGAAGGCTTGGACAATATAGCGGGCCAATAGAAAAGAGGCAGCGCCTGGGGAATGATGGTTGGTAGTTGTGAAGAATGTGACGTCACTGGAAACTATTTCCCAAAGCGGGTGTCCCTCCAGGAAGGCTTGGGAACCAGTGGGAGTAGAGTGGCCGAGTAGAAAAGAGGCAGTGCGGGGAAAGAATGATGGTTCGTAGTTGTGACATCATCACAACTGGGATGTCACTGGCAACTATTGCCAAAACGGAAACCCGACCCTCTAGGTAGGCTTGGGGACCAGTGCCACTGTAGCGGCCGAGTATTTTGTTTAAAAGGCAGCAGGCAGTGGGAGGGAGGGAGAGGAGTATAGAATGATGGAAGGTTGGGAGTAGTCTGCGGTACGATTTGTGACCTTGCCGTTTTGGTCAAAAGCCTTTGTCCTGACACACAAGTCGTGACGTCACAGCGCCGCTACATCATGGGCCGGGCGCTTGTGCGGGCGCCTCTGTGTTTGAGCGATAATGGGGCCCTCGTGTCATCACGCGGGGTTCACATGTTGCCGGGCGCGGGCGGCCCTGTCCCGCAGGGAATGCTGGGTACAGATTTACAGCGGCGCGTCTTCCGGTCGGCCGCTGCTTGCCGCGGTTTACGTCTGAGCCTTGTGACGTGTTATGACGTCAGAGGACGGTTTACGACGCTGTACGTCACGTGGTCTGTACGGGCGCGTGCGTCGCGTCCCGCGATCTGTCACTTCCGGTTTAGACGCGACTCCATTGATGGAGCTTATTCTGACTGGTACTCGAGTTTGTACTTTTTTATTTATTTAAATTATTTATTAACCAGACATGGCCGAAACGGTAGAGCCCGGATTCCTGTGTGGAAGGTTGGGAGTTCAAAACATGGTCAAGTCAAACCAATGGCTTACCAAATTTATACTTGTTGCTGCCTAGCCTGATGCTCAGCATCACTAGGATAAGGCAGGGACTGGTTAGCTCAGTATCAGGATAATTAGATCTGTGTGCGACCCCCGACCTGCGCCTGCGCCTGCCCCTGCCCTTCGCTCTTGCCTAGGCGGCTCGCAGACATTTGTCTCCCGTTACCATGGTGACAGCGGGTTGCTATGGCAGCTGTACTTTATGGCACTCTCCACCCGCGTGTACTGGCACCTTATCTCCCAGTGGGGCAGCACTATAAAGTTGACATAATTATTTACTATCACAAGTCGGCACCCGTCCTGATGACTTTGTAAAAACCCAAACAATCAAAACAAACTATTTAATTATTTACCTTTTTATTCTTATACAAATGTTGGATATATTTCTTTACCTTCCCTGGTCCTATGGTCTTATATGCACGCACGCACACACGCGCACACACGCACACACACACACACACACACACACACACACACACACACACACACACACACACACACACGCACACACCGAGTTGAACCTGTTTATCTAGCCAGTTTTTAGTAGCTGGTTTGCGGGTTAGTCTGGGATCGAAAGGAAAGAAAATAATCCCACCTGGCCTTATTTCGGGCTTGATTTGTATGCAAGCCTTCACTGTGTTATATGTGAGTCACCAAGCTCAAGCGACATTTGTAGAAAATGCGACTGACCCAGTTTTAGAGTGCCCTTAGAGTTCAAGGCAATCAGTGTCCGGCCAACTGCTGCTGTGAAACACCTGGTGGCGAGACACCGGGCGCCCTGGCCTGATCGGTAGAGCGCGGGCCTCGCGTTGTAGAAGGTCTGGAGTTCGAAACCAATGACTTATAAAACTTGTCACCTCCGAACCTGGCGCTCGGCATTAATATGATAGGGCAAGGACTGGTTAGCTCAGTGTCAGGATAATGTGACTGAGTGGGATATTGAGGTAATGGTGCCAGTGGCCCGATTTCCCAGCGGGGCAGTACTATATAGTCGGCATGAGTGCGCACTCACAAGTCGGCACCCGTCCTGATATGGCCTTAGATGTTGCCAGGACGTAACCAACCCGGTGGCGAGCACCTCACGGGCATGGTTTGCTGGTAGTGCATGTGTGTGAAGTGGCAGTGTGGGCGCGGAAGTGGCACCCTTAAAATGCTCCAGTTTGTGGTGTTTACATATGTGGGAAGTGAAGCAAAATCGATTCTTCTTCATGGAATGGTCAGGAAGCTTACTTTAAAAAAAAAAAAAAATGTTTACTGTTCATTAATTTACTTAGTATTACAGCGACTCTCCTTCGTGGCATGGGAATGATACTCTTTGATATATCTTATTGCATATTGAGAGATCAATTGTTAGGTTTGTTATTAACAAATGGGATTTTTCATTTATTATTAAAGGCAATTATTATCACCAGCAGCAGCATTGCCTGTGCAGGGCCGCAGCTAATCATTTTTGTGTCGGGTTAAAAGCATTTATGGGAGATAAATCCCTGGAATGAATGAGTATCGAAGGTGCGAGGCACTAGAGGGAGGGGGTATACAGGAAATTTGGTTGCCCCACGCACGGTTTGTTTTGATCAGAGACGGGAGAAATTAAATCTGCATCTGTCTGCTAATTAGATCTACACAATGTATGCAGTCTACACCGTGTGGTCTAGAGCGTGGTGTTCTCTGTGGCGGAGTGGTTAGAGTGTCTGACTTTTTTCTAGGTCAGACTACTAATCTGAAGGTCGGTGGTTCGATTCCCCGTGCCCCCATCTCTGCCAATTTGGATTTCCACCGCTGTGTATAACTTACAGCGTCATCAAAGGCCAGTTGCTCTCATACCATGTCTATGTGGTGTGGGAGGTTAAAAATCCCTTGGGTCGGTAAAAGTGTAGGCCCGGGCTTTCTATCGACAAACTGTCTAATGGTGAAAACAAGCCTATTCAGGTTTATCCATGATAGGCAGTATAAATCTTCAACAACAAAAATAAGCACACATGATAAGGGAAAGGAACAGAAAGGTTTGTTTGGATCAGAGACTGTCAAAATTAAATCTGCATCTGTGTGCTAGATTCACCGAGATTCACACCATGTATGCTGTCTACACACTGCCAACGGGACAAGGAAAGGGAACAGAAAAAAGGGGGAACAGAAAAAGGAAAGGGAAAAAGAAAGGGAACAGAAAAAAAGGAAAGGGGTGTTCTCTGTGGCGGAGTGGTTAGACTAATGCTAGGTACACACCTACCGTATAGGATTCGCGCACTAAAACTGGCGACTCCACCCGACCAGCTTAAAACTGAAAACGGGCCGATTCGTTTTTCGAATCGCGAATCGCAATCGTAAACGGCCGCTTTTAGCACTAAAAAACTGAGTTTTATGCGCGAATCGGAATCGCTAGGTGTGCGCAGGGAGCGCACACCAAGCGATTTTTGTGGGCGAAACGGGCAGTTTTCGATCGTAAACGGGAGGTGTGCGCGCCCAAACGGTAGGTGTGTACCAGGCATTAGAGTGTCTGACTTTTTTCTAGGTCGGACTCCTAATCTGAAGGTCAGTGGTTCGATTCCCTGTGCCCCCACCTCTGCCAATTTGGATTTCCACCACTGTGTATAACTTACAGCGTCATCAAAGGCCAGTTGCTCTCATACCATGGCTATGTGGTGTGGGAGATTAAAAATCCCTTGGGTCAGTAAAAGTGTAGGCTCGGGCTTTCTATCGACAAACTGTCTAATGGTGAAAACAGGCATATTCAGGCTTATCCATGATAGGCAGTATAAATCTTCAAGAGAAAGGGAACAGAAAAAAAGGAAAGGGAAAACAGAAAAAATGAATGGGAACAGAAAAAAAGGAAATTGGGTATTTGAGGGGTATTGGGGGGGGGGGGCTGCGCTGCGCATGGTTTGTTTGGATCAGAGACCGGAGAAATTGAATCTGCGTCTTACTTTCACCGAGATTCAAACCATATATGCTAGTGGAAAGGGGAAAAGGAAAAGGAACAGAAAAAAAATGAAGGAATCGGGGTATTTGAGGGGGGCTGCAAATTGTGTTCACATGGTATGACTATTATCGGCGGCCCGGAGTAGATGCCGGTATTTGAGGGGGGCTGCAAATTGTGTTCACATGGTATGACTATTATCGGCGGCCCGAGCAGGAGCAGCAGCACCAGCAGTACAGGCGGGTGGAGAGCGCCATAAAGTACAGCTGCCATAGCAACCCGCTGTCACCATGGTAACGGGAGACAAATGTCTGCGAGCCGCCTAGGCAAGAGCGAGCGAGGGCGTAGGCGCAGTCGCAGTTCCCACGGGTCCAAAGGGGGGGGGGGGGGGGCTAGGGGGGGGGGGGGGGGGTTCTCGGGTCAGCTATACGGACCAGCCTGTCCTCACCCTGCCTGCCCTGTTGCTGTCGTTATTGGCATTACTATTATAACAATTATTATTATTATTAATATAGTTGTTCTAATTAATATAATTGTTATTATTGTAAGAATTGATATTGATATACTAGTAGTACTACTACTACTGATATAATAATTAGTATTATCATTATTCTCATTATTGATATAGGAAATCAGTAATTTTTGTTTGGTTTCTTTAAGCACAAAAAGTCAACATTCAGTAACAGTCCGTGCCCTGATGCTGTCGGTATTGTTTCCATCTATATTAGCTTCCAAGTCCAGAAATTAAGAGAGAATGCAAAAATAAACACAAAAAACAAGATGGCGGTACCAGAAAGTTCTCGATTCGAATTCTAAAGTGTATTAATCTACATTATTTAATAAATTATTCATTCAAAGATAGCGGGTAAATATAAAGTAGTAGCTGAAGAACATATTTTGCTTCTTAGATTAAGAACTGATGTGCTCATTTCCTTTACCCAGCCTTTGGACCCTTTTTCTAACGGGTTGTTCAGCAGGCCTGTCTCAGGCGTGCGGGAGTAGGATTGGGTGTGCGGGAGGAGTCGGAGAGAGGCCGCCGGCTCACGCCCGCAGGGTTTGTTTGTTGGGGTTTTACATGCTAGCAACATCTACGGTCATATCAGGACTCGGCTGGGGGTTCGAATTCCCGACCTTCCCGCAAGGTGTGGCGTTAGTTTGCTAATACTTCTGGAAGAAGAAATCTGTTCATTTACTCAAAACCTGTTTAGCTGTTTGAGCGTTGAAAGGGAAAGGAGGGGTCGTGGGGGGGGGGGGGGGGGTCGGCGTAAAGTCTACAATATTTTATGTTCCCATCACCTTATGCCGATCTTCCAGTTTTTACTTTTCCAATGCAATGCCATTAATATATAGGGTATTCACGTGACGACACAAACCGGATGCGCGGCCATTGTGGCGATATCAACCAGTAAACATCCCATAGAGTTTGCCTGTACGCGCAGTGGAAAACGTGTATTTCATTCAAAATTAATAGAATTCCGGAAGCCTAACCGTATAAATTTAATATAATCTATTCGTTGAATATGTTTTCTATATGTGTACCAAGCAGTTTGTTTCTAAGTGGTGTAGTTTTAGAGATATTTCACTTTTTCTGTATGAAGATTGCTCACGGCCA
The DNA here is from genome assembly GCA_030323885.1 of Branchipolynoe longqiensis. Lineage (NCBI taxonomy): Eukaryota > Metazoa > Annelida > Polychaeta > Phyllodocida > Polynoidae > Branchipolynoe > Branchipolynoe longqiensis. The sequence continues at coordinate 28,345,543 of CM059201.1, read as the reverse complement.
TTGACAATGCACTGGCACTGACACTCAGAATATCCCAACTTTCACTATTATCTCTGTTTTTAATACTTTCAGCGTAAATTGCTCTTAGGTTACATTAAATACTTCAGATCTTCCTCTTCAATCGCGCATTAAGATATTTTTAATCGATCCAATGAAAGCTTTTAAATTTATTTTACAAAAATAAATGCTCCACATAGACATATCATTGCCGTATTTTACCCTTCGCGGGCAGTTTGCCGGTACGCGCAGTGCAAAACGCCAGTTTTATTCAAATTTAATAGAAATCCATAACCCTAACCGTATCAATTTAATGTAATCTTTTTGGTAAAAATGTTTTCTATGTGTATTCCAATCAGTTTGTTTCTAGGTGGTGTGGTTTCAGAGATATTTAACCTTTTCTGGAGGAAGATTGCTCATAGCCATTGAGTTTGCACTGTGACAGTATGTTATTATTGTGGTTACTATCGCCGCGATGGGCGCACTTCCGCTTAGCGTGACGTCGGTGCATACCCTATATAGTAATATTATATCAATCCTGCAGATTATTGTGCCCAAAATGCACCACAGAGCATTTAAGATTTTAACATTTCTCTTGGTGCCTACCCCAGACCCCCCAATATTATCCCTTCAGATCTTCCAGGGTTTTTCATTGAGCAACCCTGGCTGAGGCGGTCCTGTATCACACCGCGAGTGGGTCTAGAGAGGCTGCTGGTATCGTATTCTAATGGCCTGACCTTTGACCCTAGCACTTTCTCCCTCAAGCTCGCTCCCTCAAGCTCTCTCCCTTCACTGAAACCCCCACTAGTTGGCATGGTAACCGTCGTGGGGGGGGGGGGGAAGCTCCTTCTCCGAGCGTCGTGGGGTGGGGGTGGAGATGGGGGTGGGGGGTGAACACCTGGATGCAATCCTTGAGTCATTGCCCCGAAATATTTATTCCTCCTAGGCCAGAACAACTAATGGCTGCTGTTGGCTCTTGCCTTTTGCTTTAGACACTCCCTAGATACATGCAGATTCTGCAATAGCGAAGTTGGTGAAGACGCACACAGATTCTGCAATGTCTGTATTTGTCTAAAATATTTTACCGACGAGTTGTCTAGACATGTATCTGCCTGAAATAGCGACAAGTTGCTCGAGACGCACATATTCTGCAATGTCTGTATTTGTGTGAAATAGCGAAGTTGGGTGAAATGCGGAGAGATTCCGCAATGTCTGTATTTGTGTGAAATAGCAGCAAGTTTGTCATGATACACAGAGATTCAGCAATAAGGGTATCTGTGTGATATAGCGGCAAGTTGGTCATGATGCACAGATTCAGCAGTGTCAGTATCTTTCTGAAATGGCGGTAATTTGGTCAAGACACGAATGAAATGGCGGCAATTTGGTCAAGATGCTCATAGATTCAGCAATCGCGCTTTCCAGCTGAGTACTTGAGCAAGGCAGTTATATAACACTAGTCACAGCGTCTGTCGTCAGTCAGCAGTTTCTGGTTGGAGCCTATTCTCGATGTCGGACATCCGGGTACTTTTTGCGTTCACACCGCGCGAAGGGTAAAACAAATGCCACTGTCATAGAGACAACATTAAAACCACCCTAACTATCACAGTAATTTGTGATTTTTGGTGATTTGAAAGCAAATTTCTCTTATTTCTATTAAATAGTTCAGATCTTTCTCTACAATTTCACATTTAGCTTTCTTTTTATCAGCCAATTGGAAGTTCTTGAATTTATTTTGCGAAAATAGTTTTTGAGGCCATGATCTGGTAAAGCTAACACTGGCATTGACACTCAGAATATCCCAACTTTCACTATTATCTCTGTTTTTAATACTTTCAGAATAAATTGCTCTTAGGTTACATTATATAGTTCAGATCTTCTCTTCAATCGCGCATTAAGATATTTTTAATCGATCCAATGAAAGCTTTTAAATTTATTTTACAAAAATAAATGCTTCCCATAGACATAGCATTGCTGCAGCACACATCACTGCGGTATTTTACCCTTCGCGGGCTAGTTTCTGGGGTTGTGACATCATGCCGACATCGAGAATTGCTTTTCCGAAGTCCCAGCATGTACTGCAATAAAGCAGAAGGGCTTGTGATACTTTTTGGAAGCGCATCGTGTACCCATTGCTTGAATGACAAAGTTGTTATTATCTGTGTGTGACGGCAAGGAATTTGCTGTCATTTGACAAGATATTGCTAGATTGGCTGACCTTGAAAGGCAAATACAAATGCATAGGCAGATGTGACGCAGATCCCTAACCTAACCAAACCTAACCTAACCTAACCTAACCTACCCTACCATACCCTGAATCTTTCACTTTTGTTTCTTTTCTTTTTTTGGTCTGTAAAATGATAGACTCCCTATCAAACCGTTGATAATATAAGCATGTTGGTTGGTTGGTGGGTGGGTGGGTGGTTGGTTGGTTGGTTGGTCGGTCGGTCGGTCGGTCGGTCGGTTGGAGTTTTACGTCCTGGCAACCTGGCAACATCTAACTCACATCTATGTCACATCAGGATAGGTACCGACTTGTGATACTGCGCACTCATGGCGACTTTATACTTTCAGGGATTCAGTCTGATGATGATGGTTATTACTGGCAACATCTAGGTCGTTAGGATGGTGCTAGTTGTTCAGTTATCTTTGTAATCCGCCATATTATATGATGTAATAATAATAATAATAATACTGTAAATAAGGGATGATGCATGGTCACAAGACCCGTGTTTCGGATAGGACCCAAGGTCATTCAGAAGAATAAATATTTACACCGCAACATTTTTTTATTTCATCATTTTCAAGTGTGTGTCAAGATGGCATATTTTGTAAGGCCCAACTAAGTCTAGTATTAAGTGTGAGGAGGTTTATCGGCCTAGACACACAGCATCACTAGGCGGGATAAGATCAGCAGGAGCAGTGCATTACCGGAAATAACACCGATTGTGTGGTGGAGGTGGCGGTTGCGCCGCTTTTTATGCGCATGCGCTTTATGCAATTTTAAGCATGGCGGCGGTGGCAAGGAATAGACTCACTGAAATCGTTGTCTGATGCATAAATTACACTCGTGACAATAGGGCTGCTTGAGTGAGGCTGGCAGTTGGTAATAATGGGAAAGACATTATATCGGGATGGTTGGATCTTTGGGGGATGTAGAGACGTGGGGTGGGGTAATTCAGGACCGTTGTTTGAAAAGGTGTGGGAAGCGGAATAATTCAAGACAGTTGGTAGTAACGGGGTGGAAACATCATTGGGATAGTTGGTTCATTTGGGGGGATGCAGGGATTATTACGGAATAATTCAAGACAGTTAGTAATAACAGGGCGGAAACATCATTGGGTAGTTGGTTCATTTGGGGGGATGCAGGGATTATTACGGAATAATTCAAGACAGTTAGTAAAAATGGGGCGGAAACATCATTGGGATAGTTGGTTCATTTGGGGGGATGCAGCGAGGTTTGGGAAATAATTTGTGATATTTGATAATAACGGGATGGAAATATCATTGGGATAGTGGTTTCTTTTGGGGGGATTGCATGAAGGTTTGGGGAATAATTCAAGACAGTTCATAATAACGGGGCGGAAACATCATTCGATTGTTGGTTCTGTGGGGGCACACAGGGAGGTTTGGGGGATTATTCAAGACAGTTGGTAATACTAATAGCCGAGCAGAATCATCATCACGATAGTCGGTTCTTTTGGGGATGCAAGGAGGTTTGCAGAATAATCAGGGATATTTGGAAATAACAGGGCAGAAACATCACTGGTATAGTTGGTTCTTTGGGAGAATGTAGGAAGGTTTGGGGAATAATTCGGGATAGTTGGTTCTTTTCAGGAATGCAGGGAGGTTTGGGGGATTATTTAAGGCAGTTGGTAATAACGGGGTGGAAACATCATCGAGATACTTTGTTCTTTGGGGGCATTCGGGGGTTTGGGGGGGGGGGGGGGAATTAATGATGGTTGATGGAGTTGTACATAATCGATATACGTAAAATATCTGAGGTAATGCTATAATTCGTTTCTGGAGATGTATCAGGAATATTCACCAGTCCAACAAATCAAGCGATAAAGTAGTTGTTCGTTGACAACACCACCACGAAGCAGTTGTTCCCTTAGACCATCACCACACACCACCATCTTCACCATCACCAACGCTCCTGTAAGTGTAAACTAGCAAGTCCTGCTGAAATGGACTCGTCATGGTGGAGGTGCCCCTTCTCTACTCTCCTTTGAGCACTATGACCTGTGAGTGGAGCTAAGAGTTACACTGGTCCACACCTTGTATAACTAACTAACTACCCTGGATGTTTTACAACTCTGAGGTGTTTCAGCAGAAACTAAAGACAACAATGGCATATATGTGGGTTACGTTGATTTATCCAGGCTGGGTAGACAACGTGAATATGTGATTATATGTAGTTGTGGATGCAGACTTTTGTGTGTGCTTTCTAAACCAGTTTACCAAATTTGGACAAATCCAACAACAACCACCTGTTTAAATGGAGGGTGATATTCCCACATGATTGACCTATCTGTCCATAGCGAACACAGTATGGTGGAATTGATATTTATGTCAAAACGCTTCTTGGATTCATGTGTGCCTTATGTGCAGGCTTTGCACTGTACATGGATCTTTACCAGACGGGATGGCCGAATGAGTTAGAGCGTCCGTCTCCCATGCTGGTAGATCGTGGGATCGTGGGTTCGAGTCCCGGTCGAGTCAAACCAATGACTTTAAAATTGATACTTGTCGCTTCCTAGCCAGGCACTCGGCATTATTAGGATAGGGCAAGGACTGGTGTGCTCAGTGTCAGGATAATGTGACTGAGTGGGATACCAGGTCATGGTGCCGGTGGCCTGGTTTGCCAGTGGGACAGCACTATAAAGTTGCCATGAGTGCGCACTGTCACAAGTCGGTACCCGTCCTGATATGACCTTCGATGTTGCTAGGACGTAAAACAACAACAAACAAACAAACTTACCGCTAAGACCCTGCTTCATCAACCCCTCGTCGACCAGATTGAATGTCAGATTTGTGATATCCAGATAACACTAGTGTTAATCAGAATTGGTTATCTTTTTTAAGGTGACCCTGTAATTTATTCTACTTTACATGGTCCGTACGGGGCCTGGAAACTCTTGAAAAGTCTTGAACTTCACTTGCCCTATTTTAAAGCCTTGAAATGGGGCAAATGAAGCCCAGCCCAACCTGACGCGCCTTTAATTTAATCTGTTTTGGTTAATTCGTCTTGAAAAGCCTTGAATTCCATTAAACTGTCCCCACTGATCTAAATTAGTCTGAAATCGCCATTCGCCATTGTTGTTTCCCCCTGAAATCCAATTGAAAATAGACTTGTGGTTAGAGTGTCTGACTTTTTTCTATGTCGGACTCCTAATTTGAAGGTCAGTGGTTCGATTCCCCATGCTGGCCGCCCCCCCCCCCCCCCCCCACCTCTGACAATTTGGATTTCCACCGCTGTGTATAGCTTAAAGCGCCATTAAGGCCGGTTGTTCTCATACCATGTCTGTGGTGTGAGAGGTTAAAAATCCCTTGGGTCGGTAAAAGTGTAGGCTAGGGCTTTCTAACGCAAACTGTCTAATGGTGAAAACAAGTCTATTCAGACTTATCCATAATATGCAGTATAAATCTTCAAGGGGAAAAAAATCACACAAAAAACACCTTGAAATAGCCTTGCATTCCATATCTTCACATGTATGGACCCTGTAGCTGTTTTGGGGGTTCTGAAAATTTGATGTTTTCTTCGGACCTATACATGTTTGGGGTTCTTTAATGTTTTGTTTTTTTAAATGTTGAAATGTTAGTAAGCCGCCGCTCCAGGGTGGCGGTTAACATGTGCGGGTAAACATGATAACGGGCCCCAGGCTGCCGAACCCTGCCGAAACCTACCGAACCCGGCCGAACATGGCCGACAGCTCCTCCACACATACAAATACAAGCGTGCCACTCTGTCATCCACACACCATTTGACTGGGCGGCTTAAGCGCTGCGGTCTGCTTGCTTACTTACTCTTTTGACATCTTGTGAGGAAGTATGGTGGTTTGGGTTTTCAGAATTTTTATAATAATTTTAAAAAAATAAAAAAATTGTCGTCGGAGTGATGAAAATTGGAAAATTGTTGTGCCTAGAGCAGGATTAGAATCCCCCCACTTCTTGCCATTCCGAGGCTAGCGTGCTAACCATTACTCTACCTAGGCTCCCTGATGCAATCAGGGAGCCTAGGTAGGGGTCAAGCCTATCCACGCCCACCTATGCGGCTCCTTGCCTGAAAAGTCAGTGCAGACTATTGCAATATATTAGGTTGATTGTTATGATCTACTCTACTTTGAGGTAACCTTTATTTTAAAGGGTTTAAGTTATCCTTATATTCTACTTCATTTTAGTTTGCGGTAACTTTTGAAGGGTTATTTGAACTTGAAGTGAAAGCATGCCAAATTAATGTTGGTGTGCACACCGAAATGCTGCTATATATGTTTCATTAGTGCGCCAATATCCACATTGGAGAATATAGGTAAATGTTTTGGTTTAAAAAGTGATGTTTTTGTCAGACTGTACCGCTTTAACTTTAAGCAGTGAACAGTAAACAGTGAGGAGTGTTCTGTGCTTTGAATTGTAACATTTTGTTGGTACATTAGTTGATTAAGCATGGGAAATTTCAATCGTGGACGATTGGTCTTCCTCATTCCACTGCTCCTTGCCCTATCCTAATAATGCTGAACGCCAGGCTGGGTAGCGACAAGTATAAGTCATTGGTTTGACTGGACCAGGGTTCAAACTCATAGGTTCGAATCCCACGACCTGCCAAAACAGAAGGCGGATGCTTTATTTTAAAGGGTTTAAAAGTTATCGTTATATTCTACTTCATTTTAGTTTGCGGTAGCTTTTGAAGGGTTATTTGAACTTGAAGTGAAAGCGTGCCAAATTAATTTTGGTGTGCACACCGAAATGCTGGATGTAGGCTTTATTTCTCCATTTTCGAGCATAACACAGAAACGCCAAACTGCTATACATGTTTCATTTGTGCGCCAATATCCATGTTGGAGAATATAGGTAAATGTTTTGGTTAAAAAAGCGATGTTTTTGTCGGACTGTACTGCTTTAACTTTAAGCAGTGAACAGTAAACAGCGAGGGGTGTTCTGAAGTAAGTGTGCTTTGAATTGTAACATTTTGTTGGTACATTAGTTGAATAAGCATGGGAAATTTCAATTGCGGACGATTGGTCTTCCTCATTCCACTGCTCCATGCCCTATCCTAATAAGGCTGAACGCCAGGCTGGGTAGCGACAAGTGTAAGTCATTGGTTTGACTGGACCAGGGTTCAAACTCATAGGTTCGAATCCCACGACCTACCAAAACGGAAGGCGGATGCTCAACTCATTTGGTCATCCCGTCTGGTGGGTTCTAGGCACTGTGAAGTGCTGTGGGGAGCTGAGGGTATATTGATGTGTAGTTATGTCATTGCCTGCTAGGCGAATTGCACTAAGAGAGAGCAGTCAGTGGTTGTTAGCCTCGGCCACTGCCACATATAGTCATGGCGAGTAAAGGCTTCCCTGGTGACCTCTAGCCACCCAGGGGAGTAGGGGTCGAGCACCCAAAACCCCCAGTTATTTTGAGGGGTACTTTGATGGGGTTGACGGGGTGATGAGGGTAATGGTGGAGGTGGGGGGGTGGGGGGTGGTAGCAACTAAAAGTAAATAATGACACATTGTGCTTCAACAATCGGTCCCCTCAGAGCCCCGCCCTCAGCGTCCATAAAACCAGACCGGAAGTAGGGTGATAGCGGTAGTGGGCGTCCGCCCAACCCGACGCGCCACGGTGTGGCGACCGAAGAAACTACCGCATTTACAGAGGTGTTTGCCCATTACTGGAGAGGGGTGGGATGGAAGGGTTGTGACTACCAAGGCTGGGGAAGTGCAGTCTGAATAACATCGCTGCTCTCTTTATAGAGTTTGGGTAAATCTTGTCGTACATAAGAAACAGAATACCAACAACACTCCAAAACAGCACTCATTCAAATCAAATTAGACAGTAGATACAAAGCGCTCACAAGATTACAGTTGCCTAGTCCAATGGTTTTGGTTTTCTGTTTGCATATTAAAAATAATATATATAAATATATTGTGTTCGTCATTATAGTATATTTTATTTGAAAGGGTTAAATGTGGATATTTTTTAAGTGAAAACATGTTATATTAACTATGGTGTTTTTATCGAAATGCTGGGTATAATTTGCATACTTATTTTTTAGTATCCGTGTATTTGATATAAAACTAATTTAATTGTGGAGTGTACAGTGAAATGATAGATATCACATGCTTCAACAGTGACATGTTCTATTAAATTGAATTGGTTTTTTTCCTGTACGATAGTAGCTCTAGACAATTTTACTTATTATGCCAGGGACAAAGTCCACCTGTACATTTCAGTTTCATAGTATTGTATTAATCACTTTCTGTGTCACGGGTTTTAGGATTCGAACCCTGACTCCTCAGCCATTGTGGCAGCGCATCAGATCGAACCCTCGCTCAGTCAACCCAATGACTTCACAATTTATGCTTGTCACATATTAAAGTAGTTTGGTAACAATCGAATAAGATATTGTCCATCATTACAATTTCCGCTGGTTAATAAAAAAATGGGAATTATTGGATCTAGATCAGGATTCGAACCCACACCTCTTTCTGTCTCCCAGTGGGGCAGTACTATAAAGTCGCAATAAGTGCACTGCCAATAACCAACCAACCTACCTGGCTATGCAGTTCCTTGCCTGAGACGTATATGCAAATGTAATATATACTTGTACTTTCGGGCATAAAGCCTTCAAGCAATCAATGGAATATTATTGTGACAGTGAGATAGGTGGTAAACGGGTCAGTCAACTAGTGGCACATGCAGGCAAACTGACAGGAAGGCAAGGGGGGGGGGGGGGGGGGGGGGGAGGAAAGAGGGGAGGGAGAGGGAGATGGAAGGTAAAATGGTCAGTGGCACAGTGGCAGGGGAAAGCACGGGGGGGGGGGGGGTGGAAGGAGAGGAGAGGAAGGGCTGGGGGGGGGGGGGGGGGGGGGGCTTTATGGCGATGAGATTGTTGTTATCTCCGCTAACACCACCTTTGGTCACACGGGGGCGCTGCAGCGGCGGCCCGGAATGGCGCCTTTACCGGACGAGATGGGCGATAATGGGGAGGTGAACGACAGAGCACGGGGGACAGGGGACTGGCGGAGGGTTCTCCGGCCGTGAACGGGCCACTTTGGTCGGTCAACAGATTGGGCTCATGGCGCGGTTTTGCTGGTCTCTCCCACTCCCACTCCCACGGCCCCCTCCCCCTCGCACATACCCCCTCCCCCTCCCACATCCCCCCTCCCCCTCTCCCCCTCCCCTTCTGCCCCTTCCCTTCTCCCATCTCCGTCCCTGCCCCCCCACCCCCCCCCCCCCCACACACACACAATCACAACAAGTCCGGTCCACAAATGAAGACTGGGCGGTGATAGGCCGATAAGGTATGTGAGTGTTGGTGTAGACTGCTGACCACCATTAGGAGTGTGATTATAGGCAGGTTGTAAAAGTGTACACATCACGCCGGTAAACAGTTAGCAATCGTCAGTGGGAGTCCATTATTTGTCAATCTTCGCATATCAAGTAATTCATGTATCTTGGTTTACTGTAGTACCCCCCTGTCAGTAAGGAGTTAGCAATCGTCAGCGATTCCATATTCCTATCCTGTTGTGCTAAAATAATTCAAATAAAAGTTGGCTAATGTCAGTATTTTCTGAATTTGAGAAAAAATTGTTATGCTATCCTCTGATGGTCATATTCAGCCTTTGATAAATGGTATTTCTTTCCGGTAGATGTGTCTACATGTAGGCTTTTGGAGGGTAGATCGCTACATCTTCATAGTTGGTGTCTCTAACTAAATGGCTGTTTCTCAACTTTTGAACCTGTTAAGTGCGTCTATCTAAAATAATCTACATGGTCAAGTAAATCGCTACATCTTCATAGTTGGTTTCTATAACTAAATGGCTGTTTCTCAACTTTTGAACCTGTTAAGTGCGTCTATCGAAAATAATCTACATGGTCAAGTAAATCGCTACATCTTCATAGTTGGTTTCTATAACTAAATGGCCGTTTCTCAACTTTTGAACCTGTTAAGTGCGTCTATCGAAAATAATCTACATGGTCAAATACTGGAAGGGCCAAATTAAGCTAGTACTCATCTGGCCAAATTCAAACTGAGCGGGAATTGAACCCACATCTCCTGCGTTCCAGGCCAGTGTGCTAACCATTACACCACCTAGGCTATGACACCACCCTACTCACACCTACCTGTCTATGCAGCTCCTTGCCTGGGAAGTCAGTGCAGACTACTACTAGGTACGCCAAAGTGGTCGGATACGCTGTCCGTATCGCGAAATCTGACATAATTTAACCATTCTAAAACCACTTCAACCTACACTAATTCTGCTTTGTTTGAAATGAAAATGATATGATGTCAAAGCCTGTTGTTTTGTCTTTTAGAGTATTCAATTTTTATTTAACATGATGAAATAAATTAAGAGTCAATGGATACTGGTTAGGGTGTACTCCCATCAGCTCTGTACGTGTTCGCCATAGTCTTAGCCACTCCCTTCCCTAAAATTGCTACCTTGCTGAGTATGGGCAGCTTAGCTAAAAATAACCACCTATGAAAGATGGAGAAGAAACCGGCCTTCATTCACATATCAAACATGGCTGTCTTTGAGCGTGAAATTTTATTGACCAAAAGGAGTGAAAACATTCAGAGGGTAGGTTCAACAAACATACACAACATGTAGTAAGTACCTGCCCTTCCTGTCCACCCAGTTTATCAGAACGAGGCCCAACTTCCGGGTCAGCCCCTGACGTCATTCCAGGCGTCCCTTTTCCTCCGCGCCCCTGGTGGCGTTCGGCGTTACTATGCGCGTCCATGAGCGTCTCGTCACCATGGCGACACCTGACGCACACGTGACCCTGACCTCCCATCGCCCCCTGATGGAGGTGGAGGGGTCAAGACGGGATCAGGCGGGGACACGACCTAGATCGGGTGTGAGGGAGGTATTCCAGGAGGATGACCTACTTTGGGGATCCAGCCACATTTTAGCACTGCCTGAGGGGGGGGGGGGGGTACATCGGCGCAGCCACATTCCTTATCCTCCTTCTTCTTCTTGGTTGTTCATCGGTGGCGATGATTATAGCGACTCATCATTTGTTGTGAACTCGTCGATGACCGATGCGCTAAATTTGTGCTCGGTTGTGCAGTGGCATGTTAGATAGTGTGTGTAGCTGCAATCAGCGAGTCTGGTGGTACCAGTGGTAGGTGATAGAGATAGATGCTTCCTCTGCTGATGCTTTTTACATATGCGACCAGTTTCAAACTGTGTTGTGCCTTTGCGAATTGAAGCACGCCATGAACTCCTGTCCTTGGGCACCATTTCCTTTATATTTGGGTGTCTAGGTTTATGTGACGTACTTCTGAAATGACCTGGTAATAGACCCCCCCCCCCACCTGCCAGTTAAGCGAGTGACATCTATTGGCAGAATTTGGAACCACGCTAGTCGTGTCATTTCCTTAACTGCCTATGACTTCATATGTTATATCTCCGTAAAGAATGCTTGGAAAAATAATAAAATGCTTGATTATATTCAGATATTCATATCGCAACAGGCATCAAGCTCTTATCCTTGTAATATATATATATATATATATATATATATAAGACAACTACATGTATATTGCTCTCTTCACATGTCACTAGCTTAACTGGCAGAATCTGGAACTACTTTAGTCGGTTAGTTTCCAGCTTAAAGCTGCATAGTCCGATGAAAATATCAAACTTTCACAACCAAAACAATTATCTAAATGTGATTCTACATATCTAACTTAGATACTGGTGCACTTATTAAACATTTGTCACCACACATAAGGAAATACCGAGGCAATTGTAGAACCTGTTACTGCAGAAGCCTATGTAGTAAGTACCTGCCCTTCCGGGGGTCAGAGTTTTAGCGTGCTTGCCAAAATTAATTTTGCATGGTTCCACTTAAAATATCTCAAAAGTTAACCACTTAAAATAAAAGTTAATTCAAGCTAAAGTAAGGTAAATAATAACAATCAACCTAATGTATTTATCTCAGAAAATGTCAGAAACTCAAAACCATCGGACTATGCAACTTTAACTGACGGGATCTATGAAGTATCACTTATTTCATAGAGTATATTGCGAAGTTAGTGTTTTCTTGGTTGTGTCACATAGGAACAATATAGAGTGGGTGTGGGGACGGTGTATTATGGTGTTGCCTTGTTTATTGATCAATGCATGTGTAGCGTCGTTCTATATTTTAAACAAATTTGTTCATGAATTTGTTGCCAGGAAGTAAAACTCCCAACAAAAACCGTTGTGGTTACAGCCAGGGTACCAGACAGGATGGCCGAATGAGTTAGAGCGTCCGTCTCCCGTGCTGGTAGATCGTGGGGTCGTGGGTTCGAGTCCCGGTCGAGTCAAACCAATGACTTTAAAATTGATACTTGTCGCTTCCTAGCCAGGCGCTCGGCATTATTAGGATAGGGCAAGGACTGGTGTGCTCAGTGTCAGGATAATGTGACTGAGTGGGATACCAGGTCATGGTGCCGCGGCCTGGTTTCCCAGTGGGACAGCACTATAAAGTCGCCATGAGTGCGCACTGTCACAAGTCGGTACCCGTCCTGATATGACCTTAGATGTTGCTAGGATGTAAAACAACAACAAACAAACAACAAACGTTGGGTCCAACTGTATGCTGTGCACCGCCTGGCGGTGGGTGTCGGCACCAGTCTCTTCACCAGTCTCTTCATCAGTCTCTTCACCAGTTTGTGACCTTGCGCAAACCTTGGCCCGGCATCGCAGGCAAGCAAGGGGTCAGTCGGTATCCCAGCTGAGAAGCACGGGGGAGAAAAAGGCTTGGTTTCCATTAAACTGTCCCCACTGATCTAAATTAGTCTGAAATCGGCATTTGCCATTGTTGTTTTTCCTTTTTTTTAAATCCAATGAAAATAGTCTTGAATTCCTATCAAAACAAGAAATAGCCTTCAATTCGATCACCAGCGTGGTGGCCGGTAGAGCCTTGCCCTCACATACGGAAGATGGGGATGACTTATAAAATTGATACCTAGCCTGGCATTCGACATTGATAGGATAGGGCAAGGACTGGTTAGCTCAGTATCAGGATAATGTGACTGAGTAGGATATCGGGTCATGCTGTGGGCGGCCCGCTTTCCTAGTGGGGAAGCACTATAAAGTCGCCATGGGGGTGCACTGCCACAAGTCTGTACCTGTCCTGATATGACCCTAGGACATAAAACTCCCAACAACCAACCAACCAGCCAACATTCCGCACTCTGTATTGACTTATTCGCAGGTCTGTATTGACTTATTCGCAGGTCAGCATCTCCTAGTTTGTTTGCATCGGATGTGTGTGCGGTACCAGTGCGGCTTGCCGGGAACTGCCGACAGGAGGCGCCACTGTTTACCCGCCTGTCGCCACCATGATGGATCGACCTGACGTCACGTGACCTTAATTAGAGTTTAGATGACGAACGGGAGGGCATCATGGGACCCAAGAGTTGAGCAGCCACTTCTTATATGGCAGGTTGTGCGATTCAAACCCCGGCCAAAACCAAAACAATGACTTGGAAAATTTATACTTGTCACTACCTAGCTTAGTGCTCTATAGCACAACTGGGATTGGGCGTAAAGCAGTGGAATTATGAAAGCCAATTGTCTGTGGTTGAAATTTCCCGTGCTTAAAGTTGCATAGTCCGATGGTTTTGAGTTTCTGTAATTTTTCTGAGATGAATACATTAAATTGATTATTATAATCTAAATTATATTAGTTTGAAGTAACTTATTTTAAATGTCTAAGTTTTGAGATATTTGAAGTGCAAACATGTCAAATTAGTTTTAGCAAGCACGCCAAACATAGACTTTATCAGCAAAATGTTCTATTATTAAATTGCCTCCGTACTGGCAACAAATGCATAATAAGTGCATACATCAGGCATGAGCATTTCCTGCCAATTGGCTGATTTCCGCCAATTAAATGCTTCCTGGGCTGTTCATGAGATACGTGTAAATCTGAGGAGAAAATTGGGGGGGGGGGTGACTCGTCTTTTGCCAAGTTTTGGATCGACCCGAACACTTCTGTATTCTTAGATTACTGGTCTATATGCCTACTCTTACCTTATATCACAGGTGAAGAGTGAAATTTCTCCCTCCTAAGTGGCTACCAAATTGCACCAATTGTGTCCTACTTGTAAAAAAAAATTCTCCATCGGAGGGGGGGGGGGGCCCCCTTCCCTACACCCTTGCCCCCCTACTCCGCCTTTGGCCGAGTTTTGAGGCATACCCCCACAGTCAGCTAATTTGTTTTACTTCTCTGCTCATGTCTGATACATATCTAACTTAGATATGTAGAATCAATTCTAGATAATTATTTTGGTTTTGAAAAGCTGATGCTTCATCGGACTCTGCAGTTTTAATCAATGAATGAATATATATATGTAGCGTAGCGGTGGTTGTGAATATAAAGAGGGTCACTGAAAGAGTGCTGTACTGTTTCAATTTGAAGCGGTGAGGGCTGGAGGTTGGTAGGGTTGTTGGGGGGGGGGGGAGCGATGGGTTCGAGATCCACGGAGATGATGCATCACGAGACTCCCGCCTCAGCGCTACCCGGGCATGGACGGGACGCGCGGGAACTAGGCGCAGCGGTGCAGTGTGGGTGGATTGGGGCGACTTGGCTTGTTTATACGCATCATAATGCGCGATGCTTATCGCTCCACTCGCTGTATATGACTTGTGAAATGTACCACGCATGAGCAGATGGCTAGACTGTGGATGGCGACACCTGTCTGCTGCGAGTATGGCGCTTTGTCCTGGCAACGGTGACTACTAGTCACTTCCTGTGCGCATTCAGGTCTTTCCGGTCATCTGGGTCCAACTAGCCGCTTTAGACTTTAGATGTAGTTGATGTGCCTTACTTGTCCAGTGGGACCAGATGAGATGACCGAATGAGTTGACTGTCCATCACCCGTATTTATAGATCGTGGGATTCGAAGCCATGGCTTCGAACCCTGGTCGAGGCAAGCCAATGACTTACAAATTTATACTCGTAGCTTCCTAGCCAGGCACTCGGCATTATTATAATATGATAGGGCAAGGACTAATTGCCTCAGTGTCAGGATAATGTGGGATATCAAGTCATGGTGATGGTGGTCTGGTCTCCCAGTGGGGCAGCACTGTAAAGTCGCCATGAGAACACACTGTCAGAAGTCTTTGCCCATCCTGATATGACCTTAGATGTGACCTGAATGTAACCAACCAGGGATGAAAGATCTCTGCGATTCCGCGGATTTCCGGGATTTTTCAATCCTACAGCACCGTCAGCGTATACTAATACCTGGTGCAGACTCCGCAGCACTATCAGCATATACTACTAATAAATGCTCCAAGCACCGCAGTGCTATCAGCATACACTACTAATACATGCTTACAAAGGTGCAGCACTATCAGCGTATACCAATATATATGAAACCTGATTTCCGGGAATTTTCCGCTATTCCCTGACAATGCTAAACCTATGGGAGAATATCAGCATTTCCGCTTTTTTTACCAGAGACCACTTTCATCCCTGCCAACTAACCAACCAACCTGTCCGGTGTGTTTCCTGCCTACTTCCCCCCATTACTTTTAGCACACCGTTTGTGCGGAATATATAAAACTGCGCAAATTGGGGGTTTGTGTGAATCAGCAATTCCCGCGGGTTTTGTTTTCTTGTAGTGTGGTCTGCAGTGGATGTGGAGTGTATGGCCGTGGGAGTAACTACTCTGAGCCAGTCCGTGACTTGGGTCAAGATGCTTTGGGCAGGATGTCACTGTTGACTTGGGACCAGCCGGCGACCAAGATAATTAAATTAGCATCTTGTGTGGCGAACTACACGAAGGGAGTCGTGATGATAATGATGGTGATGATGATGCTAATGACGATGATGATAATAATATTAATAACATGAAATGGTCGTGAAATAAAATTAAATGAATTGATCTTCTATTGTGCAATTTATAAACAAACAACAAATAATGATAATTGTACAAAAACAACTTAATTGTCTATTGCTGAAAATTCCGTCATGCTCTGAAACTTTACTAAGTTTCATATTTTCCCTATGAATAATTGTGAATCTGAGGCTGTGAAAATGTTATGCCGATTTCCTTCCATCGATGTTCTTTTGCATGCATAGAAACCTTTTTCTTTCTTCTTTTTGAAAGCGCCTTTTTGTTGTTCGGGTAAATTTGATCACGGTTCACTTTTGTAGTTAGTAGACGTTTTATAGTTATATGTAAGCATGCTATGCCAAGAAGTGGTCCTAAGTTGGGAGTTAATTGCATTGGGAGGAGTGGTAATTATATAAATATGATAATGTAGGTCTTTCCTCACATAATCGTGTGCACTGTAATACATTTAGCTAAGCCTAATTCGGAACTTGCATTTGAAATTATAATTTCGCTGAACAGTGCTCCACAACTGGTTCATCAAAGGCGGTGGTATGGTCTGTCCTGTCTGTGGAAAGTGCATATAAAAGACCCCTTGCTGTTTATCGGAAAGAGTAGGCTATGTGGCGGTAGCGTGTTTCCTCCAAAGAAGTTTTTTTTTAATGTCGCGGAACACTGGTACACCACACCACACCACACCACACCACACCACGCCACGCCACGCCACGCCACACCACACCACGCCACGCCACGCCACGCCACGCCACGCCACGCCACGCCACCCCACGCCACACCACACCACGCCACACCACACCACACCACACCACACCACACCACAGAAGCGGCCTGCGCGGCCATGGGTTACTATGGTTACTTGGTGACGTTACCGATCATGGCGACCACCCTTGCTGCACTCACTTTTGTGTATGAAAGTCAGGCAACCGTGACGACCCAGAACACAAGAAGTGGGTGACTCTGCATTTGTGTATTTGATGGAAAATTGGTGGTGGTGTGGGGGTGGGTGGGGAAACCATACAATTTCAGAGAAAACATCAAAAACACTGCATTTTAAAAGGTGGTTCACACCAGAACGTGGTCTTGTGACCGATCTAGCGGGCATCCAGTTGCACGCTAAGATTGTCGCCTGTTGCAGTCAAATATTGCCTGCTGCGCTAGTTAGAGATTTTATCCCCCCTCCCCCTCCTCCCCTCCCACTTTTGGAGATCTTACTCTTTGATAATTACTTTTCAAAGATCATTCGTCATAGTAAGGTTTTCTGTACATACGCATGCATATGATGCCTAGTCCAATGAAAACATCAAATTTTCAAAACCAAAATAGTTATCTAGATTTGAGTCTATATATATCTAACTTAGATATTGGTGTATTTATTCAACCTTAATCATCAGATAGCAGGGAATACTGAGGCAATTTAATAGAACTTGTCACTGCAGAGTTTTGGCGTACTTGCTAAAATCAATGTTGCCTGGTTGCACTTCAAATATCTCAAAAGTTAGCCATTTATATTATAATAAATGTTACCTCAAGCTTAAGTACGGTAGATTATAACAATCAATTTAATATATTTATTTCAGAAAATGATGTAAACTGAAAACCATCGGACTATGCAACTTTAATTTCAGCTTTGTACAGGGACCCGTATGTAGGTCAGTGTGACAGCTAAGTGAGTCCTAACCCGCTGTAGTTGGGGAGATATTATAGAACTCAGTTCCCAGAGGAATCAGGTGGTGAAATTAATGCACGGTCACTGTGAACTTGTTACTTCAACTCTGACGGCTGTTACAATTGTCATGTGTAGCAGGATGACTTCCGGCCTCAATAGAATCTGCCCACTCTTCGATACACTATCGCAGTGTATTTAGTGAGGTGGTTGCTGGAACCTGATGTGGAATCCAGTGCATGGATCTTGTGAGTTTATGCAGCCTAGAGGTTAAAGTTGCATAGTCCGATGGTTTTGAGTTCTGACATTTTTCTGAGATAGATATATTTAATTGATCATTGGGATCTACCTTACTTTAGTTTGAAGTAACATTTAGTTGAAATGGCTACCTTATTTGAGGATATTTGAAATTCAAGCATGTGAAAATAATTTTGGCAAGCACGCCAAAACTCTGATACCTTAGGCTTCTGCAGTAACAGGTTCTATTAAATTGACTCAGTGTTCCCTTCTATGTAGCAACAAATACTTAATAAAGTATCTAAGTTAGATATGTAGAATCAAATCTAGATAATTGTTTTGATTTTGAAAATTTGATGCTTCATCGGACTATGCAGCTTTAAAGTGGCGTTCTCTGTAGCGGAGTGGTTAGAGTATCTTGACTGTTTTCTAGGTCGGACTCCTAATCTGAAGGTCGGTGGTTCCATTCCCCGTGCCATCACCTCTGACAATTTGGATTTCCACTGTTGTGAGTTTATGTAGCCTCGAGGTTAAAGCTGCATAATCTGATTATAGCGTACACAGTGCATAGACCATGTGAGTTTATGTAGCCTAGAGGTTAAAGCTGCATAATCTGATTATAGCGTACACAGTGCATAGACCATGTGAGTTTATGTAGCCTAGAGGTTAAAGCTGCATAATCTGATTATAGCGTACACAGTGCATAGACCATGTGAGTTTATGTAGCCTAGAGGTTAAAGCTGCATAATCTGATTATAGCGTACACAGTGCATAGACCATGTGAGTTTATGTAGCCTCGAGGTTAAAGCTGCTTAATCTGATTATAGCGTACACAATGCATATACCATGTGACTGTGAGTTTATGTAGCCTAGAGGTTAAAGCTGCATAATCTGATGATAGTGTACAACTGTATATAGACCACGTGAGTTTATGGAGCTTAAAGGGCGCATTCCTTACACGCGGTATGCGAATGCGAAAGCGACAAAAAATCGAAACGCCTTGAAACCTATGGGCTACATTCCTTACACCCGGTATGCGGCATGCGTCAACTCGATCGGTCCCTGTAGTGATCGGTGTGGTATGCGGCACGCGGTGTGCGAATAGAAACATCAGTCGCACTTGTCCATTAGTTTTAAACGAGGAGAGGCGACTGAGCATTACGGAACGGTCACACACAAGGGTGCTGAGGGGAAACATATGGTAGTGGTGGGTGGTGGTGGGGGTTCGGGTTGGTAAAAATGCTACCAGAGCCACAAAAATATGAATACTTATCTATAATTTGGTAATTATAAACGTAGGAACCCCCATGTGACGTACTAAGAGGTACATAGATATAAATGCAATATTAGGTCATATACAGTGCAGTATTGAGTATACTTGTTTATTTTTATTTTTTAAATATAGCCAGTTGTGTGCCGCATGCTGCGTGTAAGGAATCATGCCATTCGCATGCCGCATACCGTGTGTAAGGAATCCGCCCTTAAAGCGGCATAATCTGATGATATTGTACAACTGCATAGACCATGTGAGTTTATGTAAACTAGAGGTTAAGGCTGTATAAATATGTAATGCAGTTTGGTGCTTTTTTGCTACGCTCTAAAATGGGTAAACAAAGCCTATGTTCTGCATTTCGGTGTGCACACTACAAAATTTGATTTGACTAGTTTTCACTTCAAATATTTCCAAAGAAAACCTTTTTAAATTAATTATTTCAAGTTTGTAACAATCGGCACAATCTATTCAGGTATTTCAGTGTGTAGACCAAGCAAATTCATTTGAATAGTTTTCAATTCAAATATTTCCAAAGTAAATCTTTTTAAATGAATTATTTCAAGTTTGTAGCAATCGACAATATATTCCAGCATTTAAATGTGCTGACCAAACAAATTAATTCGGCTAGTTTTCACCTAAAATATTTCCAAAGTAAACCTTTTCAAATGAATTATTTCAAGACTGTACCAATCAACACAATATATTCAAGCATTTCAGTGTGCAGACAAAACAAGTTAATTCGGGCTAGTTTTCATTTAAAATATTTCCAAAGTAAAGTGTTTAAAAAATGAATTATTTCAAACTAAAGTGAAGTAGATGGTAACAATCAACACAATATATTTATCTAAATTATGCAACTGAATCGGAGCGGCAGAGATTTGGGTTCTGTTTCTAGCCTTGCTAGACGCCTGTTTTGGTATGATCTGACTGAGCAACTAACTACCTGGGAGAGTTTCCATGGCAACTTGGCCATCGGTAGAGGCTATGGGGGCATTCGACTGGGCCCTTTCTATCCGCAACTTTACGGATGGAACGGATGGAGCCGCATGCACACATCCGAATCATCAGTATATGAACCCACTTCCGGTCCCAATCGAATAGGAATTTGTTCGGAAAATCTTTGATATTCGGATAGAAAGGCCCAGTCGAATGGCTCACCTGGCAGTGATCTGAATTATATGACTACTAAATAGGATGGCCGATAGACTTCCTGTGCGGGAGGTTTTTGGGTTCGAAACACTGGCAGAGTCAAACCAATGGTTTACAAAAGTGTGTACGTCGTTAGATGACTCGAACCCACGAGATTCCAGTGCTACTTTAGTGTGCGGTCTACCGGGACTTGAACCCTACCCGTAACCCCCAACAAGTTAGTTAAATAGCGATCATAGAAATTAGAAGACCCCCCCCCCCCCCTCTGACTGGACTTGACCTTTCTATTTTAGTATTTAACTCAAAGTTTATGGTTTGGGTTAGAGCTAAAGTTTTTAGACCGCACGATAAAGTAGCACCAACTTTAGTTTTTCTTTCTTTTCTTTTTACGTCTGAATAGTCTTGTTTTTCTGGGTTTCTTTCTCACCGATTCAGCCACCTCGTCCGGTCATTTCATTCTGTTGTCAAACGCACCTAATTTTGAGGCCACACAATGTGGATTTCCATCTACCACAGTGGGTAAATACAAAAAAGTATCAAATAAAATAAAAACAAAATAAAAGTGGGACAAAATTGATTAACATAAAGAGAAAAAGGAAGGTAAATGAAACCATTTAATTGCCCTCCCCCGCCCCCCCCCCCCCCCAGGTGGTACCAGCTGCCATCTAATGAGGGGGGGGGGGGCATTCAATCAGGAGTGGGATTGTCGTAGTGAGCGTGATTTGGTTGATACCTCCTCCTCCCACCCCCCCACCCCCCCAACCACCACCACCACCACCATCCTTTTCTCCACATACACACTCCCCCACCACACACACACGCACCTCATCCCGGTACATCACCGCCTTAACCCGGGTACGGCACTGATTGCCACATGTATACGCGTGTTGTGTAGAGATGACTTATGAGTTAATATTGAGTTTGCGTAACTCATGTTTAGAAATTAGAGCCACAATGCAGTGTAGACCAAATGGGAAGGTGGAATGAGTTGAGCGTCCGTCTCTCATTCTGACCCACGGTTTCAAACAAACCCTGGTCGAGTCAAACCAATGACTTACAAATTTATACTTGTCGCTTCCTAGCCAGGCACTTGGCATTATTAGGATAGGGAAAGGACTGGTTGGCTTGGTGTCAGGATAATGTGACTGAGTGGAATATCAAGTCATGGTGCTCGTGGCCTGGTCTCTTAAGTGGATCAGCACTATAAAGTCGCCATGAGTGCTTACTGTCACAAGTTGGTACCCGTCCTGATATGACCTTCGTTGTTGCCAGGATGTAAAACTCCCAACAACCAACCAATGCAGTGTGCACATCAACCCCACCCGCCCGGTGGGGCATCGGTTGCACAAACAGCACGCCGATTGGCTTAAGGTGAGCGAGTAACTGTTAGTGGCGTGGGCCCGGGGCCGTGTGACGGCACTGCCCTCGGGCGGTGTCATTTGGCGGGTGGCGTCCCCTGGCGGCCGGAGGGGGTGGTGAGTGATCAGCGCCACTCACTGTTTTACGGCCTCTCAGTGAACTACGGCCCCGTTGGGAGATGGTTAGGGGTGTGGTGTGTGTGGGGGGAGGTGTGTGTGTGTGTGTGTGTGTGTGTGTGGAGGTGAGGGTGGGAGGGAGTGGATGTGGGAAGGTGGGTGAGATGGTATGTGTGTGTGGGGGGGGGGCGGTGTTGTGAGGGAGGGTCTGTGTGTGTGGAGGTGAGGGACGGTGTTGTGGGGGAGGTTTGTGTGTGTGGAGGTGGGAGAGGGTGTGTATGTAGAGGTGAGGGTGTGTGGGTGTGGGAGGGTATGTGTGTGTGTGAGGGTGTGTGGAGGTGAGGGACAGTGGTGTGGGGGAGGGTCTCTGTGTATAGGAGGGTGTGTGGAGGTGAGGGACGGTGTTGTGGGGGAGGGTTTGTGTGTGTGGAGGTAGGAGAGGGTGTGTCTGGAGGTAAGGGAGGGTGTGTGGAGGTAAGGGAGGGTGTGTGGGAGGCAGTGGGAAGGGAGGGGAGGGAGGGTGTTTGGAGGAGAGGGAAGGAGTGGTGGAGGGGAGGGAGGGTGTATGAGGGAGAGTGTGTGAGGATGGAGGGGAGGGGGCAGTCATTGGCTGGAGGCGGTGGACGTGAGGGAGGGTGTGTGTGTGTGATAGACTGTCCTGATATACTGTCCTGACAGACATTAAATACACAAATGTTGCCCTGCCTGCTGGCATGCTGGATACCAGTGGTCGTGTGTATGTAGTCATGTCTGTGTGCATGTGCTAATTTACCATTTTGGGGCGAGGACGTGCACTGGTTGGACGTCGGTGTGGCGGGGAGGGCGGGACCCCTCTGTCTGTCACCATCTCCATTTGTTCCACGTTGTCACTGCCGTCATTTGTTCATTCCCGCTACTCGTATGCTTATACAGTTATAGCGTTATAACAACATGGCACGCTCCTGGCCAATGTCATTCATTGTGCAGTCTCAGTCTCAGATGGTGGCTTAGGTCGAAGTCACTCTATGGCTTGCAAACAAAATCCAGCGACCTACTTGCGACCAAAGCAACAAAAAAAAGGGGTGGGGACTATAATGGTCAGCGACCGGTCGCCAACTCCTCAGCGACCTCCAGGCGACCATTTTGGTCATAAGGACGTTGCAGGTGCTGCACCAAAAACCTGCTTGTGACCAAAACGGTCACCCAGAGGTCGCTGGGCATTTCCCGCATTTGCGACTGATCGGCGACCAGTCATTCTTTTGCTCACAAAGCGGTTGCAAGCCATAGTGTGACTGACTGTATAGCATCCAGCCCCATGCCTTCACATACTTTTAGCGTTTCAACCACTTACGTTGGTCATGTGCAACAAATATAGGACGCTTCCTCAGGCTATCCCATTGTTAACAGTCCACTTGTGCATTGTTGAGTCTCAAATGCTGATTTTAAGGCTGCACTATAAAAAGGTTTGCCAACGCCAAAAAGAGGTGTTTTTGTTGTTTTGATTTGATTTGTTTTGTTTTGAGGGCGGAGGGGAGGTATATATTGTGAGGGTAGGTGTGGCATGGTGTGTTCAAAGCGGGTGGTTCTGGGTGAAATGTTCTGCTGGGAATGTGGCAGGCGCTGTTAATTTGCGCCTAAACTGGTGTATGTTTTATCTCGAAGTTGATCTATTCGTGCGCATCGACCGTGAAGCTCACCCTATGTGCCGCAGTCCATAGCACCCCCCCCCTCCCCCCCTTTAATACATGCACACACAAACTTACAAAAACGCATTCACCCAAGTGTGCCACAGTCCCCCCCCCCCCCCCCCCTCTGTAATACAAACACACACATTTACCCAAGTGTGCCGCAGTCCACAGCAACCCCCCCCCCCCCCCCCTGTAATACATGCACTCACACACTTACAAACACACACATTCACCCAAGTGTGCCACAGTCCACAGCCCCCCCCCCCCACCCCCCACGTAACATACATGCACACACACACAATTACAAACACACACAGACTACAAACACGCATTCACCCAAATATGCTGAAGTCCACATCCCCCCTGTAATACATGCACACACACATACACCCACACAATTACAAACACACACAGACTACAAACACGCATTCACCCAAATATGCTGAAGTCCACATCCCCCCTGTAATACATGCACACACACATACACCCACACAATTACAAACACACACAGACTACAAACATGCATTCACCCAAATATGCTGAAGTCCACACCCCCCCTGTAATACATGCACACACACATACACCCACACAATTACAAACACACACACAGACTACACACACACATTCACCCAAATATGCTAAAGTCCACATACCCGCCCCCCCCCCCCCCCCCCGTAATACATACACACAAACACATACACATGCATTCACCCAAATGTGTCAGTCCCCCGCCATCCCCAACATGTGAACACAAACTTCCAAACACACTCATACATGCACACACTTACAAACACATACATTCACCCAAATGTGCGACAGTCGCCTGTAATAGACACTCACTCGGCATGCAAATCATGTCTGTTTACAAAGTCTGATTGGGTCACCTTTTAATTGTTCATCAGTATGAAACATGATGTTCACATTATGCACTTAATCATGTCGTCCCTGTTTCAGTTCTGAATATCCTTGTACCTACTTGTGTGTTGTCCAAACCATTAACTGCCACCTCCGCCATCTGACTATCCATGTAATAACTACCTATGTGTTGTCAAAATCACCAATCTCCACCTCAAGTCATCTGAATATCTTTGTAGTTACCTGTGTGTTATTTACTAACCACCACCTCCATCATCTGAATGTCCTTGTATCTACCCGCATGTCTAAATACTAACTGCCACCTCTGCCTTGTGAATATCCCTGTAACTACCCATGTGGTCTCCCAATTATAAACACACAATTAAAACAATTACGAACACACAACTCATCCAAGTATGTGGCTCCGCTGTAATATACGCACACACCAATATACATAAACACACAGCTCCCTTAACGTGTGTAAGTCAGCTGTAATAAACACACAGGCTCACTTAAGTATGTGACAGTTTCCCGTAGTACACACACAAATATACACAAACACACACATCGCATAAGTGTGGGACAGTCAAGCGCAGTACACACATACACACACAAATCTCACCCAAGTATAGGACAGGCAATCATAATACACACATAAAACACAAATGTCACCAAAGTCTGGGATACACACACATACAAATATAAATTTCACCCAAGTATAGGACAGTTAGTCGTAATACACACATACAATCACAAATCTCACCAAAGTCTGGGACAGTCAGTTATGATACACACACATACAAATATAAATTTCACCCAAGTATAGGACAGTTAGTCGTAATACACACATACAATCACAAATCTCACCAAAGTCTGGGATAGTCAGTCATGATACACACACATACAACCACACAGACAGTCTGCCGTATTAAAGTTGTGCGTATCAAGCTCTGGACAATATACACATACAGTTGTGTGTATGTCTCAATGGATTCACACAAAGCTACGGCAAAATGCTGTAGGCAAATGAGAAGATTTTCAACACACACAAAAAGTAACTAGACACTTGGCGTGACAGCCGGCACACTGACACAGATAACCAATGGCGGATTAACCAGCACGAGCTGGTAGTCGGCGTGGGGTCCACAAGTAGTATGTTTGTCAAGCTGGTGTCTTCTGAAATAGTCCACTCGCGAAGGTTTCAGCTTAGGGGCTAGTAATGTAACGGTATAATGGTACTTCTCATTATTGCAGTCATTAGGGGCCGGTGGGGCCAACAGGGGAGGGTTGTGACGCTCTATGACATGATACAAAGTTAGCCATGATGCATCTACTTGATTAATTAATCAATCATATTTCAATAGTGGCGACATTGACGATAATGCTACTTCTGATTATTGCAGTCGTTAGCTGAAAGTGGTGAGGGTTGTGATGGTATATAAAATAATACAAAGTTAGCAATAATGAATCAATCTTATTTGGAAAGTGATGGTAGTGACAGTGCCGATAATGTTACTTCTCATTACTGCTGTCATTAGTTGACAGGGGCGGGCTGTGATGGTATATGAAATAACAGAAAGTTAACAATGGTGCATCTACTTGTTTAATATAATGAATCAATCTTATTTGGATAGTGGCGGCAGTGACAGTGATGATAATGCTACTTCTCATTAATGCAGTCATTAGTTGACTGTGGGGCCGGCAGTGAGCAGGATGTCTAATATATTGATAGTGGCGGTAGTGACAGTGATGATAATGTTACTTCTCATTGTTGCAGTCATTAGTTGACTGTGGGGCCGACAGGGAGCAGGATGTTTAATATATTGATAGTGGTGACAGTGACAGTGATGATAATGTTACTTCTCATTAATGCAGTCATTAGTTGACTGTGGGGCCGGCAGGGAGCAGGATGTTTAATATATTGATAGTGGCGGCAGTGACAGTGATGATAATGCTACTTCTCATTAATGCAGTCATTAGTTGACTGTGGGGCTGGCAGGGAGCAGGATGTTTAATATATTGATAGTGGTGGCAGTGACAGTGATGATAATGTTACTTCTCATTATTGCAGTCATTAGTTGACTGTGGGGCCGCAGGGAGCAGGATGTTTAATATATTGATAGCGGCGACAGTGACAGTGATGATAATGTTACTTCTCATTATTGCAGTCATTAGTTGACTGAGGGGCGGCAGGGATCAGGCTGTTTAATATATTGATAGTGGCAGCAGTGACAGTGATGATAATGCTACTTCTCATTAATGCAGTCATTAGTTGACTGTGGGGCCGGCAATAAGCAGGATGTTTAATATATTGATAGTGGCGGCAGTGACAGTGATGATAATGCTACTTCTCATTATTGCAGTCATTAGTTGACTGTGGGGCCGGCAGGGGGGTGGGATGTGATCTACTTTTTTAATATATTGATAGTGGTAGTAGTGACAGTGACGATAATACTACTTATCATTACTGCAGTCATTAGTTGGCAGTGGGGCCGGGTCGGCAGGGGACGCGGTGCCCTTGCTGGGTTTGGCCGGGTGGAGTCCACTTCCGGTCCGGTGCTGCTGCGGGCTGTTTCTGGACACAGACAGGTTGAAGGGTCGGTCGTCACTTACTTGGACACAATCCAGATAGCAACTTGAACAAATGCTACTAGCCCTTAGGGAAGGTGGGGCGGGGGCGGGGTCACCATGGGTCCCCCCCCCCCCCTACCCCCTGAACCACTATTTAATGCACAATATATTTCTTTTGTGAAGAAGTGTTCTGGCTACAACACTTCTATTTTCACTGTTACTATATTTATTTTGGAGGTTATTGGGGTTTACAATTAATAATTAAAAAAAAATTTAAGCGACACAAAACTTTTACACACACACACGCACACGCACACGCACGCACATACATACACACACATACACGAGCACAGAGCAGCACATCACCCACACAAACAGTACGTACCCCCCCCCCCCCTGAACACAGACAGCACACACACAAACTGTGCGTACCCCCTCCCCCCACACACACCTGACCTACCCTCGCCCGAATGCTGCCCTAGAACGTGGCAATGACCTTGAGGTGACCCTTTGACCTTGAGCGGCCCGACAAACGGTGTCATTTTTCTGAGTCAATTAGAAGGGCTGTGTGTGTGTGTGTGTGTGTGTGTGTGTGTGGTGAGTTATGCGTTATGACAGGATCAATCTCCACCCATCAACATGGTGCACTCACTGACCCCAGCGGTACCCTTATCCGTGGTCACGTTGACATCAATGAATATAGATTAATATGAACATAACTATGCTATATGTAGCGTTATAACATGATAATACAGGTAGTGTGCTTCAAGCCAGTCGATAATACATGATCATTAATTAGTAAACCAGTCGATAATACATGATCATTAATTAGTAAACCAGTCGATAATACATGATCATTAATTAGTAAACCAGTCGATAATACATGATCATTAATTAGTAAGCCTGCAATTGGCCAGCAGTTACAGAAGTAGTGGTGTATTTTATTTATTGCTAGGCTGTGATAATATATGAAATGAGTGTTTGTTCATATCCAAATCGTGTCTGTTTACAAAGTCTGATTTGGTCACCTTTTAATTGTTCATCAGTATGAAACATGATGTTGATTATTCTTATAACTACTTGTGTGTTGTCCAAATCATTAACTGCCACCTACGCCATCTGACTATCCATGTAGCTAACTACCTATGTGTTGTCCAAATCAACAACCTCCACCTCAGTCATCTGAATATCTTTGTAGTTACCTGTGTGTTATCTATTCTAACTGCCACCTCCGCCTTCTGAATATCCTTGTAACTACCCGTGTGTTCTCCCAAATCGCTAACCACTACCTCCACCTTCTGAAACCGCCGCCTTCTGAACATCCCTGTAACTACTCACATGTTGTATCAAGTTGCTAACCACCACCTCCACCTTCTGCAACCTCCACCTTCTAAATATCCCTGTAACTACCCACGTGTTGTATCAAGTTGCTAACCTCCACCTTCTGAAACCTCTGCCTTCTGAATATCCCTGTAACTACCCACATGTTGTATCAAGTTGCTAACCACCACCTCCACCTTCTAAATATCCCTGTGACTACCCACATGTTGTATCAAGTTGCTAACCACCACCTCCACCTTCTAAATATCCCTGTAACTACCCACATGTTGTATCAAGTTGCTAACCACCACCTCCACCTTCTAAATATCCCTGTAACTACCCACATGTTGTATCAAGTTGCTAACCTCCACCTTCTGAAACCCTCCTCCACCTTCTGAATATCCCTGTAACTACCCACATGTTGTATCAAGTTGCTAACCACCACCTCCACCTTCTGCAACCTCCACCTTCCGAATATCCCTGTAGCTACCCACGTGTTGTCCCAAGTCGCTAACCACATCCACCTTCTGAATATCTCTTTACTACCCGTGTGTTGTATAAATCAAGCTCTGCCTTCTGAATAACCCTGGAACTACCCGTGTGTTGTCCACATCACCAACTGCCACCTCCGCCTTCTAAATATCCCTGCAACTAACTACCCGCATGTTGTCTAAATCACCGACCACTACCTCCATCATCTGTATATCCCTGTAACTACCCTCATGTTGTCTAAATCACCAACCACTGCCTCCATCATCTGAATATCCCTGTAACTACCCGCATGTTGTCTAAATCACCAACCACTGCCTCCATCATCTGAATATCCTTGTAACTACCCGCGTGTTGTCCACATCACTAACCACCACCTCTGTCTTCTCTCTTCTCCAGTTCTGAGTATTCGCGGGGCCCAGGAGGAGGAGCCGCCGGACCCGCAGCTGATGCGCCTCGACAACATGCTGATCGCGGAGGGTGTGGCGGGCCCGGAGAAGGGCGGCGGGTCGTCGGCCGCCAGCACCGCCTCCCAGGTCAGCCCGCCACCGGGGAGAATGCCCGTCAATTTCCTTAAAATACACAGGGATGCCAGGGTTGCCAACCCTTACGGTTTCGCCGTAAGGTGTACAATATAATCCCCATCATCACCATACACCGATCTACCGGTTTTTCATTTTCAAAAATTATATAATTTAGATGTTACAGATTTTAAAATTTTTCTTGGGGAATGCCCTCAGACTCCCCTGAATATAACATCCCTTAATATCTTCCGTTTTTTTTAATTTTCCACTGTTGGCGACCCTTGGATGAAAGATCACTATTTCACGCATTTCTGCGGTTTAAACAAAATGACCGTAGATGTTGCTAGAGCATAAAACCCTAACAAGAATTAGTTAGATGTGACTCGATATCTCACTGTCCAGACACTGTTATCCCAATACTGCCGAGTGATAATATAGCCACAAAAACCAGACTTCCGGTATTTTCCCCGCTATTCCTTGACAGTGCTACACCTATGGGGGATAAATTCATGTTTTCCCCATAATTCGCCGTCGGTGTAATAATCTCGACTTGATTTCCGCATTTCCGCGGAAATTCGCCGTCTGTAATAATTTAGACATTATTTCCTGGTTTTTTTTATTCGAGACTACTTTCATCCCTGAATACACCGATTCAACAAAACACATTATACTATTATAGTGAATTGTCTTGGTTTTAAGCCGTCATTGCACTAGTGTACACAAAGGTGGTTGCGTTGTTTAGTATCTCAATTTTAGATGCATGTTTATTTGTCTTAGCTTCCAGAATAAAACTGACAGCTGCTTTTAGAAACGAAAAGAAAAAGGACACCGTATCCAGTTATTATTGGATAACCTCCCTTTTTTGGTGGGTTATCGGATTCGAACCCAGGGCCCGTATGCGTGAAGAATTATTTATCGGCCCCGGTGGTAAGGACCGAGTTTGGGGTAGCTATCGCCGGTGGTGAGAAATGGGTCACGGGGTATGCACCGAGCCAAAGCACGGAGGCGTTAGCTACCCTAGCAGCGGCGATGTTTTGTTGATATTCGACAGTATGGATGGCGATTTGTTTAGTTTACATTCGGCGATTCGACACTATGAAGGCGCTGTCGTTAATATCGGTTCGAATTTAGGGTTGATTTGATCAAATTTCACTTATTGCGTATGTAATTCTGTTAAATATGATCGCATTCAATAGATTTGGGCCTAATACATTGCCGCCGATGCGGCGGCGGCGGCGGCGGCGGCGGCGGCGATGTTTTGTTGATTTCGACAGTATGGATATCGACGTCGATGCGGCGGCGATTTGTTTAGTTTACATTCGGCGATTCGACACTATGAAGGCGGCGGCGTTAATATCGGTTCGAATTTAGGCTTAATTTGATCAAATTTCACTTATTGCGTATGTAATTCTGTTAAATATGATCGCATTCAATAGATTTGGGCCTAATACATTGCCGCCGATGCGGCGGCGGCGATGTTTTGTTGATTTCGACAGTATGGATATCGACGTCGATGCGGTGGCGGCGGCGATTTGTTTAAGTTTACATTCGGCGATTCGACACTATGAAGTGTTAATATCGGTTCGAATTTAGGGTTAATTTGATCAAATTTCACTTATTGCGTATGTAATTCTGTTAAATATGATCGCATTCAATAGATTTGGGCCTAATTAATACATTGCCGCCGATGCGGCGGCGGCGATGTTTTGTTGATTTCGACAGTATGGATATCGATGTCGATGCGGCGGCGATTTCTTTAGTTTACATTCAGCGATTCGACACTATGAAGGTGGCGGCGTTAATATCGGTTCGAATTTAGGGTTAATTTGATACAATTTCACTTATTGCGTATGTAATTCTGTTAAATATGATCGCATTCAATAGATTTGGCCCGAGTCGGTCCCTACCACCACCCTTATACCTGCTACGGAATGGGGTTAGCTTACCCGACTTTTAACTCATGGGGTTTGCATAAAACTGGTCCATGCATACCGACTTTTCGCCACTAACCCGGAGATCGCCTCTACCCACAGGTTTGGAGCGCTACCACCGCCCCATGCATGTGGGCCCTGGTAGAGTCAAAACAAACTTTAAAAAATGTATACTTGTCACTATCTTAGGATCTCGCCTGGCCCTTGGCATTCAGAGCAAAGAGAAGTGGAATGAGGAAGACAAAATTGTCCGCCATTGAAATTTACCCCGCTTAATCAACTAATTAATGCACGCAAAAAAACTAAAACGATAATTAACTTTTACAATTTTTGGAATGGCATTTGTCCTATCCCATATAAGAGAAAATGCGGGTACATTCAGTCGGTTTCATGTCTCCCACTTATGTGTCTGTTCACAGTTGCTGCAGTTTTGTGGTCTGCTCTTTCACCCCTTTTATTGTATACAATAAAACCTCTTTAATCGACCAGCTCAATAGATCGACTACTCCCCTATATCGATCACTTTATTTGTGTCCCAAACGATCGCCCATACAATACCATTGTAACGATGAACATTTTTAAAAACCTCCCTAAACCTCCCACCTCCCTAAATGAACTATTTAAAGTCAGTCCCATGGTGGGTCGATTTAGAGAGGTTACATTGTATAATGTCAACCACGCATGGTTTACGATGATACCAACTTGACACAATTACATTCTGTATCAATTCTAGCGTGTAATTGTAGCCGAATTTTTGCTACAGTCGTACACGGTAGCAATCAAACCGACATAGCTTCTACAAATTCTAGCTGATTTTTCGCTACAGTCGCACACGTTAGCAATCAAACCGACATAGCTTCTACAAATTCTAGCTGATTTTTCGCTTTAGTCCTTGTACAGTAGCAATCAAACCGACAAAGCTTCTACAAATTCTAGCTGATTTTTCGCTACAGTCGCACACGGTAGCAATCAAACCGACATAGCTTCTATAAATTCTAGCTGATTTTTCGCTATAGTCCTATACAGTAGCAATGAAACCGACATAGCTTCTACAAATTCTAGCTCATTTTTTGTTCCATTTATACAGGGTAGCAATCAAACCCGATATAGCTTCTACAAATTTTAGCTCATTTTTTGTTACATTCATACACAGTAGCAATCAAATCGACAGCTTCTACAACTTCTAGCTCACTTTTTACTACATTCATACAGGGTCATACAGGCGACATTGTCGCACTGTAAGCACATGCCGTCAATTTCTCTCAGCGTCATATTTCTTTTTGTATATTGAATCTTTTATAATATGTGTTTTTTTTATTTTGTACTTACAACTTTTTAATTTCCTGTAAGCATGTGCAAACAATTTTGTGCCTCCGATATTTTATTTTCTGGTTACGCCCCTGGCTGCCAACAGGGCGTAAAATCACAATCTTTCTAGCATGTATTCCTGCCATAGCCTATGGTTCCTGTCGTTTTCATGTGTGTTTCCGCTTGCAGGCCGTG
The DNA here is from genome assembly GCA_030323885.1 of Branchipolynoe longqiensis. Classification (NCBI taxonomy): domain Eukaryota; kingdom Metazoa; phylum Annelida; class Polychaeta; order Phyllodocida; family Polynoidae; genus Branchipolynoe; species Branchipolynoe longqiensis. The sequence goes on along the minus strand of CM059201.1, from coordinate 28,312,817 downwards.
TCGGGGGGCGGCGCCGGGAACCCGGAGAACGCTATTGAGCACTCCGACTACCGCGCTAAGCTGGCCCAGATCAGGCAGATCTACCACACCGAACTCGAGAAGTACGAACAGGTTAGTACGGCGAGCAACTCAGCGACTCAAAGTGGCTTTGCATAGAGAGCGTTTATGTTGTAAATGGGTAGTATATGTGAATGAATGAAGCGACTGTAGATAAATAACATGCTCGAGAAGGCCAAACAGTTTAGTTAGTATGGCGAGTTAATCAATGACTCAAACTGGTGTCGCATAGAGAGCGCTTATGTTGTGAACGAGTTAGTAAACACATGTGTATATGTAAATGAAACAAGCGAATGTAGATAAGGTGAATGTGAATAACACGCTCGGGAAGTATGAACAGGTGAGTCTGGCGAGTTAATCAATGACTCAAACTGGCGTCACATAGAGAGCACTTATGTTGTAAGCAGGTTCATAAACATAGGCGTATAGGGACAAATAGTTTTGCGCCTGTCTTGACATGTTCTTGCCGGTGTGAAACCTCTATTTGCTCCCCGAGAGAGTGCCGCTGGTAACTTGCAAAAGCCAGCAGCACTTCAACACCTTTGCAGGCAGCTTTCATGAAATATACAACCGCACAAAACATCATACCGGCTCTGTCGTCGCCCGGGTTACCAAGGACCGCGCTGCTCGAGCTCATCTTCCGTCGACAGCGGAAAATCAGCTAGGAGGAACACAACGCAATATTTTGCATGGGCGCAACTCTCACAGCAGAGAGCTAAATGGAGAGCGGCAGTCAAGTAATGAAAGCAGTCTTTGTCGCATCGCGACCGACAGCATGATGATGATGATGATGATATGTGAATGAATGAAGAGCATGTAGATAAATAACACAAAACTTGCCTTGCCTAGAGAAACACCGTGGAGTACAGCTTGAATAAGGCAAACTGGTTAGTAAGTACAGGGTATGGAGATGCAATGTGTATTCATGAATGAACAAACCATGAAGAAGTGAACATAGAACACAAAGCTAGCCACGAGTAGAAAGGTTCACCACGCCAACTTGGGCTTACCAAAAAAAGATGGATACAGATGGAAGTAAACGCAAACTAAATTAACCAACACAAACCAATCTATATATAGACTATCTAGGTCTAGCTCCTTTTATGGCAGAAGCCAAGAACAGATGTTACATTTTATGAAACAGGACACAGAGTGCAGAACTCCCGTTCAATTCCCGGTCGAGTCAAACCATGACGTACAAAATTGATACTTGTCGCTTCCTAGCCTGGCGCTCAGCATTAATAGGATAGGACAAGGACTGCTTAGCTCAGTGTCAGGAAAATGTGACTTGAGAGGGGTATCAGGTCATGGTGCTGGCATCCTGATTTCCCAGTGGGGCAGCACTACATAGTCGCCATGAGTGCGCAGTGTCACAATTGAGCACCTGTCCTGCTATGACCTTACATGTTGCCAGGACGTATAACTCCAACAAACAACCAACCAACCAACATTTTATGAATGCTAACTGGAATGGATCCTACAGGCTTCCCATGCTGAACTCAATATTAAGTAATTATTGTCCGATATGGGCGGTGGGTTGATCTCAGCTTTGCTGCAATCACTTCAAGAGAAGTATGCCTTTTACTTGTAAAATTAACACATTGTTATTTATATATAAATTAGCAGTACACAAATGACATAAGGAAGAGAATGAGTTGGGTGTGACTTTGATCACTGGTATCGGGATTAATAAAAACAAATTCCTCCAGTGTGTGTGGCACCAGTGGGGGGAGGGGGCCACCCGTACAGCTGGGTAGGGTGGGGGGTGGGGGCGGCACTCCACCAGTGCGCCGATGGAGGAAGTAGCAAAGTGTATATGTTCCCCTAGCATTTATACTTGTATAATGTGTTATACATCACATATATTCTCTAATGTGATGTATAACGCATTATGCGAGTATAAAGGCGTGGAAGGGAATTAACCCCTCCTTATTATTATTATGTCCTAATTATTGTTATTATTACAATACATACTGTACTGCCTCCTCCATCTCACGACTGGTGGCGCCACCCCCGGCTGCGCCCGGTACCCGCCTACCCTGAATACATCACTCGCGTCGGGAAATTTTTCCTGTTGTATGAGATATAATTTATATATGCATCTCCATTATTGGGCATTAGACGGTGTTATGTCCGAGTTAGTCCAGATGCGATAATGACTTGTTTTGTTCTTGAGTTTAAAAAAACTACTAATGTTGATTTGAGAGCTTCTTTCATATATATGTGCATCAGTCCTGATACATACATGCATTAAAAAACCCTATGGTTTTGAGTTTCTTTCATCATATTTCAATAAGTTAATCATTATAAATGTACTGCATTTTTACATGGAAGTAACTTTTTAGTATGGATGGCTCCTCAAGAAAAAGCTTACACTGATTTGAGAGCTTGTTTAATATATATATATATACAGTAATGTGTTCTAAATCGACCGACCATGGGGCCCACATTAAGTGGTCCATTTAGGGAGGTGGTCAGTTTAAGAAGTTAGAATATCCTTGCAATGGTATTGTTGGGACCCAAATAAAGCGATCGATATAGCAGAGTGGTCGATGTGTGGAGGTGGTCGTTTAGAGGTTTTACTGTATATGAGTATTAGCTTCTTTGTTTGTGTATATATACCTCCCCCCCCCCCCCCCCCCCCCAAATACAAACAAAAAACTAAACTGGAGAACAAAACAAGCCATTATCGTAGCCAGGCCTAGCTCAGATATGATAGTGTCGAACGCTGGATAATGGAGATGTATTAGATATTCGCCTCAAGATTATAAACCATGGCTCCGGTTACTCGCCGGGGAACTAGCTGCTTGTGTATGTGGCGGTGTGGCGGTACAGATAAGTCGCGGTGGCCTGTGGAGAGTGAGAGCGCATGTATGTGGCGGCGCATGATGGTGCCCGATGCAGATAGGTCGCAGGGGCATGTACTTGGAGGGCTGCTCGTGTGGTAGTGGTGTCTTTGTGTGGAGTGTGAGAGCACTTGTAGGTGCTGCCGCCTGGTGGTGCGCGGTGCAGATAAGTTGTGGCAGCCTGTGCTTGGAGACCTAGCTGCTCATGTGCCAGCAGCCTGTGTACGTAGAGTGAGAGCGTGTGTTTGTGGCGCCGCCTGGTGGTGGCAATGCAGATAAGTCACGACGGCCTGTGCTTGGAGAGCTAGCTGCTCGTGTGGCAGCGGCGTCTGTGTGTGGAGAGTGAGAGCGTGTGTATGTGGTGGTGTGCAGTGCAGATACGTCACTGGCCCTGTGCTTGAAGAGCTAGGCTGCTTGTGTGCCAGCGGCCTGTGTGTGGAGAGTGTTAGAGCGCGTGTATGTGGCGCCGCCTGGTGGTGCGCGGTGCAGATAAGTCGCGGCGCGGCGCGTAACAAAGCGGCGCGACGCCTCCCCGTTATAACTGCACACATACACACTTACTCACACACAGACATACTCACGCACCACCAAACTCACACACACGACACACTCTCAACACACGACTGATATAGCTCTTCGGTACAAGAAAAGTACTTTAAAATTGTCTGCGGGCACTTGAAAAAGAACCCACACAAAAACACAAATACCACAAAACATGTGCGCCCAAGCGTGCACACGCACACGCAAACGCACACGCACACGCACATGCACTCGCAATTGCACACGCACACGCACACGCGGAAGGTTGGGAGTTTGAACCAATGAATTAATACTTGTCCCTTCCTGCACTCGGTAAAATTGAGACTTGTCATTACCTAGTCTAACGATCGGCATTCATGGGATAGGATAAGGACTGGTTAGCTCAGTATCAGGATAATGTGACTAGGATATGGGGTCATGGTACCAGCGGGCTGGTCTCCCAGTGGTGCAGCACTATACAGGTCGCTATGAATGAGCACTATCACAAGTCGATGCCCATCCTGATATGATGTTGCTACTATGTAAACAAGCCATTATCAGCCGGATGTTGCTAGTACGTAAAACAACAAACACAACCACATAGACACAACCACACACACAACAGCAGCCTGATTTCCCAGTGGGGCAGCACTATATCGTCGCCATGAGTGCGCACTGTCACACGTTGGTGCCCGTCCTGATATGACCTTTGATGTTGCCAGGACGTAAAACTCCAACAACCAACCATAATGTACACACACACACACAACACACACACAACACACGCACACACACAACACACACACAACACACAACACACAACACACAACACACACACACACACACACACACACACACACACACACACACACACACACTCTGCTTCTTCCAGACCTTCAATTCAGTGAAAATGGCACTCTGCGATAGCGCAGTCTGCCGGCACTAAACGTCATCTGCTCTCTGACGCAGACGACACAGACGACAACCAGTCGTCGTGTGCCGCGTCGCGACTTGCCTGGAATCAGCAGAGAGTGCGGGGACAAGTTGAGGCGCTCGCCGTTTCTCAGGCCGGCACTGATTGGCGTTTATTATGCACGAGCCCGCCCGTCCCGGCCCGTACCCGCACTTCTTCCGCCCCGCCCCGCCCATCTCCCGCCCCGCCCCGCCCATCTCCCGCCCCGCCCATCTCCCTCTCCTCCCCGCCCTTGTCCCGCCCCGCCCCGCCCCGCCCCGCACTTCCCCCGCCCCGCCCATCTCGCGCCCCGCCCATCTGCCGCCCCGCCCCGCCCCGCCCCGCCCCACCATTCTCCCGCTCCTATCGGTAGCTCCCAGATTTTTGTGCGCCGCCCTGCGCCTGTCAGGGGTTGATGGATCGCGCGGCGTCCGGCCACGGAAGCGGCCTCACTCTCCCTCTCTCCCTCTCTCCCCCCCTCTCCATCTCCCTCTCTACCCCCCCCCCCCCATTTCCATCTCCCTCCTCCACACCCTCACCCTCACCCTTCTCCCTTTGCTCTCCTACCTCCTCCCTTTCCCTCCCTGCCCCTTCCTCCTCCCCGTCCCTCACCCTTCGTTTCTCTCCCTCTCCTCTTCCCCCTCTCCCCTCTTGGTCCCCTTCCCCTCTCCTTTCCCACCTCTCGCTCTTCCTTCCCTCCACCTCCACCTCCCTCTCCCTCTCTTCCCTCACCGTATGCTCCCCCTCTCTCCTCTCCCCTCACCTCCTCTCTCCTCTCCTCCCCTCCCCTTTCCTGTCCTCTCCCCTTTCCTGTCCCCTCCTCTCCCCTCCTCCTCTCCGCTCCCCTCCCCTCCTCTCTCCTCTCCTCTTTCCCCTAAACCCTCTTCTCCACTCTCCTCTCATCTCCCCTCCCTCTGTCCTCTCATCTCCCCTCCCCTCCCCTCCCGTACCCCCCCCCCCCCCCCTCTCTCCTCTCCCCTCCCCTCCCCTCCCCTCCCCCTCCCCTCCCCTCCCCTCCGTCCTCTCCTCCCTCCCCCTCTCCCCCTCTCCCCGTCCTTCCCCAGACCATACACCTACTCATACACGTACGCACGCACACATACACGTACACGCGCGTAAGCCTGGGGTTGGTTTACCTGCTATTCACCGACGCTAAATTCATGTATGTATGAATCACAAACCGCTGCTGCCCCTACGTGCATTGTGCTGGGCGTGGAATAATCCTCCACTGCCATGTTGCTGATGGTCGGTATTGTGCTGACACGGCATGAATTGTAAGTCCCAAGAACCTACACATTGAGTGTTATTTTCGTGACTGCTGGGTTTCGAATCAAACCATTGCCTTAAAAATTAATACTTGTCGCCTCCTAGCCAGGCGCTCCGCAATTATTAGGATATGGCAAAGACTGGTTGGCTGTGTCAGGATAATGTGACTGAGTGGGATATCAGGTCATGTTGCTGATGGCCTGGTCTCCCAGTGGGGCAGCACTACTATAAAGTCACCATGATTGTGCAATTTCACAAGTCGGTACCTGTCCTAATATGACCTTAGATGTTACCAGGACATAAAGCTCTAACAACCTGCCAACCAATCTGCCCCCCGACTGTAGTTCCTGTGCACTTTGTGTAGTATAGTAGTCGGGTGTGTGGACCCCGCAGCACTACTGCTAAGAGATGACCTTTGATGTTGCCAGGACCTAAAACTCCACCAACCAACCATCCTAGATGGTCGGGGATTTGTTGGGACAACGGTCTCCGGCACAGCCACCCGCCGCTGGCAAAATCGATATGTGGAGGCGCTTCGGCACAGGGAGGGGCGCAGAAATGTGGAGCTGGTGGTGGGGCGAGTGGGTGAGAGAGGGGGTCTAGAGACATCGGGGCATGGAATGGGGGCGGGCGGAAGAGGCTTCAGACGAGGATAAAGGTGTGGGTGGATAGAAAATGAGTGGCGGAGGACGGAGGAGATGGATGGTGGGGGAGGAGGAGGAAGGGGTTGGGGGAGGAATGGGGTGTAGGGAGGGAAGGGGGATGGGGTGGGAGAAGGGTGAGGGAGGAGGAAGGGGGTTGGGGAGGAAGAAGGGGGTTGGTGGCAAGACCTTCCAAGACGGAAGAATTTGAGAACAAAGGAAGGATGGAGAGAAACCCTTCATCCGCACGCACGCACGCACACACGCACGCACGCACGCACGCGCACACACACACACACACACATACACACGGCGTCCCGATGGTATGAGGTGGGTTGGAACAAGAGGAGGGGTCAAATACAATTGCATGAACTGAAAGTAACATGGCTTGAGGATTATAGGGGTATTAGAGGCCTACGTGTGTGTATGAGAGGCATAGGAGAAGGGAGCCGAATGATGTGTGTGTGTGTGATGCCTAGGAGAATATAGGGTGTGTGTAAGTGTGTGAGACATAGGAGAATGTATGGTGTGTAGATGTGAAGTGTAGGAGAATGTAGGATGTGTGTAAGTGTGTGAGGCGGAGAATGTATGGTGTATGGATGTGAGGCGTAGGAGAATGTAGGATGTGTGTAAGTGTGTGAGACGTAGGAGAATGTATGGTGTGTGGATGTGAGGCATAGGAGAATGTATGGTGTGTGGATGTGAGATGTAGGAGAATGTAGGATGTGTGTAAGTGTGTGAGACGTAGGAGAATGTATGGTGTGTGGATATGAGATGTAGGAAAATGTAGGATGTGTGTAAGTGTGTGAGACATAGGAGAATGTATGGTGTGTGGATGTGAGATGTAGGAGAATGTAGGACGTGTGTAGGTGTGTGAGACGTAGGAGAATGTATGGTGTGTGGATGTGAGATGTAGGAGAATGTAGGATGTGTGTAAGTGTGTGAGACATAGGAGAATGTATGGTGTGTGGATGTGAGGCGTAGGAGAATGTATGGTGTGGTGGATGTGAGATATAGGAGAATGTAGGACGTGTGTAAGTCACTAAGTGTGTGAGACGTAGGAGAATGTATGGTGTGTGGATGTGAGGCGTAGGAGAATGTAGGATGTGTGTGTGAGATGTAGGAGGATGTATGGTGTGTGGATGTGAGACATAGGAGAATGTAGGATGTGTGTAAGTGTGTGAGACGTAGGAGAATGTATGGGGTGTGGGTGTGAGGCGTAGGAGAATGTAGGATGTGTGTGTGTGTGTGACGTAGGAGAATGTATGGTGTGTGGATGTGAGATGTAGGAGAATGTAGGATGTGTGTAAGTGTGTAAGACATAGGAGAATGTATGGTGTGTGGATGTGAGATGTAGGAGAATGTAGGACGTGTGTAGGTGTGTGAGACGTAGGAGAATGTATGGTGTGTGGATGTGAGATGTAGGAGAATGTAGGATGTGTGTAAGTGTGTGAGACATAGGAGAATGTATGGTATGTGGATGTGAGGCGTAGGAGAATGTATGGTGTGTGGATGTGAGATATAGGAGAATGTAGGACGTGTGTAAGTCACTAAGTGTGTGAGACGTAGGAGAATGTATGGTGTGTGGATGTGAGGCGTAGGAGAATGTAGGATGTGTGTGTGAGATGTAGGAGAATGTATGGTGTGTGGATGTGAGACATAGGAGAATGTAGGATGTGTGTAAGTTTGTGAGACGTAGGAGAATGTATGGTGTGTGGGTGTGAGGCGTAGGAGAATGTAGGATGTGTGTGTGTGTGTGTGACGTAGGAGAATGTATGGTGTGTGGATGTGAGATGTAGGAGAATGTAGGATGTGTGTAAGTGTGTGAGACGTAGGAGAATGTATGGTGTGTGGATGTGAGATGTAGGAGAATGTAGGACGTGTGTAAGTCTGTGAGACGTAGGAGAATGTATGGTGTGTGGATGTGAGGTGTGGGAGAATATATGGTGTGTGGATGTGAGATGTAGGATGTGTGTAAGTGTGTGAGCCATAGGAGAATGTATGGTGTGTGGATGTGAGGCGTAGGAGAATGTAGGATGTGTGGATGTGAGGTGAAGGAGAATGTATGGTGTGTGGATGTGAGACGTGGGAGAATGTAGAATGTGTGTAAGTGTGTGAAACGTAGGAGAATGTATGGTGTGTGGACGTGAGACGTAGGAGAATGTTGGATGTGTGTACGTGTGTGGGGCATAGAAGAGAGAGAGATAGAGAAACAGAAAAAGAAAGGGAGGGGAGGGGTGCGGGGCAGTGGTGGGGATTTAGGATTCCACTCGTCTGGTCACAAACTGTGTTATTCTGGACGGCGTTGGCTAACCAGCGGTGGGTATATGGTGTGGTATCTGGGCCGGGCTTGTGTTGATTTGTTAGTGACAGGCCTATGGGGCGTGGTCTGGGACTGATAATATTGGTTTATGTGGGCGTGGTCTGTGAAACTGATGACTGTATGTGGGCGTGGTCTGTGATACTGATGGCTGTATGTGGGCATGGTCTGTGATACTGATGGCTATCTGTGGGCGTGGTATGTGATACTGTTGTCTGTTGTGATACTGTTGACTGCGTGGGCGTGGTCTATGAGACTGTTGACTATGTGGGTGTGGTCCTGCATGTAGGCGTGGGACTGATGGCTCTGTGGGCGCGTGGTCTATGATAATGTTGACTATGTGGGCGTGGTCTGTGGGACGTGGTCTATGATACTGTTGACTATGTGGGCGTAGTCTGTGGGATGTGGTCTATGATACTGATGACTTTGTGACTATGGTCTGTGTATCTGAGGGTTTTCTAAAAGCCCCAGGAGTGACAATGCTGGGTGCCTGATCCCTGCTGGGTGGACTTCAGGACCTGTCCGTCGTTGAGTAACTGGCGCGTTCTGTTCACTGATAACGCATGTCTTCCTGATGGGCTCCTGAGCTCCGGCTATTTATTACTACCGTAAATTTGGTCCTGTTAGATGTCCGCCTGTAAAGATGGGCGCAGTTTGTTTGTTTGTTTGTTGTTTGACGTCCTAGTAACATCTAAGGTCATATCAGGACGGGTTCACGCCTGGATTATTGTAATGCTCTCTTGTATGGTCTGCCACTGTCAAGTATCTCAAAACTGCAACGTATACAGAATGCGGTTGACAGGTACAAAGAAATTTGATCACATCACTCCTGTGCTGAAATCATTACACTGGCTCCCTGTGGAGAAGAGAATTGATTTCAAGGTGCTGCTTCTTGTATATCGTGCCTTGCATGATCAGGCTCCAGAATATATGAGATATGAAAGATATGCTCCAGGAGAGAACAAATGTTCGAACACTGCACTCCACAGTCTCCAGCAGTTTGCAGTTCCTCGGAGCAGACTCAAAGGCTTTGGGGATAGTGCTTTTAGTATTGCTGCCCCGAGACTGGAATGCTCTACCAGGATATATCACTGATTGTAAATCTGTTGGTGCTTTTAAAAAAGGTTTTAAGACACATTTGTTTAAATCTGCTTTTAACTAGGTGAAATTTATTTTATTTGTTTGTTATGTAAAGCGCCTGAGAACGGCTTGCTGGATCGGGCGCTATATAAATGTTTTATTATTATTTATTATTATTACCGACTTGTGACAGTGCACACTCATGACGACTTTATAGTGCTGTCCCACTGGGACATCACTAGGACAGTATCCCACTCAGTCACATTAACCTGACACTGAACACACCAGTCCTTGCCCTGTCCTAATAATGCCGAGCGCTTGGCTAGGAAGCGACAACTATCAATTTTGACGGCATTAGTTTGACTCGACCGGGGTTCGAACCCACGATCTACCAGCACGGGAGACGGACGCTCTAACTCATTCGGCCATCCTGTCTGGTAGATCCCATGGTGATGTACCAGATATTGATGCATTAAATTCTGATGTACCAGACATAGATGCATTAGACGCTGATGTACCAGACGGATGCATTAGATCTTATGATGTACCATACATAGAGATCGAGTGCGGTGGCCTAATCGACAGAGCGCGTGCCTCGTGTGCGGAAGGTTGGGAGTTCGGCTCCTGGTCGAGTCAAACCAATGACTTAAATATTGATACTTGTCGCTTCCTACCCTGGTGCTCGGCAAGGACTGGTTAACTCAGTGTCAGGATAATGTGACTGAGTGGGATATCAGGTCATGATGCCGGTGGTATGATTTCCCAGTGAGGCAGCCCTATAAAGTTGCCCTAAGTGAGCACTGTCACAACTCGTTGTCAGGACGTACCAACCAACCAGACCTAGATGCATTAGAAAACATGGTGATGTATAGACCTAGATGCATTAGATCCTGAGGTGATGTATATACCTAGATGCATTAGATCATGTGATGTACCCGACCTAGATGCATCAGGTCACATGATGTACCCGACCTAGATGCATTAGATCGCATGATGTACCAGACCGAGATGCATTAGATCCTGCGGTGATATACCAGACCTAAATTAATTAGATCCCATGATGTACTAGATCTAGATGCATTAGATCCCATGATGGTGTGCCAGACCTACACACATTGCATCTGTTGGGGATGTATAGATCTAGATGCATTAGATCCCATGATGGTGGCCAGACCTAGATGCATTAGATCCCATGATGGTGTGCCAGACCTAGACACACTGGTGGGGATGTATTGATCTTGATGCATTAGATCTAGATGCTAGATCTAGATGCATTAGATCCCATGATGGTGTGCCATACCTAGACACATTACGTCTGTTGGGGTTGTATAGATCTTGATGCATTAGATCCCATGATATTCCAGACCTAGATGCATTAGATCCCATGATGGTGTGCCAGACCTAGACACACTGGTGGGGATGTATTGATCTTGATGCATCAGATCTAGATGCTAGATCTAGATGCATTAGATCCCATGATGGTGTGCCATACCTAGACACATTACGTCTGTTGGGGTTGTATAGATCTTGATGCATTAGATCCCATGATATACCAGACCTAGATGCATTAGATCCCATGATGGTGTGCCAGACCTAGATGCATTAGATCCTATGATGGTGTGCCAGACCTAGACACATTACGTCTGGTGGGGATGTACCAGCCGGTCTGGCAGCATCACAGCTTATTCCACGTCAGTATCATAATAAACATATTAATACGCTTTGATTGGCACTTCAGTGTAACTACCTACTTCAATATGTGTGCAAGCCCAATCACAAAATGCCACTCTGTATTCAAGTAAGTGACGATGAATCAGAATTTTTGGCAGAATTCTAAAGCGATTTATTAGAAAAGTGTGGAGCCTGATATGTGTGCGCGATAAAAGCAGTGATTTAAGGCACACTTTCAAGAGGAGCAAAGTTAGTTGAGGATTGGAAAGTGCAGTGCAAGACAAGCGAGATAACTTATGGCTTGTCATAAATAACAGCGCTTTGCAGTAATAGTTGCGGAGTTCTCCATTTAGCCGAAAGGCATCTCTCATAGCTGAAGATACCGGTCAAGTAATGATTAGTTTGAATTCTATTGATTTGCTGCGCTATGATTCAACAGATGCAGCATGTCTGGAATGAAATGGAAAAGGTTTGTCAAAAGTTCTGATTTAAATCATTTCATGTTTCTCTTGAGTAAAACTGTTGGAAGCGCAAAGTCAGTTTGTTATCCTTGGCTGGGTTTCCATTTGGTTTGGGGAATGTTCTATATTTATATCCCTCATCTGTGTCACTCTTCCACTGTGACATGACAGCCCCCCCCCCCCCCCCAATCTCCCAGAATGCACCATGCAGAATCCTCCATCCATCATCCAGGTTTTCATGGGAGGGGTCATTCATGGGAGCGGTCCCTCCCTCCCTCCCTCCCTGCCTCCCTGCCTCCCTGCCTCCCTGCCTGCCTGCCTGCCTGCCTCCCTCCCTGCCTCCCTCCCTCCCTCCCTCCCTCCCTCCCTCCCTCCCTCCCTCCCTCCCCTCCCTCCCTCCCTCCCTGCCTCCCTCCCCTGCCTCCCTGCCTCCCTCCCTCCCTCGCTCCCGACCTCTCTCTCCCTCCCTCCCTCCTCCCTCCTCCCTCCCTCCCTCCCTCCCTCCCTCCCTCCCTCCCTCCTCCCTCCTCCCTCCTCCTCCCTCCCTCCCTCCCTCCCTCCCTCCCTCCTCCCCACTCCCCCCCCTCCCCCCACACCCCCCCTCCCCCATTTTAGTGGTATTCCTAGTTACTGTCTTGTGGTCCCTTAGGTAGGACTGATGGTCCTACCCAGTGTGTTAATAGCGGAGGTTAGGGTTGGTCCCGTCCCCCCTCCCAACCATGTCCTTCACTATAGACCCTATTCTTTAAACTCACTTTGCACCTATAACTATGAGACCAGACGTGATGGCCGAATCAGTTGAGCGTCCGTCTCCCGTTTTGGTAGATCGTGGGGTTCGAACCCTGGTCGAGATAAATCAATGGCTTAATAATTTATAGTTGTTGCTTCCTATCTAGGCGATCGGATTGGATCAGTGTCAGGATAATCTGACTGAGTTGGACTGGTGGCCTGGTCACCATGTGGGACAGCACTATAAAGTGGCCATGAGTGCACACTGTCATAAGTCGGTACCCGTCCTGATGTGACTTTAGATGTTGCCAAGAAGTAAAACTCCATCAACCAACCTATAACTATATGGTTCTTCATGACCAAACTTTATATGGTTCTTCATGACCAAACTTGTCGGGTTCTTGGCATACATTTGTTTTTAACGTGGATTGCAGTGAAATTGTCCTCGCAAATATTTCTCATTAGATAAAATAACACTATGTGTGTTCACCAACGCGCCCTACCCTGTGACACCCCAACACTATATCCTCCTGACTCGGGTCACACACCCTGTCCTGATTAGTAACCATAGTAACCCCACTTATCTTGGTGTGTGCCGTCTACTGCTTCTCCACCAGTGTAACCCACACACACACACACACACACACACACACACACACACACACACACACACACACACACACACACACACACACACACACACACACACACACACACACACACACACACACACACACACACACACACACACACGCACACGTGCTCCAACTATGTTTACATGCGTCTATTATGCAGAGATTCCAACTGCTTCGATTTCGGCCTGGTTTCCCAGTGAGACGGCACTATAAAGTCGCCATGAGTGCGCACTGTCACAAGTCGGTACCCGTCCTGATATGACCTTAGATGTTGCTAGGACGTAAAACAACAACAAACAAACAACATCGATTTTGTAGGAAGACTTCCGATTTTAGCTACTCTCTTCTGATATTGCGATTCCATGTGAAAATCTTCCGATTTTCACTTTCACAGGCAAAATCAGCTACTTACAGCAGCTTAGCATAATATTTTTTAATAAGTAGCTCAAAGTGGCAAGCAGAGCCTCGAAAATGACACAGACAAATAAATGGTGGGTTACATGGTGGGACTTGTGTGAAAAAGTATATAATATAATTATATATGTATGAAAAAGTATATAATATAATTATATGCATATTATATATTGTTAGATTATACTGTGTCATAATATATCTCCGATTGTCATTCTGTGTGTTCCCACACAAAAAAAACTTATTTTCCTAATAAAATGTTAACATCTTCCTATTTTTAGTCGCACAATGTTGGCATCTCTGAGTATGTACACTGCATCGGTTTTCTGGATTGGTGCAGTGTGCTGCCACTACGCTCTAGTGTGGCCAGGACCCTGATTAGTGGCTTTAACCCACCTGTTATCTGGGTCATCTTTCATGCGTTCCATATAGCATGGAACTTGAGCAAGGTACATTGAATAGTTATCGATTGTACCGACTGTACACATGACAGGATAGCTGTGCGACAGGCCACATGCTTAATCCCCGACTGGGTCAAATCCATCATTGTCGGCAATTTATGCATGTCGTTATCTTGTCCGACATTTAGCATTACTAGGTCAGTGAGTAATTAGGATTTGTGGCGACTGTGGCACGGTACCCCCTTGGGGTAGCATTATAAAGCGACACATACACATGTCGTGAATACTTGCTCGCTTCGCGTATCTGACATTAGGCGGATAATTTCAGCAAAGTCAGTGTCGCTCGTCCCCTACCTCAGGCTTTGTCTAAGGGCAGTCGGGGATTGCAATGATGTATCAAATAGATACTTGTCGCTACCTAGTCTGGCATTTGGCATTAATAGGATAGGGCAAGGACTGGTTAGCTTAATATTAGGATAATGTGACTTTGTGGGATGTCGGGTCACGTTACTGGCATTCAGTCTCCCAGTGAGGCAACACTATAAAGTCGCAAAGTCATAATGTGACCTCATGTTTTTCCAACACAATCCAATTTTTCTCTTTAGAAGATGTATGTGTGTGTATGCTTTACATTCAGCGTAAAAGCGATGGTTGAATGTAAATGGAGAGAATACAAGTTAAGCACTTCTCGCTGTGAATATGCTGCAAACAACCATCAATCAATCAATCAATCAGTGGGGGGCGAGGCAGGATAAAAAATAAACCTATCAAAATAAACATTCTGAAACGATCAATGTTTGTGAATACAACCCGGCCAGTTAGCTAGTGACATCTAGCGGTAGAATCTGGAACCGGTCTATTCGGGTACTTTCCCAGAGTGTCTGTCATTTCACATGCTATATCTCCGTAAAGAATGCATAGAAAAATAATAAAATGCATGATTATATTCAGATATTCATATCGCAATTTAGAGACTTGCAAATCCGCGTGAACGAGTCCTCACGCATTGCCCCATAGGAAAAGGTTGACCGCGCGCAGCTGGAACCACCCTATTTGCATACTTTCCCCTTAACTAGCAGGGTATTGTGTAGCATAAAGCATTTATACAAATATTATATTGCATATTGGATTAGAACCCACAACCCCCAAGCATGCACGCTGGGCGGTGAGGTTATACGAGGTGGGCGCCGATTGGCTGCCCGGCGGCGGTAGCGGGAGTCGCTCGTCCCCCACCTCCAACGGTCATATACATACATCGGCCCAGTTGGTTGGAAGCATTAGCGTTAAGAATTTTAATTGTAGATAAATAAAAAAACTCTTGTGTCTTTGTAATAACTAATAATATTGAGAAAAATCTTGATTCTGTAGCTTATTTTGAGTTGTCTTTGTACATGGATCGTGTATTAACGGGTTGTTGTTGCTTTGTAATTTCAGCAAGCATGCAGTGAGTTTACTACGCACGTCGTTAACCTTCTTCGAGAACAGAGTCGCACACGCCCAATTGCACCCAAGGTACGTTAAAAACCCCAAATTGGTGCTCTCACCAAAGTGGTGTTCTCTGGGGTGGAGTGGGTAGAGTATCTGACTTTTTTTCTAGGTCAGACTCCTAATCTGAAGGTCGGTGGTTCGACTCCCCATGCCATGACCTTTGCCAATTTGGATTTCCACCAGGGTGTATAACTGACCGTGTCATCAAAGGCCAGTTGCTCTCAAACCATGTCTATGTGGTGTGGGAGGTTAAGAGTCCCTTGGGTCGGTAAAACTAAAAGTGTAGGCTCGGGCTTTCTATCAACAAACTGTCTAAGGGTGAAAACATGACTATTCAGACTTATCCATGATAGGCAGTATAAATCTTCAATATAACATTTTCTTCATAATAATAATAATAATAATAATAATAATAATAATAATAATAATAATAATAACAAAAGTAACAAATATCTATATCGAATATCTCGATCCTGCATATCCCGATGTTGGCACTCATAAAACATTTATTGCGGCTCATCAGGAATGCTAAGTCAATTTAATAAATTTAAAAAACTCACAGCTGAAGCCTGTGCTGCCCAGCATTTTAGTGTGCACACCACAGTTAACGACCGGACGCGGTGGCCGAATCGGTAGAGCACAGCTCTCCCGTGTGGAAGGTTGGGAGTTCAATTCCCGGTTGAGTCAAACCAATGGCATTTAATAGAATAGGGCAAGGACTAGTTAGCTCAGTGTCAGGATAATGTGACTGAGTCAGTGAGTGGGATATCAGGTCATGGTGCTGGTGGCCTGGTCTCCCAGCGGGGCAGCACTATAAGTATAATGTTGCCATGAGTGTGCACTGTCACAAGTCAGTGTCCGTCCTGATATGACTTTAGGTGTTGCCCCGACTAAAAACTCCAACGACCAACCAACCAAAATTAATTTGGCATGTTTCTTGGTTTGAAACTGCATAATCCAATGAAAACTTCAAATTTTCTAATACAAAGCAGATAGCTAAATGTCATCCTATGTATCCAACTTAGATGTAGGTGCACTCATCAAACATTTATTGCTGCACTCATTAAACATTTATTGCTGTAGGCAGGGAGTCAGTTTGAGAGAAGCTGTCACTGATGAAACCTGTGACTTTCAGCCATTCTGTATGCATGCCCAAATTAAATTAGTATATTTCCACTAGGCACTACAAATATCTCCAAAATTAAACTAAAATTCTCTTTAAACTATCGATCATAATGATGTATTTGTCTTTTTTCTTTTTTTCAAATATGGCAGAAACTCAAAGCCATCGGATTATGCAACAATAAAAAGAAAATTCTAACTTCGCTGCTGTTTGAATAGGCTACATTTGTTTGTGTAGCCATTCCCAGGCTGCCTACTTAATTCTGCGCATTAGGCGGATAGGGCAAGGACTGGTTGGCTCAGAGTCCGGATAATGTGACTGAGTGGGATAGCGGGTCATGATGCCGGTGGCCTGATTTCCCAGTGTGGCATCATTATAAAGTCGCCATGAGTGCACACTGTCACAAGTCGGTGCCCGTCCTAATATGACCTTAGATGTTGCCAGGACCTAAAACTCCAATAACCAACCAACCATATCAAAATGTGCTTCCAATTTCACCAGGAGATCGAGCGGATGGTGAGCATCATCCGCAAGAAGTTCACGGCTATCGAGATGCAGCTGAAACAGTCAACATGCGAAGCGGTCATGATTCTTCGATCGCGCTTCTTAGACGCCAGGCCAGTGTTGCTCCTTATATATGCCCTCTCTGTTTCACGCCCACCCAACCCAACCCAACATAAACAGTTCCACTGCACGTGTAATAGCTACAAATATGTCTACCCTTGTGATTTGTGCTTAATCAGTAATTCCCTCCTACAAAGACTCAATTGCGATCGATCAGTCCATTCGCTCTTTTCACTACCAACTTAAAGTGTTCAGAAAGTGCCCCTTCCCCGCCCCCCCCCCCCCCCCACCGCCACCCCTGTTTTTTTTCACTCTTCACCCCCCCCCCCCCTCCACTTCCATTCCTTACCCTTCATGATATGACTTTAGATGTTGCCAGGAGGTAAAATTCCCCTACCATTCCTTTCCCATATATCAGCAATGTATTCACTTTTGCTAACACAAATTTGTATTGAGGTGCATCCAACCTAGACATCTGCAATGGGCATTCGCTGAAACCAAACTCAAGCGGTAGAGTGTCCATCCATGAGGGTGTGGGTTTGCAGTTTGGGCTATTTTCTGTTCCAACCAGTGGTCCACAACTGGTTCATCAAAGGCTGTGGTATGTGCTGTCCTGTCTGTGGGAAAGTGCATATAAAAGACCCCTTGCTGCTTATCGGAAAGAGTAGCCTATGTGGCAGCAGCGGGTTTCCTCCAAACAAATAGGGTCAGAATGACCATATGTTTGACGTCCAATAGCCGATGATAAAAATCCATGTGCTCTAGAGGAGTAGTTAAATAAAGCAAACTTCTTTGATGCCTCAAAGCAATGATGTTCCTCAGGCAAGACAGCAATCGACACTAACCTTACCGACACACCCCTTCACCCCAACCGCCTCCTTTGCCTTTTCTGTCCGCAACCTACATGGTCGATTGTGCTTGAAAATGGCTTCCAGTCTTGAAATTCAAACGTTCAAAAAGTTTTAAAGTACACTTTAAATGGGAATTTGCCAATTGTGTGGATCAAATGGCAAATATTGGTGGTTGTGGGTTAACCTCGCTGTATAATTTAATGGTTGGTTTTACTGCGCTCATCTTAACAATGGGTCATAAATTTGTTATGTACTGGTCTTAAATGTCTTTAAAAGGTGTTAAATCTGATCAGCCGAAAATCGTGAGCAGCCCACACAGCCACTGCAAAACGGCATACTTTTTAAATCGAAATAAACCAAGTCAATGCTCCTCAACAAACTATTCAAACTTTACCTACAGACTGGTCTCCTAAATTTCAGGATTTTCTATGACTGATTTAAAAACCTAAGAATGCTAATCCTTTCTGGCAATTTGCGTGATTGCATAATCAAAACGAGCCACATTAAAACAAATTATACCGTTTGCTCATTAGTGTGCATATTGTTTCGCCTAAATAAATAAATAAATAAATACACAATTCAATTTGCCTGTTGTCATTGCCGGGTGACATTAGGCAACCGTCCATTTGGTAACTTTGCAAATTTAGTAACTAGTCATTTAGTTGCTCAGTTGTACAGTTGGAGACTAAATTTGGTAACTATGTACATCTAGAAACTATGTATACTTAGTTGCTATTTACATTTGATTACCAGCTACATTTGGTTTCTACATCTGGGATTACATTTAGTGACCATGTACATTTGGTAACTAGATACATTTGTGATTTGGTAACCAGGTACATTTAGTGACTAGGAAATTTGGTAACCAGGTACATGATTTAGTAACTAGGTATATTTGGTAACCAGGTACATTTGGCAACTAGGTTCATTTGGTAACCACGTACATCTGGTAACCAGGTACATTTGGTAACTAGGTACATTCTGTAATGACACCATGGGGCCCATAAACTGAAGGTTTCCTAAGGCTCCCTGGTGATTTGATGAGTCTTTCTGTCGTTATTTTCTTCTTCCACCATGTTGGATATTCCACTATTCCCTTCCACAAGGGACACGTTTTGCTTACAATTTGAATAGAGGCCGCCTGAACACAGCATTAAAATTTCTCCGGACTTATTACCGGCATGCATATGTCATACACCACATCTTTGTTACACACATACAAATCTAGTTAAATCTGGTCTCACTGAATGTACATGGTTATTCCAAATCTTTGTTACACAGGTCTTACTGTATACAGAAGGTTTACACCATATTCACTTTTACACATCTAATAACCTAGTTATGTTAGGTCCCGCTGAAATCACACAAAGAGCCTAGTTAAATTAGATCTCATTCAATTTGCAGGTTGACGGAATGTTTTCATTTGTACAGCTAATTAAATTAGCTAACACAATACTCAACGCAATGCCATATTTTCATTATCTATACAAGAGCCTAGTTACACTTGAGTATACATTAAATTAGCTCACATGATACACAACGCAATGCCGTATAGTCATTATTACCTATACGAGATCCTAGTTACCCCTGAGTACACATTAAATTAGCTCACTCACACAATACACAACGCAAAGCCATATCGTCATTGTTATCCACACAAGAGCCTAGTTACACCTGAGTACACATTAAATTAGCTCATGCAATACAAAACGCAATGCCCTATTTTCATTGTTATCCACACAAGAGCCTATTTAATTACCTCACGCAATACACAAGGCAGTGCCGTATTATTATTGTTATGCACACAAGAGCCTAGTTACACTTCAGTACACATTAAATTTGCCCTCACACAATATACAAGGCAATGCCATATTATCATTGTTATCCACACCAGGTGGCGCCACTGTCACTACACCACACCACATGTCCACTATATGTCACCTTTTGAACACACAGACAACATAGACATATGTTTCACAGACAAAGAGACACTGCTTGCTGACTCCTCCTCCCCCTCTTTTTTAAAATGTTGGTGATTACGTTACAGGATGATAATCCTGACCCCTTTACCACCTCTTCCACCATCAGCCTCCATGATTCAAGCTGGGCGGTGTTGGTGGCGGGATGTTGTCGCGTTTGTTCTTAGTATAGTGGCTTCTAGAATGACGTAGTTAGTTCGTGTTCACGGATCATTCACTAGTGAGCGCTGAGGTGTTCATGATTCATAATTCACAATGGCGGGTGACAAGTAGAGATGGAGCAGCATTTCACAATAACCGCCATTGAAACATGCTCCCTGTGAGTTGGTTCGCTAGCGGAGTAAATTGTTTATTGCAAATGGGGTCTGTAAATCCAGTTAGTGAATGAGGTTAGTGGGTCAGGGGTATTTACTATATATATATTTTCATTTATTCATTTATTCATTTGTTTATTTACTTCTGATTACCAGGTCAGCTAAAAAGATGTTAACTATTTCTATTGACATGCATTTTAAAATTTTTAAATATTACATATGTCAATTGACAACTATCTTATTGACGCACATTAATTTCTAGTAAAACCGAAATTGACCTTAAATTCTACTCACTTTTGTCGTAAATATGCCATTCACTGCCGACACGGTGTAAAGTCATCATCAGTCAATCATTAATTTAATTTATATAGGACCGGAAAACTAAATTAGTTCATTTTTATTTGTTTTATTGATTCATTTATTTATTATTTCATTCATCTATTTATTTAATCAAGAAAAATAAGCTTACTACATACAAATATATATATATATATTTTTTAATTAATTATTATTTAAGGAAAAGAGCCACAGTGGGAAACATTAGTGAATGAATATATTTATTTTATTCATCACAAGTCGGTACCCGTCCTGATATGACCTTAGATGTTGCTAGGACGTAAAACAGTAACCAACATTTGATTGATTGATTGATTGATTTATTTATTTATGGAAGATAAACACAACCGGAACTGGTAGTATATAGCGAGCTGACCTGAGCTGTTTTCCTGCGTTGTAACTTGTAGGCTAGAATTAAGGAACTGTCCCCCTCCCCTCCCTTCCCCCTGGTGCAGATGTTCCGTCCCAGTGTGACGTCATCACTCGCCGCGCCTGGCGGCCACCACCACCTGATGCTCTATTAATCCCGTAGATGCTGTGCGCGCAGATCTGTCCGCGTCGGGCAGTAATGAGCCGGCGTGCCGCCAAATACTGATGTATCACTCCGCCGCAATGTGGGCGATAATAGGAGGTGCGGGCAGACGGAGGATGCTTACACACAACGGGGAGTAATTAGGTCGGGCACAGGCAGCGGAGAACGAGATCCCTGAAATTAACTTTTTTTTAACATTTTTTTCTTTCTATTTTTAGAAATTTGTTAGATTTTTTTTTTGGTTAGTGTGGAGGTAGGGGGTTATGAATGAGTCTAATTGTACGTGAGAGAAAATTAAAATAAAGAAGGCGAATGAAGAAAGAGGCGGCAGCGGGTTGGTTTGGTGATTACCTGCGGTGTGATTAGGGACTAATTAGTTGGGAACAGATGGGAAGGAAGTGGACATGGGCGCAATCATATGTATTAATATTAAAGGAGCGGAGACGGCTCAGTATAAATGATGAGCAAACTAATTTGATAGGCCGGGACCAGCTTGTGAGCTTGGGGATATAGCGATGGGTTGATTGTTGAGTGTGTTGTGTGCGTATGTATGCGTGTGTATGTTGTGTGGGCGATTTGTGTGTGTTTGTATGTGTGTGTATGGTTAGTGTCTGTGGTTTGTTTGTGTGTGTTTTCTGTCTGCGGTTAGTATGTGTGTATATGTGTCTTGTTTGTGTATGTGGTTAATGTGTGTGTGTGGTCTGTGTGTGTCTGTGTGTGTCTTGTCTGCACGTGCAAGGTTCTGAGGTTATGATGAAGCGGATTCCAAATTATATCAGCCCGACTATTTTTGCTTTGTACACTTCATTATTTTCTTCGTTTACGTACATCTGATGAAACCCTGGTGATCTCTGTCAAACTTTACCACCAAGGGCTATTAGTGAACCCGGGGTTTCACAACCTCAGGCAGAAGCAAAGCAACGCAATGCGAGACAACGCAATGCGAGACAATGCAAAGCGAGGCAACGCAATGCGAGGCAACACAATGTGAAATACTACCAGAATAAAGCCTCCTGACTGCCGTTTGGTTGGCATTAGTTGCCTGTGTTTGAACCTGTTCTGTTCTGTTTGCAGTGTCCAGTTGGCTTGGCCTGTGTCGTGCAGTAGAATTCTCCCACCTGGTTATTTTATGTTAGTCGCTCATGTAATGAGCATAGATGGACACGTGGCTGGTCGCTTCTATGGGTCGCTGAAGAACTTTCGTAGTCCTATGAAAGCATCAAACATTTAAACCAAAACAACCAACTTAGATACTGGTACACATTAAAGTTGCATAGTCCGATGGTTTGAGTTTCTGAGATAAATATATTTAATTGATTGTTATAATCGACCTTACTCTAGTTTGAAATAAGTTTCATTTTAAGTTTTGAGATATTTGAAGTGCAAACATCTCAAATTAGTTTAGGCAAACATGCCAAAAGTATGATGCAATAGATGCCTTTCAATGTTTGTAAACATTGTGTATGCGCGCGCAGCTCGGCTGCAGGACGAAGGCACACTGCCACTGAGTTTTCCCGTACGCGCAGTGTAAAACCTTTATTTTATTCAAAATTAATAGCAGTGCAGAAGCCTAGCCATATAAATTAATATAATCTATTCGGTGAATATGTTTTCTATATGCGTTCCAAGCGGTTTTTCTCTAGGTTCTGTGGTTTTAGAGATATTTCACTTTTTCTGTATGAAGATTGCTCACGGCCATTGACAATGCACTGGCACTGACACTCAGAATATCCCAACTTTCACTATTATCTCTGTTTTTAATACTTTCAGCGTAAATTGCTCTTAGGTTACATTAAATACTTCAGATCTTCCTCTTTAATCGCGCATTAAGATATTTTTAATCGATCCAATGAAAGTTTTTAAATTTATTTTACAAAAATAAATGCTCCACATAGACACAGCATTGCCGTATTTTAACTTCGCGGAGTAGGGTAAACACTGCAGCAATGCTATGTCTATGCAGAGCATTTATTTTAGCAAAATTAATTTAAAAGCTTTCACTGAGTCGATTAAAAATATATTAATGCGCGATTGAAGAGGAAGATCTGAAGTATTTAATTTAACTTAAGGGCAATTTTCTCTGAAGTATTAAAAACAGAGTTAATAGTGAAAGTTGGGACATTCTGATTGAGTTTGCAGTGACCGGATGTTGTCCTGCAGCCAAGCAGCGCGCGCACTGACCTAAATAGCCATGCTGACGTCATATGAAATTGGTCAATAGCTTTAGGTTTAGCAGTAGGAGGTTCTGTTAAATTGCCTCAGTATTCCCTTCTATGTGACAACAAATACTTTAATAAGTGCAACAGTATCGAAGTTGAATATTTAGAATTAATTCTATATAATTGCTTTAGTTTTGACAATTTGAGGCCTCTTCAGACTATGCAGCTTTGAATGTTTGTTGTTGCACAGAAGGGAATAAAACTGAGTCAATTTAACAGAACCTGTTACTGCTGAAGTTGTCCAGTGTACACGCTAAAGATAATTTGTTTCATGTTCTCGCTTTAAATGCGTACAGTTTTAATATAAAATGAAATTTAAAATACAATATAACTGACTTCATACTAAAATAAAGTTATTGCAAATTACAGTGAAGCAGGTTATACTGATCAGCATGATATAGTTATGTAATTAAAAATGGCAGAATCTGAAGAGCATCGGACTATGCAACTTTAATGTAATATAAATAATATTCTAATGGCATAATGAAAACACGCAAGCATGTGTGTTCTGGTAGACCTAATCGATATCTTTTTGCCAATTTGAAAAAGTGGTCAGCTCATGTGTCAGAATTTGTTGAAATTTGAAGTCCTTTTGATTTCTCTGAAGCTTGTGGTAAGAACACTGCCACATGCTGTTTTCCCCTTTGGGATTTTTGTTTAGGTTTACGCCAAAAAGAGGCATGTATATGACGTTATGCACTTTACATAGGTGTAAAGTCTACTGCTCGAATCGGCAAATTACAGATATACCATTACCAAAGACTAATGTCCCTTCTAAGAATAGCAGCATTTTGTCGGAAAAGTCATCGACAAGCTAATTTCAAACGAATTTTACCCTCTAAATAGATGAAGTAATAAAAAATATATATAGCCGAAAAAACATTACCTACACAACTCACCAAACAAGCAATAGTCAAATAGTTCTATGCTTTTAAATTAACACTGTCTCAGTAACTACCGCAGTCACTACCCATCGTATCCGAAAATGTCAAATTGAACTAACCGTCAATTTAGAACCAAATTCATTTTAAATACATCATAGTCTAACCGTATAGTAATAATAACCGTCGTGGTTATCAGTATATAAAAATACTGTACCAGTCTATAAAGTCGTCATAAACTAAACGTGCAGCATTACTGACCATATAGTGTCAATAACCGTCGTGGGCACCAGTTTGTAAACTCTACTGCTCGAATCTGTGGTTGTGTAGGCAGGCTATAGTGAAGTCAATACAGGCAAGGAGAAAGGAAGAGTATAAAGTATCAAAGAAGAGAGAGATAGTCAAGCCCTCTGGTTTATTATTCATATGGTGCATGGATTCAGTATATAGTATCACCCCCACCCCATTCTCCCAATGAGAAACAAGCATTCTTAGCTCTACCAATAGGGATCCAGCGTTCCCAGTCCCCATGGTTACCAGTGATCTGCCCACCACCACCAAGCTGTGTGGCTCCCCTGGCCACCACCTGCCTTGAGCCTGAGTGTGGTGATCCTGACCAGCAGAGGGGGGAGGGGGTAGTGTGTAGGGCTCTGAGTGCCCCTTACACCCAGTCCTGCCAGCACTACTATGTCTATTTACCTATCAATCAAGCACCACCACCAACTACATAAACACATTTATGCACCTGGCCATGTATACCTGTTTCACAATAGAACATTTGCATTCCCTCACCAATGCTTATTATCGGAATATTTTACATAGGGTTGTTTGATAAGGAGACCTGTGTACCCTCAGTATTCTTCCGTATTTGTTATTGAATCGAACACTGAATGCGGAAATAGCAATTTGTTTGTTTCGTTATGGAATCGCCATCCACCTAAAAGTTTGTAAAACCCCCGTTTTACCATATACGTGTAATGGAGAAACTAATTTCCCCCCGGTGTAGTTGTTTATTTTTCAAGGTAAAAGAATTACTGAAAATCATCCCAGAATACTGAAAGCTGCGAGATTGGGTGCTCAGGTCTGCGTATGGTTCTTCAATTACAGGGATGATATTTTTCCGTTTTTAAGCGGATTTCCGGTTTTTTTCACAGCCGGGGGGAGGGGCATTTTTAATATAGGTATGAGGGTATGGTAGCTAGTCTCTAGGACAGAAATTTGCCGTCGGGATAATAATCTTGGCTTGATTTCCATTCTTTTGTTTGTCTGCCTGAAACCACTATCATCCCTGAATTATGACAATGTGAATATATATGTCTGGGCATTCTCTCCAAGTAACAGATATGCAACGATGCCCTATATCAGGAAAACACAGCCTGTAGATGTGTACCCCAACCATGCTGGACCATCGTGTCCATTTTGAACCACCTCTCCCACATAAACAAGGCGTAATCACCGACACGCACATAAAGCACCACAAACTCGGCTTCAATCACACCATAGTTGCAGATACATGATGGATACCGGTATCCATTTGGCGTATATTAAATATGCAGCATTCCACACTATGTTACAACAATACATGCAATATATTATATATGCGGATAAGACCTAGAAATAGCGCAGCAGCAACGTACACTGTTTTATATTCTGCAGTTTATTTACTGATGTTTGATCTGTCCTTGCCTTCAGTTGATTTGTTACTAGTCCTCCTCCTCCTGCTCCTCCTCCTCCTCCTCCTCCTCCTCCTCCTCCTCCTCCTCCTCCTCCTCCTCCTCTTCCTCCTCCCTCTCTTCCTCCTCCTACTCCCTCCTCCTCCCTCTCCTCCACCACCTCCTCCTCCACCTACTCGTCTTCCTCCTCCTCCACCTCCCCTCCTCCTCCTCCTCATCCTTCTCCTCCTCCTCCCCCCTCCTCCTCCTCCTCCTCCTCCTCCTCCTCCTCCTCGTCTCCTCCTCCCCTCCTCCTCCTCCTCCTCCCCCTCCTCCAACTCCTCCTCCTCCTCCTCCTCCTCCTCCTCCTCCACCTCCTCCTCCTCCCCCCCTCCCCTCTCCCCCCCCCCTCCCCCCCCCCTCCCCCTCCCCCCTCCCCCCCCTCCCCCTCCCCCTCCCCCCTCCCCCCCCCCTCCCCCCTGCCCTCGCCCTCGCCCCCCTCCTCCTCCTCCTCCTCCTCCCCTCCTCCTCCTACTCCTCCTACTCCTCCTCCCCCTACTCCTCCCCCTACTCCTCCTCCCCCTCCCCCTCCTCCCCCCCCTCTCCTCCTCCTCGCCCCCCTCCCCCTCTCCTACTTCCGCTCCTCCTCCTCCTCTTCCCCCTCCCCATCTACCACTTCTGCTGCTCCTCCTCTTCCCCCTCCCCATCTACCACTTCTGCTGCTGCTCCTCCTCCTCCTCCTCCCCTCACCTCCACCACCACCACTACAGTTCTCCCCAGTGCTCCCCCTAGCGGCGGGGCGTGGCCACAGCGCATACCACGCCCGTTTTTACATGTGTGTCTTTAACGTATGATTTTTTCTGTGTTTGCAGGCAAGTTCCTATACTAGAACCTGGTGCTGGCGGGTGCCGCAGATCCAGGCCCGCGTTGGACACCCCCGGTCGCCAAGGTTACACCCTGGTGGCCAGCGTCCGGTGTCCGGCCCTACGCGACTCGGCCTTGGCATCCGCCGCGCACCCGTCGGTTGCCATGGTTCCTCATTCCGGATCACTGCTACCTGTTTGCTTAAGTTCCATCGCTTTTGCCTGCCAAGACAAATTTTATTACTTAATATCTTTAATAGAAATATATATATATATCTTTATGTATATATATATTATATATTTATAATAACAAAGCTACATACACAGCTTCCCTCCCCAGATACCAAAATATATATATATATATATTTATTTGTATAAAAACAAAACAAAATTCGACACTTTATTATATATTATTAGCATTCCAACTAACAGAAAATACACAGGACGGGGTTGGGTGGGATGGGATCACCAGCCTTCGTGTTCATACTCGCCCCTTGTCTCGAGGCCGGTATAAACAACGAGCGTGTGGCTTAATATTGTAGGCGAAAGAGGCGTAACTTCAGTAAGCAGGCAACTGAGATTCTGAATGAGTACTTCTACTCCCATCTGAGTAACCCCTATCCAAGCGAGGAGGCCAAGGAGGAGTTGGCTCGAAAGTGTGGCATCACTGTATCCCAGGTGGGTATTCCAGCATCCTTTCGCAGCGCTGCGCCTGCACAGTCCGCAACACGGGGTGGTGTAGCCCTCCATCCGGGCAGCCAGAACTCACCACCCCGCCTGGCGACGCAAGGCGCAACCGAAGACAATACACAAATCCAAATTGCAATCTGTTACTTCTCAACTCGTGTATATGTTTATAAGTGTCTGCGTATAGATAAGATACATATAGATATATACATATATATATATGTACATATATATCTATATAAACATCAATATAGATATAAATATGCATATATATATGTATCTCTCTCTATATATATATATATATATATATAGATATATGTCTCTATATATATAGATAGATATATAGATAGATAGATGTCTATATAAATATCAATATAGATATGTATGTCTATATAAATATCAATATAGATATAAATATGCATATATGTCTAAATATATAGATACATATGTCTGTAAATATCAATATAGATATAAATATGCATAAACATGTCTAAATATCTATATAGATATAAATATCTATATGTAAATTATATATGCCATATAGACAACCTTGTTTAGATTTCAGAGCTATAGCGATAAATTGATCAATCTTTCGCTCATGATGAATGTGCAAAATGAGACTGGTATAATTTTCATCTCCAGACTAGAGTATCAAAGTATAGATATTCGGTCGCATCAGAAGAACTCTAAGAAAATTGTAAATTTGAAAAATGTTCTTGGACACTGTTCTGATTAACCTTATATAATCAAAGCATTTTCTCAAATATAAGATGTCATCATCGCCTATGCAAAAGCCTTTCATCAGAAAAAATTGGTTAATATCAATCATATCGCCACCGCAAGCGGCACTCCCAAAAGCCATTTAGGCAGTTTGCATTTGTAAACATTACTTTCTCAAATAACTGTCATTTACTGAGCTCTCGTTAAAAGTAATGACTGTAGCAGACGGCTTTTGACCACAGTGCCCGGTTTGTTGGGAGGTGGTGTCGACTGCTTTCGTAAAAGTTGGTCATCTGGGCGTGCTCACGTGACCAGCTGCAGAATCGATAAGCTAGACGATGTTGGCTTTCTTCGCAACTGGTGTCATTGCTTTGTTATTTGATCGGACATCTGGGCGCACAGCCCCCTTGCAATTAACCTTGACACAACCTTCACCGGCTGAAGAGATGCATGGACGTTCGCATACCGGAAATGGCTGCTCAGCGTCACCCCTCCGAACCCAGTTGGGATCCGCTCGGCTCCGATCGGACTGTGTCTGTGCTGGCCACGGTGTGAAGTGGACTGAGTTTGCTTGCAGGGATCCGCTATGTGCCTAGGTCATTCATGTCCAGCCGTACAGATCTATGTATATATTCTTATCATTTTGTTCCAAAGGAGTGTCTTTGTCACCAATTCTCCATCTCCTGCTCCACCACCACTACCGTCACCACTACCATCACCACCACTGCCATCACCACTTCTCCTGTCTTCCCGGTCCCCTCGCTCCCCCCTTCCCTTTCCCTCTCCCTCCTCCCCTGGTGGCTCCCCCCGGTGGCAGCCCCGGGTACTAACCATCAGGATGCTGTGTAGTGTTTGTTTGGTAGTAGACTTCTGTACCTGATACTCTCGACCAAACCAGACCTTAAGCGCGTTTCACTTCAAGTATTCACCCCAGCAAGGCGAAGAAAGCACTGGAGGATCAAGAAGAAAGCTAACACCACCTAAATTTTGCGCATTGGTGAAAAGAATTAGCACAAAATTAAAAATTAGTGAGGGTGGTTGGGTGGTGGTAGGGGGTTGGGGTGGGGGGCGATATTCCTTGAGGACGGTTTCTGGAAGACAAAATTTGTTTGGCAGTCGCTGGTTTGGAAACTCTTTGCTCTTGTCTATCATTGACCAAATTTTCATTTTATGATTTTTCTTTTCTTTTTTTCCTTTTTTAAAGAAATTTGGAGTAAAAAAAGTTTGTTTTTTTGTGTTTTTTTTCAAACGAAAATTTGTTTCTTAAAAGAAAAGAAAGAAGCCAAGTCTGTGTTGGCGTTTGGTGTAAGTAGACAGCCGGCGGGGCGTGCCCGGACGGGCAACTGATGATGGCTTTGTTTGTTATTCGTGTAGGTATCCAACTGGTTTGGTAACAAGCGTATCAGGTACAAGAAGAATATAGGTAAAGCGCAGGAAGAGGCTAATTTGTACGCGGCCAAAACAGCCGCCGCCGCTGCAGCAAGTAGTAACTGCAGCCCTGGCCCTCCCGACCCCACAGCCCAAGGTCAGTGCATTAACCCTTTCAAGGTCATTGAAGGTCACCCAGGTCACGATCAGGATAGGGAAAGTTCATGTGTGGATGTTGTACAGTGTATGTGTATGTGTATGTGTGGGTGTTGTCAGGCACCGGAATCAAGGACTACTTTTGATGGATGGATCACCGGTCGAAGACCCACAGGTACAGCTTCGAGACCCCCCCCCCCCCCCCCCCCCCCAGGTATTCTGGAGCCGGGTTTATTTTTTGCTGCATGGGAAGGGGGTGTTATGTTCTGGGGGGTTACTTTCTCCTTTTCATACTTTTGTTTTCTGCACGGTCAGTGAGATTTCGGTAAGCGGGGGTGTAATAGGCAGTATGGTGCTTTTGGTCCTGGCAGGTCTCTAACTGGTTAGGAAACCGCAGAATCCGCTTCAAGAATAACATCAACAAGGGGAGTCCCATGGAAGAGCTGATGAAGGGTGTTCAACGTGCACTTAGCCCCGATAGCCGGGGAAGCCCGGGCAGCCCACCCGCCTGGAAGTCCTCAGGTAGGCCCTAGTTACCAGACCCCTGCATACTGGACGCGGTGGCAGAATCGGTAGAATGCAGGCCTCCCATGTGGAAGGTCAAGAGTTCAATTCCTGGTCGAGTCAAATTGATACTTGTCGCATTCTAGCCAGGCACTCAACATTATTAGGATAGGGTATGGACTGGTTGGCTCAGGGTCAGGATAATGTGACTAAGAGGGATATCAGGTCATGGTGCTGGTGGCCTGGTCTCAGTGGAGCAGCACTATAAAGTCCTGATATGACCTTAGATGTTGCCACGTTGTAAAACTACAACAACCAACCCATCAGACCCCTGCCATGCAACATCGCACAACTGCGCTTTGTTGTGGTGAAAGCGCACAGTTCATTGGATATGCTGATGGTATCTTGGGGTTTGTCCTTGGCTAAAACATTTGCTGCTGGATCTAACCGCTAATTGTCACATGATATTGCTTTGAGGAGGGCATAGGGAGGGGGAATATAAGGATTTAGCACAGTCATTTATCTGAGCCCCACCTAAAATTGGTGTATCTGGTTTCCATGGTGACCATCTTGATGAAGGTTGTGTCTGACAGTTGCGGATGCGGGCAAATTTTCTCACCAGAAGTTGCAAGGTAGTTTGCTGTGGATACTGTTGACGCGTACGTGGTCAGAAAACATGGGAAATGATCCAATGCCAAGGACGGCTATCGAGCGTTGCTTGTATTTTCTGGTGTCAATTGTTTTAGTCAAAGCAATGTCACTTGTGGCATCTTGCTGCACTTGTTTTGTAGTGTTAGCGATAAACATCCAAACCATGTTTTTTTTGTCGTTGCCAGTATTTTCTGTGAGTAAATGATTTTGGTTCCCGCATTGAAAGTATTGGATGATGCTTGATAAGTTACTAAAACTAAATGTGACCAGTAGACAAATTCAAAGCTATTGACGTTTCGTCATACTGTTAATTTGAGTGGAATTTGAATATAATTTTGAAATAATTTCATTTTCAAACCAAATATCCTGGTAGATTTTGGATTCTTAAAATGTGGAATATTAAAACCTGGAAAAGAAGAGCTTTCAAATGAGAACCCGTCTGGTCAGTCTGGTACTTGGTGTGTACGGTCGAATGATGAGCTTAGCCAGAGCATGCTGATTCCACTGGTGTGCCTTCACAGCTACTGAGGTAAGATGCGATAATGCTGACCTGAGCGATTGTCCGCAAGTGAGAACAGACATTCGATTCAACGAGTGGACTAGCTATTGTTCTCACTTCGGACATTCAGTGTTAGCTGATAACAAATGTACAGCCGAAAAGTAAGTCATCGTGTATTATTGGGAACAATGTGAAAAGTCAGTCAGTATGCGCGACACGTGGAGGATACTTTGCAAGCTGAACAGAAAGGTATGTTTCCATTGTACGATACAGCAAGCTGTTCTATGTGGGCTACTCGTTACAATGTTCTACTTTCTACTGACTGCGTGACTGCATAGCTGAGCCAACAACATCTGAAGCAGTTAAGGCATTTGATAACAGATGGTGAATCTGATGAATGCACTATAATCTTTGGGGTTCTCAAAGGTTACATTCTCTCCCTGCATTCTCTGCAGTGGCTACAGTACGATGCCTCCTGTGACTGCAGTTTTCGCTGAACGCGCTCTAACCAGTGTGAAGCTAGTTTGTGGTGTTATCATGGCCCATTCCCTATTTCTCAGTTCATCTGGGGAATAGTGTCTGAAAATTAATTGAATTGTAATGTTTATTGGCTTCAATAAGCATCTTAGCATACATAAGCACTTAGACGACAAAGTTAAGCGCTTAGATGACAAAGTTAAGCGCTTAGACGGCAAAGTTAAGCACTTAGACGACAAAGTTAAGTGCTTAGACGACAAGGTTAAGTGCTTAGACGACAAAGTTAAGCGCTTAGACGACAAAGTTAAGCGCTTAGACGACAAAGTTAAGCGCTTAGACGACAAAGTTAAGCGCTTAGACAACAAAGTTAGCTAACCCACTCTTCGGTGGCAGTCAGATTTTCTGTCCTCTCCTGCCACGCCCTGCCCCACCACACCCCGCTCCATCCTTTCTCCCTCCTTGCCCCGTCCCGCCAACACCTTCACATGGAGAACTGGTGACAGCGCTTGCTCCCCGCCATACACCTGCTCACCATTTCGCCCGCTCACCGCCAGGTGTCTAATTGGTTCGGCAACAAACGGATCCGATTCAAGAAGAACCTGGGAAAAGGTCAAGAGGAGGCAAACCTCTACGCTTCTAAGGCGCCTCCAGAGGGCTCCAAGTCGCCAGGGGGCGGAGGTCTGGCCCCAGGCATGGGCGCCATGAAGCAGGAGGCCGATCCAGGTGCAGCACTGTCTAGACACAAGTAACGCCACATAAGGGGAGGGATCCAATGCAGGACGTGCTATAAATAGTCCACAGCGGACTATTGGCGTTGACAATGGGCAACATAAGCGGGGTGGGACTTTCGAATGCGAATTAAGCTAATGACATCTGGTGCAAAATTATTTTACCATTGAAATTTTGCTTTTAGCTTTTAAGCGGCTTATTTCTTTTCTTTTGTCCCTTGTTCGCGAACTAAGTTTGGCCAGTTAATGAATTGTCTGTTTTGAATTGCAGGATTTTGAAAATGGTAGTAAATGACCTACCTGTTATGTTTATGTTTTTTTTACATTGAATGTCTTATATAGTTATATTATGACCCAATTCTCTGATTGTTATATACTGTAAGTCTACATTATTCGATTTCTGTTCAGCTGACGGATGAATCAAATATTTCCCCCACCACAAAAAAAAAATTGAACCTTGAACATTGGGGCAGTGGATTGCATTGCATTATCAATGCAATCCAGTAATATAGTTAATTAGGATTCACGATTCCATTAAAGCAATTACAAAAACCATCATTCGCAAATAGAGCCTGTTGATTGCGAGCCACTCATTAACTTTGGTTGTTATGATTGCAGGAGCGTCGACGTATCCTCCCATGATGCAGCGTTCGAACAGCCAGATGAGTGGCCAAGGGCAGGGCATGGGTTACATGATGAATGGGGAGAACTACAGTGGCGACAACGTACAGTCACAGGTGAGGTGGTCGAGTTGTTTACCAGCTTCCTCAGCATGCTTAGCAACGTGTTTTATCAGACGGTGCTAAGCGCCTCTGGGAAAAGCTGAACAGCAAATTGAAGTTCTATCTTCGTTTAATAATTAGCTGAACCCCGGTAGTCATGAACTCTTGGATTCACAATAGCCACGTTGCTTTTGATGCTATTTTTGTGCACTTTTTTATTTTTTTCATTATTATTATTATTTAATCCTGCATTTAGCGATGAACTCATGGGGTGATTAATAGTTTGGTAAAGACAATGGGTTCAGTTCGCTTAACAATCATGTGTTTGGTCGTATTTTGTGGTTTAAAACTATTTATTATTTTAATATTATTATTTAATCTTGCTTTAGCCATGAACACTGGGATGATTAGTAGTTTGATAGAGAATGGGTTCACAAGTAATGTTTTTGGTCATATTTTGTGGGGGTTTTAATTCTCTTTTATTATCATCATTATTGTTATTTAATCGTGCTTTAGTCGTGAACTCTGGGGTGATTAATAGTTTGGTCAAGACATTGGGTTTAGCTAGATTAACGAATAACCATGTTGTTTTTGGTGTTATTTTCTTATCATTTTTACAGGGTCCGTAGGGGTTCTGGAAAGTCTTGAATTCCATTAAACTGTCCCCACTGATTTAAATGAGTCAGAAATCGCCATTCACCATTGTTTTTTTCCCCCCTGAAATCGAAATGAAAAGTCTTGAATTCCTATCAAAAGTAGCCTTGAAATAGCCTCGAATTCCATATCTTCACTGTTATTATTTAATCCTGCCCTCAGCTGTGGCTAAGTGATGGTAATATGTGGTCCTCTTTATTTCAGAGTGGCTACGGGTCAGAAGGCATGCCCACCTCTACTTCGGGAATGTATGATCCGCACATGCAACAGGTATAAGGACAACTCCACATGCTCTGCCCTCCCTCTGCCCTCCCTCTGCCCCCGCCGCCCTCCCCTCAACCTCCTCCAGGGGGCGCCGGCGGAGGCTGCCAGGGGGCGCCACCGGAAGGCGCAGCATGCATTAGGCGCTCGCACCGGAAGTGACGTAACCGGGTGTTGCATGTGCCCCTGTTGTCATGGGTTCCAAGTGTCACTGGTGGCGCCACCTGGCATTGCATGGTGACGTCATCGGGCGCCATTGTAGTCATACGAAGGGAAGCAGCGGGGGGAAACAGGTGTCGACTACTTTGATTTAATTAAATTGTGAGGATTCTTCTGTTAGCGAATTGTTTTGTTTTTTTAAGCATCAAGTTCTGACGTCAGTAGATGTCCTGATTCCACTGTCCTCTGTTAGTTTGTCGCTTCAACGAAAGTGACGTGAAGATTGTTTGTGATGCGTATTCTGTTAATGACATGACCTCTCCTGAGGGTTAAAATTAAATGAGCCCCGTGGGAACGCATAGCTTGGCCAGCATAGGTTTTGTTTTGGAAGGTACGGCCAGCAAGACTATTGGGTACATCTGCTATTTACGCCTCGCAGCACCGAGCTGTTGATGACTAGCAATACGAACATGACAGTAATACTGAGTATTATTAATGTGGACCGCCATGGTGCTTGTATTGTAACCCGTGCAGAACCTAG
Source organism: Branchipolynoe longqiensis (assembly GCA_030323885.1). Taxonomy (NCBI): domain Eukaryota; kingdom Metazoa; phylum Annelida; class Polychaeta; order Phyllodocida; family Polynoidae; genus Branchipolynoe; species Branchipolynoe longqiensis. Next base: position 28,277,899 of record CM059201.1, on the reverse strand, counting down.
TGCATGCGGTTTGTGTAATTATTAGTTTTATTTGATATGACACATGCTCTGCGGAGCACCTACCAAGCGTTGGCTACGGCGCTGAGTGCGGTGAGCGCTATGTATGCTGTCGTTTCTTGCTATTTTACGACAGTTTCCACACCGGTGGAGTATGTTGCTACCATCACGTAGAAGCTAGCAGATCTAGGTTATTTTACGTTGCTAGACTATCGACACTGGCAAAGAGCGCATCCATGCATTTTAAATATATACATTTTTATATGGGTATGTGTATAAAGGAGAGGTGTACACAAGTCTACAACTTCCTTTTCTTTAAGCTACCATGGTGATTTAATCCTTTTTTTTCCCATCAAGTTTTGCAGGAAGCACACAGGGTAAAGGAATGAAAGGACATTATAGTTTGTTTTTTGTGAGATTGGTTTTGGTCTGGCTTTATAAGAGATTGTGTTGATGCTTCTTTATACTAAAACACAGACCGGCTCTTGAGGCGCAAGAGATACTATTAATTTGACTACATATTGCGTATTCATGTGGAAATATCGAATTAGCAGGTATTATGAAACTTGTCTATACGCATTCTGTTTTAACTTGTATATGTGCTTAATGACAGACTGATAGGTATATGTACATCTAACAACTTTTTAGTGGAATGGGAAGTGTTATTGTATAACATGTTTTCGCTGAGGAAACTGTATTCCTATTAATATGGCTACTTAGTGTTTTCAAGAAATTCTGGGGCATTATTTGTATGGTTATTGTTGTGTACTCCTGTGAGCTCCAATTGAACATTCATTGCCGATACATAATACCCTCAGTAACCAGCAGGGTAGGATAATTAGGGCGACATGCCAATTGAGCGATAATTGGGGAGATGCGCTATTGAAATTGGTGTATTTAGCATCATCCATAACGGTAACCTTTTTTCCCACTTTCCCAATTAGGCGAGGGACTGAAATGTATACTTGCCCGAGTGGCAAAGTTACTTGCCCAAGCCCAAGTTAGCCAATTGAAACTGAAATCTGCTACTGCAGATCAGAAAATTAATGACTTGCCCGTTTGGGCAGGTCACTGAGAACGAGTAAACTAGGTGCGCCAGGCAAACAGGGCAGTCCTTATTTTCCTACCCTGACCAGTAATAGAATAGTGCTTTTGTTTTGGTTAGCGATAAACCACTTTTTTTTTTAACCACTTTTAATTTGTAGACCGTTCACACCGAATCATAGTGAATGGAATACATATGTATAGTAAGATGAGAAACAATCTAAAATAATAGCAATGAATACGTCTTTTCATAATTGCTCTTCGTGGTTCGCTATGCCTCTCTGGCATCCAGATGATGGATTGTTGTGATGCTGTTCATGTGCAATTAAAAACCAAATGTCACCATTAACGTAATTTGACCTAAAAATTCTGTATGTGATCATTCGTCATGTGCGGCTTAATCCAAAGTGCGCTATGGCTTCATGTTGATATTACACACAGAGTTTATCTACCTTTCAGATATGACCTTAGATGTTGCTAGGACGTAAAACAACAACAAACAAACAAACAATCTACCTTTCAGTGATTGTGAGCTTATGCATTTTGCATAAAGGCTGTGGTTAAATAATGACCGCATTTAAAAAATGATTTATGTTTTCTGCTAACACAGTGTATAACCACCACAAATCAAATCAAGTTTCTAGTGCGACTACACGGAGTGAGGCCAATTGAGCCACCAGGACTGATTTAGAAATGACGTATTTTGATGTTTGCTCTTGATATTGTGGTGAAGAGTTTGGTGGGGGGTTGGGGGGGGGCTAAGTTGATTTGTTATTAGCGCATACATTTATTGAGAAGACCGACTATTTATTGTACGATAATCAGGAAAGCGTGCTATTGAGTAAATAGTGGCGAATCTACTCAACCAGTTTTTAATGAGTGGTAATTGGGAAAACCCTATTAAGTGGTACTTTGGGAGATGCTATTGAGCGATAATTGGAGAGACACTATTGGGCGATAATTTGGGGTATATCTATTGAGCGAAAATTGCGTCTATATGGTATTGAACGATAATTGGGAAAACTTTGAGTGATAATTGGGGGTTATATGGTATTGAGCGATCATTGGGGAGATATGCTATTAAGCGATAATTTAGGAGATGTGCTACTTGAGCAATAATTGGGGAAATGCGCTATTGAGATTGGTGTAGCTCACATCTAGCATCATCCATAATACAGCGTGGTGCAATCTGTTAGACAATCGTTTATTTTGTTTGCCATAGTGCTCTGTGTTTTGCATCTACGATACATATTGAACATGTGTTACACTTGGGTGCAGAGTGAGCCATGTTAGACCTCCCTGCCGCCGGTCGCTGTGGAAATGTGTATGGTGTTGGTTTTTTTGTCGATGTCTGTATGTGTCCATCTGAGAGAGTTGTGTGTTGTCAGAAAAGGCAGGGAGGGTGGAAAGCACCACTTACACTAATTAGCTGTACACCGATCCAGGGAAACGCGTGTACCAGATCAAAATGCTAGAATGTGCACGCATACATCAGAACTATTCGACCAAGTAGGACATGACCCGTGCTATTGGCCTGTACACCTGTTTCACCAGGCGTGAAGAATACAAGGAGAGCAATAAAAAATAACATTTATTTATGGTTGTCTGGACATTACGAATGCTATTTGCCGTAGTTTAATTATGTCATTAACGATGAGAATGTAATGAACAGGGACCCGTGAAATCCAAATCCAAAAGCTAGCTGCTACACATCATGAAGCAGGGGTCCCCCTTACATACAAATTGGTGCTTCTCCATCAGGCCGGTTATCAATAGATTTCTCATGGGGTTTTCGCCTATGGTGTGTGTTGTATGTTGTAAAAGAAAAGAAAGAAAGAAACCTGGGCGTTGTATTGCAACCCAATGCTCTTGTTCTGGTATATTTACGACACTTTGCTAATGGAATTCGACCAGATTTGATTTCAAGTAAAAGGCGGTTAAATGAGGACTGCGCTGTATAGTGGTCGGTCACATTCTCCTGTAAGTCACTGCCGAGTCACGTTTGGGCAGACTTTGTATTAATTAATTAATGCTTTCTAGTGACTAGTGTTGACCTGCCTCACTCAATGTATATAGCCAAAAGATGGTGCGGGACCAGCATAGCTGCAACTGCAGCCTACCTCGAGCATTATCACGTTGTGTATTGAATGAGGCAGCACTCTTCGGTGCGCAAACCTTGACCAGCGAGCTGCCGCCTGCTTTTAAACTGTGAGGACAAGAGACTGCAACGCAGTGAACCTTCACGCGGAGGAAGACCTTGATGGCTAAATTTGACTATACCACAAGAGGTGGGCGCTGCCCTGCCCAGTTGGTGGGCGCCGAGTGCGAATGTCCTATCAACAGTTTCCATAGCGAGTTATCCGGCTGGGAGGGAGGGGCACTCTTGGCGAATGGCAGCTAAGCTGTGACCTGCTTGCCACCTTGCATGCAATCACTAATTCCTCAAACAGACTTTATGTAGCTAACAACTCGAAGGAGGACAGGCAGTCGATATATCTGAATGTTTTGTTACCAATGGACAGAGCTGTAAATAAATGTGATTTACAGTGGTAAGACTTGTTTCTTTCGTTAATGCTAGCTGGCATAGTGGTGACTGCTTCATCTGCAATCATGTTCATAACGTTGCCCTTATTAGTCATATCCATATGGAGCGCTGTAAATTTGGTCCATCGCTCAAATTGATAGAGCCGGACAATGTGTATTCTTGCTTTCTTTCATGTCAGTAGATGTAGGCTATTAGTGAATTTCTTGCATGGTCCTTTCGCTCAGATCCTCCCAGTTCCTTTTCTGTTAACACTCTCTGTGAATTATATTAGAGCCCTAGCGCCCCCCCCCCCCCCCTCCACACACACCAACATTCACAGTAGCAGTCATTCACACTAGCAGTACAGCTAATTAATGGGGAATCTGCGAGCAAACTTGACTCTTCTCCATAACCCGGCTCACTAATATCGCACATATCTGCTTAGTCGCCTTGCACTAACACTAACTAACGTCATTCACTCTTCACACTAGCACCTCCGTGTGTGTCTTCATCTATTGTTTATATTGCTGTCATTTGTTCACTTCTGAATCCTTCTATCTGATGCTCAGTTATACACAATATTAAAGTGATGTGGTGCAAGAATATGACCGGAAACTGTAAATTATTAAATTCACCTAAATTGCATGCCAATATTTCAAAAATATAAAAAAGAATAAATTCTCTTTTTGTCCAAAAATCAATTTTTGCATGGTGCATGCAGAATTGTAGTATCTCCCTGGCCCTAGGCCCTATGACTAGCCCTGGCCCTAGGCATATCTGTGACCTACTTTTGGCATGATCATTTGATGTCCTATTCCCCAAAAGAAAAATATTCAAATTATTTTTAAATTGAGTGAGAAAAAAATCTTTCGACAAACTCAAACAAACAAAAATGGCTCCAAATTGGTTGACGAGTTGTTGCGTTGAAGGCCTTCTTTTGTGACCTCCATTGTCCGCACACCGTCCATGCGGGCCCCGGTTCTTGACACCCGTCACTTTTATATTGTAGGCGCCACCAGACAACCACAGGTCACCGGCTGAGGAGGGTGACATGAAAGTGGCACCACCTGAGGGTGAGGCTTGGAGCGGCTTCAACATGGACGGGGCCGGCAACTATGACAACACACATGACTCTAAGGGCTCGGCTGTCTGAGAGGAACCACCGGATTACAGACCCGACCCCAAACGGCGCTATTGTACACAGGTCATGTGATGTCGGATGGTTCATACCATGCAGTCACCAATGGCATCCAGCATTAACAAAGAAAGCACCCAGAGATGTTTCTGAAGGATCTGGTCACAACAAGATGCCGCAGACTAATATTACATTTTTAAATACAATTCAATGTCTCATCTCTGCTCCCCCCCCCCCCCCCCCCCCAACCCCACCTTCAAAAGGACAGTTCCTACTCATTCAGTGAATAGCATCTGACAGAAAGACAACTTTTCTGAGTATCGAAATGGATGGCTAAATATATCCTATTAATATGTCCGTACGAAAAGACATGTAACACATGTTCTTGCAGTGGACCCAAGTGGCTACTTACTGCTTCTAGTATTACCGCAGGAAGTTCTGCACTTTCTGAGCGGGTGAATTGCGCCTCTGAGAGGCGGACCGGACTATGAGGGTACCACATTAGCTCAAGTCTGCTCTTTTGGGTAAATTGTTGTTTGTGAGCATTACAACCTTCGTTATCGTCTTCGTGTCTGTTGATCCTCTACCCAGCACACTACAGCCTAGCGCATCTTGTGAATCCTTGTGTACAATACTCCATATCCACAAAACGTAGGGGCCTACTGCCTCTCAAGGTAACTGCCAATCATTGTGTGTGCCCATGCTTGTTGTAAAAGAAAGAAAGCTTATCTTATAACCCTTGGAAGGAGATGTAGTTTCAGCTTCTGGGAGCTGTCAAGCGTTATTGTTCTAGCATTTGGAAAGATGTAGTTCAGACGGAACTGCTCATACCTTTAAGAAAATGACCTCAACTGGCAACTTCATAAACTAGCACAGAATTGAAAGTGCTTTGATTACATGTGTGGTTGTAGAGATTTGAAGGAGCTCGCAGTCGACACTTGTCATGAAAATTCAGGATGGCTACAAATAGGAACGTTATCCTCGTAAATATTCACCATAGCCAAGCTTTTATCCTAAATGTAGGTGCAAATCACTTGGGTAACTTACCAACAGGTGACTATGTAATTATGCAGTTTAATTCGGCTGACTTCCCTGCTAAGACTGGTGTGGTTTGAACTAAAGGCAACTGTGGCTGATTAGGTGGTGGAAGTGGCTGGATAATCAACAATTCCTTCACATTGGTGGTCATCTAGCAGTGAGGAAGCCCTGTTCGGAATGGGAAGTCGAGGGTGCAGGAAGCGACATTTTTGTCGAAGGGAGTCCCTTTTTCAAGCGGGGTAATGGTTGAAGTGCATCTCTTCGACTTTGTTTGAAAAGCCACCATATCGGGTCTGCGACGAATCTTCAACCCCCAATTGCCAGCAACTCATCTGAGATTGGGTTCATCATAAGGGGAAGTGCTAGAATTCTAACCAGTATAAATCTACTTGTTCGGTTCGGTAATCAGTTCTTGCTGTTGGGTGGGTATGTGCAGGAGCATTGCGCAGACATGTAGAGGAAACCTGTGTATAAACAGGGTCACTGGCCGGAAACAAATTCAGTTGTCGCTGGTACTGGTGAGACGTGGGATAAGGAGAGCCTGCGGATCAAAATGCTTTGTTCCCTGTATATTGGCTCAAGCTAAGATTCCATAAATGTGGTATACGAATGCAAAAAAAAAAATGGAAAAGCATGTAAATGCACAGTGGTACTGCTTCCGAATGCATGGACAACAAAGAGGATTGCTCAATGGAGCGATCGGTGCGAATCCGTTATTTGTTGCATACTGCGAATATGGAATCTTAGCTTCATCAGTATTCTTTATTGGTTAGGGGGGTGGGGGGGGGGGGTGTATGAATAATGTGAAATGGACACAGTTCATGTAGTTAATCAATTACAATACATTTTAGCCATAGATATATGCTAATGCAAGTATATTACAGATTATTGAGTTATGATTGAAGTTGCATAGTCCGATGGTTTTGAGTTATTTTTCTCAGATAATCATATTGAATTGATTGTTATGATCTACCTTACTTTAGTTTGAACTAACTTATGTTAAATTAGTTTTGGCAAGATTGCCACAGGCCTCTCCAGAAACAGGTTCTATTAAATTGTCTCAGTATTCCCTTCTATGTGGTGACATGCTTAATAAGTTCATCAGTATCTAAGTTAGATATGTAGAATAAAATCGAGATAATTGAAAATTTGATGCTTCATCGGACTATGCAGCTTTAATAATTTTTGGTGAATGCAGACATTTTTCAATTATTATTTTCTTAATCGGACAGGCAGTTTTGAATGGATTATGTTTTAAATTAAATTGGCAACACCGTATGGACCGTAAATAAATACAAAATCGTTGCTGCCTTGTACTGTATTGGAACTATAATGTGTATACTTTTTAATTTGTATTCATGTGCTTTTGATAATTCCTTCCACATCAACAAACAAGGTAGTCTAATGGCGGGTAAGCGAGTGTACTCACGATAATATGACAAAGTGGTTTGGACTATTACAAATTAATGACAAACCATTGAGCTTTTAGTAGGAAAAATGTGGAAGATAAATCGTATGTACGGCTTATAAAAAAATGTTGATCAGGAAAAGATGGGTGGTTGGGAAGTACTACAAGGTTTTATCAAGGAAGATATGTATATGTATGTATACCTATATATGCATGTGTATAAGATTTATATGAGTATAAATTAATGGAAGTTATTGCCAACCTGTCCTTCCCATGCGCTTGCTTGACGTTCTCTGTGGTGCCCCCACTGGGGCTCTCGCCACACTAACACTGGCAAGGCTACTTCCTCACATGCCACTCAATTTCTTTATTATATTATATTATGTTAACCCCCAGACTGATAGACCGGTCTTCCCTGTTCCACACCACACTAGTATATCAGATTGTATTTTTCACTTCTGCTGAAATTAATTTTTTTAAAGAAGAGGGGAAAAAACAAGGAGGGCTCTGGTGCTCATGCTGCGCGAGGATATTTAGTTAGAAAGTGAAGCATCTTAATTTGAATCCCGCACTGATAGCTAACTAACATTAATAGCAGCAACACAATGATGCATTCAAAACTGCTATCACATAATAGGTAAAGCTTCAGTTAGGTAAACTTTTCACTGCACCAAGGCTGGAGGTTTGGCTGCACAATCATTGGCTTTTCCTGTGGCAGTGTTATCCAAATGATAAACTAAATCTGCACTTACCTTAAAGCAACAGTAACCTTGGCAATAGATCTCCGCAGAATCGAATACCTGACCATCCTTGGGGATGATGTTGATAGAACATTAGACCGAATGACAAATCGCAATATAGCTTTAAGGTTGCATAGTCCGATCGAAGCATAATTTTTTCTAATGCAAAAGAGTTCTCTCGATTTGAACCTACATATCCAATTTGGATACTGGTGCATTTATTAAGTGCTTATTGCAGCATAGAAGGGTATGCCAAACCTATTTAATAGAACCTGTTACTGCTAAAGCCTATGGGGTTCTGACAGCCATGCCAAAATATGCTTACACTTCAAATATCTCCAAAGTTTACCATTTTACTTCAAGCCAATGTGAGGTAGATTATCGAAATCAACAATATATTTCTGTCAGAAAATGATAGAAACTCACAAACCATTGGCGGGCTATGCAACTTTATGACTTCAAAGGGGTGTATCTCTGCAGTGCATAACCTGAGAAAGAACACTGGAAATAATGTATCATGCCATCCCTTGGTGTAATTTTACTTGTACTGGAGAGAAAAGGACAGGAAAAAAAGTTCATATATTGGCAGTGGCGCATTTATTTGGTCTTCTTAGTAGCTGTGAAACAAGTTGCTAGTGAGTTGTTGATATTGTATCTAGAGAGCTACCTACCCCTTCCTATCTGGCCTTTTCACAATTGCGCGGGTGGGTGGGTGGTTCAATACTGTAACCCAGTTTGTGACTTTGTCCTACCTAATCCCATAATGCACAGTGGGTAGTCAGTTTGAAATGGTCAATGATGCTGCACAGCCTGATTGCCGACGAGGCCTGTCGCAGCGACAGTCTTCGGTGACTCTCTGGCATACTGGATGCTGTATTTGAGTTGTATGTGAAGACATTGGGTTTTAAATGATTTGATACTGATAATATGACTTTAAAGTTGCATAGTCTGATGAAAACATCAAATTTTCAAAGCCAAAACAATGATCTAGATTTCATTCTACACATCTAATTTAGATACTGGTGAGGTTATTAAAGAGTTGACACTACATAGAATGGAACACCGAGCCAATTTAATGGAACCTGTTACTGCAAAAGCATATGGTGTGCTTGCCAAACCTAATTTGTACATTTGCATTTCAAATATTTCAAAAGTTAGCCATTTAAAAATAAACGTTACTTCAAACTAAAGTAAGGTAGATTATCATGAACAACCTAATATATTTATCTCAGAAAATGACTCCAACCCATCGGAATATGCAACTTAAAAACAATGTCCTTGACGTTCCTTAGCCTGGCAGTCGGCACTACTAGGATATGGCAAGGAGCGGTGGAGTGAGGAAAACCAATTGCCCCTGATCAAAATTTCAAGAAATGTAAAAAACTAAAAATTGAAACAGTCCACCACTCAAACCAATGAGCAGTGGGTATTGGGAGATTGTGTCCGTTCTTAATGCACAGAATGTCAACCATATTCCCATTTTAATGCACGGAATAACAATTATGTCCATTTGAATGCATAGAACAACAATCATAACGTTGATGTTAAAATAGCTCATCAGAATATATCAAAGTAAATCGATCAATTATCCTATGTATTTGATATAAATATAACCCCTGATGATTAACAGGTATGCTCTGGTTTTGGCTAGATTGGGGGGGGGGGGGCTTTAAGTCTATTAAAGCTGCATAGTCCGATGAAACACAAACATTTCAAAGTCAAAACAAATATCTAGATTTGATTCTACATATCTAACAGATACTGGAGCACTTATTAAACATTTGTAGCCAGATAGAAGGTAATACTGAGGCAATTTAATAGAACCTGTTACTGCATAAGCCTATGGAGTTTTGCCATACATGCTAACATTTATTTTGAATGTCAAATATCTCAAAAGTTAGCCATTTAAAATTAAAGTTACTTCAAACTATAGTAAGGTAGATTATAACGATCAACCTAATATATTTATCTCAGAAAATGACAAACTCAAAATCAACATTAAAAAGTGCAGCTAACTGAGATTCGGAACCTATAAGGCACTACTCCAGGTTGAAATGTGGGTCAGTGTGTCATGACTAGTCTATTAATAGAAATTCCTGAAGCGACTGCATGTAGTTTTTCATGGTGTAATCAGCATTTATAAACACCAAAGAACATTATTTACATGCGGTTGGTTACCAAATCTGAAACCCTTGCATAATATTTGGTTTATTACCTATATAGGTCTACGAGACATGCATAACTAACTATTCACCAATCAATTTTGAAACTGGACATGACCTCGGGTTATTGTTATGGATACCCCTCCCCCACCATTGTCTCCCCTTTTTACAGTGGTCTTTCATTTGGAAATAAACAATAGTTGGTGTCAAGTTGTGGGTTTGTTCTATATTCAGTCCTAAGGTAGATGAATTAAAAAGATGAAACCACATTTTATTGTGGGTTTGTGTATTTATCTTCAAGGCCATCCTCAGGGAGGAAAGATCTCCACGTTTTCGCGGATTTCTGCGATTTTCCTCTATGATCTATGATGCCCTGCAAGGCTCACCCTTCGAAGGGTTTGGTATGGCCGATAATAGTCACAACAAAGACATTTGAGACCTGTGCCGAGACGTCTTCCAGGGTACGCCTCCAATTCGTTTCAGAGATTCAGACAGGAGACAAGAAGCGCCTCGAAAATGGCTGCCGAATCCAGTGGTTTCAGCCAATCAGAGCTCTTCTTTTCGATCGCAAATGGGTGCACCCTATGGAGGCCGCCATTTTCGAGGCATCTGCCAGCTTAAGTCGTTCAGACTAGCATGACAGCAGGAATTTCTCCGAGGTGTATGTTGAACGCGGCCCTGATTTCCAGCATTTTCTGTGCTTTGCTGACAGTGCTAATCCTATGGGCGATAACCCGCGTTTTTGCGGAAATTCACTGTTGGTTCTCAGTCTGATTTCCGCTGCGATTTTTTCGGAGACCACTTTCATCCCTGCATCCTGATATCACCTTAGACATTGCTACGATCAAAAGCCCAACAATCCAGGATTCACATTTCCTCACTTAGGTTCTTTTTGTCATTTTTCAGTTGTGCTAGTTTGTTACTAATGGATGTTGCGTCAAGATTATACGCGACCAACACAAAGTATTGCATCCTGGTACATTCTTTATCTCATCTAATCCTTTGATTTAAATTTGAGTTTCTCATTGATATCAGAACCTAACCCCTGGGTTGTATGTCAGCAGCCACATGCTTCATACTGGTGTCATGATTGATCCAGTAAATTAATGATTAAATAATTTCAGTTTTTGTTTGTTGTTGTTTTAGGTCCTAGCAACATCTAAGGTCATATCAGGATGGGTACCGACTTGTTACAGTGCATGCTTTATAGTGCTGCCCCACTGGAAGCCCAGGCCGCCAGCACCATGACCTGATATCACCTTATCCTGACACTGAGCCAACCAGTCCTTGTCCTATCCTAATAATGCTGAGTGCCAGGCTAGGAAGCGACAAGTATAAATTTTTAAGTCATCAGTTTGACTCGACCCGGTGTTCTCTGTGGCTGAGTGGTTAGAGTGTCTGACTTTTTTCTGGTCAGACTCCTAATCTGAAGGTCAGTGGTTCGATTCCCCCTACCTCTGCCAATTTGGATTTCCACCGCTGTGGATAACTTACAGCGTCATCAAAGGCCAGTTGATCTCATACCATGTCTATGTGGTGTAGGAGGTTAAAAATCCCTTGGGTCGGTAAAAGTGTAGGCTCGGGCTTTCTATCGCCAAACTGTCTAATGGTGAAAACAAGTCTATTCAGACTTATCCATGATAGGCAGTATAAAAATCTTCAAGTAACCCACGATCTACCAACACGGGAGACGGACAAGAGTCAAAGAAACAAAAGAGGCATAGTCTGGTGAAAACAAATTGTTTAAACCCAAACCACTTCCCTCGATTTGATCCTACATAACCAACTTGGATTATGATACAGTCATTAAACATTCATTGCTGCATAGAAGGAATACCAAGAAAAGTTTATGAAATCTATTGTGTCAAGCATTTCGACAATGCATTCCAAAATTAATTTGGCATCCTTTCACTTAAAATATATACGAAATCAATCGTTTACAATAAAGTTTCTGTAAATATAAATATATTTATGTTTTAAAAAGAACTAACAGCCGAAGCTTATAAATAAATATATTGGAGTATGCATTTTCCAACCAAATCTTTACATGCCGATGTGATGCCTGCTAGTGTAATACCTGACAGTAACTAATTGTAGGTATGTGGTAATTTTAGTGTAGATGACTTTCAATGTCTATGTGGCCATTTACTCCCACCTTTATATTGTGAGGAGGGTTGAATGGTGGATAATTAGCTACAAAAGTGGGGGGTGCAGAACTGCACAAGCAATTATCAATTCAGGGGTTGTTTGTAACCTTACGACGGTTACCGGTTGCAGAACTGCAACATTAATAGAGAGGCTCTGATAAATCGGCCCAATCTTAGGTTGAAGATTTAACTTCAGTAGGGAGTGTTGAGGAAGCTGGGGACATCTTTACAACGTTGTAATGGCGATGCGCCGGGGCGGCAGCGAATCTCTTCGGTCCGGCAGTAGTTGAGCGGTCGATGTAGTTGAGCACTTGTATCCAGTCAGCTGCAAGGGATTCGAGGAAGGGTGGGTAAAGATGGGTGCAGCAGTGGCTCCAGCAACGAGAACAAGACAGAGAAATCGTAAAGGTGAAGGGCCCCACCCAAGAACACAACTACCCTGGTCAGGGAGAAAATAGCGGCGAGACCCGGCAAATATGCATATTCCATCTATAGGTGGCAGCACCACTGTCGAGATAAAACAATGATCAGCAGGGGGCACCAGCGTCGGTTAGTGAGCACTGACGGAACTAACCAGGCAGCGCCGCCTTAAAGTTGCATAGTCCGATTGTTTTGAGTTTCTATCATTTTTCTGAGATAAATATACTAAATTGATCGTTATAATCTACCGTACCTTAGTCTGAAGTAACTTCTATTTTAAATGGCTAGCTTCTGAGATATTTGAAGTGCAAATATGTAAAATTAGTTTTGGCAAGCATGCCAAAACTCTGACTCCATAGGCTTCTGCAGTACCAGGTTCTATTGAATCGACTCAGTATTCCCTTCTATGTGGCAACAAAGGCTTAATAAGTGAACCAGTATCTATATTAGATATGTAGAATCAATTCTAGATAATTGTTTTGTTTTCGAAAATGTAATGCTTGATCGGACTATGCAGCTTTAATAGACGGGATCACGGTTCCGACTGCGCATGCAAAGCAAATGCGAATGGCCATTGAGTTTGTTGATACGTGTAGGGAAAAACTTTGATTTTATTCAAAATGAATAGAAATATATATCAATTTGGCATAAACATGTATGCACATAGTTAAACATTTTGAGCTAAGAAAATACAATTCCACACAAAACAATCAGTGATATCCACATCACCATTATTAATTCTTGTTCTAAATATTAAAATGCCAAATGTGTCAACATACACTTGTTTCAGAGAAATATATAACCAATATCTGATTAACCTACTAATTTTCTAGTTCTACATATGTCATTAACCATAGGATATAAATAAAAACATTAATAAAATAAGTAAAACTGGCTCTGGCTATGGCTCTAACACTAATCTGAGTGCCCAGATTTGTCTAAATCTAAATGCACATGGCATAAGATGTGCTGATTATATTGATGTAAATGCAATGCTGGATAAAAGGGTAATATCTTAATTTATTATATATATATTTTTTAGTTGGTATTCTATGTACCAAACAAGAGGTGACTTGAGCTGAAACTAGCACATTTCATAGCTGCACCCAGTGTATTAGCATGTGCCATGTGCTTCTGGGTTTGTTTGTCTTCCATGCATCCCAGAATGCAGCACGCCGCTGGAATGGTGATGTAGTCTATTAAGTGTTTTAATTCCTCTGAATAACATATTGTCAATGGCAATGCACCGGTCTTCAATCCCTAATGACAAGTGCCACTACACACTAAACAAAACTGGATTACTACTATATTAGCTATAATACCACCAAATTTCAAGATTCGCAGTTTCTAATATACATTGCACGATTTTTACATGTACGCAGGTGCCGAAAGTGGTTCATATTTTAAAATGTGCAAAGATAGCATCTTTGGTATGTGGAACTTTGTCATCAGAGAGGTATGTGGAACTTATATTTACGAACGGCACCCCGTCTAGCGGTTTGATAGTTCCCAGTGGAGCCACCTGGCGTTTTAATGTTGAAACAAAGTTTCGCCACCTGCTGCAGGTGTGGTAAGAAACACATTGGAGGCATTCGACTGGCCCCTTTCTATCCTCAAGATTTATGGATGGAACTGATGGAGCCACAACACACATCCGAATCATACGTATAGTAACCCACTTCCGGTCCCAGTCGAATGGGAATTTGTAAGGAAATAATTTGATATTCGCATAAGCCGTGTTTACACGAGCAATTGTAAAGCGAATTAGACAAAGCGATTTATATGAAGCGAAGTAGCTGCGCGTTTACACGAGCGAGTTTGAAAGTCTGTCGGACACCGGGAACCAGCAGCCTGTGGTGCGCCTGTAGTCGGCAAGCACTGCTATTTGTTTAGTTTACACACGTCGATTCGATGCAGATGTAGCTGCTACGTTAATATCGCTTGGAATTTAAGGTTAATTTAATTAAATTTCATTATTTGAGGATGTAATTCTCTTAAATATGATCGCATTTAATAGATTTCGGCCTAATCGGGCCCTAACACAGCCGGGCACCAGCGATTAGTTACTGCTCCATCTGTAGCCAGCAAGCACTACTATTTTATACTATCGCCGCCCGGGAACCAGCTGAATCGATTCATATAAACTACCTCGCGATGTGGTTTATATGAAGCGAACTAGATGAGGCGAATCAGCCATAATCCGCCGCAGTAGCGCGTTTACACGGCGAATGTGAGGCGAACTAGGCAAGGCGATTTATATGAAGCGATTTAACTCTCCCGTGTAAACACGGCTAAAGAGGCCCAGTGGAATGCCTCCAATGTATCATCTACAGTCATAACGATAGGGGCCTACAATGTCATCTGATTTGGATTATGTACTTTCTCAAGTTAAGCCGTCTACTCCTCCCAGTAAGAATGAAGACATTGATATCGTAGCAATGCTGAGTTGTCAGTTGACAGTCACCGAGTAGTCAGTAAAACATTTAAACGTGGTGAGTGCAAATAGGGGAATTCATTCCGACAGGTGTC
The DNA here is from genome assembly GCA_030323885.1 of Branchipolynoe longqiensis. NCBI lineage: Eukaryota > Metazoa > Annelida > Polychaeta > Phyllodocida > Polynoidae > Branchipolynoe > Branchipolynoe longqiensis. Next base: position 28,262,755 of record CM059201.1, on the reverse strand, counting down.
GTGGTTTAAATTCTCAGTGGGTTTAGAGTCTACGCTCGGAGTTCTGCGCATGCATCAACATCGAACGGCATTTGAGCTTATTTGATTAATCCACTCGGGTGACCCAAGCAACTTTTTGACGCACAAATGTGACGTCATCACTCCTAGCCAACCCCAGCCAAGAGGTGGGTTACTGGGGTCAGGACTTTTTTCACTGGCACGTGTTTTTGTCAACTCCACTCGGGGTGTTCTATTTGAATTTCTAGTAACCCGGGTGATCCGAGTCGCCCGGGTCGTGTTAATCGAATACGCACATGCGCAGAACCCCGAGTGTAGACGCTAAACCACTGAGAATCCCAAACTCTTGCATTGAGTTGCAGCATACACTCGTACCTGTTGTCGAATAAGTCATTGGTTTGACTCGACCTGGGATCGTGGGTTCGAACCCTGGTCGAGGCAAACCAATGATTTAAAAATTGATACTTGTCGCTCCCTCGCAAGGCGCTCGGCATTATTAGGATAGGGCAAGTACTGGTTGGCTCAGTGTCAGGATAATGTGACTGAGTTGGATATCAGGTCATGGTGCTGGCAGCCTAGCCTTCCAGTGGGGCCACACTATAAGGTCGCCATGAGTGCGCACTGTAACAAGTCGGTACCCGTCCTGATATGACCTTAGATGTTGCTAGGACGTAAAACAATAAGAAACAAACAAACAAAATCGAATCTCTCCGACTTTGCCTTCCTGGTGTCAACAACGATGTCGATGATCAAAGAGGTTAAACAAAGCACAATATCCTGCATTTGCAGAGATTTGTGAGTACAATTGATGCGAAGATCTGTACAAATTTGTGGCGATGTTTCATGCCCTAAAATGGAAAGTGTAGGGTCTAGACTAGATAAAAGATTCACCCCGTACTTACACACAGGGGTGAACCCAACTGTTTTTCACCTCTACTACATGTAGTACTACGGGGCACTACGGGGTGATCTTTTATCTAGGTCTAGACTCTATTGGAGTAGAAACAATCTAGGCTACAGAAGTTGTCCGACCAAGAGAGCAGAACAAGAAAGGAAATGATAATTGTTATTGGAATTCCTACACCGGTGTGGCGGTTTCAGCGTGTTCCCGTGCCCAGCCGTCTCCCGTTGCTTCTGCGCATGCACGGATTTCGCATCAACTCGGATCACCCGAGACACTTATTGGCGCATGCGCACATCCTACAAACTCGGGTCGAATAATCGAATACGCTTCTCCGCGCTCGGGTGGACAATCTTTTTATTTTTTTTAATAACCGATAAAAAATACAGCAAAATAGGATTTAAAGTATTCTATGATGGCCTAGTTTACCTATATTTCCATTTAATTAATCTAAGTTATTCTTTTTTTGCACACGGCACGTGTATTTGTCGACTCCACTCGCCGTGTTCTATTTGAAATTCTGACGACTGGGATGACCCGAGTCGCCCGGGTAGTGTTAGTCGATTACGGCCATGTTTATTAGATTCTGACGCATGCGCAGAAGCGAGGTACACGTCTGAGCACGGGAACACGCTGAAACCGCCATACCTGTTAGTCCAACGGTGTGTTGGGCATCCAGTGGCCGCAGAGTGGCGCTCTCTGGTGTGTGTTTCGAGTACTAACACAAAGGGAAGTACAGAGGGCAACAGACGCTCAGGGGAGCAGACACAGTCAGTATACTGAATAAATGCATCAGTATCTAAGTTAGATATGTATAAGCAAATCTAGATAATTGTTTTGGTTTTGAAAATTTGATGCTTTTGTCAGACTATGCAGCTTTAAAGCCCCAGTCACACATAGCCGGACGAGCCCCGGATTTTGAGCCAGACCACCCACGGATCAACAGCCCGGACTGTCCCGGACCGCCACGGATAAAATCACTGTTTTCGTAGATTTTTGCCTCGCAGTCACACTTTCCCAGACGAGCCCCGGACGAGCCCCGGACCAAAGGCCGGACCGCCCCGGACTGCCCCGGACCACCCCCGGACCGCCCCAGACCGCCCTGTACCACCCCCGGACTGCCCCTGGAACGGCCCCGGACGAGCCCGGACTGGGCCGGACTGGGCCCTGACTAACCGGACGAGGCCGGACCACCCCCGGACTGCCCCGGACCACCCCCGGACTATCCCGGACCACCCCCAGACTATCCCGGTGTGGCAGTAAATCGCAAACCCCTGGAAATTGCACACCCCGGGGTTTGCGATTTACTAGGAAATCACAAACCCCCCCTGGAAATCGCAAACCCCCTTGTGTTTTGGGACCGATTCGGGCCAAATCTATTCAATGCGACCATATTTAACAGAATTACATACTCAAATCGTGAAATTTCATTAAATTAACCCTAAATTCGAAGCGTTATTAAGGCTACCGCCGCATTGGCGACGATATTAATCGCCGAACGTAATGTAAACAAATCGCCGCCGCATCGACGTCGCATTCCATACTGGTGGCGGCGGCGATTTGTTTACTTTACGTTCGTCGATTCGAAAATATAACTAGTAATATCGCCGCCAATGCGGTGGTAGCCTTAATAACGCTTCGAATTTAGGGTTAAATTGGTAACCAAATAAGTGAAATTTGACCAATTTAACCCTAAATTCGAAGCGTTATTAAGGTTATTTATTTTGGCCACATCATTCGTCAGAGTTCAATATACCGTACATTGTTGGAAGGGAAGGTGAATGGCAGCAGAGGGAGAGGGAGACCAAGAACATCATGGTTTACAAATATTTCACAGTGGACAGGCTTGAATTATTCACAGTATATCAGAACAGCACAACATCGGGACAAGTGGAGAACCATTGCATCCAACCCTCGACTAGAGGATGGAACTATTGATTGATTGATTGATTAAGGCTACCGCCGTAACGGCGGAGATATTAACAGTTATATTTTCGAATCGACGAACGTAAAGTAAACAAATCGCCGCCGCCGCCGAATGGGGGGTTTGCGATCTCCAGGGGGGATATGCGATTTCCTAGGAAATCGCAAAACCCCCATGCCCATATATGGCATGGGGGTTTGCGATTTACAGGGTTTGCGATTTCCTGCTACACCGGCCCTCCCCCAGACCACCCCCAGCTCTCCGGGAGTGGTCCGTGGCTAGGCCGGGGGTAGTCCGGGACAGTCCGGGGATGGTCAGGGGATGGTCCGGGTCAAACCGTGGCTCAAAATGACCCCAGACAACCCCTGGACAGGCCCAGTCCACCCCAGACCACCCCCGGAATAGCCGGATCACCCCCGGACCACCCCCAGACCACCCCCGGATCAGGCTGGACCAGGCCGGATTGGGCCCGGATCGCAAAATCCTCCGGACTGCCCCGGATGTTTTAAACATTTTAAAACATCTGGGGCCGAGCCCGGACGGCACCGGACGAGCCACGGATCAGGCCGGATCGGGGGGTGTCAGCACACATGAGCCATGGACGAGCCACGGATCACCCCGGATCGCCCCGGACCACCCCGGATAGCGGTCCAGGGCTCATCCAGCCCCTGATCCGGGTATGTGTGACTGGGGCTTAAGTAAAGCAGTCGGGATTGACCGAAAGAGTTCAGCACCAGCTTCCCATTCTGGAAGGTCATAGTATTCAAACCCTGAGTAAATTTAAACCCTAGCCAAGTCAAACCAACGGCTTAAAAAATTGATACTTATCGCTACCTATCCTGATACTTGGGATTACCAGGATACGGCCAAGAGCAGTAGAATGAGGAAGACCAATTTGTGTCCGATTTAAATGTCCCCCCGTTTAACCAATGAATTTTACCAACACCAAAATCCCATCTAAGATTAAGAATCGTATAACTTATACAAGTAGGCCTATATTGCATACATTTGTTCTACAAAAAAAATGTATGTTTAATTTTTTTTTTTTAATAGAAAAAAAGTTTGTTGCTTAATACTCTCCCTCTCTCCTCTCTTTCTGCATCGCTCTCTTTCTCTCACTTTCTCTCTCTCTTTCTCTATATCTCTCTGCCTCCCCCCCCCCCCCCCCCCCCCTCCACGTCACCCTCATCTAAATGCATCAGCGGTCCAAACCAAGCGCTGACGACACAACTCACCACAGAGGGCAGCACAAGCTCGCGCTGCTGACTCATCCCCCAGAATGCCTCGCGCCGGCGTGCGTGTGCATCACCACCAGAGGTCTCTGCGACCAGGGTCCCCGCCCACCCGCCCTCCCCCAAACACTTACCACAGCGGCCTGTGGTGGGAGATTGGCGGCCCTGCTGGATAAGGGCGTGAGGCGAGCTCCACCGCAGCACCTCTCGAGCACACACTCGTCCTGCCCAGTCCACACAGCACAGCGCTTCTGGATATACACGCAGGCTTACCAATACCAGGAGCCCTCAACCCACACAACAGCAGTAGTAGCAACAGTAGGTAAGGCACTCCATCCACCATATCCATCACACACACACACAGTCCCACATCCACCCCCTGTGTGTTTTCTACGCATTCTCAAAATGGCCAACACCCCCCAAAATAAAACACTACAACCACTGTTGAGGGCAGTGTGGGAGAGTGTTATTTCCAGATAGAGTTCCAATGCCCTGTCAGCTGTGACTGGGTGTGAAGTAGGGCTGGGTGTGAAGGGTAGGTATGAGGGCTGGGTGTGAGGGATAGCTGTGATGGCTGGGTGTGAGGGGTAGGTGTGGGAGGTTAGGAGGGGGTTGGAGATGCCTTACATATATACTAATACTATTAGTATTACTAACAATCACATTGGTTTTAAAAACAAACCATCCCACATTGGTTGTCATTGTTATTACTACTACTCTACTATGTACAGTAAAACCTCTTTAAATTGACCGACCATGGGACCGAATTTAAGTGGTTAATTTAGGGAAGTGGTCAGTTTAGGGAGTTTTTCATTTCATTACAATGGTATTGTATGGACGATCGTTTGGGACCCAAATAAAGCGATTGATATAGGGGAGTGTTCGATATGTGGAGGTGGTTAGAGAGGCTTTACTGTATATACATTAAGATATATATATATATATATATATTATATAGGGTCAACTAGAAATGCCTGCTCCGCCCCAGTGGTTGATAGGAGTCGTGCATCTCCTTCTGACTGTTGACATCCACACAGCTGGCTGGTTCCCGAGCTACACACACCATCAGGTGGGGGATCCAGCATTCTCAGATTACCCGCCAACCCCTGCGCCTGGCATCTCACCCCCACCCCCACACACCCAACCCCAACACACGGGAGGAGGGTGTTGTTTTGTTACTCAATGTGCATACCCTACCCTATTGTGTCACCACCAATCTATATATATATGAGCTGGCGTTTTGTGCTGTTTAAGTTTAACGCCACAATCATTGATGGCTGCCTGCCTCTATGGCAGGGCTCTTATAATTTAGACTGTGATGGCTTGTGCATACCCTATTGTGTCACCAGCAATCTATATACTGGCGGGTTGTGCTGTTTAAATTTAATGCCACAATCATTGATAGCTGCTGCTTCGACGGTTGGGCTCTTTTTTTAAACAGAAATAATATATTGTTGACCGTGTTGGCTTGCTGCTTTGGCGAAGGAGGACAGATGAAATGGCATCAGCTGATGGCGGCGGCAGCAGCAGAAGCAGCAGGAGGAAGGGGACGGCGGGAGGCGGGCAGAGCGACACGGGCAGCGGGGACGACGGGATTATAATTATTACAATGAGCTAATTAGCATATTATAATGTGGCAGCGCAAAAGAGTCTGCATAATGTGCACAACAAGCAAGCGCGGCACTGGCCGAAAACATGGCGCCAGCGGCGGGCGTTCGGGGTCCAAGCAAGCGGCAAATTGTCGTCTGCTGATGTTGTTGTGATTATCAGGCCTAGTATTGTTATGATTTACCAATATTGGCATTATTGGGCATTTTGTTTCCATGATGGCCGCATTTAAATATGTCGATTTTGGTGGAAATGTTGTGGTTTTGTCCTCCCAAGCGAAGCACTGATTGCCGACATTTAATGATAGCAGACGACAAATGGGGTTTCCGGTAGGGTCCGTGACTGTGTTATAGGTTGGGCTCCTAGTTCTCTGTCTCTGTCTCTCCCTCTCTCTCCCTCTTTCTCCCCTCTCCCTTCCCCCCTCCCTCGCCCTCTCCCACTCTCCATCTCTCCCTCTCCCTCCCCTCTCCCTCCCGCTCTCTCACTCTCTATCTGTCTCTCCCCCCCTCTCTCCCCTTCTCTCTTTCTTTCTTTCTCTCTCCGTCCCCCTCTCTTCGTCTCTCTCCTACCCTCCCCCCTCTCTCCATATCCCTCTCTCCCTCCCTCTCTCTCTCTCTCTCTCAGTGAATAAGGCCGTTGTTGTCGGCACGACGTGAGATCACTGTCACTCACCACGCCCTCCACGTTGATTAGCACGAATTGGGGTGCCAAGCGGCATCTCCTTTATTGAGATGGCCATTTATGTTCGCTGGTGCCGGCATGCGGTATTAGAGCACTGAGGAACCAGCAACCGGATAACTTGAACTTCCTACCAGTGCTACTCCTACTCCAAGGCGCCGCATTGTGGCAGTGGCATTGGTTTATTGTGGTTTTAAATTCTAGTAACCTCTAAGGACATATCAGGATGGGTACCGACTTGTGACCGTGCACTTATGACGATTGTATAGTGCTGCCACCACCATGGGACCAGGCTGCGGGCATCCTGACCCGATATCCCACTCAATTCATATTATCCTGATATTGAGCAAATCAGTCCTTGCCCTATTCTATTAATGCTAGCTTAAGCCCCAGTCACACTGCAGCTTGCGACTACTTTGTGACCACTTTAGACCAAAGAACCCACACTCACCAGTGACACCCAGACGTCGGCAACCATTGTTTTGGTAGCAAGGAGGTCATGGGTGAGTGTCAGTTCTTTGGTCTAAGGTGGTTGCAAAGTGGTCGCAAGCTGCAGTGTGACTGGGGTATTAGGTAGCAATGTGTATCAATTTTCTTGGTTTGACTTTGAGTCGACTGGGGTTGGAACCCACACGTTCCAGCCAGCCACTGCTCTTACTCATTCAACCATTCGATCCAGCCACAAATGGTTGGCTGGTTGTTTGAGTTTTACATCCTGGCAACATTTAAGGTCATATCAGGATGGGTACTGACTTGTGATAGTGCACACTCATGGCAACTTTATAGTGCTACCCCACTGAGTGACCAGGCCGCCAGCAGCATGACCTGATATTCCACTCAGTCACATTATCCTGACACTGGGCTAACCAGTCCTTGCCCTATCCTAATAATGCCGAACGCCAGGCTAGGAAGCAACACATATGTTGTAAGTCATTGGTTTGACTTATCCGAGAATCAAATATCCGACCTTCCACATGTGCTCTACCAATTCAGCCACCGGGTCCGGTGCCAGAAATGGTTGAGTAAATTAATGTCACAGTCTATATACATGTTGGTTGGGTGGGGGGGGGGGGGCGGTCTCGGCCGGCTATCACTGCGTGTACGACGGACTGCCCGTTCGCGGTAAAGGGGCTGTCACATTAGGGTTTTTTGCGGGAGCGTATAGCGGCGTAGGCACGTTACGTCATATACGTCGGCATACGCCGTATACGCTACTCATACGCTACGCATACGCTACTCATACGCTACTCATACGCCGCCAGGTGACAGCTTATGTGAAGCGTATGAGGCATATGCCGCCATACGCTTTCATAAATCCGTCCGTCCAAATTTTTTTGTGCATGCTAAAAAAATCTCGACCTATGAGGGCGTATGGCCCATACTGTCAAAAAATGTCACAGCACGCTCCCATACGCTCCTCGTACGCTCCTCGTAGGTTCCACATACGCTCAAAACCACCCGAAAGGTCACCAAATGTCATCATAGGCCGGCATGCGCAGTATCTACATAGGTTTTCAATACGCTCCCGTCATACGCCGTAATGTGACAGGGCCTTAACAAAGTGGATGGTGACATTACCAGCAGCGCTAATGCAGTGCCAGATGCTGATTGAGACAGGGTGGGGGAGGGAGGGGGAGGGGGAGGGGAGGTAGGATGGGGGATGGAGGAGGCGTGAGGAGAGGAGGAGGGGGGAGGTGGAGGAGGAGGAGGGGGGAGGGGTAGGGCTGAGGGGTGGGGGGGGATATGGTGATGGGGGAGATGGGGGAAGGGTAGGGAGGTGGGGTGAGGTGAGGTGAGGGGGAGGAGGGCTGAGAGGAGGGGCGGAGGTGGGGGGGGGGGAGGAGAGGGAGGAGGGGAGTGGTGAGGGGAGGGTTGCATTGGTGGTGCTTGTGCTGTCGCTTTGGGACTACTGCCCCTTGCTGGTGTTCTTCGTGGTATTGATGCTGGTTACTGGTGTGTGGTTAGTGGGTGGTGTGTGTATGTGGTGTGTACATGTATAGTGGTTTTTATTCCAAGTTGGTAGTGTAGCCTTCTGTGCAAATGATGTTGTAGTGGTGTGATGTGTGTGTAGATGTGGTGAGCGGTGGGGGTATGTGGTGGTGTGTGGTTGTGGTGTGTCGGGTTGTGGTGATGTGTGGTGATGTGGTGATGTGGCGGTGCGTGTTGATGTGTGGGGAGTGTGGGGGTGTGTGATGTGGGGGAGGGGGGTGTTTGTAGTGATAGTGTGTGTGGATGTGATATTAAACTTAAAGATGATGTGGCGTGTAGGAATGTAAGTGTAGGTGCTGTGTGTGGATATGGTGGTGTTGGTACCTGTTGTTATTAAGCCAACATTGTATTAACATAAAATATATATGCAACGTATGCTATTACCATAGCATCACAATATCCCTTATCCGAATTCATGTGGTGAAGATGCACTGATGTAGTGGTGGTGATGGTGTTGGTGGTGTTGATGATAGTGATGGTGGTGGGGGTGTTGATGATCGTGATGGTGGTGGTGGTGTTGATGATAGTGATGGTGGTGGTGGTGTTGATGATAGTGGTGGGGGTGGTGGTGGTGGAGTTGGCGGTGGTGGTGATCGGGGTGGTAGTGGAGGTGAGCGGTGTGTTGACGTTGAAGTGGAGTTGGTGGTGATGGTGTTGGTGGTGTTGATGATAGTGAAGGTGGTGGTGGTGTTGATGATACTGATGGTGGGGGTGGTGGTGGTGGAGTTGGTGGTGGTGGTGACAGTGGTGGTGATGGTGCTGGTGGTGTTAATGATAGTGATGGTGGTGTGGTGGTGTTGATGATAGTGATGGTGGTGTGGTGGTGTTGATGATAGTGATGTTGGTGGTGTTGTTGATGATAGTGATGTTGGTGGTGGTGTTGATGATAGTGATGGTGGTGGTGGTGTTGATGATAGTGATGGTGGTGGTGGTGTTGATGATAGTGGTAGTGGTGGTGGTGGTGTTGATGATAGTGATGGTGGTGGTGGTGTTGATGGTAGTGGTGGTGTTGATGATAGTGATGGTGGCGGTGTTGATGATAGTGATGGTGGTGGTGGTGTTGAAGATAGTGATGGTGGTGGTGGTGTTGATGATAGTGATGGTGGTGGTGGTGTTTATGATAGTGATGGTGCTGGTGGTGTTGATGATAGCGATGGTGGTGGTGGTCTTGATGATAGTGATAGTGGTGGTGGAGTTGGCGGTGGTGGTGATCGTGGTGGTAGTGGAGTGTTGACGTTAGAAGTAGAGTTGGTGGTGACGGGCTGTGCCTGCCGGCCCGTGCTGGGGCCTGGTGCCCCGTCCATATTGTTACAGGCCTCAGTCAATCTCCAAGCACCGCCACGTGGACTGACCCGCTGAACCAGCAACACCACACTGCCACACAGCTGCACTCGGGCAACCCTTTGAGCTGCTCGGTGAGGTGTGTTATGCATGAAGTTTGCTGCCAGCATGCACCACGCGCCAGGTTGACTTTCGGTTTAACAGTCATTACCCAGGTATGGACTACTAACACTTTGCTGTAACTTGTTTGTTTGTTATTGTTTTATGTCCTAGCAGCATCTAAGGTCATATCAGGACGGGTACCGACTTGTAGCAGTGCGCACTCATGGTGACTTTATTGTGCTGCCCAACTGGGAGACGAGGCCACCAGCAGCATGACCTGATATCCCACTCAGTCACATTATCCTGACACTGAGCCAACCAGTCCTTGCCCTATCCTATTAATGCTGAGCGCCTGCCTAAGAAGCGATAAGTATCAATTTTTAAGTCATCGGTTTGACTCGACCAGGGTTCGAACCCACAAATCCATTGGTTCGGATCCCCCCATCTCCCAAAACAGGAGACGGACACTCAACTCATTCAGCCATCCCGTTTGGTCTGATTGCTGTAACTAAGTAAGGTGCAGCAGCACGGACATCTACTTTTGACCAGTGTGATGCCAAAATGGGGCAGCTGAATAATTTTCTTTTTTTGGGGGGGTAAATGATTTTTTATTCATATATTTGAATAAAAATCATACATATCTTTTGTCATTGCCGTAGCGCGGGTCTTCCGACCATAAGTGTTATAGGTATTTACGCCAACAAATTTGTTTACATGGTTTATATAGTAAATTGAAGTGTGAAGTAAATTCTGAAAATGTTCACAACGCAATAAGTATAGTAAAACCTCTCTAAATCAATCGACCTTGGGACCGACTTGAAGTGGTCCATTTAGGGAGGTGGTCGGTTTAGGATATGCTTACAATTGTATTGTTGGGACCCAAATAAAGTTTGATATCGGGGAGTGGTCGATCTGTGGAGGTGGTCGGTTAGAGAGGTTTTACTGTAATGAATATGAGGTACATTAAATCATTTTACATTTACATACAAGGTTTTAGTTGTTGGTTTAGGATTTCCAATTCAGGTAGATACTAATACCGTTACTTAGTCTTAGTTCAGTGTGACCAGATACTCTTTTATTCATTGTATTGTTTTGTAGGCAGTAGGATTTGGGTGTTAGTTGCGGTATTTTTGTGTTAAGTTTTGTGTTGAGTGCCGACTTCCCATGTGGCAGGTCGTGGAATTCAAGCCTCCATGTTTGAACCCTCGTCAAGGTAAATGAATGACTTAAAACAAAATTATACTTATCGCTACCTAATTTGGTGCTCAGCATTACTAGAGTAGGGCAAGGAGCAGAGGAATGAGGAAGACCAATTGTCTGTGATTGCAATTTTAAGCAGGGGAAATTTCAAAGTCCAATGGTTTTCAGTTTCTGTAAAAAAAGAAATTAAGGATAAATATGTTAGGTTGAAGTCAATTTTATTTTAAATTTCTAACCTTGGAGATAGGTTGAGATAGTTGAAGATATAATATGGAAAAGATTATTTTAAATGGCTAACTTTGGGGATAATTGAAATGGGACATGTAAAATATATGGTTGAATATAATGGTATGCATATATATATAAATATATATATATATATATATATACAAGATAAAAAATCCCCCGGTCTCTGAGGTGCAAGGGGGAGGGCACACGCATGCATTAACTCCCCTACAGAAGGTGGGGGGGGGGGGGGGGGCACTCCACCAGTGCGCAGAAAGGAGGAATAATAATACATTGTTCCCCTATAATACATTGTTATACTCGCTTATTCCGTTATACATTACATATATAAATATATGTGTATATATATATATATATGATGATGACTCACTTAATTTGGTGTCGGTATTTCCGTTGATGCTTCACAGTGCAAACAAGTCTGTCGTAATTTCTTTTTGTTTTCACATAACCACGTGACCAAACACAAAATTATACTCATCGCTACCGAATTTGGTGCTCGGCATTACTAGGGTAGGACAAGGAGCAGAGCAATGAGGAAGACCAATTGTCTGTTATTGCAATTTTAAGCAGGGAAAATTTCAAAGTCCGATGGTTTTCAGTTTCTGTAAAAGAAAAAGGATAAATATATTAGGTTGAAGTAAATTTTATTTTAAATTTCTAACCTTGGAGATAGTTTGAGACAGTTGAAGTGATAATATGGAAAAGAGTATTTTAAATGCCTAACTTTGGGGATAATTGAAATGAAACATGTAAAATATATGGTTGACTATAACGGTATGCATATGTATATAAATATATATATATATAGAGGAGAAAAAATCCCCCTCTCTCTGAGGCGCAGCGGGAAGGGCACATGCATGCATTCACTCCCCTACAGAAGGTGTTGGGGGGGAGGGGGGCACTCCTCCAATGCGCAGAAAGGAGGACTAATACTACATTGTTCCGCTATATTTTATACTCGCTTATTCCTTTATGCATTACATATATAACTATATATATATACATATATATATATATATACATATATATTTATATATATATATATATATATATATATATATATATATATATATATATGATGACTCACTTAATTTGGTGTCGGTATTTCCGTTGATGTTTCAGAGCGCAAACAAGCCGGTGGTAATTTCTTTTTGTTCTCACATAACCACGTGACCAAACACATGACCGGGCTGGGGTGGGGTGGGTGAGATGGTAGGTGCAGATATATACAGCCCTGGCACCCAGCCAAACTCCCCTCACTCAGACCACCTTATAGCAGAAACGGCGCCATTCCACCAAACTAACACCCCCCCCCCCCCATCCATTTCTAGCCCTGATCGTCTAGGAACTAGCATTGTCTGCCAACTCGAAGTGTAATCTGCCACAAATAGGCTGACATTTAGCATTCCAAGAATACCTACTTGCTTTTATTCTTAGTGTAGACATGTAACTGGCATGGTTATAAGCTTGTTTTATTCAACGAGGCCTCTAGAGCACATTGATTTTTATCATCGGCTCTTCGACGTCAAACATACATGGTCATTCTAACATATTTCTTTAGAGGAAAGGCGCTTCCACCACATAGGTTACTCTTTCCGATAAGCAGCAAGGGGTCCTTTATATGTGATATGTTATAAGTTATATCCACACAACAAGAGAATAAAGAAGAAATCATTCTCAGTGATTCGTTAAGTGCTGCAATCATAGCAGACGACAGTTTTGACAGCTTTCGTATTCGTTCACACGTGATCTATTTATAGCATCCAGCTGGGCTTATCATGGGACACGCCCACTGGGGTACATCCACAACAGCGGTAAGAGTTGATTGGTTATTGGAGTTCTGCATCCTTGCAACATTTAAGGTCATATCAGAACGGTGATTGGTTATTGGAGGTTTGTATCCGTGCAACATCTAAGGTCATATCAGAATGGGTACCAACTTGTTACAGTGTGCACTCATGGTAAGTTTATAGTGCTGCCCCACTGCGAAATCAGGTCGCTGGCACCATGACCTGATATCCCACTCAGTCACACTATCCTGACACTGAGCCAACCAGTCCTTGCCCTATCCTAATAATGACGAGCGCCAGGCTAGGAAGTGACAAGTATCACCTTGGTTGTAATGCTTGCATTGCATTTGATTCGCGGCGGAGGAAGAGTAATCCCCCCCCCTCCTCCTCCTCCTTCCTTCTGTAACCGTTGACCGTTGAGCTACGTAACCCCCACCCCTGGGTTCTGCCCTATAACCCGGCCAAGCCACCCGGCTCCCACCCGCCTCCAGTAGCGCTCTTCTTTTTTTGGCCTACCACACCACATCATGCCACATCACGCTACACCACCTAGTCGCCGGCCTACGCCCACTGACGATGCCATCAGTCGCCCGCGGATGAGGCTGGGTGTCGGCCATCATGGAACTCAGAGACCCGCAGGCGTCACCGCCCCGATTCCTGTATACCTCCTCCACCTTGGGCTGCCAATCTGAGGCAGCCCAATGGATCACCTCGGTCGAGACGAGCATGCAGGCCATGGCCCGCTCCATCGAGCGCCTCGCCGGCCTCATGGAGGCCATGACGTTTACCGCCCCTGCCGCCCCGCTGCCTCCAGCTGCCATGCCTACCCCGGCCTCCTCGGCCGACGCCTCCACGGCCTTGGAGCACCTCACTGGAATCGTGGAGGTGATGGCGTTGGCGTCCGCCGCCGCCCAGCAGCATCCGGCGGCCCTCGCCCCCAGCAGTCACCCCGACCACGCCACCTTAGCCGGCCGCCTCAGCCCCACTGACTCACCCAGCGGCCTGAGTTATCCACCGCCTCTACAGACGACACGCCCAGCACTGGAGCCCCATGCCGCACCCAGCCGCCTCCGCGACCCCTTCCGGCGCCGGCCACGCACACCACCCTTGACCACACATCAGCCTCTGCCACGGAGGCTGTCCGGGAGATCCTGGAGTCCACCGAGGTGCAGAATACCGGACACCAGAAAGGTATTCTGGCGAACTATATCTTCCCCCATGACCTGGTTAAGAGGGGCCCGGAGGGGAAGGCGGTGAAGAAGGGGGAGGTGACCATGGAGGAGTACAACCTCACCCTCCGGATGGTCGAGGTCCACCCCTCCTTCCCCCCGGATGCCATTCCGGGCCTAACCCACCACACCTTGACCATGCTAAGGGATAGCATCACGCATCCCTGGCCTGCCGTCCGGAGATACTCTGAAATGATCTTTACCTGGATCGCGGACAGTAGGCTCCCTGACGGGTGGCACGACACAATGGCGATCAACTCGGGCCGCCTTGAGGTGATCACCTGCCCCGGGATGGCCGCCTCCACCTCATCCTCCCGGGCTCCATCCTCCTGATCTGCGGCCGCTGCAGCTCTTCACCTATTGCGTTGTATTCTTGTTGTCGCACTTTAAATAAAGCGCTCTTCTTCCACCCCCGCCTCCTCCTTCCTCCAGCGACTGTTGACCGTTGAGTTACGTACCCCCCCCTGGGTTCCGCCTTATAACCCGGGCCCGCAGCTCCCTCCGGCCACTCCACCTCCACCTGCCTCCAGTAGCGCTCTTCTTTTCCTTGTTTTCCACCCACCCACCCATACTTACCTTCTTTTCCCTTCCTAGGGTGGAGGGCTCTTCGGGGCACCCCCTTCCCCCTGATCATTTCCTGTCATTGTCATTGTGATTGTTCATTGTCTTATGCTTATTACCTCTTCACCTATTGTGTTGTATTCTTGTTGTCACACTTTGAATAAAGCGCTCCTCTTCCACCCCCGTCTCCTCTTCCTCCTTCGCCGCGTATCATATTGATAAGTAATAGACAGGATCACGGTTCCGACTATGCATGCGCTGAAAACAGCCTTGGCAGCAAAGCAAATGCGAATGGCCATTGAGTTTGTCGATACGCATAGGGAAAAACTTCGATTTCATTCAAAATGAATAGAAATACATAACAATTTGGCATAAACATGTATGCACACATGCAATATAATGATCTGATGAATATAGCTAAGACAAAACTAGCCATAGTTAAACATTTTGAGCTAAGAAACAACAATTCCACACAAAACAATCAGTGATATCCACATCACCATTATTAATTCTTGTTCTAAATATTAAAATGTCAAATGTGTCAACATACACTTGTTTCAGAGAAATATATAACCAATATCTGATTAACCCTACTAATTTTCTAGTTCCACATATGTCATTAACCATAGGATATAAATAAAAACATTAATAAAATAAGTAAAACTGACTCTGGCTATGGCTCTAACACTAATCTGAGTGCCCAGATTTGTCTAAATCTAAATAATATGTGCATATTGATGTAAATGCAATGCTGGATAAAAGATTAATATCTTAATTTATTATATATATATTTTTTTAGTTGGTATTCTATATTTCAAAAAAGAGCTGAGATGAACTGAAATTAGCACATTTCGTAGCTGCACCCTGTGTATTAGCATGTGCTATGTGCTTCTCACGGGTTTGTTTTGCTCTGATGCATCCCACAATGCACCTCACCGCTGGAACGGTGATGTAGTCTATTGTTTTGACTGGACCAGGAATTGAACTCCCGACCTTCCGCATGGGAGGCCCTCGCTTTACTGATTCGGCCACTGCGTCCGGTCGGTGGTAAGAACACCCAACAACAAAAACCCAATAATAACCTACCCACCACCATCACCCCCACCACCCGCAAACAAAAATAGAGAGGGAAAAATAGAGCATGAAAAAACCGGGGTGTGGGGGGGGGGGGGGGGGCTAATCCTCCCACCTACACGGATAATAGCTGGTTCACTGGAGCTGGTTCCACTTGGTCTATATCTGCTCGGGGCATGGCAGTCATCGAGTGATGGTGGCTGGTTGGGAGGGGGGAGGGGGGAGGCAAGCACTCCCTCCCTGCAATTTGTTTACACTTGGCACCACAGAGCGTCTAGATGTGCACACTATATATTGTCATGTGTATATACTTTAAAATATAGCACGACTGACAATGTCAGCCAGGTGGAGGGTGGGGTGAGCTCAGGTGGCGCCACTGGTCAAGTGCATAGTCTTACGGAGAATAACAATGGTATGAAGTAATAATAATAATATCAGAAATAAACAGTAGAAGACATTCCCGCTTGCGTATTTATTCTATACTACGCATAATACGTTATACACCATTAATTATACTTTAAAAATCACATACAGTGAAACCCTGTTATAACGCCATCATTGGGGTTTAATAAAAAGACATCCTGGGAAAGAATGGATCGCGCTAAATCGGGGTTCAGTTTTCTGGATTTCCTTTGAATTAAGGAATTCTGGGTCCAGTGAATGATATTACCTTAAATGTTGCAAGGGCATAAAACTCACAACCAACCAATCTTTATTGTAAATGCGACCTCTAGAGCATCTTGGCAGCAGAGTGACTGCACCTAAGTAGGGGGTGGCTGGGTTGACTTAGTGTGACCCAGTTATCACCGGAAACCGTGCTCTGGATCTGTTCCAGGGCGGATATTGTTTAATAGACTACATCACGGTTCCAGCGGCGCGGTGCATTGTGGGATGTGTCAGAGCAAAACAACCCCCCCCCAAAAGCACATGGCACATGCTAATACACTGGGTGCAGCAATGAAATGTGCTAGTTTCAGCTCATCTCAGCTCTTCTTTGAAACATAGAATACTAACTAAAAATATATATATAATAAATTAAGATATTAATCTTTTATCCAGCATTGCATTTACATCAATATAATCAGCACATCTTATGCCATGTGCATTTAGATTTAGAAAGATCTAGGCACTCAGACTAGTGTTAGAGCCACAGCCAGAGTACTCAATGCATTGTCAATGGTAGTGAGTAATCTCCATACAGAAAAGGTAAAATATTGCTAAAACCACACCACCTAGACACAAACCGCTTGGAACACATACAGAAAACAGGTTTAACAAAAAGATTATATTAAATTGATATGGTTAGGGTTTGGGATTTCTATTAGTTTTGAATAAAACTGACATTTTTCAATGTGCGTATAGGCAAACTCAATGGCCGTACGCCTTTGCTTTGCTCCCAAGGCCGTTTTCGGCGCATGCGCAGTCGGAACCGTGATGTAGTCTATTAGATATATGGGTATAGCTTTATTCCAAAGCAGTCATATCAAGTGCGGTGGCCGAATTGCTAGTCATTGGTTTGACTCAACCGGGAACCGAACTCCCGTTATGGTATGCGCTCTACCGATTCGGCCACCGCGCCCCGTTTTTATTTTTGTTTTTGACGTAGACGTAATATGTAACCAAACACGAAGGCTGAATGAGTTAACTGTCCGTCTGCCATTTTGGTAGGTTGTGCGAGCCGAACTTCTGGGTTCGAACCCTGGCTGAGTCAAACCAATGACTTAAACATTGAATCAAAAGTTGAATTGCTGCTAGCCCGACATATTTTGAACAGATTTTGAAACAAAATAACAAATATAAAAAATTCAGGGGTGGGCGATTTTTCAGGCGCGAGCGGGGACGATCACCAATTTTAAATTTGTATTTGGCCTTACTAAGATAGGGCAAGGACTGGTTAGCTCAGTATCAGGATTATGTGACTGAGTAGGATATTTGGTCATCTTGTCGACGACCTGATCTCTCAGTGGGGCAGCATTATAAAGTCACCTTGAGTGCACACTGGCTTAAGTTGGCACCTGTCCTGATATGACCATAGATGTTGTTAACACGTAAAACCCCAACAAACAACCATAAGGCGAGGCTTTGTCCACTATAATCACATATGTGTCAATAACAGGGCTGGATCTGTCTCGTGTCTTACCGATATCTACAGGTAACCCCTGGTTGTAAAAAAAAAAGAAGAAAAGAAGCCCCACCAAAGCTCTTATCAGCAACACTCCTTATCTAATCAGTGCTTTTCTGAAAAGAGTAGAGGTAGCCTCCTCAGGGTGGAAACGTGGGTTCTTGTCTGATAACCGAAGCTAAGGCTGGTTGGTTGGTTACTGACTAATATATCTATATATAATTTGAGCGCGTTGGTTGGTTGGTTATTGGAGTTTTATGTCCAGGCAACATTTAAGGTCATATCAGGACATGTACCGACTTCTGGCAGTATGCACTCATGGTGACTTTATAGTGCTGCCCCATTGGGAAAATCAGGCCAACGGCACCATGACTCGATATCCCACTCAGTCCCATTATCCTGTCACTGAGCTAAACAGGTCCTTGCCCTATTCTATTAATGCCGAGCACCAGGCTTGGAAGTGAAAAGTATTAATTTGATAAGTAATTGGTTTGACTCGACCGAGAACAAAACTCCTGACCTTCCGATTCGGCCACCACTGCCGGCCTGATTTCCCAGTGAGGCAGCATTATAAAGTCGCCATGAGTGTTCACCGTCACAAGTCGGTACCCGTCTTGATATGACCTTAGATGTTGGCAGGACGTGAAACTCCAACAACGAACTAAACCAATTTTATTATTATTGTATTATATTTTTGTTATTATTATTATTATATTATTATTATACCTACAGTCTACCAAGTCAGAAGTTGATAAATAATGAGTATGAGTAAAGGTCTAAAGTAAAGGTGAACACACAGCTTAAGTTCTCTGTGGGGTGTGACTGTGGTGCTGGACGGGAACGTAGAGTAAACCCAGTTATCATAGCTGTTCGTTGATGACCAATTATGTCACATGTCCTTTGAAGTCCCCATAGTATAGAATATATCATTTCTGGGTCAGTATGACCCAGTTATTGAGCAAAACCCAGAATTGTGAGGTGAAATGACAGCAATGCACAAAGTGGTGTTGGGTACAGTGTATTTATTTCCCACCCGTATCCCATAATATGCGCTGCAATGAGGACAATCCAATGAACGCGCGCTTGTTCGGTTTGCGCAACTTCCGGAAACAATCCGGTGAGCCTTGTCTAGCCTTTGTTCCATAAGCGTAATACATGCTCAATGAGGACCAGAAGGTTGGCTAACCTGGTCCCATAGCCTTTGTTTACAGAATGGTTGCCATTAGGCCGAAAGAAAAACAATTGGTGATCGTCCTTTTGAAATAAAAATGAGATCGGGCGGGTGGTTTTTATTTTTATTTTTCATTTTTGAGGTAGACGTAATATGTAACCAGACACGATGGCCAAATGAGTTGAGCGTCCATCTCCCGTTCTGGTAGATCGTGGGATTCCAACTCCTGGGTTCGAACCCTGGCAGAGTCAAACCGATGACTTAAAAATTGATACAAAAGTTAAGTCCGATGCATTTTTAACAGTTAACAAAAAAAGAAATTCAAGGGCGGGCGATTTTTCAGGCATGGGCGGGGGCGATCACGAATGTTAAAAAAAAGTTGGGCTTAGGTTGACCTATGGGAGACCAGGCCGCTGGCACCATGACCCGATTTCCCACTCAGTCACATTATCCTGACACTGAGCTAACCAGTCCTTGCCATATCCTAATAATGCCAAGCGCCAGGCTAGGAAGCGGCAAGTATAAATTTGATATAAGTCATGACCTTAAAGGAACAGCATACACGATGTGAAATCAATACACACTCCTGTCATTACCCTTTTATAAAATCCCAACAATAGAAATAATCAATCAATTAATGCCAGTCATAATTTATGACGAAAACACTGGACGGGAACTATCATCAGTATGCAACTGCGCATGCCTGGAGTTCTGACACGTTTTACTAAGTGGAACAAATTTGTTGGGGGGGGGGGGGTTTGTGTATAAAAATTGTTTGTCATTGATGACTTTAAAATTTACACTGTTCGCTTCCTAGCCAGGCACTCAGTATTTTTAGCATAGGGAAAGGACTGGTTGGCTTAGTGTCAGGATAATGTGACTTAGTGGGATATCAGGTCATGGTGCTGGTGGCCTGGTTTCCCAGTGGGGCAGCACTATAAAGTCGCCATGTGTGTGCACTGTCACAAGTTGGTACCTGTCCTGATATGACCTTAGTTAAAAAGCCAGCAGCACTTCAACACTTTGCAAGCAGCTTTTATGAAATGCACAACCGCACAGAACAGCGGCGGTTAAGAAATAAAAGCAGTCTTTGTCGCATTGCGACCTACAGCATGATGATGATGATGATGATATTGCCAGGACGTAAAAGTGAAACTCCAACAACCAACCAACCTTTAAATAAACTGTTGTTACCCGCGATATATTGTCCTAAGGTTCTTTTCCGCGAATCACATTCAGGTGTTGCTAGGACATAAAACCACAATCACCCACACTCACTCCTTCGCCATGTGAAGAACTCCACATGCATTCATTAGGTCAAGCCACTCAAACAGAATCAATATTGGAAGGTGATCCCGTTGTAAGCGATCTCGATTCCCTTCGGCACCATTGGGACTAGAACCCAAGGGGAGGGCCATTACATATGTGAAGGGGGGTCGGGTGGGGAGGTGGTGCTCCCAGAGGGGTCCATTAAATTATCATAACAGTCAAGTGGGAATACGGAGAGGATGCGTCTTTCGGCTTTTTGTCTTTATCGCATTCGTTGATTAAGAAATGAAATTTCAATCGCAGGCAAATAGTCTTCTTCATTTTACTGCTTCTTCTTGTAATATCATAGTAATGTTGAATGCTAGGCTACGCAGCGACAAGTATTAATTTTTAAGTCATTGATTTGACACAGCTGTGGTTTAAGTCCCACGACCTACCATTCAGGAAGTGGGCGCTCAACTCATATCACCATCTTGTTTGGATGTGCTTTATGCTCAGCTTTAACCGGGCTGATATACCAGATTCAGTGGCTGAATTGGTAAAGGCCTTGTCACACTCTGACAAATTGCATAAGCGTATGCCGACGTATGTGATTTTGCACCAACACGGTAGTGTACACTGAGACAAGTTATGGGTACATTTGGCATAAGTAGTATTCGTTAACAATATGGTGGTGTACGCTGAGACAAGTTATGGGTACGTTTTGCATAAGTAGTATTCGTTAACAGTTTTCAGCATGTTCAAAATTCCCTCCATATGACAGCGTGTGTTTGCGCAAAATCACATACGTCGGCATACGCTTATACAATTCATCAGAGTGTGACAGGGCCATTAGAGCGCTGGCTTCCTGTGCAGAAGGTTGGGCATTCAAACCCCAGCCGAGTCAAACCAAAATGACAAAATTGATGCTGGTTTCCCAGTATCAGTCATTGGTTTGACTCGGGTGGGGTTTGAACTCACGGCCTCCCGCATGAGAACCTAGCTAGCGCTCTGACCAATTTGGCACTTTGTCACAAAGGAAGCAGATGCGCTCCTACTACTAAGTTTTTCTGCCTGGTCAGTGTTTGCTGCATGTGTATTATATGGTACCAGTCTATGCAGCCATATTGCTAAATATAGATCTGAGTCTATTTGTCCGACCAACTGTTTGTCTGACTGACTGTTTGTTGGATCAACTGTTGGTCCAACCAACTGTTTGTCCGACCGACTGTTCATCCGACCGACTTTTTGTCCGACCGACTGTTTGTCTGACTGACTGTTTGTCCAACTGACTGTTTGTCTAACTGATTGTTTGTCCGAATGACTGTTTGTCCAATGGACTGTTTGTCTGACCAATTGTTCATCCGACCGACTGTTTGTCTGACCAACTGTTTGTCCAACCGACTGTTTGTCTGACCAACTATTTGTCTGACTTACTGTTCATCTGACTGACTGTTCATCTGACTGTCTGTTTGTCTGACTGACTGTTCATCCGACCGACTGTTTGTCCAACAGACTGTTTGTCTGACCGACTGTTTGTCCGACCGACTGTTCATCCAACCGACTTTTTGTCCGACCGACTGTTTGTCTGACAGACTGTTTGTCTGACAGACTGTTTGTCTGACAGACTGTTTGCTGACCGACTGCTTGTCTGGTCGACAATTTGTCCGAACGACTGCCTCTTTGCAGATTCCTACCAGTGTGTGACGTCATCCACAACAAGGCTCATGTGTGCGGTGGTGCTGGGCGTGTTATGTTAACGCATCTGTTATTGGGATGACTAGGCTGCTCCAGTATGCATATCCCACACACACCAATAGCAGCCACGGTGTGTTAGGGTGGTGGGGGTGAGAGGGACGAGGGGGGGGGGGGTTAGGGGGTGAAGTGGGGAGGTTAAGGAGGGGGGGGGGGAGGTTGATGCTGATCCTCTGGCATGTGTGGTTGATCCCTTTGCACTGGCAGAATCACCATCACCGTTACCGCCACCACTACCATCACTACCATCACCCCACCACCACCATCATCACTACCCTCACTACCATCACCCCCACCACCACCAGCATCAAAACCATCACTACCATCACTACAATCACTACCATCACTACCATCACCCCACTACTACCATTAACACCATCACTACCACCACCTCACCACCACCACCACCACTACCAACACCCCAAAACCACTAATACCATTACACCACCACCATCATCACAACCATCACTACCATCACTACCATCACTACCATCACTACCATCACAACCATCACCCCACCACCACCATCATCACAACCATCACAACCATCACTACCATCACCCCACCACTACCATTAACACCATCACTACCAACACCTCACCACCACCACCACCACGACTACCATCACCCCAAAACCACTACTACCATCACCCCACCAACACCATCATCACAACCATCACAACCATCACTACCATCACTACCATCACTATCATCACTACCATCACTACCATCACCCCACTACCATCATCACAACCATCACTACCATCACTACCATCACCCCACCACTACCATTAACACCATCACTACCACCACCTCACCACCAGCACCATCACTACTACCATCACCCCAAAGCCCCTGCTACCATCACCCCACCATCACTACCACCACTACTACCATCACTGCCATCACCCCACCACTACCACTAGCGCCATCACTACCACCACCTCACCACCACCACAACTACCATCACCCCAAAACCAGTACTACTGTCACCCCACCACCACCACCATCACAACCATCACAACCATCACTACCATCACTACCATCACTACCATCACCCCACCACCACCATCATCACAACCATCCCAACCATCACTACCATCACCCCACTACCATCACTACCCTCACTACCATCACTCCACCACCACCATCATCACAACCATCACTACCATCACTACCATCACTACCATCACCCCAACACCATCATCACAACCATCACAACCATCACTACCATCACCTCACCACCAGCACCACCACTACTACCATCACCCCAAAACCCCTGCTACCATCACCCCACCATCACTACCACCACTACTACCATCACTACCATCACCCCACCACTACCACTAGCGCCATCACTACCACCACCTCACCACCACCACAACTACGATCACCCCAAAACCACTACTACTGTCACCCCACCACCACCACCATTACAACCATCACTACCATCACTACCATCACTACCATCACTACCATCACTACCATCACCCCACCACCACCATCATCACAACCATCCCAACCATCACTACCATCACCCCACCACCACCATCATCACAACCATCACCCCACCACCACCATCATCACAACCATCACAACCATCACTACCATCACTACTATCACTGCCATCACCCCACCACTACCACTAACACCATCACTACCACCACCTCACCACCACCACCACCACTACTACCATCACCCCAAAACCACTAATACCATTACACCACCACCATCATCACAACCATCACTACCATCACTACCCTCTCTACCCTCACTACCATCACCCCACCACCACCATCATCACAACCATCACAACCATCACTACCATCACTACCATCACTACCATCACTACCATCACCCCACCACCACCATCATCACAACCAGCACTACCATCACCCCACCACTACCATTAACACCATCACTACCGCCACCTCACCACCACCACTACTACCATCACCCCAAAACCACTACTACCATCACCCCACCACCACTACCACCACTACCACCATCACTACCATCACCCCACCACTACCACTAGCGCCATCACTACCATCACCTCACCACCACCACTACTACCATCACCCCAACTAGCATCACCCTAACACCACTACCATCACCCCACAACCACCATCACTAGTCCCACCAGCACCACTACCACCACCACTACTCCCATCACACCACCACTACCATCATGTCACCAACACCATCACTCCACCACCACTACCATGACTCCACCACTACCATGCCAACCATCGCCATATCCACCACCACCACAACCACCATCATCATCACCATCACCCCCACCGTCACCATCACCACCACCACCATCACTACCATTACCAACACCACCACCATCATCACCACTACAACCATTACCACCGTCATACCACAACTACCACCCCACTACCACTACTTCCCATGACTACCACCACCCACTACCACCACCACTACTGCCTCTCCCACCATCATCACACCACCACCACTTCAATCATCATCATACAACCATCACCATGGTATCACATTACTACTCCCACCACCACCACCATAACCACAACGCCACCCAACACCACCACACCACTACCACACCACCACCGCCCGACGCTGCGTCTGGTTGCATAGCAACCGTTCAGAAGCAATGGTTCATATAATCATATTTAAAGCTACATAGTCCACAGAAAGCACCAACTTTGCAAAACCAAACACTTACCTAAATTTCTTTTATTTTAACTCTCTGTAAGGTATGTTTACAATAAACTGAGGTGATACAATAAATGCATACAAATTCCTTACAGACAAAGGATCCCAGAAAAGCGGTGCTTATCTAGCTGGTCTCCATGATGTGAATGAACAAGTGATGACAATAACAGATGATTAAACTTGTGCTACATTTTTAACTAATGATTATGATGAGATTCTGATGCGTATCTTCACAGGTAGTAAAAAACTAAGTAATGATAGGATATTATATGTATATCGTGTCATGGATTCATGTACTTACATGCAGTATCAGTAGTTATTTTGCATATATGTTAATAGGGGAAAATTTGATATTCTTTGCCATAACCACTTGATATTTTAAATTATGTGACTAGTTAATGATAACCAATTCCTATTATATGTATTCTTTACTGGTAATTGATTTAGTATGCATTGAGATAGCTTATCTTTAGTTTTTTACAGAAGCTTTTCATAGTTTTAAGGTTTCTAATTTCTACTGGTATTGAATTCCAGATATTGGTTCCTTGGTGTTCAGTTGTTATTTTGCCATATTTGTTTCTAGTGTGTTTGTGATGTATGTTATTTATCTGTCTTGTGTTATGGGAATGGACCTGAATGTTTTCTTTGAAGAGATTATCAAATATTTCAGGGAAGAGGGCATTCTTTTGGTTCTAAACAAATTTTGCAATGTATATTTTATAAATGTCAATTACCATAAGTAATTCCAGGTCTTTATGAAGTGATTTAGTTGGGGTGAGATTGTCTTTGCTATACTATATTTTCAAGGCTCTGTTTTGTTGTGTCTGTACCTTTTTTAGGGTTGATAACTTGGCTCTCCTATACACCTCTATACCACACGGAATGTTGGAGTAAACATATGCATAATATAGTAACTTTTTATTTTCCTCATGTACCCATCATCTGATTATTTTGAATGAGTTAGCTGTTTTAATGATTGAATTATTTTAGTTATCAATATGTTCATCTCAGTTGAGGTTTTCATCTAGAAGTATACCTAGGTATTTCACAGATGGGACTCTTTTTTTTGTGTTATTGTTTATCTTTATGTTGTTTCGGTAATCAGGAATGGTTGTATTTCTGCTTTTAAATATTGTGTAGCATGTTTTGTTCAGGTTTACTGTCAATTTGTTATCATTCTTTATATCAAACCTAGATACTGGTGCACTTACTAAGCATTTGTCGCTGCATAGAATGGGATACTAAGCCAATAGACTACATCACGGTTCCAGCGGCGCGGTGCATTGTGGGATGCATCAGATCAAAATGAACCCAGTGTATTAGCACATGCTAATACACTGGGTGCAGCTATGAAATGTGCTAGTTTCAGCTCATCTCAGCTTTTGAAACATAGAATACCAACTATAAAAATATATATAATAAATTAAGATATTAATCTTGTATCCAGCATTGCATTTACATCAATATAACCAGCACATCTTATGCGATGTGCATTTAGATTTAGACACATCTAGGCACTCAGACTAGTGTTAGAGCCATAGCCAGAGTCGTTTTTATTTATTTTATTCATGTTTTTATTTATATTGTATGGTTAATGACATATGTAGAAATAGAAAATGAGTAAGGTTTATCAGATATTGGTTATATATTTCTTTGAAACAAGTTTCTGTTGACGCATTTGACATTGTAGTATTTAGAACAAGAATTACTTCTGGCTAATCAATGGTGATGTAAACATCAGCCTGTAAAGTGACTGAAATTGTATGTTTCTTAGCTCAAAATGCTTAATTATGGAGAGTTGTGTCTTAAACATATTCATTATATTATTATATTGCATCCTTCCGTCCATGGTTATGCCAAATTGTTATGTATTTCTATTTATTTTGAATAAAATGCCAGTTTTGACCTACGCGTATCAGCAAACTCACTAGGCGTACGCCTTTGCTCCCACCGCCGTTTTCAGTGCATGCGCACTCGGAACCGTGATGTAGTCTATTTAATACAACCTGTTACTGTTGAATGAAGCCTATGGTGTCAAAAATTTTACGTATATGCCAACATTAATTTAGCATGTTTTCCCTTCAAATATCTCCGAAGTTAACTATTTAAGATGAAAGTTATTTTAAGCTAAAAGTAAAATATGTTATTATGATCAACCTAAATGTACTTATCTCAGAAAGTGACAGAAATTCAAAACCTGCAGCTCAGACTATGCAGCTTTAATATAGGGCATGTAGTATCTGTGGGATGGGCGCTTTCACAGTGTCGGTGTCGAGGCTGTTTACAACTACAACTAGGTCGCACATTTGTCGATTTCCTCTAATGCCCTCCATACACTTACCGAGTGAGACAATAGTGTCGGCAGTATGGCAAAGAAAAGCTTGTTTTATTTAACGACTCCTCTAGAGCTCATTGATTTTTATCATCCCTTGGGTCGGTAAAAGTGTAGGCTCGGGCTTTCTATCGACAATCTGTCTAATGGTGAAAACAAGCCTATTCAGGCTTATCCATGATAGGCAGTATACATCTTCAACAACAACAAGTACATACAGGTATTACACTTACATAATACATACACAGGGTACATTCAACAACCATACAGCATATAGTTTGTATGGGACCCAGGTCACGGAAACCAACATCGTGATGGGGGAGGGGGTGATGAGAATGGGAAATATTGCGCATAGAGCAAGAATTTAAACCCACACTTCTTGCCATTCCAAGGCCAGCATGCTAACCATTACACAACCTAGACTCCTTGATTCACTCACACTATCCATACCCACTTGTCTATGTGGAGGAAACCTGCTGCCGCCACATAGGCTACTCTTTCCAATAAGCAGAAAGGGGTATTTTATATGCACTTTCCCACAGACAGGACACCACATTCCACAGCCTTTGATGAACCAGTTGTGGACCACTGGTTGAAACAGAGAATAGCCCAAACTGCAAATGGGTCCACTGAGAAGGATCGATCCAATGACCGACAGCTGCACAGGTGGACACTGTACCGCCTGAGCTACGTCCCGCTCCCGGCTGTATGGTAGGCATGCACAATAGCCATGCACAGTGGCATTCAGTATTGACCTAACAGAATTTGCCTGGCCCAATATTCCACTCGGTCACATTATCCTGATACTAAATAAACCAGTCTGATCCTAGTAGTAATAATGCCGAGCGCCAGGCTAAGTAGTGACTAGCATATATTTGGTAAGTCATTGGTTTAACTCGGGCTAGAGTTCAAATCCACAATCGCCCATACTGGAGGGTAGCCAGCGTTCTTACCGATTCGGCCATTTTGTGAACCCCATAGACTTGTTAAAGTTACATAATTTGATGCTTTTGATATCTCACCATATTATTTTAATACACATGTTAGGTTTGTTTGTTTATTTGATTGGGTTTTATGTCCTAGCAACATCTATGGTCATATCAGGACAGGTACCGACTTTTGGCAGTATGCACTCATGGTGATTTTATAGTGCTGTCCCATTGGGAGACCAGGCCGTTGGCACCATGACCCAATTTCCCACTCAGTCACAGTATCCTGAGCTAACCAGTCCTTAATCCATCCTAAAGTCGTTTACTGCTGATTTTATTTATCATATACCACTTGTGATTTTACCACAGTTGAATGCTCTACTGGCATACATTTCTATACTCTATTTTACTTGTTTGAAATGTAATATTTTAGTCAGTTATGTTAACCACTGTATGACCCCCAATAGCCAATGTTTACTTTTTGTGTTCGGGGGTCATTAAAAAAACAAACAGTAATCCCAAGCGCCAGGCTAGGTAACGATAAGTATCAATTTTGTACGGCATTGCTTTGATTCAGCCACATTTTCGAACTCCCGACATTCCACACAGCAAGCCTGCACTCTTACCACCGTTCATACCTCATTTAATACTCACAAGATGGTGTTCTCTGTGGCGGAGTGGTTAGAGTGTCTGACTTTTTTCTAGGTCAGACTCCTAATCTGAGGGTTGGCGGTTCGATTCCCCATGCCCCCAGCTCTGCCAATTTGGATTTCCACCGCTGTGTATAACTTACAGCGTCATCAAAGGCCGGTTGCTCTCATACCATGTCTATGTGGTGTGGGAGGTAAAACATCCCTTGGGTCGGTAAAAGTGTAGGCTCGGGCTTTCTATCGACAAACTGTCTAATGGTGAAAACAAGCCTATTCAGGCTTATCCATGATAGGCAGTATACATCTTCAACAACAACAAGTACATACAGGTATTACACTTACATAATACATACACAGGGTACATTCAACAACCATACAGCATATAGTTTGTATGGGACCCAGGTCACGGAAACCAACATCGTGATGGGGGAGGGGGTGATGAGAATGGGAAATATTGCGCATAGAGCAAGAATTTAAACCCACACTTCTTGCCATTCCAAGGCCAGCATGCTAACCATTACACTACCTAGACTCCTTGATTCACTCACACTATCCATACCCACTTGTCTATGTGGTTCTTTACCTGAGCGGTCAGTGCTGACTACTACACTACTTTAAGAGAGGGCAAGTCCTCTTATGTTTTGTGTAGTATATGCAAGGTTCCTCCTGACAGCTGACCCGAAGGTTCACAGCTTTTTCTCTCTCCCATGTAGGTGTCTGACGGGCATTAGTGACGTCACAAGACGAGTAGTAACAGTAAGTCATATTCCAACAAGAAAGAAAAGAGAAAATGACAAATAAAATACAAAAGGAATAGATAGGTTAGCCTGTATGTTTACTGGTGGTTCGGGATCAAGCCTGCTGGTACCAGAACACTGTTTGCTTATGTTAATAACACTGTGTGCGCATAGAACTGTGAACATAATATTTATATGAGGCATCTCTGTATCCAAGGCGACCAGACGGGATGGCCGAATGAGTGGAGCGATCGTCTCCCGTCTTGGTAGATCGTAGGATTCGAACCCACGGGTTCGAGAACCCACGGGTTCGAACCCTGGTCGAGTCAAACCAATGACTTAATAATTGATACTTGTCACTTCATAGCCAGGCACTCGGCATTATTAGGATAGGGAAAGGACTGGTTGGCTGAGTGTCAGGATAATGTGAATGAGTGGGATATCAGAAGTCGGTTACCCGTCCTGATATGGCCTTAGATGTTGCCAGGACGTAAAACTCCAAAAGCAAACCAACCAACGAGCCTATTATACATGAGTTGTGTGTGCAGAATCTATGTCCCCACGAGAAAACACGACGGTGACGTTCCGGTCGTCATCAACGAGGCGAAACATGCGAAGACAAAATTAGCAGCTGCTCATTTAACCAGACCCAGCAATTCATTACCACCTCACCGGACGTGGTAGCCTAATCGATATAGCGCAGGCCTCCTCTGCGGAAGGTTGGAAGTTCTATTCCTGGTCGAGTCAAACCAATGACTTATAAAATTGATACTCTTTGCTACCCAGTCTGGCGCTTGGCATTATTAGGGTATGACAAGGACTGGTTTGGCTCAGTGTCAGGATAATGTGTCTGTGCGGTATCGGGTCATGGTGCTGGCAGCCTGGCCTCTCCCAGTGGGGCAGCACTATAAAGTTACCACGAATGTGCACTCTCACAAGTTGGTAACCGTCCTGATATGACCTTAACTAAAAGTAATTTAGTAAAGCTTGTTTTATTTAACGACGCCTCTGGAGTGCATTGATTTTCATATAATCGGCTATTGGACGTCAACATATGGTCATTCTGACATATTTCTTTGGAGGGAACCCACTGCCGCCACATATGATACTCATATTCAAACACTGGCTTGGAAAACCAATGATTTAAAACTTTATACTTGTCACAATCTAGCCTGGCACTTGGCATTATTAGGATAGTGAAAGGAGCAGTGAAATGAGGAAGACCAATTGTCTACCTTCAAAATTTCCCCTGCTTAATCAATTAATGTACCAAAAAACCCCACAAAGAGCACCACCCAGAACAGGAGTTCTTGCCACTGCCACAGGGGATAGGTTCGTGTGGAGGAAATCATCTATTGCATCACAGATGGTTTTCACTATCATTTGACATGGATCTGACCAATCAGAATTTCGTGTAAATTTCAATGTAGGCGTGTGAATGTGATTAACAAGACTGACAGAATAGATATCGCTAGCCTTTTGCCATGAATATGGCCTTTGCTGCCGACACGGCATTACATTAAGCCATCAGCAATCATCATCGATCATCTATTGCATTTGCAGATGGCGACTATCATGCCAATATCAATTAACAATGTCTACTTAATAATGTAGAACCCAGGAGGTGCATTCCAGCCTCCCTGATCTGTGGGGTTCCAACCCCGATACCGCCTGGTGCCCCCCAACCACCTACCACCCCCCCCCCCCCCCCCAGCAGCCCCCGCGCCCGGGAGATGGGAAGACCCCGGAGCTGGTTTGTACCCATCGTGATAACAGCCAGACGTCTGAACCACGCTGTAAACAGCCGGGCAGCGCGAGGCAGTGTAGGAGTTGTGCAGTGTAGGAAGTATAAGAAAGTGTAGGGCAGTGTAGGGCAGTGTTCGCAATATAGGGCAGTATTGTCAGTGTAGGGCATTGTATGAAGTATTGAGGATTTGCTTGTGACATAGGCATCACACTACTCCTGCATCGTGGTTGGATAGAAGCAATTTCTTTTACTAAGTGTGTGTGTTAAGTCACTGATATGTTTAATTTGAACACTTATTGAGTAAGTTATGCTCCTAAATAACATTATTTCAACTTCCTAGTGAATATTCATGGTTCTAAATAACACTCGGGGGTTGAAATAATGTTATTTAGGAGCATAACTTACTCAATAAGTGAAATTCAGCTCAAATTAAACCAAAAATCCGAGCGATATTAAGGCCGCCGCCGCCGCATCGACGCGTTTTTGCAAATCTAAATAAAACAAAAAGCACTAATCTATTCACCTCTACGATCTAATTCTGTTATTTAGAACCATGAATATTCGCTCCAGGGTTGAAATAATCTTATTTAAGAGCACAGCTTATTCAATAAGTGAAATTCGGCTCAAATTAAACATAAAATACGAGCGATATTAAGGCCGCCGCCTCATCGGCAGCATTATTGCCATTGTCGCTGTACTTTCACTCGGATTTTGGTTTAATTTGACCAGAATTTCACTTATTGAGTAAGTTACGCTTTTAAATAACATTATTTCACCCCCCCCCCCCCCAGTGAAGATTCATGGTTCTAAATAACAGAATTAGATCATAAGTGACTATTCACACACACATGATACTAAAGGGAACTGCTTCTATCCAACCATGATGGCCGACTAGGCACTGGTCACATGGTGATAATCGTTTGACGCAAATCCTCAATAGGGCAGAGACATGGACAATCTCTAAGAAAATGTACAAACGTTTAGCAGCATTTGAGATGTGGACTTATCGAAGGATGATGAAAATATCATGGACAAAGAAGATCACCAACAAAGAAGTTCTCAGAAAAATTAAAAATAAGAAAAGCTTGTTTGCCACTATACAGACAAAGAAACTTATTTATTTTGGCCACATCATTCGTCAGAGTTCAATATACCGCACATTGTTGGAAGGGAAGGTGAATGGCAGCAGAGGGAGAGGGAGACCAAGAACATCATGGTTTACACATATTTCACAGTGGACAGGCTTGAATTATTCACAGTCTATCAGAACAGCAGAACATCGGGACAAGTGGAGAACCATTGCATCCAACCCTCGACTAGAGGACGGAACTATTGATTGATTGACGTAGAATAGGGCAGTGTAGGGAAGTGTAGGCAATGTAGGACAGTGCAGGGCAATGTATGAAGTATAGGGCGGTGTAGGCAATGATGACAGCATACCAGTGCAGTGAGTGAACCAGTGCAGGAAGTGCACCAGTGCAGGTAGTGCAGTGAGTGCACGAGTACAGGCAGTGCAGTGAGTGCACTAGTACAGGCAGTGCAGTGAGTGCACTAGTACAGGCAGTGCAGTGAGTGATGCAGGCAGTGCACCACTGCAGGCAGTATAGTTGGTGCACCAGTGCAGGTAGTGCAGTGAGTGCAGGCAGTGCATTGAGTGCACCAGTGCACACAGTGCAGTGAGGGCAGGCAGTGCATTAAGGGCACCAGTGCAGTGAGTGCAGGCAGTGCACCAGTGCAGGCAGTATAGTTGGTGCACCAGTGCAGGTAGTGCAGTGAGGGCAGGCAGCGCATTGAGGGCACCAGTGCAGGTAGTGCAGTGAGTGCAGGCAGTGCATTGAGGGCACCAGTGCAGGCAGTGCAGTGAGGGCAGGCATCGCATTGAGTGCACCAGTGTAGGCAGTGCAGTGAGGGCAGGCAGTGTATTGATTGCACCAGTGTAGGTAGTGCAGTGAGTGCAGGGTGTAATGGTACGTGCAGACCCGAGTGCAGTTCGAGTAAACGGGCGGACATGCAGTGTAAGGTCGTCGTCAAGTGGCAGTCAATGCCGGAGACAGAAAGAGTTCCTACACAATGCAAGGCCCGGCCGGCACTACTCAATAGCGGCGAGGGTGCGGGTGGGGCCTGTTTTTGTAAACAATTAGAAATACAATGTGTTTTTGTAAACAATTGGAAATACAATCTGTTTTTTGTAAACAATTGGAAATACAACATGTTTTTGTAAACAATTGGAAATACAACGTGATTTTGTAAACAATTGGAATTACAACGTGCTTTTGTAAACAATTGGAAATCCTATGTGTTTTTGTAAACAATTGGAAATCCAACATGTTTTTGTAAACAATTGGAAATACAATGTGTTTTTGTAAACAATTGGAAATCCAACGCGTTTTTGTAAACAATTGGAAGTACAACATGTTTTTGTAAACAATTGGAAATACAACGTTTTTTTGTAAACAATTGGAAATACAACATGTTTTTGTAAAAAATTGGAAATCCAACATGTTTTTGTAAACAAATGGAAATCCAATGTGTTTTTGTAAACAATTGGAAATCCAATGTGTTTTTGTAAACAATTGGAAATCCAACATGTTTTTGTAAACAATTGGAAATCCAATGTGTTTTTGTAAACAATTGGAAATCCAATGTGTTTTTGTAAACAATTGGAAATACGTGATTTTGTAAACAATTGGAAATACAATGTGTTTTTGTAAACAATTGGAAATACAAGGTGTTTTTGTAAACAATTAGAAATCCAACGCCTACTGTGGGACTCGAACCCTATGTTTGCCACTCCAGTGCTAGCCTTTTAACTATTAGACTATCTAAGAAATGAGGAAGACCAATTTACCGCAATTGAAATCTTTTCCCTGCTTAGCGCCGTGAATATGGCCTATGATGCCGACACGGCGTAAAGAAACCGGCAATCAATCAATCAATTTCCCTGCTTAGAGTTGCATAGTCTGATGAAAGCATCCAATTGTCTAAACCAAAATTTGTTATCAAGATTTGAACCTACATATCCAACTTAGATACTTGTGAATTGTTACGCATGTATTGCTGCATAGAAGGGAATACTATTACGATGTGCACATCAAAATTAATTTGGTATGTTTTCACTTCAAATATCAAATACCAGTGTTTGACCGGGCGTGGTGGCCGAATTGGTAGAGCGCGTGTCTCGCATGGGGGAGATCGGAAGTTTGGTTCCCAGTCGAGTCAAACCAATGACTTATAAATTGATACTTGTCGCTTCCTAGCATGACGCTGCGCATCAATAGGATGGGACAAGGACTGGTGAGCTCAGTGTCAGGATAATGTGACTGACTGGGATATCGGGTCATGGTGCCGGCGGCCTGATTTCCCAGTGGGGCAGCACTATAAAGTCGCCATGAGCCACACTGTCGCAAGTCGGTACCCATCCTGATATTACCTTAGATGTTGCCAGGATGTAAAACTCCAACAACCAATGAATTAAATGAAGTTGTGTTGGTCATGTTAACTGCCCTTTTAATAAACGAATGTGATAATAATAATAATAAGTTAAAATGTCAATCTCTGCTAATTGAACTTGCTACAGGAATCTTACTCTTGTCCCGCACCCCCCCCCCCCCCCCCCCCCCCTCCACCCCCCCCCCCCCCCCCCCGACATCACCCTAATTACTCCCTTGTCCTGCCCTGCCATTTCCTACCCTGCCATGCAATGCCCTGCTCTGCTGAACCATGTCATGTCATGTCATGCAATGCCCAGATATGCCATGCTCATCCATGCCCATCCATGCTCTGTTATGCTCAGCCCTGCCCAACCCTGACCTTCCATATCATGTCGTGCCATGCCATGCCCTTCCATGCCATGCCATGCCCTTCCATTCCCTTCCATTCCATTCTATGCCATGCCCTTTCATGTCATACCCTTCCATGCCATGCCATTCCATGCCATGTCCTTCCATGCCCTGCCATTAAATGCCATGCCTTTCCATACACAGCCATACCATACCCTTCCATGCCATGTCCTTCCATACCCAGCCATGCCCTGTCCTTCGATGCCATGCCCTTCCACACCATGCCCTTCCATGCCATGCCCTTCCATGCCATGCCCTTCCATGCCCAGCCATGTCATGTCCTTCCATGTAATGGCCTTCAATACCCAGCCATGTCCTGCCCTTGAATGCCCTGGCCTTCCATGCCCAGCCATGTCATGGCCTTCCATGTCAGGCCCTTCCATTCCATGGCATGCCGTGCCCTTCCATGCCCAGCCCTTCCATGCCCTTCCCTGCCCGGCCCTCCGCCTCACACGCACACCCTGACTGCCCCATCATCTACGGCCTAGTTATCGGCGAGTGGCCTTTTGGCGTGGACCGAGCCCAACCTCCGCCACCCCATTATTGTAGTGTATACAGGGAGAGAGCTGAGTGCTTTTAGAAACAACTTGCCAGCCCTTCCCAGCGAACAGCGAGATAAAGGGAGAAAAAAGAGCCGGCGAGCTGTATTTGGGAGAATTCCATACGTGTTGACGGCCCTGTAGCATGTCACTTAATGAACTTGTGGTGTGTGGAGCAGTGGAGAGTTTGTGGGTAGGCTGGTGTGAGCGAGAGGGAGAGGGAGAGAGAGACGGAGAGGGAGAGAGAAGAGGGAGGGGGGAGGGAGGGGTGGAGGGAGGAGGGGAGGGGAGAGAGGGGGAGGGAGTGAGAGAGAGGGAGGCGGAGAGGGAGAGGGGTGGAGAGGGGGAGTGGAGAAAGGGGAAGGAGGGAGAGAGAGGGAGACGGAGAGGGGGACGGAGAGAGAGAGGCAGACAGAGGGGGAGAGAGAAAGGGGGAGAGGGATAGAGAGAGGGAGAGAGAGCGGGGTGGAGAGGGAAGAGAGGGGGAACGAGGGAGATGGGGAGAGAGAGGGAGACGGAGAAGGAGAGGGAGGGAGTCGGAGAGGGAGAGACAGAATGAGAGAGAATACGATTAGTGAATAGTTGATTCAATGCTCCCCTCGCCCCTCCCCTCCTCCCTCCTCCCTCCCTCCCTCCCTCCCTCCCTCCCTCCCTCCCTCCCTCCGCCTCCCTCCCTCCCTCCCTCCCTCCATCCAGCCATAAAAACCGCGCACGGTGGCCTAATCGGTAGAGCGCGGGCTTTGCATGCGGGAGATCGGGAGTTCGGTTCCCGGTCGAGTAAAATCAATGACTTATAACATTGGTGCCTGTCGCTTCCTAGCCTGGCACTCAGCATTATTAGGATAGGGCAAGGACTGGTTTGATCAGTGTCAGGATGCTGTGGCTGAATCGGTAGAGCACAGGCTCCCCCATGTGAAAGGTTGGCAGGTCAAATCTCGTCTAAGTCAAACCAATGATGTACACAATTGATACTTGTTGGTACCTAGCCTGGTGCTCGGCATTAATAGGAAAGGGCAAGGACTGGCTAGCTCAGTGTCAGAATAATATGACTGAGTGCGATATTGGGTCATGGCACCAGCAGCCTGATCTCCTAGTGGGGCAGCACTACATGGATAAAGTCACCATGAGTATGCATTGTCACAAGATGGTACCCATCCTTATATGATGATAGATGTGATTTAAAACCCCTACAAACAAAATAAGATGGCATATGTGTCGGATCAGTCAATAGATATCATCATGGCTATGGTATTAATTCCTAGTTATACATTCACTATGACATATCCATACACAATTTACCGCAACCGCTGTCCGAATCGGTAGTGTCGGCCTCGCCAATGACTTATAAAATTGATACTTTTCGCTTCCTAACCTGGCGCTCAGCATTAATAGGATAGGGCAAGGACTGGTTAGCTCAATGTTAGGATAATGTGACTGAGTGGGACATCGGGTCATAGTGCTTGTGGTTTGCTTTCCCAGTGAGGCAGCACGATAAAGTCGCCATGAGTGTGCACTGTCACAAGTCGGTACCCATCCTGATATGACCTTAGATGTTGCCAGGACATAAAACTCCAACAACCAACCATATACAATTTATACTGAGCAATACTGTTATACAGTTCCGAACTACCACAAAGAATTGTCAGTTGGAAGTGCTAATCCGATCCGAAGATCATGTCTCACGGCGACAACAAAGTATCAAATGGCGGTTCAGGCGGGCTCAGCTTCTGGTAGCCTCGCTCATAACTTCCGGTTGTCTCGCTCACAACTTCCGCCTAGCCTCGCTCTCAAACTTCCGGAAATTCAATCGCGGCTGTGCAGTAGATGATACACATGCGGGGACAAACCTGCATTCATCGACAGAGATCCCGCCAGGGGGAACCAGCAGCAGCATCTATGTGCGCCCCACCCCTCCTGCACCCTGCACCCTGCACCTACCTTCCTTCACCAATACCATTCGCTCCTGCCTGGCACTGTGCCAACTGTGTGCTTTTCCACCACCCCACACACCACACATTCTCATACATCTCTGTGTCTCTAAATATTTATAAATATATATAATATATAATATATATATAAATATATATATAAATATATGTAAATATATAAAAACATATATAACTATATCAAAATATATCAAAATATATCAAATTTGACCATCCGAGCAAGTCTGGAGGAGTAGTGACCAGACCCGGCTGGTATCAGGGTGGTCAGGAGCCACTCACATGTGGCGCCATAGTGACAGAAGCAGGAACTAACTCCTATGCCAGTGGGATAGTAGGTAATAACTTATAGATAGAAGAGAACCTAATAAGTGGTAGTGTCCTTGTTTATATTCCCATAATAGATTATAGAGCACATATAAATATCTGTATTTGTTTGTTGGGGCTTTACATACTAGAAACATCTAAGGTCATATCTAGATGGGTACCGGCTTGTGAGAGTGCACACTCATGGCAACTTTATAGTGTTGCCCCACTGGGAGACCAAGCCACTGGCACCATGACCCAATCCCACACAGTCATGATATCCTCATACCGTCTAAGCCAGTCCTTGCCCTATCCTATTAATGGCAAGCACCATGCTACATAGCAACACGTCTCAATTTTGTAAGTTATTGGTTTGACTCGGTCAGGTTTTGAATCGACAACTTCCCACACAGGAAGCCAGCCAGTGCTTTTACCGAGACAGGCATCTCGTCTCGTCTTGTTGACCACAGGTGGATAAATATCTGTGTTGAAAACAAAAATAGTCACCCAGATGGCTGTGACTGCTGAGTTGTGAACCAGTCTCCAATAGACGATTTCCACCACCAACCCGCACCCCGACAGCAGTGGTAAGAACTGATGTTATGGGTGGCATCTCTCACTGTGCAGGATGCTCTGTAGAAAATATCTTATAGAAGATTTCCAGCACCAACTCACCCTCTAACGGAAGTTGCATGAACTAATGTTGTGGGTGGAGTTCACAGTGCAGCATGTTTTGTGGAAAAGGTCTTATGCATGATTTCAAACCACCAACCTGCCCTCTGACGGCAGTGGCAAGAACTAATGTTGTGGGTAGCAACTCACTCTACAGCATGCTCTTGTAGAAAACTTCTATTATCAACCTGCCCTCTGATGGCAGTGGCAAGAACTATTGTGAGTACCAGCTCAGTGTGCAGCATGCTCTTTGAAAAAGGTCTTGTAGATGATTTCCAACACCAACCCGCCCTCTGATGGCAGCAGCAAGAACTAATGTTATGGGTAGAAGCTCACTGTGCAGCATGCTCTCAGGGAAAGGTCTTATGCTTTATAGATGATTTCAACCACCAACCCGCCCTCTGATGGTGTTGGCAAGAACTAATGTTATGGGGAGCACTTCACTGTGCAGCACGCTCCCAGGAAAAGGTCCATGAGGTGTGTTTGTTTTCTTTCTGAAATTTAGTCAGTTTGTTTGTTTGAGTTTTACATCCTGGCAACATCTAAGGTCATATCAGGATGGGTTATGATTTGTGATAGTGTGCACTCATGGCGACTTTATTGTGCTGCCCCACTGGAAAATCAGGCTACCGGCACCATGGCCTGATATCCCACTCAGCCACATTATCCTGACACTGAGCTAACCAGTCCTTTCCCTATCCTATTAATGCTGAGCGCCAGGCTAGGAAGCGACAAGTATCAATTTTAAAGTGATTGGTTTGACTCGATTGGGAACTGAACTCCCGGCGAGGCCCGTGCTCTACCAACTAGGCCACCGCGCCCGGTAAATTTAGTCAGAGCAGACATGTGAAGAAAACAAAAGTAGCCTTATTATTGAAATTACAGAGAACCTACATTGGCGGCCCCTCGTGGCCGATGTATGAACTATGAGATAATGGAGACCACGTGATAGTGTGTCTACTTCCTTCTGTGTAAGAGGCATTCAGGTGGGTCTTTGGGTGCATTGTACCAGGAAGGTGTGACTCCTGTACATGGGGCTCTTGTATGTACCACCAGGCGAGGTGGCCTAATCGGAAGAGCGCAGTCCTTGCATGCGGGAGACCGGGAGTTCGGTTCCCGGTCGAGTCAAACCAATGACTTATAAAATTGATACATGTCACTTCCTAGCCTGCTGCTCAGCATTAATAGGATAGGGCAAGGAATGGTTAGCTTAGTGTCAGGATAATGTGACTGAGTGGGATATCAGGTCATGGTGCAAGCAGCCTGATTGCCCAGTGGAGCAGCACTATAAATTCACCATGAGTGTGCACTGTCACAAGTTGGTACCCATCCTGATATGACCTTAGGAGGTGCCAGGACATAACATTCCAACAACCAACCAACCATCTTGTATGTACTCAGGCTATATAATACCATAAACCCTGAAATTATGGTCCATTATAACATTCTACCTCAACACTCTTGATCATCACAGTATTTTATTATTATTTCTTAATATAAGAGCAAAACATTTTTTTTGGGGGTGGGGGGTTACATTAGTTGATTTAGCAGGGGAATTTTCAATCGCGCACAATTGTTTTTCCTCATTCCACTGCTCTTTGCCCTATCCTAGTAATGAAGGTAGGTAGTGACAATTCTCTATTTTTAGGTCATCAGTTTGACTCGGCCAGTGATCAAACGGGAAGGGGTTTGAATCCCATGACCTACCAAGATAAGAGATGGGCGCTCAACTAGTAGTACTACTCGTAGTAGTATTAGTAGTAGCAGTACTAGTAGTAGTAACAGCACTGCTAGTAGTACTAGTAGCAGTATTAGTAGTAATAGTATTACTAGTAGTAGCACTAGTAGCAAGCAGTATTAGTAGTAGTAGCACTACTAGTAGCAGCACTGCTAGTAGTACTAGTAGCAGTATTAGTAGTAATAGTATTACTAGTAGTAGCACCAGTAGCAGTATTAGTAGTAGTAGCACTACTTGTAGCAGCACTGCTAGTAGTACTAGTAGCAGTATTAGTAGTAGTAGTATTACTAGTAGTAGTACTAATAGTAGTACTACTACTAGTAGTATTACTAGTAGTATTACTAGTAGTATTACTACTAGTAGTATTACTACTAGTAGTCCTACTCATAGCAGTATTACTAGTAGCAGTATTACTAGTAAAATAGTAGCAGTACTGCTAGTAGTACTAGTAGCAGTATTAGTAGTAGTAGCACTAGTAGTAGCACTAGTAGTAGTACTACTAGTAGTAGTATTACTAGTAGTAGTACTAGTAGCAGTATTACTAGTAGTAGTAGTACTAGTAGTAGTATTAGTAGTTGTAGTATTACTAGTAGTAGTACTAGTAAGTAGTAGCAGTATTAGTATTATTAGTATTAGTACTAGTAGTAGTACTACTAGTAGTACTACTACCACCAATATTACTAGTCGTAGTACTAGTAGTAGTATTACTCCTAGTAGTATTAGTACTAGTATTACTAGTAGTAGTACTAGTAGCAGTATTAGTAGTAGTATTACTAGTAGTGGTACTAGTAGCAGTATTAGTAGTATTACTAGTAGTAGTACTAGTAGCAGTATTAGTAGTAGTATTACTAGTAGTAGTACTAGTAGGATTATTAGTAGTAGTATTACTAGTAGTAGTACTAGTAGCAGTATTAGTAGTAGTATTACTAGTAGTAGTACTAGTAGGATTATTAGTAGTAGTATTACTAGTAGTAGTACTAGTAGCAGTATTAGTAGTAGTATTACTAGTAGTTGTACTAGTAGCAGTATTAGTAGTAGTATTACTAGTAGTAGTACTAGTAGCAGTATTAGTAGTAGTATTGCTAGTAGTAGTACTAGTAGGAATAACTGAGTCCACCATATTGCAAGCCCCACCGGTTGATGGGTGCGCGCCCACCGTTACCGACGATAGCTTTCAAAAGAGTGAATTGTGTACACACTAAGCCATAGCTGTTTCTCTTTATTACTGAAATACGTTCCCTCTTAGTTGTGGCTGTGACTGGAGGCGGTGGCCGAATCGGTAGAGCGGCAGAATTCAACTCCCATTCTCCCGTGCAGAAGAATGGGAGTTCAATTCCGAGTCGAGTCAAATCAATGACTTAGAAAATTGATACTTGTCACTTCCTAGCCAGGTGCTTGTCATTATTAAGATAGGGCAAGGACTGGTTGGCTTGGTGTCAGGATAATGTGACTGAGTGGGATATCATGCCATGGTGCTGGGGGCCTGGTCTCCCAGTGGGGCACCACTATAAAGTCACCATGAGTGTGCACTGTCACAAGTCGGTAACTGTCCTGATATGACCTTCGATATTGCCAGGACGTCAAACTCCAACAACCAAACAACCAAGCTTTCAAAAGTATAAATTGTGTATGCAATAAACCACAGCTGTTTTTCTGGATGGCGACAATTACAATTTCACACTCTACTTATTTATGGCTGTTGTAATCGACGATTTCTATCAACAACCCCCACCTGGTGGAAGTGGCGAGAACTACTGTATTGGGAAGCAGCAGCCCACTGCTGCTAATGGGTTGAATGATTGAGCTTTCATGTTGCAGCTAACATTGGAGGTCATTCCAGACAGGTACCGACTTGCGACAGTGCGCACGCATGTGCTCCAGGTGGCTTTTCCGGGATGAAAGATCTCTGCAATTTTATGGAATTCCATGATTTTTTATACTCACCGATTAACGTTCGCAAAATGCGAATATATATGATAGCAATTAGTTAATCGGAATCCCTTCTTATATAACTTTAAATGTTACTAGAACATACAACTCAAACAAGAAAGAGTTTGTCATGGGTGATAATAGTCACAATAAGGACAGTTAACACCTGACTTTCTGTATTTTCCCATGATTCCCTGACAGTGCTAATCCTATAGGGAGAAATTGCGTTTTCGCTGAAATTCACAATAGGTTCTGACAGAACCCGCTAGGTGGCGTCAAGGTGTCGGCCTGATTTCCATGTTTTTTTTTGCTGGAGATCATTTTCATCCTTGCTTTATAGTGATGCCCCACTGGGGTGGCATGATGAGACATCCCCGTTTTGTGTGTAGAAGTTGTGTGTGTGTGTGTGGGTGGGTCTTTGAATTGTGATGGTGTCAAACACCAGTATTTGATTGTGTTGCTTAAAGTTGCATAGTCAGATGGTTTTGAGTGTCTGTAATTTTTCTGAGATAAATATATTAGATTGATTGTTATAATCTACATTATTTTAATATGAAGTAACTTTTATTTTAAGTGGCTAACTTTTGAGATATTTGAAGTATAAACATGTCAAATTAGTTTTGGCAACCATGCCAAAATTGTGTCACCATTGGCTTCAGCAGTTGGTTGGTTGGTTGTTGGAGTTTTACATCTAAGGTCATATCAGGACGGGTACCGACTTGTGATAGTGCGCACTCATGGCTTCAGCATTAACAGGTTCTATTAAATTGACTCAGAATTCCATTTTATATGTTAACAAATGCTTAATAACTGCATCAGAATCTAAGTTAAATATGTAGGATCAAATATGGATAATTGTTTTGGTTTAAAAAAGTTGATGCTTCATCGGACTCTGCAGCTTTAGCGCACAGCGTGTGGCAGAAATTATTAGAGAGCCTTGATAAAGCCCCCTCCCCCACCAGCTCCCCAAGCCCCAAACCCCCCCTGCCCCCACGACCTCCACCCCCCTTCCAACACCACCACTGAGTTCACCCCCACCCCCACCACCACCACCCCATCCCCCTACCACCCACCAGCAATGGCCTGCAGCCCAGAGCATCACTAACACCAGCCCTTTTGTTGGTAACCACTTTGCGTTGCCGTGGTACCCGTCCGAATTGCGTGACTTCCGCTTCCGGGCAGCATTCCTAAATGCGGGGTTTCCCCTGAGCTCTGCCAGGCTGACTTGGCATTTCGGCGCCTGTCAGTGTCTGGGGGCGGGGGGCGGGTGCTAATGTAATTGGACGCGTCGTTGAAAACAAATGAAGCGTTAAGCTAAGATTCCTTATACCCCTGTCACACTACGACGTAACGAGCCAACGTGAGCCTAACGTGGTAATTTTTTGTCATTACGTTGAGGTACGTTGGGTTACGGCATGATGACGTCAGAATGACGTTAGAATGATGTCGATTTACGTCACATTACGTCGTGGTACGTCGAGTTATATCAATGTTTTGGACATGTTCAAAACTTTCGACGTAGCTTGAACGTAAGGGTTTACGTTCGCCGCACGTTCTGTTCACGTTCAATGAACGTCAATGACGTTAAACGGACGTTATTAAAACGTTAGTCACTACGTTCAGCTACGTTGCACTACGTTGCACTACATTGACCCACATTAAACCCGGTGGAAACGTCCACGCAGCGTAATGGGAACGTCAGGATAACGTCAGGATAACGTCAGGATAACGTCATAATAACGTCAGGAGAACGTCAGGAGAACGTACGTTCAACGTTTCGCCATCAGGTAACGTTGTTCTGGCGATGGAATAACGTTCATAACGTTCCGTGAACGTAATGAAGTTGACCTCTCTCGTTGAATAACGGTATCACTACGCTTTACCGACGTTACGATCTCGTCCACTACGCTGCATCCACGTTCAACTTGTGCCCAAATTTGCATACTACGCCGAGAAGTTCAACGTTCTTCACGTTCTCCCTACGTTGACGTCATTACGTCGTAGTGTGACAGGGCCTTCACACGCGGTATGCGGTATGCGGTATGCGGTATGTGAATGCGGCAAAAAATCGAAACGCCTTGAAGTCAATGGGCTACAGTCCTTATACGCGGTATGTGAATGCGAATGCGAATGTGGCAACTCGATCGGTCCCTGTAGCCATCGGTGCAGCATGCGGCATACGGTATGCGAATAGAAACCTCAGTCACACATGTCCATTAGTTTTAGACGAGGAGAGGCGACTGATCATTACGCAACGGTCACACACAGGGGAAACATATGGTAGGGTGGTGGTGGGGAGACGGACGGTTATGGGTTGGTAAAAATGCTACCATATCCACACAAATATGAATACTTATCTATAATTTGGTAATTATAAAGGTAGGAACCCCCATGTGACGTACCAAGAGCTACATAGATATAAATGCCATATTAGATCATATACAGTGCAGTATGGAGTATACTTGTTTATTTATATTTTTTAAATATAGCCAGTCGTGTGCCGCATGCTGCATGCCACATAGAAGGAATCCTCCCATTCGCATACCGCATACTGCATACTGCATACTGCATACTGCATACTGCATACTGCATACCGCGCATAAGGAATCTTAGCTTTAGTAATCT
Organism: Branchipolynoe longqiensis; assembly: GCA_030323885.1. NCBI lineage: Eukaryota > Metazoa > Annelida > Polychaeta > Phyllodocida > Polynoidae > Branchipolynoe > Branchipolynoe longqiensis. The sequence continues at coordinate 28,217,964 of CM059201.1, read as the reverse complement.
TTTCTGGTTCCATGCTTGTTTATTGTTGCTTTGCATCCTAGCAACATCTAAGATCAGGATGGATACCGACTTGTGATAGTGGGCACTGATGGCACTTCTATAGTACTGCCCCACTGGGATACCGGGCCCCAGCCACCATGACCCAATATCCCACATGCTCATATTATCATGATACTCATTTGGGACATTGACCGCAATGTTCACATTGTGTTTGATTCAGTGGGAACAACACGTCTCTCTCCCCCTCCCCACCTGCTGCACCGCGGACTCCACATTGGATGGTCAGACGAGTCCGCTCTCTGTCCACCCGATTGGCCAGTGGGCTTTCACACCTTTTCTGCCACCGTCCCTGGCTCGCCGCCATCTTCTCACTTCTCAGAGAGCTGGTGACATGCATGTTTTTTCTGTCCATTCACCCTACTACTTGTTTCTCCTTATAAGTTATAGGATGGCAGAATGAGTTGAGCATCCATCTCCAGTTTTGGTAGATCGTGGATTCGAACCCATCGGTTCGAACCCTGGTTAATTCAAACCAATGACATAAGAATTGATACGCTTCACTTCCTAGCCAGGCACTCGGCATTATTAGGATAGGGCAAGGACTGATTGGCTCAGTGTCAGGATAATGTGACTGAGTGGGATATCAGGTCATGGTGCTGGCAGCCTGGTCTCCCAGTGGGGCAGCACTATAAAGTTTACATGAGTGCACTGTCACAAGTCATAGCCCATCCTGCTATGACTTTAGATGTTGCTAGGACGTAAAACTCCAACAACCAACCATCTTCATCATTCTAGCGCTCATTTCCCTATCCTAATAATGCGGAGCGCCAGGCTACGTAGCAACAAATTACATTTTTAAATCATTGATTTGATTCGATACGGGTTCAAACCAAAACTGATACTTGTTGCTACCTTGCCTGGCACTAGACATTACTAGGATAGAGCAAAGACTGGGTGAGTGGTTGCGAATTGGTTCAGTGTAATGTGACTGAGGGAGATCGGGGCTGACACCATGAAAAGAAAGTTTGTTTTATTTAACGACGCCTCTAGAGCACATTCATTTTTATCATCGGCTATTGGACGTCAAACATATGGTCATTCTGACATATTTGTTTGGAGGAAACCCACTACCCCCACATAGGCTACTCTTTCCGATAAGCAGCAAGGGTTCTTTTATATGCACTTGCCCACAGACAGGACATCACATACCAAAGCCTTTGATGAACCAGTTATGGACCACTGGTTGGAACGGAAAATAACCCAAACTGTAAATGTGTCCACTGAGCAGGATCAATAGGATGACCCACACAATCACAGGTGGACACTCTACCGCCTGAGCTCCATCCCATCTTCCTGACACCATGAAGTCACCATGAGTGTGTGCGGGGTTGCCAACATTGAAAAATGAAAAACCAGAAGATCTTAAGGGATGTTATATTGGGTGGTCTGGGTACTCCTGGGAAAAAGTTAAAATCTTAGATGCTCTGTGGTGCATTTTGGACACAATAATCCGTAAGCTTTATATAGTTTTGGAAAATGAAAAACTGGAAGATCGGCGTAAGGTGATAATGGGGACATAAAATATTGTACACCTTTTGGCAAAGCTGTAAGGGTTGGCAACCCTGTGTGCGCTGTGTCACCAGTTGATAGCCATAACCGGCCCTAGTGTTGCTGGCGGTCTTGGCAAGATACATTTAAGCACCCTTACACGTATAATAATAATATAATTCAAAATGAACATATTCACCCTATTCATGCGCGACCTAATTAGGCATCAGAACGAGGCTGAGTAAGCGTCAGTATTGGAAATGGCCATAAGACACTGCTGTGTGCGGATGTGTATGAACTACTACATAAATTTAAGGAGTAAAATTTGAAGATATTAACTTTTGAAACTATCATAATCATTTTTGCTTACCTTTTTTCTATTTATTTGTCAATTTTCTTGAAGATTGAGTGATGATCAGATGCATTTCAGTAGGCAATGTCAACAAAGTCACTCACCTTGGCTGCCAATCTTTTCTTAAATTCAAAATTGCATAACTTTCTTAATATAGATATATTAAAAAAATATATTTTAACACTTTTAAAGCTTTTATTAATTTGTAATTACTAAGACTAGTTGTTTAACTGTGTTGCACAAATAAATATGCTGACAGTGCTGCATTACATGATACCACCATAACTAGGCAGACTTGAAGTTGACAGTCACATTGTAGTTAAAGAATGGGAAAAATCACCATGCAAGGGTTACCCAATCTTCGTGAAAATTGGCCAATAGATAGAAAACAGGTATGCAAAGATGAATATGTTACTTTCAAAAATGAATCCCCTCAAATTTGAGTGATTTCGAGAGGTTTTGGTCGACAAAAAAGTATTCACATGACTTTTCATACAGCGGCGCCTGGCAGACGCGTAAGTGCCCTCGGTCTGGTTTCAACATGGCCGCGGCGTGAATAGGGTGAATTAACACTGATGTGGCGCCCCCTACCACGTCATGCCCCAGGCGACTGCCCGAGTTGCCGGTTCCTTCAGCTGGCCCATCCTGATATGCCCTCATATATTGCTAGGATGAAAACCCCCATCAGTCACTGAGTAATGCATAGATTGGTTGTTGGAGTTTTATGTCCTGGCAACATCTAAGTTCATATGAATAGTTCAGGCGCAACAAACATAAACACCAATCGAAAAATGCAATTAAAATAAAAGATTTTTTGCTGAAAACTAATTCCACCTGTCTTGTGATGACTTGATTACTGAGCGATAAACAAATAGGTAGGAATGTAAAAAAAATTACTTTTTGAGGGTTTGAATCCAATGTTTATGTCCATTTTTGGATTGGCGTTTACGTGGTTTTGCACCTGAACTCTTCATATCAGGACGGGGAGTAATGCACAGTGCACTGTGTCAAGTTTTGACGTTTGTTTGTTGTTGTTTTACATCCTAGCAACATCTAAGGTCATATCAGGACGGGTACCGACTTCTTGTGACAGTGCGCACTCGTGGCGTCTTTATAGTGATGCCCCACCAGGAGACCAGGCTGGCGGCACCATGGCCTGATATCCCACTCAGTCATATTATCATGACACTGAGCCAACCAGTCCTTGCCCTATCCTAATAATGCCGAGCAGCTGGCTAGGAAGTGACAAGTATCAATTTTTAAGTCATTGGTTTGACTCGACCAGGGTTCGAACCCACGATCCCGCGGTCTACCAACTCGGGAGACGGATGCTCTAACTCATTCAGCCATCCCGTCTGGCTAGGTTTGACGTCACCCTTGACAAGTATAGATGGCTAACTCGTGTGGTCACCTCAGGCCTGTAATGAAAATAATTGTTGACTCGCAGCCAGAAATGTGAGTTATCTCATTTAGTGTCAATCTGTGACCGCAGCTGTACTAAAGCGTCATGTTGTTGGCAAATTGTGGTTTTTGTTGTTGTGGTACATTAGTTGATTAATCAGGGGAAATTTCAATAACGGACAATTGGGTCTTCCTCATTCCAATGCTCCTTTCTCTATCCTAGTAATGTCGAGCGCCAGGCTAGGTAGTGATAGTATACATTTGTAAGTCATTATTTTCACTCAGCCAGGGTTCGAAACTGGGAGGATTGAAGCCCATGACCCACCAGAAGAGGAGGCGGATACTCAACTAATTCGGTCATCGCGTCTGGCATTATACAGACAAGGTGGTGTGTAATTAATGTCCTATAGTGGTTAGTACTTCTCGTTGTGGGTGAGACGACCCATGTTCAAATCCTGGTCGTGGTGTTCTCTGTGGCGGAATGGTTAGAGTGTCTCACTTTTTTCTAGGTCGGACTCCTAATCTGAAGGTCGGTGGTTCGATTCCCCGTGCCCCCATCTCTGCCAATTTGGATTTCCACCGCTGTGTATAACTTACAGCGTCATCAAAGTCCGGTTGCTCTCATACCATGTCTATGTGGTGTGGGAGGTTAAAAATCCCTTGGGTCGGTAAAAGTGTAGGCTCGAGCTTTCTATCGACAAACTGTCTAATGGTGAAAACAAGCCTATTCAGGCTTATCCATGATAGGCAGTATAAATCTTCAAACAAATTTAAAAAAATGGAGTATCACAACCAGTGTGATAGTCTGCGTACGGCTAATTCCCCCTGGTCAGTCAAGTCAACGCAACGCTGAAGGAAATCTTTGCTTAAAGTTGCATAGTCCGATGCTCCTGTAATTTTTCTGAGATAAATATATTAAATTGATTGTTATAATCTATCTTACTATAGTTTGAACTACCTTTTATTTTAAATGGGTAACTTTTGAGATATTTGAAATGTAATCATGTAATATTAGTTTTGTCAAGCACACCAAAACTCTGACACCATATGCTTCTGCAGTAACAGGTTCTATTAACTTAGCTCATATTCTGTTCTATGGGGCGACAAATGTTTGGTAAGTGCACCACTGGTACCACCAGTATCTAAGCTACATATGTAGAATCACATCTTGATAATTGTCTTGGTTTTGAAAATTTGATGTTTTCATCGGACTATGCAGCTTTAAATGTCAAAATAAAACCAACCTGCAATGCACAAAGGTTTTAGCCAACCAATCAGATACGTGGAAGGTAGTGGTACTTCCTGCATGACATTTATGATTAATAACATTAGATTGTGGCGTTCTCTGTGGCGGAGTGGTTAGAGTGTCAGACTTTTTTCTAGGTCAGACTCCTAATCTGAGGGTCAGCGGTTCGATTCCCCGTGCCCCCACCTCTGCCAATTTGGATTTCCACCGCTGTGTATAACTTACAGCGCCATCAAAGGCCGGTTGCTCTCATACCATGTCTATGTGGTGTGGGAGGTTATAAATCCCTTGGGTCGGTAAAAGTGTAGGCTCGGGCTTTCTATTGACCAGCAGTGGAATGAGGAAGACCAGTAGTCTATGACTGAAATTTCCCCTGCTTAAACAACTAATGGACCAAAAAAAAAAGAGATTGTTTTTCTTTCACTTTTTGTTGTTGGTACCACGTTACTCTATTCGAATTGAGGAATTTGATTTGATTTATTTATGTACTTAGCCTACCATAATATATATAATACATCTAAGAATGTATTGACCGAGCGCGGTCGCCAAATCGGTAGAGCGCAGGCTTCACATGTGGAAGGTCAGGAGATCAATTGCCGGTCGAGTCAAACCAATGACTTACAAAATTGATACTTGTCACTTCCTAGCTTGGCGCTCAGCATTAATAGGATAGGGTAAGTACCCAGTGTCAGGATAATGTGACTGGGTGGGATATCAGGTCATGGTGCTGGTGGCCTGATTTCACAGTGGGGTAGCACTATAGTCACCATGACTGCACACTGTCACAAGTCGGTACCCGTCCTGATATGACCTAAGATGTTGCCAGAACGTGAAACAATCAACCAACCAACCCATTTTGGTAGGTCATGGAATTCGAACCTCTGGCTTCAAACCCTGGTCAAGTCAAACCATTGACTAAAAAATGGATTCTTATCGTTACCCAGCCTGGCACTCGGTATTACTAGGATAGGGCAAGGAGCAGTGGAATGAGGAAGACCAATTGTCCATGATTGAAATTTCTCCCGCTTAAAGGGCTGTCACATTAGGTTTTTTTGCGGGAGCGTATGGCGGCGTAGGCGCGTTACGTCATATACGTCGGCATACGCTGTATACGCTACTCATACACTACGCATATGCTACTCATACGCTACTCATACGCCGCCAGATGCCGCCAGATGCCGGCTTATGAGGCATACGCCGCTATACGCTTTCATAAATCCGTCCGTCCAAATTTGTTTGTGCATGCTCAAAAAATCTCGACCTATGAGGGCGTATGGCCTATACGCTACTCATACACCGGCATACGCTCCTCATATGCCGGCATACGCTCCTTGTATGCTAGGGGTATGCCGGCATAGGTTTTTCATACGCTCAACTTGTGTCACCGGCATATCTCTAGCGTATCTCTAGCATATGTAGCGTACGCATAACCTACAAGTTACGAGTTAGCGTATGCACAGCGTATGCACAGCGTATGCACAGCGTATGCAAGCTACTCATATGCGCATACGCTACGCGTACGCTACTCATACGCTACTCGTATGCTCCACATGCCAATCAAAACTGTCAAAAAATGTCACAGCACGCTCCCATACTCTCCTCATACGCTCCTCGTACGCTCCTCGTATGGTCCTCATAGGTTCCACATACGCTCAAAACCAGCCGAAAGGTCACCAAATGTCATCATAGGTCGGCACGCGCAGGACGTACGTAGGTTTTCAATACGCTCCCGCCATACGCCGTAATGTGACAGGGCCTTAATCAATGTACAACAACAGTAAAAAAAGATGACATTGCTATGATATTGAGTGACCCCACAGTGCTTCAGATTTCTACATAGCCCTCTCCGTATTTGAAAACCTGACCTACTTGCCAAGTAGTTTGTGAAATGACCTACTTAAACATTTAAACCCGGTGTTGCGTTTTCAGCCATGCGCCGTGTTCAGCCATGCGCATAGACTCAAACTCAAGGCATTGTCAATGGTCATGAGTCACTAACTTTATAAATTTAATATAATGTTGTTGGTAAAGATGTTTTCTATATGTGTACCAAGCGATTTGTTTCTAGGTGGTGTGGTTTTAGAGATATTTCACTTTTCCTGGATTTTCTGTATGAAGATTGCTCACCACCATTGACAATGGCTTGAGTTTGATGGTACGCGTAGTGCAAAACATTAGTTTTATTAAAAATTAATAGAAATCAAGAACACTAACCTTATAAATGTAATATAATCTTTTTGGTAAATATGTTTTCTATATGTGTACCAAGCGATTTGTTAATAGGTGGTGTGGTTTTAGAGATATTTCACTTTTTCTGTATTTTCTGTATGAAGATTGCTCACGACCATTTACAATGCCTTGAGTTTGAGTCTATGCGCACGGCTGAACAAGGCGCACGGCTGAAAACGCCACACCGGGTGAGGAGCCTTCAAGCCGTCCTGCTTCCAGGGACTTGAAAGGAACAAGCGGAGTCACACCGGAAGTGATTAACCCAATAATGAACCATTTATTTCAGCTCTGCTTAACAGTTCAGCCCTACTTGCTATCCTTTTATTTGGAACAGAATCGTGCCTCAATGTATGCTCTATGTTATGCACGCTAATGTAGTAGTCTGCACTGACCTCTCAGGCAAGGAGCCGCGCAAACAGGTAGGCGTGGGTAGTGTGGTGACATCGGGAGCCTAGGTCGTGTAATGGTTAGCACACTGGTCTGGAATGCAAAGAGATGTGGGTTCAAGTCCCACTCTAGGCGCAATATTTCCCATTTTCATCACCCCCATGACACTAACAAGAGCCCATTAGGATACCTGACGCCACCCCGTCCTTATATGACCTTAGATGTTGCTAGAATGCAACCCCCCCCCCCCCCGCAAACAAAGTGATCTAGCTGTGTGCGGCACCATACAAGGTGATCCATCATTCTTTCGTCCAAATTCTGTTGACAATGAATTCATACATACATATAATATATGTGATGTATAACGAATTATGCGAGTATAAAGATACATAAGTGAATTATTATTATTATTGTTATACTCTGTAAGAGTTAACACTGTACTGGAGTTGCCACCTGCGGCCTCCTCGACTCCACTGGATGTTGGCAAGTGTCAGTCGAACCGGAGGATTTTTTCTATTCACTATATGAGTATATATACATATATATATATAACTATATATTCGATATATATATATATATGTATGTATATACACATATGCAATATAATATATATGATAATAGCTAACAACACAATGCCATACTAGAATACATAGTTGAATCCAGGTGCGAGCCGCCAACTACAACAATGGTATCATTGTCATATGCATTTTAAAATAGAGAAATAAAAAGACAAAAAGCACACAAATATCTCGTTTACAAAGTGAGTCATATGTGAATGGGCCAGGCTTTAAGAATACTGGAATTTTGAATTCTGCTGGTCCCTCAGTAAGGACTGAAACACGCCAGGTCACAGCTTCAGCTTATGTATACTGTATTATGGGAGTATAATGGCATGGAAAGGAATTGCTTGTTCATGATGATACCGGTTATTCTCTGTTATACCTCCTCGACTTAACGCATGTGACCAGTGACATCGCTACCACCACTCCTCATCCCTAACAGACGTCAGTTGCACCAGAGGATTTTACATATAGACGTCCTATACATAATAACATTCATCAAGACATATACAGCTAGTTATTTTAATCAAAATTATTCCTTTAAATAACAAAAACAAACAAAAAAAGCCTAGTCACTTCTGACACCCCAGTGTTCCCCAGATGCGCTATCTACCCTCCGTAGAACAGACTACCACGCCCTCTGGCGAGGCAGGTGCGAAACGGGCAAACAAACAAATAAGACCTAGATTTGTTTGAAAGCGAGGCTAGGGCGAGGAGTTGTTGCCGACGAGCCGCACAGCTTACCGCGGTGCATGCTGGGTGAGGGATGTGCACCAACCACTGCAAAGGGCAGCAACAACACGGCCAGCGGAGGCCAGCTATTCACTCTTAAGGGCGCATTCCATATACGCGTAATGCGTAATGCGAATGCGAATGCGAATGCGACAAAAAATCGAAACGCCTTGAAACCTATGAGCTACATTCCATACACGCGTAATGCGTAATACGAATGCGAATGCGTCAGAAATTCATTATCCCGATCGGTCCCTGTAGCGATCGGTACGTAATGCGTTATGCGTCAAGCTGGATGTGAATAGAAACCTGAGTCTGATGTCTCCATTAGTTTAACACCAGGAGAGGCGACTGAGCATTACTGAACAGCCTCACAGAGGGGTGCTAATTGGAAACACATGGTGAGCTGGGCACCAGCGGGACATAGGGTTAGGGGAAAGCTAAAAATGCTACCATATGCACAGAAATATGAATACTTATCTATAATTTGGTTATAATAAAGGTAGGAACCCCATGTGACATACAAAAGTTACATAGATATACATGCAATATTTGGTCACATACAGAGCAGTATGGAGAATAATTGTTTATTTTATTTTTTAAATATAGCCAGTCGTGCACCACATAACGCATTACGCATTACGCGTATATGGAATGCTGGCATTCGCATAACGCATAACGCGTAACGCATAACGCATTACGCATTACGCGTATATGGAATGCGCCCTTTACTGGTCTTACTCTTAGCATGGTCCATTAGGGACCGGGCGTGGTGGCCTAATCGATGGAGCGCAGGGGCCATATGTATGGAGCGGTGTTAGCGAGCCAAAACGCGTTTAGGGCGGAATTTCTGGTTTAGTGCCGAAAAGTCGCTATGCATGGAGCAGTGTTAGGCCTAACACTGCGAGTTTAAAGTCGGAGATTCTAACCCCAGCCCATAGCAGGTTTACAGCGGTGTTAGTGTTAGGTTAGTGTCAGGATGGAACCCAAATGTATTCAATGCTATCATATTTAACAGAATTACATACTCAATAAGTGAAATTTCAGCAAATTAACCATAAATTCGAAGCAATATTAACGCTGCCGCCGCATCGGCGGCGATATTAATATTGTCGAATCGACGAATGTAAACTAAACAAATCGCTGCCACCTGCCGCAGTGCTCGCCGGCAACAGGCTCAGCAATAGTGGTTAGCCTGTTCCCGGCAAGCACTGCTATTTGACAATATCGCTGCCGATTTGGCGGCCGGGAATCAGCAGCCTTGTTAGTTGTGAGCCTGTTGCCGGTGAGCACCGCTATTTGTTTTGTGTACATTCGTCAATTCGACAATATTAATATCGCTGCCGATGTAGCGGCAGTGTTAATAAAGGGCCTTATGTGTTAATATCGCCTTTATCGGTTCGAATTTGCGGTTAATTTGATAAAATATCACTGTTAGAGTATGTAATTCTGTTAAATATTGTCAAATAGCGGTGCTCGCCGGCTAGATGCTCAGAGGGATTTCCCAAATCTATAAATACATTCACGTTTAGCTAACATGCACCATTTAGGCCACCATGCATACGGCTTGACATACTTCGCCACGCCCCTGATAACCGGTGATAGCTACCTGGTGTTAGAGGGTTAACACCACACGCCGCTAACACCGTTCCATGCATATGGCCCCTGGTCTCGCGTGCGGGAGATCGAGACTTCGCTGGGGGAGGGTGGGAGGTTGGTACATGGCTTCCTACCATAGTAGACTAGTCCTGTAGGAAATGTTAATGTCTGTAGAGGTCAGTGGAAGGAGGGAACTGACATCATTCTGAGTTAACACAGGGCAAATTCTGTCTGAACACACACAGTATTGGGTCCATATTGATCTCTGCGAACAGCGATGCTCCCCAGACTCGTTGCGCCAGGGGGCGCAGTGCAAACAAATCGGTGGGTTTTGGGGTGCATGCGCTTTTTGTGGTTGTTGTTATTATTCTGGTAAGCAAATCTAGTGTACAAATAATGTGTGTACTATTATACATATCTAATATATATATATTATATAATATATATTTTATATTATATATAGTTTATTATATATACACACGTATATCCTGGATATGCCGGTGTAGATTGGGAGCAGAGCCCCCCCCCCCCTGGTGTTATGGTTAGTTCCACTCTATTCCCCTCCCCTGTGGTTGGGATCGAGTCCATCAGGTGGCGCCTATGCGCCTCCCTGATCTCGGACTTCCGGCCCCTGACAGGAGCCCAATTTCCCCTCGGACGCTGCTCGGGTAACTTCTCCTGAATTTTTTTATTATTATTATTTATTATTATTCGGAGGAGAGGAGGGAAGGTGGAGCTACCGGTACAGTGTTGGTCTTACAGAGTCTAACAAATAATAATAATAATTAACCATTGCATATCTTTATACTCGCATAATGCCCTTACACACAGCCCTGCCAGCACCACTATGTCTATTTACATCCCACTCAGGCACCACCAGCGCCTACATATATATACATACATGCGCTTGCTCACATATACCTGATCAGTAATAGAACATTTGCATTCCCCCCGATGCCGTAAATCGGAATATTTTACATAAGGTCATATCAGAACGGATACCGACTTGTGACAGTGCGCACTCATGGCGAATGTATAGTGCTGCCCCACTGGGAAATCAGGCCGCCAGCACCATGACCCGATATCCCACTCAGTCAGATTATCCTCTCACAGAGCTAAGGAGTCGGTGTTTTGTTTGTACGACTGGGTGGCGAATTATTTGTGAAGCAGTAGATAAGGTTTCCAAGCAACAGCACGACTCGTTATTGACGTTTTGACACTAGTGCATCCCGATCGACTGCGACTGCGATGCAAATCGTGGCGTGTCGTTTACAAGGTCGACTTGTTTGTTTATTTAGGTTTTACGTCCTAACAACATCCATGGTCATATCAAAGGTCGGTACCCGTCCTGATATGACCTTAGATGTTGCCAGGACATAAAACTCCAACAAACAACATTAATTGGTCGTGGGATTCGAACCCTGACCGAGACAAACCAATGACTTAAAAGTTAATACCTGTCTCTACCTATCCTGGTATTCGGCATTACTAGGATATTGTAAGGAGCAGTAGAATGAGGAAGACCAATTGTCCACGATTGAAATTTACATGTACCAACAAATCAACAACTACAACAAAAAGAGTCCAGAGAATGGCTTTAACTGAGGGTCTTCCATCATCTCATCAAACAAAGTTAAAGGTAATAAGGATTTAAAAATCAGTCGTCAGGGCATCTTGAACCAATCACATGAATTAACCGCTTATTCTGACTTTGAATTTCAAAATATTAATTTAAATATTACATTTCGATATAAATAAAAAAAATTGTTTTTAATGAATTTATTTCCCCTTCCCATAATGGATTAGTGCGTTAACTAACACTTGTTTTCACAGCTGAACAGCACTAGTCCAATTTTATTCAAATCTTTTATATTTTATTTTAGTAATAATTTTGGTTTTCTTATTTCTTGTCCTGATATGGTCTTAGATGTTGCTAGGACGTAAAACAATAACAAACAAACAAAATCTAAATCTTATTTCTTGTTATTATTACTACATCAGACCAACAACAATTAGTTACCTACGAGAAGGGATGGCTGAATGAGTTGAGCGTTCGACTCCTGTTTCGGGAGATCGGACGATCCGAACCCATGGCTTCGTGGGTTCGAACCCTGGTCGAGTCAAACCGATGACTAAAAAATGTATACTTGTTGCTTCCTAGCCAGGTGTTTGGCATCAATAGGGTAGGGCAACAACTGGTTGGCTCAGTGTCAGGATAATGAGACTGAGTGGGATATCAGGTCATGGTGCTGGTGGTTTGGTCTCCCAATGGGACAGCACTATAAAGTCGCCATGAGTGCCTACTTCCACAACTTGGTACCCGTCCTGATATGACCTTAGATGTTGCTAGGGCGTAAAACAACAACAAACAAAATCGTATTTCTTGTTACTATTACTACATCAGACTAATCACAATCAGTTACCTCAACCAGAGTAAACCTCCCCCCCCTCCTCCACCTCCACCTCCACCCCATATTTATTTACACCTACTGGGACAATCCAGTTGGCCAAATGCGCAACCAATGCAGCCAAATGTGCGTGTTCATGGTTAATTATTTCTCCATAACGTTCACTAAAGCAAACACTGTGGACATGCAGTGCATATGTAGTAACAATGGGTCACACTGTAGAACACGTGTACACAAACAAGGGGGGGGGGGGGGGCTGGTGTTACTACCACATCCCTTTATCCTGTACAGGGATGTTGAGTAATCCTATAAGAAAAAAGTGTTCTTTTGTGTAAATATTTTTATTCATCTGAATAATCTTTTTTTCAGCACCGAGGCATTGGTGTTCCGGCCATGCTTAGCTTCAGTCATTTACACTATTTAATTACAAGAACAATCTTAGTTAAGATAATAAAATATTCCTATTGTATTCAGCTAGTTAAGAGTTTGTGGTATATCTGGCCAGTGTATGCATTTTAATGGTGTTTAAAGGCCCGTTTATACTTTTGAAGGCACCAGATGGCTCAAGATGGCGCAAGCCAATGCTCCCATTTAGACTTTATGTTGACGCTTGTCGGCCTTAGACGGCGCAAGCGTTGACCAGAGTTCAACTATGTTGAACTTTCTACGTCAACGCTTCCACACGTCGCGCACTCCTCACAGTTTTGCGGCATCACACAGCGCTAACCGGCGTAAAGTTTACGGCATCACACACCGTCAAAAGTATAAACAGGCCTTTAGTTGGTTTTCTCATCCGTATAGTCTGGGGTTAGGTACGATCCAAATTTAGCTAACTAAGTGGTTGTGGTGTATTTAGTTTGTAGCATGTGTGTGCATTGTGCATGTTATTCGTAACGTGGTTAATTTACGCACGGAGGCGCGAAAGACCAGCCATTGACTATTAGCCGCCAACCTGGCGTCACCACCGGCACCGCCGCCGCGACTGGAGCCACCTACCGGCTTCAACCCGAACTAACTTATCAAGACGCCAAAACGTCACGTGATTTGAAAAATTAAAACCGTCCCCCCCTCCCCGGTTTCATTCCTCCTGCCGCCACCATCCAGTAAGGCCCACCATCACCTTTCTTCACCCACCCACACCTGAACCAAAGACTATTACAGGTAGGGTTGAGGGTTCGATTCCGGCACTCACGAAAGACTCTAGATGCCACAACATGGAGGGGGGGGGGGACATATAGCACTGTACTTAAAGCTGTATAGTCCGACGAAGCATCAAATTGTCAAAACCAAAGCCATTATCTAGAATAGATTCTACATATCTAGCTTAGACACTGTTGCAATTATTAAGCATTTGTCGCCACATAAAAGGGGGTACTGAATCAAATTGACACAACCTGTTACTGCAGAAGCCTATAGTGTCAGAGTTTTGGCGTGCTTGCCAAAATTAATTTGGTGTGTTTGCACTTCAAATATATCAAAAGTTAGCCATTTAAAATAAAAGTTACTTCAAACAAAAGTAAGGTAAATTATAACGATCGACCTAATATATTTATCTCAGAAAATGACAGAAACTCAAAACCATTGGACTATGCAACTTTAACCTTGATGTCCTGTTGAACAAATATTTAAAAAACTGTTTATGTCACTGTCCGCCTCCGTCCTCATAAATTAGCATAGAACAGTCTGGGTTTTGGTTAAATGCGAAGATTGGTTGGTGGAGTTTTTCGTCCTGACAAGATCTAGAATGCGAAGGGGTGTATGGGGGTTGGAGGGTATTTGGTTAGTTTTGAACCAACTAAATGTGATCTAAGTTGCATATATGGGTTATTGAAATAGCCACATGAATTCACAACCTAATTTTGGTTGGTTGGTTCTTAGAGTTTTACGTCCTGGCAACATATAAGGTGATATCAGGACGGGTACCGACTTGTGTCAGTATACACTCATGGTGATTTTATAGTCTGCCCAACTGGGAGACCAGGCTGCCTTCACCATGACCCGATATCCCACTCAGTCAGTTCACATTATCCTAACACGGAGCCAACCAGTCCTTGCCCTATCCTATTAATACCAAGCACCAGGCTAGGAAGCGAGAAGTATAAATTGTTAAGTCATTGGTTTGACTCAACTAGGAATCCCACGATCTTCCAAAGCGGGAGACGGAGAATGTTAGCAAGTACAAGTAGTAAGTTTAGCAGACGTCTGGTTTGCCCTCCTTTTCTTCCCTACCTTTGTGTTCCATTTCACTAAAACAACATGGCATTCTCTACAACTCCACCAGATGCAGTTTGCCCAATCGGTAGAGCCCAGGCTTCCCGTGAGGAAGGTCGGGAGTTCGAAACCTGGCTCAGTCAAACCAACGACTTACAAAATTGATAATCATCGCTACCTAGCCTGGCGCTCGTCATTACTAGGATAGGTCTAGGTTGGATTAGCTCAGCACCAGATAATGTGACTGAGTGGGATATTGGATCATGGTGCTGGCAGCCTGATCTCTCAGTGGGAGAGCACTATTAAGTTGCCATGAGTGTGCACTGTCACAAGTGCGCACTGCCATGGTATGATCATAGATGTAGCTAGGATATAAAACCCCAAGAAACAAACAAACCCAATTCTGGTCCAACTTGGACTCTGTGTTACGTATGCAGTGCATTTGATATTCCCGTCCTTATATGACTTTAGATGCTGCTAGGAGGTATAACAACAATAGCAACCAACCAAGCATTTGACATCCTCTGCCAGGCACAGCACGTCAGAGTGATGTTTGGTTGTTGTTTTACGTCCTAGCAACATCTAAGGTCATATCAGCGTCAAAGGAAAGAAAAGTGTGCGCACTTCCTGACCTTCTGGGCATAGAAAAGCAACACACAAAAAGTGGGAAAAAAGCCACACACAATCTCACAGATCCCAGACACAACTGTTTTGCGTTGTTTCGCTTGTTATACCAGTATGATATGACCTTGGATGTTGCAAGATGTAAAACCCCAACAAAACAACAAAAAGTTATAGCCTTCAGCAGTGACCTGTTCTATTAAATTGACCTAGGGTTCCTAGATATTACAAGGACGTAAAACCCCAACAAAACAAACAGAAGACAAACCATAGGCATCAGCAGGGACATCTTCTATTAAATTAACTCTGTGTATTGCCTCAGTCACATGACGGGCTGCGTTCGCTTACGATCGATCCACCACCAAAAGTCTGCGATCTCCTTGCAACAAAATTGAAACAATTTGTTACAAACTATTTAATACATCGCCATTATGCAAGAGGCGATGCGCCACATCACATCGGTTGGTGATCGATCGGCGATTAGTCGTAAGGTTGTCATAAGGTTGTCGTAAGGTTGTCGTAAGGTGGTCGTAAGATGGTCGTAATTTAACTGCAAAATGCCTCGTGTGATGCTTGAGTACTGCTACTGTGGTCACAGATCAGTCGGTGATCGGTCGGCGAATGATCACCAACTGGTCGGTGAACGATCGCCGACCGGTCCGCGATCGGCGCCGACCGGTCCGCGATCAGTGGAGACGCCAGAGGTGCTAAGGAGATTGTTGGTGCTGCAGCGACAATCTCCTTGCGACCAAAAAAGACGAAATGGTAGGCGATCAGTCGGTGATCGCTCGCAGAGCATTCGGGGATTAGTCGTAAGGTGGTCGTAGGATGGTCGTAATTTAATTGCAAAATCCTCGTGGATCGATCGTAAGCGAACGCAGGCCTCATGTGACTGGGCCTTAAAAGCGATGGTTAAATGAAAACGGACAGAATACGTTACACTTTCTCATCTTGAATTTGGCCTTTGCTGCCCACATGGCGTAAAAAACAACCACTGAATCTAATCAATCAATTAAATTAACAACGTATTCATATATGTATGCAGCAATCTAGCTAAGTGTTTTAGTAAATGAGTGCGCCATTATCCAAGTTGGATAATAATGTCGAATCAAATCTAGCTAAGTGTTTTAGTAAATGAGCGTGCCAGTATCCAAGTTGGATAATAATATCTAATCAAATCTAGGTAAGTGTCTTAGTAAATGAGTGTGCCAGTATCCAAGTTGGATAATAATGTCGAATCAAATCTAGCTAAGTGTTTTAGTAAATTTATGAGCGCGCCAGTATCCAAGTTGGATAATAATGTCGAATCAAATCTAGCTAAGTGTTTTAGTAAATGAGCGTGCCAGTATCCAAGTTGGATAATAATATATAATCAAATCTAGCTAAGTGTTTTAATAAATGTGTGCGCCAGTATCCAAGTTGGATAATAATGTCGAATCAAATCTAGCTAAGTGTTTTAGTAAATGAGCGTGCCAGTATCCAAGTTGGATAATAATGTCAAATCAAATCTAGCTAAGTGTTTTAGTTCCGAAATGTGATGCTTTCAACAGACCAGACAGGATGGCCAAATGAGTTGAGCGTCCATCTCCCGCTTTGATAGATCATGGGATTTGAACCCATGGGTTCAAACGCTGGTCGAGTCAAACCAATGACTTAAAAATTAATACTTGTCCCTTCCTTGCCAGACACTCAGCATTTTTAGGATATGGCTCAGTGTCAGGATAATGTGATTGAGTGGGATATCGGGATCATGGTGCTGGCGGTCTGATTTCCCAGTGGGGCAGCACTATAAAGTCGCCATGGGTGCGCACTGTCACAAGTCGGCTTCAGCAGTGACCGGTTCTATTCAAATTGACCTAGGGTTCCTTCTATGCAGCAATAAACCTGTCCTGATATAACATTGCATGTTGCAAGGACGTGAAACCCCAACAAAACAATCAGAAGACAAACCCTAGGCTTCTGCAGTGACAGGTTCTATTAAATTAACATGGAATGAGTGCGCCAGTATCTAAGTTGCATATATGGGGATCAAATCTAGCTAAATGTTTTAATTTTGAAAATGTGATGTTTTGATTGGACGATGGCGGCTGTGAGCGTGGGAAAGAGGAAGGACACTGACCGTCTAGTGCCCCATGGAGCAGACAGGGCCAGAGACATCACGCGCACTGAGTTCATTATTAAAGAATCTGCACAGCAAACATGCGCCAGGGTGCCAGCCAGTCAATGAACACACAGCTTTTCAATTAGCCCTGTTGTTTTGTAGAACTTAGAAGCTGATTGTTTTTCTTCATTTCATCCGAAGGTTTTTTTGTGTGTTTCTTTTTTAAATTCTTTTGGAATACATTCTTCTCGGCATTGGTAATCGTCCAACCATTCACTTTTCTTGAACTTGGTGGTAATTGGTTCTTTTTGTTGTTTTGGAGGGGTTAGTTGGTGGTGGGGGCGGTTGGTGTGTATGTGGGCTGAGGGGGTGGGGGTTCTTCTCTGAAGTAGTTGGCCAGTGCTCAAGACAGCAACAATCAGTTTCAATAATTCCAAAGCCTTGGACTGTGTTTTTGTTGTTGTTATTGTTGCTTTTGTTTGTTTGTTGGGGGCGGTGTGTTTGCTTTTTGTTTTTTGTTGTTGAATGATTCATGAAATTAATTATTTTGAAGCAGATATTTGAAGAAGGAAAGGTCACCTCAGATTACACGACAATCTGATTCAAGCCATTAATGAATTTGGTAAATATGGCGGAGGTTCTCTCAGTCGCGGTATCACCTGAAAGCTCTTCTCAGATTACATGACAATCTGACTTTACCTTTAATGACCTTAGTGAATATGGCGAAGGTTCTTTCAGTTACGGTATCACCAGAAAGCTCGCCTCAGATTACACAACAATCTGACTTAAACCAGTGATGACCATGGTGAATATGATGAAGGCTCTTTCAGTCCCGGTATCACCTGAAAGGTCATCTCAAATTATACGACATTCAAACTTAAACCTTTAATGACCTCAGTGAATATGGCAATGGTTCTTTCCGTTCTCTATATCGTCTGACTTGAAATATTTAGGAATGATGACAAATGAAGGTGGTCTTAGGCCACAGCAATGTGAATGTTGTGTAATTTGTCGTATAAAAAAGTTGTGTAGTTTGACACTCCCTTTAAACATACATGTATTAAGGCCCAGTCACACCTTACCGGACTGGGGTACCGGACGAGAACCGGACACTGTCCGGTACTGTATGGCGATGTCCGGTACATGTCCAGTACCCATCCAGCGATGTCCGGTGGTGTCAGGCGATGTCCGGTACAAGTTTTGAACATGCACAAAACTTCTACCGGACACCGATGTGTCCGGTTGGTGTCCGGTTGGTGTCCAGTTCATATCCGGTACCCATCCATACGTGTACGGTACCCACCCGTTGGTGTCCGGTACCTATCCGTTGGTATCCGGTTTGCTTCCGGAATTGTCCGGTGGCGAGAACGTCAATAAAATATATATATACTGTAGTAGTCGGCACTGAAGTAACCACATAGACAGGTAGGCATGGGTAGTGTGTTGATATCAGGGAGCCTAGGTGGTGTAATGGTTAGCACACTGGCACGGAATGCAAAGAGATGTGGGTTTGAGTCCCGTTCTATGCGCAATATTTCCCATTTTCATCACCCCCACGACAATACCAAGAACATCCTAAAAATACAGTCCGGTACATGTCCGGTTGATGGTCGGTCCGTTCGTTCTCATCCGGTACTCGTCCGGTACTCATCCGGTACATGTACTGTACTTGTCCGGTTGTCCGGTGGCAGTTAACCCAATTACGCTCCATTTCGATCCATTTCGATACATTTTGTGTACCGGACAGCACCGGATTAGAAAATTCTTTGTCCGGTGGTGTCCGGTACTCAGTCCGGTAAGGTGTGACAGGTGCTTTAGAGTGAGTGAGCCTGCTTACAAAACATTGACCCTCAAGGGTCTGTCGTGAGGAACTAAATAAAAGGAGGGTGATGGGGCCCTGTCAGACACCTGTCCCAGGTTAGGACCTCAGTAAATCAAGAGTGATCCTTCATCTACATCCGGGTAAGACTTATATAACTTGTATAACTAGGATGACTAGTATGACTTGTATGACTAATATGGCTAGTATGGCTAGTATGACATGTATGACTAGGATTACTAGTATGAATTGTATGATTTGTATGACTAATATGACTACTATGGCTAGTATGACCTGTATGACTAGTATGACTAGTGTGACTAATATTACTAGAATGACTAGTATGAGTAGTATGCCTTGTATGACTAATATGACTAGTATGACCTGTATGACTAGTGTGACTAATATTACTAGAATGACTAGTTTGAGTAGTATGACTTGTATGACTAATATGACTAGTATGACCTGTATGACTAGTATGACTAGTGTGACTAATATTACTAGAATGACTAGTTTGAGTAGTATGACTTGTATGACTAATATGACTAGTATGACCTGTATGACTAGTATGACGTGTATGACTAATATCACTAGTATGGTTAGTATGACATGTATGACTAGTATGACCTGTATGACTAGGATTTCTAGTATGATTGGTATGACTTGTATGATTTGTATGACTAGTGTGACTAATATTACTAGAATGACTAGTATGACTTGTATCACTAGTATGACCAGTATAACTTGGTTGTTCGAATTTTACATCCTGGCAACATCAAAGGCCATATCAGGATGGGTACCGACTTGCGATAGTGCATACTCATGGCGACTTTATAGTGCTGCCGCACTGGGAAATCAAGGTGCCAGCACCATGACCTGATATCCCACTCAGTCACATTATCCTGACATTGAGCTAACCAGTCCTAGTATAACTAGTATAAGTAGTGTAACTAGCATTCTAGTATAACTAGCATAACCATATTCTTTTACATCGGTCCCTAGCCTCCTACCTACTCATGGGGGAAAACATCTACAGTTGCATTATGATAGGTACCAACTTGTGACAGTGCACTCTCACACCAACTTTATAATGCTGTCCTACTGAGAGACCAGGCCATCGATATCCCACACATGACCCGATATCCCACAACCACATTATCCTGATACTGAGCAAACCAGTCCTTGCATTGCTCTATCCTATTAATTCAGAGCTCCAGGCTAGCTAGCGACAAGTATAAATTTGGTGAAATCATTGATTTGACTCAGTCGAGTATGACACCACAACCTTCCAAACAGGAAGCCGGCCGGTGTTCTTACCGATTCGGCCATCTTGTCTGGTGTGTGTAAATTTGTATGTACCTGCACTGCACGCCCTAGTATTCAAAGGTAAACACCTGGAACAGTGTGCCATGACTATGACCTTGTCACCTGACCTAGCTTTAAATTGCCATCACTCACCCTAAAGTGCTAACACTACTACGCCCACTGAACTAACTATTCACTTTGCAAAAGTGGTCGGTGGACAGTTAGCAAGACGTGCCCCGTCATGTATTGCTGAGGTCAGGTCGAATGCTCTACCGCTGGATGGGGGCCAGAGGGGTCACTACAAGGTCATTGTAAAGGTCAAACCAACTGTCACCACAAGGGGACCTTTACACCTCGAGCTGTATGTACATTCACAAAATTTAACATTCACAATAGCGCAGTAAAACATGATATTACTGCGCATGCCTTGCTTTGATACGCAGGTGCTTTTGCTACTTAGCCGAATGGCACTAGTGCCGTATGAAGTCATTGGAACATAGCTCCATAATAAATACTAAATAGGAAAATAGATATGTGAATGTGAAATTGTTTTAATGTGAAAGACATTGTTCTTACTGGCATGCGTTGTAATAGCCCTCACCGTTCATCGGAGTGATTTCAAATGTGACTCACCAGCCTTCGGCTTTGACCCATTTGAGATCACCCACCCACCTACTGGGACTTGTGATAATTATACGCCGATGCACATGTAAAATTATGTCTTTGGATTATAATATTATACCGATGAGCATGTTATACCATATGATGCTTTATGGTAGTCATTAGTAAGACCTCCCCTCCTTACACCCCACTCCCTGCCTTCCAGCCAGCCTGCCTGCCTGCCCCCTGCCTGCCCCCTCCACTCTCCTCCCCTCTCCCTGTCCCCTTCTCCTCCCCCAGTCCCAGCCCCCCTTCTCCTCCCCCAGTCCCAGCCCCCCTTCTCCTCCCCTAGTCCCTGCCCCCCCTCCCTACCATTCCCTGTCCCCACCCTACCGTTTCCAGCCCCCACCCTGCCCATCCTTGCCCCTTCTCCTTGCTCCCCTTCCCTGTCTCTTTCCCTGCCCCCCCCCTACCCCTCTTCCCTGCCTCCACCCCTCCCGCTTCTCTCCCTGCACCCCCTTCCCTCTCCATGCCCCCCTTCCGCCTCATTGCCCCTTCCCTACCTCACAACACGCACACACTTCATTGTTTGTGTAAGCGTATTCTCTTTCTCTCTTGGGGAATTCTAATCGGTCAACGAACTGCAAAGTCATGTTGATGCAAGGTGGCACAACACAAATTCCCTCATTAGATAATTTCCACGAAGCATGCGCACTGTGCCAAGGCTCGGGTTACAGGTAAACTTTATTAAGTGTGTATAGAATTATTATTTAAAACACTGATTGCTGAACCCTCCCTGGGCGATAAACATAGCACTAGCATTGCAATATGTTTGGGTTCGTTACATAATCATCTGAATATTCTATTGTATACTACATATAGTTTTATGAAAGAATCAGATTCATTATTAGATCACAACTGATATTTATATTGGTGCAGTATGCTTTGAATATAGTACATTTCACATATTCTATAGACACATTATATATATATATATACATATAGATGTATATCTATATGTATACATACAAATATGTGTATATATGATTACATATATGTATAAAGAGAGAGAGAATAGATAACACTATATGAGGAATTATTAATACAGATATATTAATACACGTATATATCGACCTATTTGAATGTTTGTAAACATCGTGTATGCGCACGCAGCTTGGCTGCAGAGCGAATGCACACTGCCACTGCGTTTGCCGGTACGCGCAGTGCAAAACGTTTATTTTATTCAAAATTAATAGAAATGCAGAAGCCGAACCTTATAAATTTAATATAATCTATTCGGTGAATATGTTTTCTATATGTGTTCCAAGCGGGTTGTGTCTAAGTGGTGTGGTTTTAGAGATATTTCACTTTTTCTGTAAGAAGATTGCTCACGGCCATTGACAATGCACTGAGTTTGCTGATATGCGCAGTGCAAAACGTCTATTTAATTCAAAATTAATGGAAATGCAGAACCCTAACCTTATGAATTTAATATAGTTTATTCGGTGAATATGTCTTCTATATTTGTTCCAAGCGGTTTGTGTCTAAGTGGTGTGGTTTTAGAGATATTTCACCTTTTCTGTAAGAAGATTGCTCACGGCCATTGACAATGTATTGAGTTTGCCGATATGCGCAGTGCAAAATGTAGGTTTTATTCAAAATTAATAGAAAGGAGGTACCTTAACCTTACGAATTTAATATAATCTATTCGTTGAATATGTTTTCTATATGTGTTCCAAGCGGTTTGTGTCTAGGTGGTGTCGTTTTAGAGATATTTCACTTTGTCTGTAAGAAGTTTGCTCATGGCCATTGACAATGCATTGAGTTTGCCAGTACGCGCAGTGCAAAACGTTTATTTTATTCAAAATTAATAGAAATGCAGAACCCTAACCTTATAAATTTAATATAATCTATTCGTTGAATATGTGTTCTATATGTGTTCCAAGCGGTTTACATCTAGGTGGTGTCGTTTTAGAGATATTTTACTTTTTCTGTATGAAGATTGCTCATAGCCATTGAGTTTCCAGTTTGACAGTGTGTCATCCTGCAGCCAAGCAACTGACCTAAATGCCCATGCTGACGTCATATGAAATAGGTCTATATGGATATGTATATACGGAAATGGGTATATGTGTATACATAATATGTGTACATATATATATATATGCTTAACCATTCTACTCCTATCATTCTATTAATATGCACATGGATTCCCCGCTCTTGCTGCTGGCCGCCACTGTCTCTCGTCGTCGCCGCCTCTCCTTCTAGTAGCCATTTCACATTTTCGTTAATATAATCCCGCCCGAGTGCCGACAGCCTATGTACTACATATTCACAGGCTCTACCCCTGCATATCGTTTGTGTATTAATTACCCTTACTCCTTCACTTCCATGCTAAGGCCGACGGGGTACTCTGCCGCCGCTGTCACTTATAAACACTTGAGATAGGTAATATCTCAAGTGTTAAGAAGGTGGTTACTAGACCCGAGGAGAGGGTCAGGATACATACTGTAATGTCTACATTACTCCCTCGTCTGTGCAGAAGTCCATTAGTAACAGATATAATAATGAACCATAATTAGGGGTGTTGACCATGACGGTTAGTGAAATAAGGGACCTGTTCGTAAAGGGTAAGGAATGCAAGGAACGTCTCAATCACATTTTAAGAGCTCACAACTTTATTTCTGTTCCTACCAACACCATCTAATCTCTTCCAATGTCAATCGTATGAATAAATACTTCCCCTCCATTTCCTTTATAGTCAAGATACTTCCAATTACTGTATTTAAAGCCAGATTATCGTCTCAAACATCAGAGCGCTAATGAAACAAGTCTGATGGGTCCGGGCCTGATGGCTTGAACCTTCTGTGTTGCTATGAGAGTAGCATGGGACGCCGCAGCACGTATCCTAGCAACGAGTTGCAGCAGCGAACCCTTCCCCACATTTGATGGTCAATGCGGGTTTGTCTTGGGGAGCAGCCCACATTTCCATATGTGGGTTGCTCGACCCAACCCCGCACCAGCCACAGCTCGATTCTAGTCTGTCCCACTTCATATATATATATATTATATATATATATGTATAAAGAGAATGTGATATAAAGACAGAGATAGGGGGAAAGAGAGATACAGAATAGGTAACAATATATAATTATTAAAGCAGATATATACTCGAAAGTAAAAGTAAAGCTTATTTGATTTAACGATGCCTCGAGAGCACATTGATTTTTATCATCGGCTATTGGATGACAATCATATGGTCATTCTGACACATTTCTTTGGAAGAAAGCCGCTGATGCCACATAGGCTACTCTTTATGATAAGCAGCAAGGGGTGTTTTATATGCACTTTCCCACAGACAGGACAGCACATACCACAGCCTTTGATGAACCAGTTGTGGACCACTGGTTGTTATATATACTCCAATACTGATGTGAATATATGTGTGTATTAATAATTGTTTGATACAGTATCCAGTAACCACACACTATACATATTACTATTATTAGTGTAGACAAAGTTTTAACTAGTTTATGTGAAATATGATTTCGCTACGTTGAACTGTGAGGGATCAAATGTAGGTTTTCATCAACAATGACTCAGTGTTGTGTGAATGATGGCAGTATTGCATACATCCATTTGTAATGGTCTGACCCGGGTGACATGCAGTTCACATTTCAGCTCTTCATGACCTTGACCCGTGACCTCTACACCAATATCATTTGCTAGCTTTTTTAGTTGTTGTTAAAAAAAAAAATTGTTTCGGAATGTCATACTAGTAACTACTGATGAGGTGGTCGAATTGGTGAGGGCGCAGAGTTCCAGTCCGGAAGGTCGTGGGCTCGAATCCTGACCAAGTCAAACTAACGACTTACAGAATTGATACTTCTCACTACCTAGCCTGACGCTCGGCATTGCTAGGATAGGGCAAGGACTGGTTAGTTCAGTGTCAGGATAATGTTACTGAATGACAGGGAAGCCGTCCTACTGACATCATGACCCGGTACCCCACTCTGTCACATGATCCTGATACTGAGCAAGACAGCACTTGCCATATCTTAGTAATGCCGAGTGCCAGGCTGTGGTCGTGGGATTCAAACCCTGGCATAGTCATCCCAATGACTTGAATATTGATACTTGTTGCTACTTATCCTGGAACTTGGCGTCATAGCGAAATAGCGAATGGTAGACAGGAATTGTGAACACTTATTTGTCTCACAGTTTTGCTTGAGTGCAAGTAAATAAGCAACACAAGGAATAATTAGTAGCATGTGGTGAATAAGGGGTCAAATTTCCCTGGATCATCAGCCCATGCCTTTTCTAATCTGTTCTTGAATGAATTTATTGACTCGGCATCAATAACATTTTGTGGGAGACTGTTCCATATATTTATGATCCTGTTTGAGAAACTCTGTTGCCTTAACTTTGAAATGGCTCTGGGTTTTACTAGTTCGAGAGTATGGCCCTGACTGCCTTCTCTTTTATTCAAGGTGAAAAATTGGTTCATATCTATTTGATCAAAACCTTTCATAATTTTAAATACTTCAATTATGTCACTTCTTTTCCTTCTATAGGAAAGGGTAGGAAGTTTCAATTCCCTAAGCCTTTGTTCATAGGGCAAGTCCTTTATAACTGCAACTAATTTTGCTGCACGTCTCTGAACCTTTTCGATCTCCAGAATATCTTTCCGAAAAATTGGGCTCCAAATTTGTGGACAGTATTCCAAAATTGGCCTAACAAGAGACTTAAGCCGTGTTCACACGGGCAAAATGTGAGGCGAATCAGGCAAATCGAATCAGGTGAGGCGAATTAGGCACCCGTTCACACGGGCACTGCGTGAGGCGGAAGTGGATATCTGTGCATGAGCAAGTCCAGACTAACCAGCGCCATTTTGGGTTCGACGACGCCGTCACCAGAGAGTGTGGGTTCGACCTAGATATGTAATGACTGAATCGTATTGGTTTGGAACGGTCAAAACTTCTGCTGGGCAGTGAAACCCTAAAATTAAATGATGAAAAAAATATCTGTGCATAGATAGCGGTTTCATTAATTAAATTATATAATATGCGCTTTTGATCGACCGGAAAGTCAACAACCTGAGGTGTCGACTGCGCATGCGTGTGAGGTGCTTAATCCGCCTCAGTGCGTCTACACGGGCAAAATAAATCGAATCAGAGAAATGGCCTAACGTAAACTACCTCGCTTAGGTGGTTTACATTATCCAGATCACGTGAATCGAATCAGCCCTAATCCGCCTCAGACATCCGTTCACACGGCAAATGTGAGGCGAACTAGGCAAGTCGCTTTCTACGAATCGATTTACATTGCCCGTGTGAACATGGCTTTAAATAGAATGAGAAAATTGTTCTTGTTGAGGCGATGGAAAGTTCTTTTAATTACTAGGATAGGCCGAGGAGCTGTGGAATGAGAAAGACCAATTGTTCGTAATTGAAAACATCAAATGTTCTAAACATATATACACTTATCTAGAGCTCTATGGATCCAACTTAGATACTGGTGCACTTATTAAGCATGTGTTGTTGTATATACTTGCATATTAAGTTAATTTAATCGAACACTTACTGTTGAAGCCTATGGTCTCAGAATTTCAATATGCATTCTAAAATTAATTTTCCATGCTTTCACTTCAAATATCTTCAATGTTAACTATTTATAATAAAAGTTACTTTAATCTAACGTAAGGTAGATTATAACGATCAACCTAATTATCTCAAATAATGGCAGAAATTCAAAATCGTGGTGACATGGTAGCCAAAAGAGCTACCATTTTGGTAGGCCATGGGATTCGAACGCATGGTTTCAAATCCTGGTAAGTCAAACCAATAACTTAATAATTGATACTTATCACTACCTAGCCTGGCGTTCAGCATTACTAGGATAAGGCAAGGAGTAGTGGAATGAGGAAGACAAATTCCCCTGCTTAATAACTAATATGTACAAAGATTACATCAAAATACCCCCAACAAAATTCCAAGGAAAATAGGCCTACCACCAAAATATTACACACACACAAAAAACGAAAAAAGTTTTAATTTGAACAAATACAAAATATAATGCCTAAAAATACAAATATATGAAAGAATCCAAAATAAATATCCAGAGAATGCAATAAGTGGCCAAAATAATTTAAGTTCCAATAATAGAAAAAAATACAATAAAAATAATTTTTTAAATACAAAAAAAATACAAAATAGACAAAAAGAATGCAAAAGAATGCAACAACAAAATACAATAACAAAGAAAAAAATACAAAAATGTACAAAGCAAATACCGAAAAAGATACACACACAAAATGCAACAAAAATACAAAAACCCATCGGACTGTGCAGCTTTAACCAACCCATGTAAAGCCATATACCAATATGGCTTTACATGGGTTGGATAGTCAAACTAATTGCTAGTTTGAACTGTGAGGGATCAAATGTAGGTTTTCATCAACAATGACTCAGTGTTGTGTGAATGATGGCAGTATTGCATACATCCATTTGTAATGGTCTGACCCGGGTGACATGCAGTTCACATTTCAGCTCCCCTCCCACTCTGCTGGCCGTGACTTCCCCTTTAACTTAAAGTCTAAGCTGTGTCGATGTGCTTGTCCCGCAGCCCATGCACCTCTGCTGGCCGTGAGTTCCCCTTTAACTTAAAGTCTAAGCCGTGTCGATGTGCTTGTCCTGCAGCCCGCCCCCCTCTGCTGGCCGTGAGTTCCCCTTTAACTTAAAGTCTAAGCCTTGTCGATGTGCTTGTCCCGCAGTCTGCGTACCTCTGCTGGCTATGAGAACCCCTTTAACTTAAAGTCTAAGCTGTGTCGATGTACTTGTCCCGCAGCCCGCCCACAGACATGGACGAGGTGTTCAAGTCGTTCTGCGCCTTTGGACAGAAGGGTGGCGCCCCCCTCATGGATGGGTCAAAGTTTGCCAAGCTGTTCAGGGATTGCAAGCTCCTCGACAAGAACCTCACCTCAACGGATGTGGACATCACCTTCTCCAAGGTCAAGGTCCCCTCGGAGTGAGTGTCTGCATCTGTCTGCACCTGCCCACACTACCTGTTCTCTTTACCCACTCTCTACCCACCTTCACCCGCCCTGTCTGCTAGCCCTCACCCAACAACAACAATCTCTTAAGTATTGTTATGAACTCAACCTAATGAAGTCAATAGAGACAATCTTTGCTAGCAAGGTTAGTGCTCAAATCTAATTTACGGGTGCGTATTCACCCAATTCACGCCGTGGCCATGTTGAAACCAGACCGAGGGCACTTACGAGTCATGAGAGGCGCCGCTGTATGTAAAGTAATGTGAATACTTTTTTGTCGACCAAAACCTCTCAAAATCACTCAAATTTGAGGGGATTCATTTTTGAAAGTAACTTATTCATCTTTGCATACGTATTTTCTATCTATTGGCCAATTTTCACCAAGATTAGGTGACCGTTGCATGGTGATTTTTCCCATTCTTTAACTACAATGTGGCTGCCAACTTCAAGTCTGCATAGTTATGGTGGTATCATGGAATGCAGCACTGTCAGCGTAGTTATCTGTGTAACACAGTTAAACAACTATTCTTAGTAATTACAAATTAATAAAAGCTTTAAGAGGGTTAAAATATATTTGTTAAATATATCTATATTGAGAAAGTTATGCAATTTTGAATTTAAGAAAAGATTGGCAGCCAAGGTGAGTGACTTTGTTGACATTGCCTACTGAAATGCATCTGATCATCACTCAATCTTCATGAAAATTGTCAAATAAATAGAAAAAAGGTAAGCAAAAATGATTATGATAGTTTCAAAAGTTAATATCTTCAAATTTTACTCCTTTAATTTATGTAGTAGTTCATACACATCGGCACACAGTAATGTCTTATGGCCATTTCCAATACCGACGCTTACTCAGCATCGTTCTGATGCCTAATTAGGTCGTGTGTGAATAGGGTGAATTGCTACTTCGCAATTACCGTATTCTCGTGGGTTAATGACCTGGGCATTTAAATTGACCAATCACTGAAGTGGGGGGTAGGCGTTTACCCACACATGTGCATTTAAGGGGTGGGTGTTTACGAAATATTGGCATTAACCCACAAATGGGCGTTAACCAGCGAGAATACAATACATACTTTCATGTCGTATCTTCATCGGCAGGCGTAAGATCACCTACAAACAGTTCCAGGCCGCGTTGAAGATGTTGGGGGAGAAGAAGTATGCTGGGGACGAGAAGGCAGAGGAGAAGCTCAAGGCGCAAATCCTGGAAGCTGGTGCAAAGGGACCCACTTTACATGGTGCAACGGTATGTATTTATACGTCAAGTTAGTCAGATATACTAGGTGCAATGGTAAGTATTTATAGGTCAAGTCAGCTAGATATACTAGGTGTGATTGTAGGTATTTATAGGTCAAGTCAGCCAGATATACTAGGTGGAATGGTATGTATTTATAGGTCAAGTTAGGCAGACATACTAGGTGGAATGGTAAGTATTTATAGGTCAAGTTAGGCAGACATACTAGGTGGAATGGTAAGTATTTATAGGTCAAGTCAGCTAGACATACTACGTTCAACTGTAAGTAATTATAGGTCAAGTCAGCCAGATCAACTCGGTGCAACGGTAAGTATTTATAGGTCAAGTCAACCAGACATACTAGGTTCAACTGTAGGTATTTATAGGTCAAGTCAGCCAGATCTACTAGGTGTACCAGTAAGTTTTTATAGGTCAAGTCAACCAGATACACTAGGTGTAATGGTAAGTATTTATAGGTCAAGTCAACCAGATACACTAGGTTTAACGGTAAGTATTTGTTAGTCAATTCAGCCAGACCTGCATGTAGTCAATCTTCAGCTAAAACGATCTTTGGCTCCCAGTTTTCAAAATCTGGTCAACAGTAACAGTAGTACTAGTAGGCGGCGATTGCCCACTAGCAAGTGGCGCCATGCGAGAGAAGCGGGAACTAAGTTTAATTGACATGTAATGTAGTTATATATATATCTATACACATACATTTTAATTGATACAAACATAATACAACAGAATAAAGGTTCAACAGTTCTCACTGTACATGTAGGCTTTGCTACCGACACGGCTTAAAACAACTCCCAATTAATCAATCATAGGGTCATATCATGCCAGGTACTGACTTGTGACAGTGCACACTCATGGTGACTATGTAGTGCTGCCCCACTGGGAGACTGGGTTGTTGGTACCATTCCCTGTGCCCCCACCTCTGCCAATTTGGATTTCCACCGCTGTGTATAACTTACAGCGTCATCAAAGGCCGGTTGCTCTCATACCATGTCTATGTGTTGTGGGAGGTTAAAAATCCCTTGGGTCGATAAAAGTGTAGGCTCGGGCTTTCTATCGACAGCAGTGGAGCGGGGAAGACCAGTTGTCTGTGACCGGTGTGGCAGTAAATCGCAAAGCCCTGGAAATTGCACACCCCGGGGTTTGCGATTTACTAGGAAATCACAAACCCCCCCTGGAAATCGCAAACCCCCCTGTGTTTTGGGACCGATTCGGGCCAAATCTATTCAATGCGACCATATTTAACAGAATTATATACTCAAATCGTGAAATTTCATTAAATTAACCCTAAATTCGAAGCGTTATTAAGGCTACTGCCGCATTGGCGGCGATATTAATCGCCGAAAGTAATGTAAACAAATCGCCGCCGCATCGACGTCGCGTTCCATAGTGGCGGCGGCGGCGATTTGTTTACTTTACGTTCGTCGATTCGAAAATATAACTAGTAATATCACCGCCAATGCGGCGGTAGCCTTAATAACGTTTCGAATTTAGGGTTAAATTGGTAACCAAATAAGTGAAATTTGACCAATTTAACCCTAAATTCGACGAACGTAAAGTAAACAAATCGCCGCCACCGCCGAATGGGGGGTTTGCGATCTCCAGGGGGGATATGCGATTTCCTAGGAAATCACAAGTGGGGGTTTGCGATTTACAGGGTTTGCGATTTCCTGCTACACCGGGATTTCCCTTGCTTGGGACAACTAATGTACCAACAAAAAAACAAAAAAAGAGAGAGAGACAAATAAGTGTTCACACTTTCTGTCTACCATTCGCTATATAACATAATATCTCACTGAGTCCCATTATCCTGATACTGAGCAAACCAGTCCTTGCCCTATCCTATTAGTGCCAAGCGTTAAGCTACATATATCAAAACCGTAAGTCATTGGTTTGATTCGGCTGCCATAGGAGAAGCCAGCTAGCACTGTTCGGCCATCTTGTTCGGCCCTTGTTGCACTCTTAGTATTCAGTAAAACCTCTCTAACCGACCACCCGCACAGATCGACAACTCCCCTATATCGATTGCTTTATTTGGGTCCCAAACGATAGCCCATACAATACCGATGTAATGATTTTTTTTGTTTAAACCTAAGCCAATCACCTCCCTAAATGGACCACTTAAAGTCGGTTGCATGGTCGTTCAATTTAGAGAGGTTTTACTGTATATGTTATTAACATAATACATGTATACTGATTGTTAATAAATAGAAAGAATGGTTAAGATAATTGGCTGACTATGTTAACAGTGTTTACAATTTATTACCATGGTATTAGGACTAAATAGTTACCTTCTATCTCAAATAAAACAGAAAGTTTTAAAACAACATAAATTAGAGCTATGTCTTATGGGTGCATAGTCCTGATAGCTGAACCAGTATCCTAGGGGTGATGCAAATAGGAAAGTATGCCTAGAGCAGGATTTTAACCAACACTTCCTGCATTCTAGGGTTAGCATATTAACCATTACACCACCTAGGCTACGTGATGCGATCACCTTACCCATGCTTACCTGTCTATATGGCGCCTTGCTTCAGAGGTGAGTGCAGACTGCTACATTTTTTATCGGACTGTGCTGCCTTAAATAACATTTAATCGGGGCCAGCTGAAGGTAGTAGCAACTCGGGCAGTCGCCCAGGGCTCGACATACTCATCATCATCATGCTGTCGGTCGCGATGCGACAAAGACTGCTTTCATTACTTGACTGCCGCTCTCCATTTAGCTCTCTGCTGTGAGAGTGATGTTTTGTGCGGCTGTACATTTCATGAAAGCTGCCTGCAAAAATGTTGAAGTGCTGCTGGCTTTTGCAAGTTACCAGCGGCACTCTCTCGGGGAGCAAATTGAGGTTTCACACTGGCAAGAACATCTCAAGACAGGCGCAAAACTATTTGTCCCTGCAGTGGCTGGTCGGAAGATGTTAGGAGTTCCATACATCAACCGCCCTTAATGCTGCCACAGTGACATGGTTTTCTGTTTAGGGTTTGCTCCCTTAGCCTTTGGTTCTGTCAAGAACCTGTACCACAAGGCAGTGGTTTACAACTCTGCAGGGCAGGGGCGTCAAACTCCCTGAGGTGTTGCAATACCTGCATACCTGGTATGCACCCCCTCGACATACTAGGGGGTGCCATATGTGCATTAATCTTTTAT
The DNA here is from genome assembly GCA_030323885.1 of Branchipolynoe longqiensis. NCBI lineage: Eukaryota > Metazoa > Annelida > Polychaeta > Phyllodocida > Polynoidae > Branchipolynoe > Branchipolynoe longqiensis. Next base: position 28,185,391 of record CM059201.1, on the reverse strand, counting down.
AAAAAATTATACTTGTAAGGACACCAAAGTTCAGCTTGCCTGGGACGCCAGCAACCCTAGGGCCGGTTATGTATCTAACCGACTGCTTTTCTGTACACTTCCAGAAAGCAGTGAAAAGCAGTGCTGTCGACCGGCTTACGGATACAAAGAAATTCACCGGATCACATAAAGAACGCTTTGACGCTGCTGGAAAGGGGAAAGGTGTGGCAGGACGGAAGGACGTTGGCAGTAAGACTGGGTATGTAACAGGTTTCAAGAAAGAAGGGCCAAGCTCCCTGCGGAAGGCAGGTGTTAAAACAGAATCACCCAAGAAATCAAAGAAAGGCTCTGCCTCACCGAAGACACCAACATCGCCGAAGGCACCAGAATCACCGAAAGCACCAGAATCGCCAAAAGCACCAGAATCTTCAAAAGCGGTAGAATCACCGAAGGCGACAGAATCCTCAAAGGCACCAGAAGCTGCGGACTCTTCGAAGGCTGCAGACTCTTCGAAGGCTGCGGACTCTTCGAAGGCTGCGGACTCTTCGAAGGCTGCGGACTCTTCGAAGGCTGCGGAATCTTCAAAGGTGTCAGAATCGCAAGAGCCTGTGGATGCACCCGCAAAATAGGATTTTCATTGAGTTATCTTTTGTTGGTTTGTTTTATTTATAAGCTTTTTGGGAGTCTCACCACTCATCAGTTGTTTACTGTAATTATTGTCATTAGGTTTTATGGTGCGATCTAATTAACAAAGTAACATATATATATGTGTGTATATATATATATTATATGTATGTATGACCCTAATGGTGCGTTTACACAGCACAACAAGTTGCGCAACTTATTGAGTGCAACTAGATGTCATGTGGGTGCATCTACTACTCTAATGGTGCCATGTATGAAAATATTCAGGAAACCAGGTCATGTGATTAGAGAGGCGTGTTTTCATTGGTCCTTGCACTCAACATCTCACAATAGTGGCGCCATCTTTGAAAAGATCCAGGGAACTAGGTGACATGATCAGATTAACATGTTTCCAATGGCCTTTCCACTCAACATCTAAACAGCGGCTCAACAAAATAGAACAAATCGTATTTTGTTGCATGTTGCGCTCAACAAACCTTTTACATTCTAATTTGAATGATTTGTTGTGGCAACGTTGCACCGTGTAAACGCACCTTAAGAGGAAATGGGGTTCTGTGTGGGAGATTACTGTAAGTGTCACTAGATGGAGCCACTATTTTAAACCAAGAGATGAACCTCTAAATACACAGTCCACTGAAACTAGTTGTATGTCTTTGGCAAGAACTCGATCGACCTGAATTTAGCTTGGAACACTCCCATCTTCGTTTTTTCTCTCACCTTTTCCAGTCACATATATACACATTCATGCATGTGCGTAGTATTATAATCAATATTTGCTATTAAACAGCAAACTAAATATGGACCAAGTCCTTGATGTGGGCACTAAGCAAGGTCAATCAATTATACACAAAAATAGTATCCTTTTCTTGCAGAACCAGGAAAAAAACACTCACTTTTGATAATGCATAAATGTATATTACTAATGTAAAAGTGGGAAAATTGTAGCCACAATTCAATTTGTAGCCACAATTCAATTTGTAGCCACATTTTTATTATTTACAAGGATAAGGCTTCTTTTGGTCTTATAGAATGAGAAAGAAATGTATGCATATATTACACTGTACGTGTTCAAGACCATCACTTTATACATACAAGAAGTGATTGCGTAATGGGTTCATGACGTCATCAACCTCCATGACCGTTTCCTGTCATGTTATAGAGCTACTCTCATGAATGTTTTGTATTTATTAATTTAGTTTAATTGTTGTCATTTGTTTCATCATCAAAATGCACATTATTCCTGTTGGTGTGTCAGTTCATTCAATGCAGACGGAATAGTGTATAAACTCTCAGTAGGGTATGGTTATAGAACGTGACGTCATGCCACCATTTCAATGACGTCACTGCTTTGTGACATTTACACGCCTTAGCCCTATCACCAAAGACAATGTACGACAAGATGTGCCACTCAGCACTTTCAGTTTCATATAGGAATTTCTTAAATAAATGCAGTGGCACCATCCGATGGCAAACAAGGTGCATTGTCTTTGATCAGATGTAGTCGTAGTTTTCTTACTCAGGCATAATCACAAATTTTATTATGAATGGGACAGATCTAAGTGTTTAAAGTATGTTTGAACTTTCCTATACCATAATATTGTTTTCATTATTAATATTAGGAGATAATAGGCCTACACTATAATTGTTGTACATTGTCTTTGATGGTACAGGGTGGGCGAGAGAACCTATCCACTTGATTCAATGGAGGGGACCTGTCAAATTTCCTTGTTTGTTGTATTTCACGGGAAAGCGCTGAGTGGCGTGTCTTTTCGTACATTATATTTGCTATCACTGATAAGACCATGTGCGAACAGTGCTTTCCCTGTTCTGCGCGTGCACCTGACTAGCGTTTTGAGTGACCTTTCAATGTCGTCTGCTGTGACATCAGTTCAGGGAGACTGCCAGTGAAAGATAGATGATTATGCATTTGTCTGAGGCAGACTTTTCTTCACGTCAGACGACATTTAGACACGTCAGACGACAACTTGACTCCAGTTGAAACCAACCTAACACGCCCTGAACTATGTTCGTATTACATAACGCCTGTAGATATCCATCTCTAACATGCCGATTGTTTATATTATTCTATGGTAAATGTTGTACAGTAATTATTATTCTTTAACAAAAATTAAGTAGAAGTAATTCCTTTTACAATTAAACAAATGCACGGGCCATATTGAATTAAGCTAGTTTAGTAGTTATCTACAGGTTTGTAGTTCGTTTAACCACCCCAGTGTTCCACAATTGTGCACACATAGGATATAACCATCCCAATGTGCCACACTTGTGTACAAATAGGGCATAACCACCCCACTGTTCCACAATTGTGCACACATAGGATATAACCACTCTAATGTGCCACAATTGTATACAAATAAGGTACAACCACCCTAGTGTTCCACAATATCGCACAAATAAGGTATAATCACCCAGTGTTCCACAATTGTGTACAAATAGGATATAACTACCCTTATGTTCCACAATTGCGCATTAATAATGTATAACCACCCTAGTGTTGCACAAATAAGGTATAACCACCCAGTGTTCCTGAATTGTGCACAAATTGGATATAACCACCCTAATGTTCTACAATTGTGCATTAATAGGATATAACCACCCAGGTGTTCTACAACTGTGCACAATTAGGGTATAATGACCCCAGCATTCCACAATTGTGCATTAATAGGGTATAACCACCCTAATATTCCACAATTGTGTGAAAATAATGCATAACCACCCCACTGTTTCACAAGGGTGTACAAATAGGGTATAACCACCCCCATGTTCCACAATTATAACCACATTTTAATAAAATACTTGAGTTACAAATGCAATCATGCAGTAGGCCCCTACTCTGGATATCAGTGTTAATACTCCTGTCACACTACGACGTAACAAGCCAACGTAAGCCTGATGTGCTCACGTTTCGTCATTACGTTGACGTATGTTGGGTTATGTTATGATGACATCAGAATGACGTTAGACTGACGTCGAGCTACGTCACGTTACGTTGTGTTACGTTGGGGTGCGTCAAGGTTTTGAACTTTTTCAAAACTTTCGACGTAACTCCAACATAAGGGTTTACGTTCGCGTAAGTTCTGTATGCGGTCGGCGAACGTCAATGACGTTAGACAGACGTTACTCAAATGCTGCTCACTACGTTGCACTACGCTGACCCACATTAAACCCGGTGGAAACGTCCATGCGGCATAATGGGAACATCAGGAGAACGTGCGCCGAATGTATGTCCAACGTACGTTCAGCGTTTCACCACCGTGTCATGATGTATGTAACGTCACATAACGTAATGTAGTTCTGGCGATGGAATAACGTACGTAACGTTCCGTGAGTATAATTATGTTGTCCTCTCTCAATGAATGACGCTATCACTACGCTTTACCGATGTTACACTCTCGTCAACTACACTGCATCCACGTTCAACTTGTGCCCAAATTTGCATACTACGCCGAGAAGTTTGACGTTTTTCACGTTCTCCGTACGCTCACGTCGTTACGTCATAGTGTGATAGGGCCTTTACCTATACACATCACATAGCGTAACCTTTCGTAGTATTTTTCACATTTATGATCCAGTTTTCTACAGAAATAAGTGTTATTGCACTGTTGCACACCATGAAATGCATTAACTATCGATAAATATTGATATTCCTTTGCATAATATGAAAAATCGTATTTGTTATGTTCACATTTGAACCTACAATGCCTATATATATTCTGTCCATATAGGTAAATATGTGTCCATTATATATATATAATATATATATATATATAAATCCAGCCGAGTAAAGTAAATTTACATTCAGGAAATGTTAGGATCAAAACTCACTGTCCCTATCTGAGGCACATTTAATTTTATATCGCACATTTTGTACAGATTGAGAATGACATTTGGGATAAAAAAACATTTAAAGGATATTTTTTATCTCTCAAGTTCAACCTACATACAAAGCTTCTCTAGGGCGCATAGGATACTGGTGTATTAATTAAAGTTGCATAGTCTGATGGTTTTCAATTTCTGTCATTTTCTTAAGCCGTGTTTACACAGGCAATTGTAAAGCGAATTAGACAAAGCGATTTATATGAAGCGAAGTAGTGGCGCGTTTACACACAGAGCGGTTTAAGGTGGAAATCGATATCTTCGCATGAGCAAGTCCATACTAACCAGTGCCAGTTTTGGTTAGTCGACGTCGCCACGAGAGAGTGTGGGTTCGACCTAGATATGTATGGACTGAATCATATTGTTTTGGAACGATCAAAACTTCTGCTGGGTAGTGAAAACCTAAAAATAAATGATGAAAAAAATATCTCCGCGCAGCTAGCGGTTTCATAGACTAAATTCTATAATATGCGATTTTGTTCGACCGGAAAATCAACAAACTCAGGACTCGACTGCGCATGTGTGTGATGTGCTTAAGCTAGTTCGCTTTATATAAATTACCTCGCGAGGCGGTTTACATAAAGTGAATAATATGAATCGAATCAGCCCTAATCCGCCTCAGAGTCGCGTTTACACGGCGAATGTAAGGCGAACTAGGCAAGGTGCTTCATTTGAGGCGTTTTAACTCGCCCGTGTAAACACGGCTTTAGATAAATACTCTAGGTTGATCATTATACCCTACCTCAGTTAAGTTTGAAGTAACTTTGCTTTCAAAGTACCAACATGTGAGATTTTTTTAAAGTATTTATAAACATGCAAAATTAACGTTGGCGCGCTTGTCAAAACTCTAACCCCCAATAGCCGATGTTTACTTTTTGTGCTGAGGGGTCGCTAAAAAAACAAACAAGTGCTTGTTAAAACTCTGGCCGCATAGACCTCAGCAGTAAGGAGTTGTATTAACATTGATTTTGTATGCCCTTCTATGTAACATCAAATACGAAATAAGTGCACCAATATCTAATGCCTAGTACACACTTACCGTTTGTGCGCACCCACCTACCATATACGATCTAAAACTGCCCGTTTCACGCACAAAAATCGCTAGGTGTGCGCTCCCCACGCACACCTAGCGATTGCGATTCACGACTAAAAACTCAGTTTTAGGGCTAAAACGGGCCGATTACGATTGCGATTCGCGATTCGAAAAATGAATCGGCCTGTTTTCAGTTTTAAGCGGGTCGGGTCGAGTCGCGAGTTTTAGTGCGCGAATCATATACGGTAGGTGTGTACCAGGCATAAGTTGGATATGTAGGTTCAAATCAGATAAGTGCTTTGCTTTTGAAGAATTTTATGCTTTTTATCCGACTGTGCAACTTTACTAAACATGAATCTGGTTTCAGTCTGTTATGTAGTTTGCAAAATATTATATGTTATACCAATGTTCCCATTGCTTCCACATTTTACTGTTATTGATAATCTATTAGTATTACTCTCAGAACACGCATATTTTTGCGTGACTAATTAATATTCAAAACTGTTGTCAGCCAAAAGAAATAAAGCTATTCCGAATTAGGTATTGTGACAATGTGCATGCCGTTAAATTGTATGAAGCAGGGTTGTTTTTGTTTGCTTACTGTGTCAAAACATCATGACCTTATATCCGACTCAGTCACACTATCATGACACTGAGCCAACCCTATCCTATTAATGCCGAGCGCCAGGCTAGGAAGTGACAAGTATCAATTTTATAAGCCATTGGTTTGACTCGACCGGGAACCGAACTTCCGATCTCCCGCACGCGAAGCCGACACTCTATCGATTCGGCCACTGCGCCCGGTGGGTGTTGATTGAAAGTGTGCCCTAATTACCTTAGTAGTAATCGATGTCTAGTGACCTGTGGAATGACCTGCCGGAGAGTGTCGTAGCAGCAGAGTCGGTTAACTGTTTCAAGTCCCGACTGGATGCATGCTGGTCAAGCATTACATATATCTTGGAGCCAGTGACAGTTGCTACGACCCACCACATCTGAAGAACTGTCTCCATTTCTATTAATTAAGAGCGCCTAACAGGTCCAAGGCCTATTATAGCTTTATCCTATTGATTGATTGATTGATTGATGATGGTGAAATTATGTTGTAGCTTATCTGCTATGGCCCATATTAATTACGGCAAACTGTAGCTGAACTTGATTATCTCCACCACCGGTGTCACACTATTGTGGTTCAGGGCTGGAGATAGCAACTGATACCCAATCAAGGTCGACCTACAGGAACAAGGGCAGCACCCATATATCTGGTATAAACGGTTTCCATTTTAATAAATAAATTAAGGTTGCATAATCCGATGTTTTTAAAAGTTTTTACTATATTTTTGTAGGTAAATATATTAATTAGGTTGGTCATTATAATGCGCTTTACTTTTAGTTTGAAGTAATTTATTTTAAAGGGCTAACTTTCCTTTTTTTTCTTTGTATGCAGCGATGAATGGTTCATAGATACACCAGTATCTCAGTTAGATATGTACGGTGGTCAAATCTAAGTAAATGTTTTGGTTTAGAAAATGTACTTTCATCGGACTATGCAGCTTTAAAACCAAAACTCTACATTGTTAGGGGGGGCACATATTGTTTTTTGATATCGATAAAATAACATATTTTCATACAGACATTTATCAATTGTCCTACCATATGTATGCAGCGTTTACACATGCCTAGCTCTGATAGTATTTTCTGGTTGAATTGTGTCTGTTCACTTGTTTATACACTACTTGAAATGTTATGGCGAATTGTCCTTTGCCACTTCCCAGTTATTTGAATGAAATCTAATTCATTCTCAATGACCCCAAAATATCTATATATGAAATTAAATAGATAAACTGTGAACATCTATCAGGGGTGTAGCTAGGCGTACACGCATATACCAAAACGTCCACATCATTTTGTCCAAAAAAAAATCAAATTACAAAATAATAAAGAGAGAGAGAGAGAGAGAGGAGGCATGTAATAGTCCGGAGTGTCGAAAACTCAAGACTAAAATGTGTCAAATCCGCCAGCTTAAGTTTAAGCGGCCCACTAAACCCCCTGCCGAAATTAGGAGTACACACCGTTAAAGGTCTAGCTACGCCCCTTTCTATATATATATTCTGCGCTTAAGGTTAGGTAATTGCCTCACATTCTCTGTAACCTGTTCACAAAAGAAATTTTCAAAATGTTCAATTTGAATTATATAGCATGGTGTATCCAGAAAACGTTGTTTACTGTTATTAATAATATCTATTCCTATACATTGGCTGATGACTATGAAACACATTGGGAAACCTTCAGTATTCGAACATGTAGCATGGGGGGGGGGGGGGGTTGTGAATATTAGTTATGGAATGTGTGTTTCGTTTTAATTTGATCAAAGAATTTTCACAAACAAAAAGCGCTGGTTCTCAAGTGAGTTTAGAGTTTGAAAAGTTTGAGAGTAGAGCTTAATTAGTATGTATAGCACATTTACGAGAACTAGAAGAGCATCTCATCTGATGAAAGGAAGATAAACCATAATGACCTTGCTGGAATAATCGCCCCCACCCACCCCCTGCCCAGGGCTGTTGCTGCGCAACTATCGCGTATTCAGTTTGCCAGTATCCATTCGTATTGTAGTGGTCTGCACTGACCTCTCAGGCAAGTAACCACATAGACAGGTAGGCGTGGGGAGTGTGTTGATATCAGGGAGCCTAGGTGGTGTAATGGTTAGCACACTGGCCCGGAATGCAAAGAGATGTGGGTTCGAGTCCCGCTCTAGGCACAATATTTCCCATCATCATCACCCCCATGACACTGGTTGCCGTGATCAGGATCCTGTACAAGCTTTGCGCTGTATGGTTGTTGAACCTACCCTGTGTATGTATGTGTTAGTGCATTGCCTGTATATATGTAATTGTAAGCATTAAAAGACTTACAATTCCAGGGGGACGAGTGTAGTGGTCTGCACTGACCTCTCAGGCAAGTAACCACATAGACAGGTAGGCGTGGGGAGTGTGTTGATATCAGGGAGCCTAGGTGGTGTAATGGTTAGCACACTGGCCCGGAATGCAAAGAGATGTGGGTTCGAGTCCCGCTCTAGGCACAATATTTCCCATTTTCATCACCCCCATGACAGTATGTATGCACACTACAGATAGATCATGATTCCATGTTAGTAGCAAACTATAGAACAAAGTAAACTCCTGCCTCCAATGATCACCTCCTTCCAATGAGCGTCTCTTTCAAATAATGAGGGCGAAAAAGAGGTTACTCAATTACTAGTAATCGAGAAAATATATGCATATGCTTGGGTATACGGGCAGGAAAATAACTTCCAGTGGAAGAATGCCATACTAAGCCTACCATATAATAATGAATGGTGAAATAAATTTTATTCAGTACAAATCACTCAATAAAAATACATATTTGTTATATGTATCTTAACATTCGCTTTTTACTTTAAAAATGGATTTGGTCAAATTATTTGAACCCTCTCCCCTACCATCACCACCAGGACCATAATACAAATTATGTGAATCAGGGTGTTATATATCAGTACAGTGGTGTATATTTGCTTGTTTTTTTTTTTTTTTGGGTGGTTGTTTTTTTGGAGAGGGGGGATATCAACTCTGATATCAATTTCTAATTATCAATATTACATCATATACATGTAGCCTGCAACACATACAAGGCTAACTAGCGATAATGGACTGCAATATTTGTACATTTGTAACCATTTCCGACGAATTTATTATATCATGTAGCTCATTGTTGTGTATAGCATATCGTAGCCTATATACCATAGTATAACCAAAATAACCACTTGGACCCTGTCCAGCCTTTCTGGTATGCGATATTACTGCCTCCGTTCCCATATTCTAGGGACCAATCGACTGAGTGCCCTCTATGTCACTGTTCTACATTCACCATAGCAACTAGATACAAGATTTCACCCCTGTACTTCCAGTACAGGGATGAAAACCAGCCTTATATAAAAACAGCCGAAAAATCGGGATAATGAAATGAGTCTTTATGAGAGCCTAATTTCACAATCTAAGAAGCAACATTTATTCTTTGTATATGTCTTCATGCTTACCCACTGCTTTTGAGTTGGAAAATATAATAAAACATATACTTTAATGCAATTTAAAAGTGAAATCGACGTCGTTCTCTGGCTGCCATCTTGTCTTTTTGCATTCTCTCCCATTTCACCAACTCTGTTCTGATATAAGTAACCATTTGACACTGGTGCCAGGCATTCTACTTCTTGTTCCATACTAATGCTATTTAAGCTGGTCTTCACCCTGGTCTTCACCCATGTACCGGGTGAATCTTTTATCTACATAGCAACATGCCGTAAAACGGGTCATTTTTTTCTCTCCAAATGTCGCGTCTGGTGAAACTGTCACATAACTGTATCATAAATAGAAGGAAATAAACGCTTCTTGGTGTGTGTTCTATAGATACCCTGCTGACCTTGAGTTTATAGTTTTAATTTGGGAGTACAGGCATTGCTGGTTGATGTCGTAAAATTGATATAGAGGGGGTGTAATGATGTTACAAGACAACTTTAGATCGGCATATTGGATGACATACATAAGGCTTGCAACTGCCTACACTGTGCTTATTTACTGATTTGTTGGTTTATTTGTCACTGTTTTAAGCAGTTTGGCCTCAGAAGTTGTTGCTAAAGTGCTGTAAGTAAACACATTGGATGTAAACTGCCCAGAACCTCCCATAACACAAGAAAACTCTGTTTTACTGCATCTGCATGCATTCACAACATGGCTAGGGATGGTGCTTGTAATCCAAGATGGCAGCCAGCTGACCGCTGATTGCTAAGTAATGACGTCACGTGCACTCCCTCTATATGGTAGATCTACAATGTTCTTGTAGTATTTACATTATTTCCCCTTTTCTAATAAATTCCATATTGAAGGCTTTCTGATAACAAAAATAATAATTCGCACATCCGTACATACACTGCTGGGAAAATTGTCAAAATCAAACATCATTCGAAAAGGTTGATGATCGATCAGGTGAGTTAAAAATTCCGCCCTGGAAACGTCGCAAATTTCGCTGTTTCTGCAATTTCTTTTACAATGCAGGTCTGGCTTTAAATTATCGCTGTCGAGATTTCGCGGATTTCCGTGATTTTTCCTATAGCTTTGAACGTTGTTCAAATGACACAGCACTATAACCATAAGTGTATACTAATATGTTGTTTTAGGCTGCAGCACCATCAGCGCATACTAATATGTGGTGCAGATGCCGCAGCACTATCAGTGCATACTACTAATAAATGCTTCAAATGCTGCAGCACTATCAGCGTATACTGCTAATACGTGCTTCAAATGGCGGCGCACTATCAGCGTATACTACTAATTTTCCGCAATTCCCTGACAATGCTAAGCCTATGGGAGAAATCAGTATTTCCGCTTTTTTCCCCAGAGACCACTTTCATCCCTAGTGGAAGAATAATATACTACTACACTAGAATGGGATAATACATCATTAAAATAGCTAGTCTTATTGGGTCAGCTTACTCAAATTGAACGTCAGGGAAGAACCTCGTTTTTCTCAACACTTTCACCAGATTCATGGACTTGTGTTATCTTTTAATCTTTTTGACGTCTGCCAAGTCAAAGTCAGGACAAATCCCCATATTACAGACGGTTAAATCCACCAAATTAATCAGCACCACCCTCTCCATCACCTGTGACCGTGGTTTTGGGGTTGATTTGATTTGATTTGTGGTTGCCGTTTCAGCAGCATTGGCCATATTCACAGTGAGAACTGTTTGGTTTTTATTCAGACCATCGCTTTTACATGTAAAAGCATACAATCAATTATGTGTCATTAGACACTCATTAAATTAGAAAGCTCACAATTATATATTTGTGGCCAAGGGAAATAAATTCCCATAAAATAATTAAAGGTTTTATTACTAATTGATAGAATTTATTTAGTAAACTATATGAGGTGATATAGACCAGCTGTCCTCAAAAAGGCTAAAAATGTTTTGTTTTACTTGAGTAAAAAGGTCATGCATACTGTCTGCAGTGTAAAATTGTTGTTGCAGGGCCAAAAGATCAACACAACTTAGTAAAATGTGTTTGAGTGTCAGCAGGGACTGACACCCAATACATTCAGGGGGAGGTTCACCCTTGAGCAGAAAAGCATTGTAAGCCACGAGTGGCCAATACTGCAGCGTCTACGGACCACTTGGTCCCGCCGACCTCCCGCATCAGTCTGTGGTGGTTTTCCCACAGATGGTTCAATTTCTTGTAGTTTATTAATGTTTTCATCCCACTCATGTTGCCATTTGGATTTGATGTGGATGGCTATTAGTGGTTTGAAATCAGAGTGAGAGACCAGACACAGTTCAAGATCACAATTCAGGGCCTTTCTTGTAACCCGATCAGCTCATTTGTTTCCTCCGATACCGGCATGGCCAGGCACCCAGCACAGGTGGATGTCATATCCATCCATTGGCAGTTGGTTCATTTTCTAAATCACCTTTGCTAGAATAGGGTGATATCTGTTTTCAGACCAGCAACAGCCTGGAGGCAGGAGAACAAATCACTGTATATAACATAGTTAGTGTGACTGGAAACCTTGATACACTCCAATGCGAGGACTGCTCGCGCTTCCGCTATGAAAATTTAGCTCTGATCGGGCAAGCATACACCAAATTTCTTCCGTTGTCAAACTGCGGCAGCAGCTGCCCGACTTTGGTCTTGCGAACCATCAGTATATATAGAGAGGTGGTCTTCAAACTGGCTTTGGATCTCTGCATGTAGTCCTTGGTATTCGAGTGGATGAGTCCCAGACTTCTTCAGTTCCATGAGTCGAAGGATAACTGATGGCTTCCTCAATGACCACGGGGGATGTTCTAGGAGTTTGGCATCCTCCAAAGTGTCCAAATCCACGTCTGAAGGCTCCAAATGACATTTCATTTGGAGCATCATTGGCCGGATATAATTCGGCCTGGCTTCATACCTGTATTGGTTGTGTGGCTCGAATAGACAATTGTGTGCAGGATTCAATGCATTGGTTTTTATCTTGATGACATATTCCATGGCCAGTTTGATTCCCCTGTTGTTAAGTGATGGTTCGTTGGCTTCAACATAAAGGCTCTGAACTGGTGAGGTGCGAAAGGCCCTAATGGCCAGGCGCAGCCCCTGGTGATGGACTGTATCTAGCAGCCCAATATACAATTTCCTTTGCGAACCGTATAATATGCTGCTGTAATGTTGTGTAGTTGTTGAGTTTGGGGACATTTTGATTTCTCTACGTCAGTGAAACCTGGAAGCTCTACTTTAGAAATGGTGATGATCGTATAGTAAAAACGATGCATTCTTGCAAAAGACTCACATCCTCTACTGGGTCTTCGTCTTTTGTTTCTTACATTTACATAGACATCTGTAAATAAATCTGAAGACAAGCATCATTAAGAACATCACCATAACAATGATGGAGAAAAGAAAAGCTGCAACATCCACACACCAATAGCTATACCAGGGAAGGTTCACGGCTGGATTATACAGCCAGTCAGGTCCGTATTTAATTAGCCTCTCCAATGAATAAACCAATCTCTCAATTGGCGTTTGTGGCCGGTCTTTGAACATGGCCGAGTGGCGGGCCATAGCTTGACTGAAACTCCGATTGGTCAGGATCTCAGTAACAGCGGCCACAACCTCTTGTGAGGTTGACGTCATTATTGACAGGTGCAATCCAAGCCCCTTCTTTGTTATTCTCAGTGCATTGTAAAGCTGGTCGCCAAACACGGGGAATCCCAGCATAGGGACTCCATGATACAAAGCCTCAAACTGGCCGTTCATCCCACAGTGCGTGATGAACAGAACAGTGTTGGAGTGGGCTAGCAGGTCGTTCTGGGGTAGCCACTCAAACATATGCACATTTTTCGGCACCTTCTCAAAATCTGCTCCCTTGGCGAACTTCATGACAATTGTTTGTTTCAGCTGTCCAAACGCCCCAAGGAACTTGCTCCTCACTTGTTTGGGGAACTCGCTGACATACGTCCCGAAGGACACAACAATGAGCCCCTGCCTGGCTTCATCGGCGATCCTCCGCAGGTCGGTCGGCAGTGGCTGGCCAGGTCGCGTGTTGATCCCGCCCACGTCCACAATGTGGGGCATGCGCACTTGTGGGTAGTCGATCGTGACGTCATTCAACACCAGCCACATCCGAGCTCTTCTCTGAAGCGCTGTCATGCTGATGAACGGCTTCTCAGGCGCGTATTTACGTACAAGGTCGTCTGAACCGGCAGGGTTCATGTACAGTGTCATCGAAGCAAACACTGTAGTCAATAATACGTTCTCAACCCGCTCCATGAAGGTCATTTCATTGGTGAACTTGCCAAAATTGATGTACGGCGTGAACGATGGAAGCCCTGGCACGCCAGCGACGAGCGGTTGAAAGACAGCGAGAACAGGCACAGTGGGGATATCAAGCTTGTATGGTAGGATGTGGAACTGAACTGCCAGGAATATGCCATCTAGTATGCACAGATCGAACCCAACAGCCTTCAGGTCGTTGATTGATGACTGTGTGCTCAACATTGCATGGGTCTCACCGACCATCCTCTCCCCAAATGAGTTGAAGGCACTTAGCAGTCCAAAGAAGCTCGGGTCCCACATCATCATGTTGATTGTCTGTTTTGACATAGCCTCGTCGTCACCGAAGCAGGAGTGGTTGAATGAGTGCATCGTCACTCCGAGAGCAGCCATCTTCCTTGACGCCTTACAGTTGTCATTCATGTACGCATGCACATAGTGTCCCCGCGCCACCAAAGCCCGAGCGATCTGTAAAACATTTTTTTACCAAATCGACAAGTTCCTTGCTTGTTGGGGATTTCAGTTCTAGCAACATCTAAAGGTCATAATTATCAGAATGGGTCCTGACGAGATGTGACAGTCCGCACTCATGGGGACTTTATAGTGCTGCCCTACTAGAAAACCTGACTGCTGAGACAATGACCAGATATCCCACTCAGTCACATTATCCTACTACTGAACAAACCAGCTCATGTCCTATTCTAGGAATGCAGAGTGCCAGGCTAGGTATTAATTTGCTAAGTCATTGGTTTGACTTGCTTAGAATTAGATGTGGAGTCTATGGCCTCCCAATCAGGAAGCTTAGACCCAGCAGGCTTTGTTGATTCGGCCCCAGTGACCAAAAGGTTTGTTGTTGTTTTTTATGTTAGTGACTTTGTGTTCCTACTTTGCCACTTGTTTTTGTGGGTGTTCTATAATGTTACTGAAATTTCTGTCTTGTTGGAATTTTCTTCATAAACATTTTTATGCTGACGAATTTAGCTTTGAATGGAAATGTTTTTGTGGGTTTTTTCAAATCTTGAAGAATCCAGAAAAGGTATGTGCAATAAAGATTATCACATAGCCTGATGGCCCTCATTGCTTACCGGACACAGATACGCAAAGTATAGGTTGGGAAACACATTTTTTTATTTCATTGGCAGCACAGACATCAGCTCCCAGGCTTGTTGGTGTCACATAGTTTGACCTTTAACTAAGGTGAGCAGGCCGGAAATATTTTAGTGACTGTGATGGTGTGGTTACATTAAAAATGAGAGCATAGTTACTACCTTGAGGGCAGGTGACAAGTTAGGTATGAGCCTTGACATGGTAAATAGTGTATGCTTTTTTTAAACTTGCCTTTTTTAATTTTATCATTTTAAGCCATCTGAACATCTGATTCATGAATAATAAATTATCAGTGTTATTTTTCTATTACAGGATTAAAGGATGTGAGATTTAAACCCACCGGATATGGTGACCGAATCGGTACCGTCCTGATATGTTGCTAGGATGTAAAACAACAAACAAACAAACCGAATCGGTAAGAACACTGTAATGCCAACAATGTATGGCCATGTAAGTGCTAACCACATGAAATCGTTTTTTTGTCTGTTGCTGTTTTTCGTCCTAGCAACATCTAAGGCCATATCAGGATGGGTACCAACTTGTGACAGTGCACACTCATGGTGATTTTATAGTGCAGCCCCACTGGGAGACCAGGCTGCCAACACCATGTCACATTATCCTGACACTGAGCCAACCAGTCCTTGCCCTATCCTAATAATGCCGAGTGCCTGGCTAAGAAGCAACAAGTATCAATTTTTAAGTCATTGGTTTGACTCGACCAGGGTTCGAACCCATAAACCCAAAGGTTCAGATCCCCCGATCTCTTAAAACAGGAGACGGACACTGAACTCATTTGGCCATCCCGTCTGGTCCCACATGAAATCAGCCAATCAGAGAAAGATGGCCATCGATAGATTTTACTATTAGATGTCATTAATGAAATATCATGCTACTTACCTGGTCAAAGACCATGTAATGACTGCCAGAGGTGGTAGGCAACAGGAGGATCTTCCCTGCGTCTACTGAACCAGATAAGGCCAGAAGAAAGGTCATCAAGGCAACCAGCGAAAATACCGCCATCTTGAATCTGTAAAAGACAAAAGAAATTGATAGACAACTTACATGGGTATCTATGAAGAACTAGTTGATCATGCTGGAGATGTATATGGTTGATGACTTCTTTGAGTTTGACAGCATGCATGACAAGGACGTAATGTCCGATATCGTCAAATGTCAACCAAAAGCCATGGCCAAATAAGTTGAGCGCTCATTTCCCATCTGGCAGGTGGTGAGATTCAAAACCCAAGTTTAAACCCTCACCGAGTCAAATTAATGATTTAAAAATGATACATGGCACTGCCTATCTTATTATCTGCGTTTTAAACTTCCCCTGCTTAATCAATAATTGTAGTGATTTTATTAAACAGAAATTACCCGGTGTAACTAAATACAGTATAACCGCATTGGTCGTAATGCGTAGCATTACGTTTGATGCGAGGAGAGGAAGAGACCCTCCCCCGCCCCGCGCTGTCGCACTGCTTTCCCACCTCGGCCGACGCCGCCGTGCGCCGCCTCCTCCCTCCGCCCCCCTGCCGCGCAGCACTCGCGCCTCACCCGACGCCCGCTGCTCGCCACCTCTCGCCCTCCCCCGGGCCGGCAGCTTTCACACCTCACCCGCTGTCGCCCCTCCCTCCCCCTTATAAGGTCGCCCGCCGGCCTCCCTCAGGCACTCGCCCTACGATAGGCACACCCACTGGGCCCCCTGCCCGGCCTGGAACCGCGACCCCGCCTCGTGCGATCGGGCCCCTGTCGGAGAGGCCCACGGCGAGGCGGGGGACAGGCGCCGTCACGTATGCGCCTACTGCGCAAACGTGAGGCGCATACTGACTATGCACTGCGAGGCCGGCTGCATAACCAAACAAGCCCGTGAGCGCCAGACCCCCCCCGCCTCGGCGGATTTTTGATCCGCCGGCCTCCCCCCGGCCGGCCCGGGGGGCCCTTCCCGGCGCCTCACCCTCACCACTGCCGACAGCCCCGCGACCTCCATCGACAACCTCCCAGCGACTACCGATCGCAGCGCCGCCCAGTCCCAGCCGGGGATCATCACCTCGGGCCGATCGCCTCGGACCACATCCCAGCCCAGCCTCATGAGGAACCCTCTGCCGCCGACCCTCACGACACCGCCTTCAACTACCACGACCTCCACCGACAACCTCCCAGCGACCACCGATCGCAGCGCCGCCCAGTCCCAGCCGGGGATCATCACCTTGGGCCTCACGCCTCGGACCACATCCCAGCCCAGCCTTATGAGGAACCCTCTGCCGCGGACCCTCACGACACCGCCTTCAACAACCCGCCCGCCCAGACCCCGACCACCACCCCACCCAGCCCTGACGACTTCGCTGCCCCCCTGCTCGACCCTCGTCGGACCTCCTCACCGGATCCCGCCAAGGAGCGGGCCTCCCCCTTTTTGGCCGCCCGCTCCCTGTCGACGCAGGCCCCGGACGCTCGCCGCCCCCAGAGGGAACCTGACCCCTGACGCGGTCCGCCTCTCTGCCGCCCTCCCCCGAGGGGCACCTGGCGCAGGGCACCCAGACCTCCGACCCGGTCCACCCCTACGTGCCCCGCCTCGCCCCCTCGGGCGCGCCTCGAGCCCTCTCCGCCGTTTTGGTGGAGGGCTCCTCGGCACCCCCTCCTTCATCTACTGACACTCAACATAAACTCAACCTCTTCACCTGTACATTGCTCCTCATGAGCCCTTTCTACTTTTCTCCTTTACTGATTTACTTTACATTGCTCCTTATGAGCTTATTTACTGTGCTTATTTCTTCACCTGTACATTGCTCCTCATGAGCCCTTTCTACTTTACTCCATTTACTGATTTACTCTACATTGCTCCTTATGAGCTTATTACTTGCTCCTCCTGAGCCTCTCGCTTCTTCCCTGTATGCTCTGTTGTTTGAGGCGTAAATAAACACCTTATTTCCACCCCCCCTTCCCTTCTTCCTTTTCGCGCATCAAACCAAGCTTGGTTAAACCAAACGATCGGTTAATCCAAACTTTATCATTTATCATATAAAAAAGTTGGTTAAAACCAAAGTCAGTTAATCCAAATTATTGGTTAATCCAAACAAAATTGTCAGACCACTTCCGGTACAGTTAAACCAAACTTTCATGTGGTTATAAGGTCGTCTGAGACCCCACCAACTTTTTTATATGATAAATGGTAGTATTTTACCGGGCGGCCGAAAAAAGTTTTGATTAACTGATCGTTTGTTTTAACCGAACTTGTTTTAACAGGGTTATACTGTATATACATAAAAAACAATAATCAAAGTGTCCACATACATTGTATATTACATTCATAATGCCAAAGTCAAGTCAAAGTCAAGGTCAAAGCTCGGTTAAACCAATGATCGGTTAATCCAAACAAATTTCTAGGGTCCCTTTAAGTTTGGTTTAACGGGGATATACTGTACGTAGTTCTGTTATGGGCTATCTACTTGAAATGTTAGGCCTACCTCTTTACTTCACTTCACTTTCCCATAACCTGTAAGGATTGTTGGGACACCACTGGAGACCTTTAGCCGGCATTCTCCATGTTTTCCGCTTATCCACAGTCACTGAAAGTTGCCGTGTCATTCCTTACACGCGTAATGCGTTATGCGAATGCCATCATTCCTTACACGCGTTATGCGTTATGCGTCACACAGGAAGCTAACCTCTCTCATCCCCAAATATGATTGCTTGGATTTAAGAGAGAGTGTAGATACAGGGCTAAAGACTCGGGGCTACCCTTTGGTGGTGTAGTTACAGGGTTTAAAAGACTCTTTGCTGCCAATCTTCGGCTGTCCGTAATTATCAGTCGCCTCCTCCAGCCTTATATGAATGGACAAATGTGACTGATGATTTTCTATTCGCACCATCTTGTCCCGGCTGTCCGTAATTATCAGTCGCCTCCTCCAGCCTTATATCAATGGACAAATGCGACTGATGATTTTCTATTCGCACCACCTTGACACATTACGCATTATGCACCGATCGCTACATGGACCGATCAGGAAAATGGATTTGCATTCGCATTTGCATTCGCATTCGCATTACGCGTGTAAGGAATGTAGCTCATAGGTTTCAAGGCGTTTCGATTTTTTGTCGCATTCGCATTCGCATTACGCATTACGCATGTAAGGAATGCGACCTTAAGAGTGCTGACTGGTTTCTCATGTGGGGGATAATGGCTTCGAACCCTGACTGAGTCAAACCAATGACTTACTAAATTTATACTAGTCACTCCCTAGCCTAGCATTTAGCAGGGTAGGATAGGACTAATAAGAGAGGACAAGAACTGGCTTGCTCAGTATCCGGATAATGTGACTGAGTAAGATATCAGATTATGGTGTCAATGGCCCAGTCTCCCAGTGAAATAACACTATAAAGTCGCCATGAGTGCGCACTCTCACAAGCCTGTACCCATTCTGATAAGTAGCAATTTGAAATAGCCTACTTAGCCTCATCTAGAATTTTTTTTCGATACTCCCAGAGTCAGAAAATGCTATAATACAGGGACTTGTGAAAATAGAAGAGAGTGATCTCAGATTTATGTCTGCCATATGGAGGCATTGGTACAAACTACTGTATGTAGACCAACATTTTGATATTGGTTAGTATAGTAGTATTCATACTATTACTTATATCCTATTCACATTTATTTTTATATCTACTTACTATGGACCAAATTATGTAACTACCATAATCCTGAGGCTGAAATAAAGAATTGAATTGAAATGAATTGAGAATGGTACTGGCTGGGTAAAAGATTCACCCAGTACTTACAGTACAGGGGTGAAGACCAACCCATTAGAAAAACTGGTGACAAATTTTGACGTGCTAGGGAAATGAACGGAGCTGATAAATTCTTAATTTAAGAAGCAAAACATATTCTTCACATACATCTTCATATTTAACCGCTACTTCTGATTTTAAAAAATAAAGAAAACATGTAGTTTAAAGAACTTTAAAAGTAAAATCGACATTCTCTTTCAATTCACCAAATCTGTGCCGAGATAAGTAGCCATTTGATACTGGAGCAAGGGATTCTACTTCCTGTTCCATACTAAAGCAGTTTTTGCCAGTATTTAGACTACATTGTTGTTCACCCATGTACTACTGTAAAGCCCCAGTCAGACCTCACCGGATTGAGGAACCGGATAGAAAACGGACACTGTCCTGTGAAATACGGCAATGTACGGTTTATATATGGTTGGCATCCAGCGTGTCCGTTATCTGTCCGGTGCTCTCCGGTGGTGTCCGGTACAAGTTTTGAACATGCACAAAACTTGTACCGGACACCACCGGACTGAAGTGTACGGTTGGTGTCCTTTTTAAGTCCATTTCGTCCGTTTGGTCCGTTTCATGTCCGTTACTCATCCGTTAGGTGTCTGATTTGTATCCTGAAGAGTCTGTTGACTTGTTGTCCAGGGAGAATTTTACGTAATCTCATTTTTTATCCTTTTATACTTAATATTGTAAACATATTATAATGTTTTTTAGTGCAAAATAGTAGTTTTTTGTTTCTCATCCGTCTTTAGTCAGTGAGTAGGCGAGTCGCCAGGCCGCTTGACTTTTCTAGTCATTTGTTGTAATGTTTTGCAAACGATTTAGCCATCTTCCACCCCACATGTGCAAGGATTCTCTTAACTGAGATTCCTAACTGTCTTGCCTTGGAGACCATGGCTCCAGGTGTTGAGTGAGATGCGGAGCGTCCAGTATTGACGCCTGCCTGTTTAAGCACCTTGATGGTCCATCTTGCGAGTGTGTCTCTTGAGATAGCTTTATGTGGTTTAATAAAGCTGATCAGAAGCTGTCTGGAATTCCTTATTCCGCGTGACTTGGATATAGAAGCCCTAATGGCTGAAACTACACATATCCGTTTATCTTCCGGAAAACTATTTACATAAACTGTGGACAGTGGGTCCCCTGTGCGATTCGTCTTTAGTAATGTCTCTAAATCGAATGTTGCCTCATCCTTATCTATCTCTAGTCCATCCAGTGCCACAATCGTTTGGCCTCTGTGTCCCGTCACTAGCAGTAATAAAAACTGCTAACTTAAATCCTAGTTTCTTCATTGATAAATGTCTATTACTAGACCATGACTTGAATAACTTAAATACTACAGACACATCCCAAAACCTATTATATTTGGGTTTGGGTGGTTTTCTTTCATACACCGATCTAATAAACCAGAGTACTAACTGATGCTTTCCAATTGTTTGTCCATCTATTCTTGCTGTATTAATTGCACCAAATCCTAATCCTTCATCTTCTAATACTCTTAGAAATCTTAATATTTGGGTTATTGTAGGTTTTAATGGTTTAACTCCTTTAAGAAAACAATGAAGTCTACATTTCTTTAAATAACTTGTGTATAATTTCAGCGTTCCTTTCCTCCAGGCATGTGAAATGAGTCTTTCTTGCGTAATTTGGCCTAAACCATATTGTTCTAAATGTTTTCTTGAAAAAGGAATGCCAAGTTTGTTTGGTGTTGTTTTACGTCCTAGCAACATCTAAGGTCATATCAGGACGGGTACCGACTTGTGACAGTTCGCACTCATGGTGACTTTATAGTGCTGCCCCACTAGAATACCAGGCTGCCAGCACCATGACCTGGTATCCCACTCAGTCACATTATCCTGAATGCCAAAAGGGGTGTCCTTGACAAGTCTTCGTGGACTGTTAGTGGTCCTTGATGTTGTAGGTTGTTCCTTTCTCATGGGAACGTGAGCATGTCTTTTGCTTCTAATGTTATTGCCGCTAGCCATGGTTGTGTGTCCCATGCTGGTACTATCAGTACCGCATGTGAGTGATTCATCTTGATCTTCCGGGCCACTCTGCTAATAATGCTGAATGGTGGGAATATGTAATAGAATTTATTATTCCAAATTAGAGAAAATGCATCTATTCTCCAAGCTTCTGGCTCTGGATGCCAGGACACATATTTGGGTAACTCTTTGTTGTTGCATGATGCGAATAATTCAATTTCTGGTTTGCCCCATTTCTCACAAATGTGGTTGAAAATACCCTGATTTAATGACGATTCTAGATGATAGTGAAAATGTCAACTTTTCTTGTCAGCCAAAGTATTTTGACTGCCTGGAATATGTGCTACTGTTAGCCATATGTCATGTTTCTCTGCCCAGTCCCAAATTAGTTTGGCCAAATAGTTACATGGTTTGAAACGAGTCCCTCCCATATTACATATATAAGCCATAGCTGTCGCGTTATCTGTTAATAATAAATACCCTTACATGATTTTTAGGTAGGTGAATTGGAGTACATAATCCTAGATAAATAGTTCTAAGTTCTAGTAGATTTATGTGATCGGAGATTTCATCATCCATCCATCGACCACCTGTTGCCTGTTGGTCTCTGAGAGCCCCCCATCCTTCTAGTGAAGCGTCTGTTGTAACTGTAGTGTTGGGCTCTCCCATTCTAATGGGTTGGGCGAATTGTTGATGTGTGACAACCACCACATAATATCTTTTTGACCATCTGGCGAAATCATTATGGGCCGTTCAAAGTTTCCTTTTGTGCGAGCCAACGCCAAGTTCTTATCTATTTCTAGCAATTTAATATGAGCCTTGCCATACAGAATAGCCGGTGCATATGCTATCATAATTCCTATCAGCATTGCGACTTGTCTTATCTTTGGTTTGTTCAATTGTAATAATTGGTTTGCTGTTGTTGTAAATTCATCGACTTTTTGTTCCATTAATGAAATGGTCATTTCTGTGGTGTCAAAAAAGAATCCAAGAAACTTTAAATTCTTTGTTGGTGTTAAAACTGATTTAGTTTCATGTATGTAGAATCCTAATTTCTTAAATGTCTCACCTAATTTGTCTACTGCTGTCTGACACTGTTGTTGTGTTTGTGCAACAATAAATGAGTCATTGATATAAGGAAACATAACATGTCCTTTCCTAGCCATTTGTGAAAATATTGGTTTAAGTAACCTTGTAAAAATGTGTGGAGCGCAAGCTAGTCCATTCGGCATGCACGTGAACTCATACAGTTCATCGTTCCAACAAACCTGAGATATTTACGATCAAGTTTATAGATTGGTACTGTATAGTATGCATCCCTGAGATCCACACTGGCAAGCCAGGAGTCTTGCATTACTAAGTCTCTAGCTGTGTCTAATGAAAACATTTTTAAATATTTGTATTCTACTAATTTATTAAATAAAGTTAGATCTCGAATTACTCTTACATCTCCATTTGGTTTGGGTTTTGTGAAAATATTAGAAATGAATTCCCCAGCCACATGTAGTGCTGGTTCTATGATGCCTTTTTCACTAAATTTAAGGACCTGATTATCTAACGCCTCGCATTTTGAACCATGACAATGGTAAGGGAAAGGTATGCTATTTTGAATAGATTCCTCAATAAATGGTATTCTTACTCCTCCCACTAAACTAAGGATAGCTGAATTCTCCGTAATGTTATTCCATTCCAGTAGGCAATTATTGAGGTTACCAGCTTTAAATATGCTTACTGGTGTTTGCATTGCAACGTCTATTTGTTCCCTGGGCTGGGGAACGGCTTCTGGGCATTGAACTCCCTCTTAAAGGGTCTGTTCCTGTCGTTCCAGCCGAACGACTGCCTTTGGTCCCTTCCCCTGGCCTGGAAGCTGAAGTTTGTTCCGAACCGGCCTTTTCGTTGTCTGGTTCGACGGTTTTGAAAATCCTGCCTCGTCTTCTTGAAGCGGGTAGGATTTGTGTCTGCAGACTTCTTTTTGTCCGTTTCCATATGTTTTCCATACTTGGAACCAGTCTCCACCTATTTGAACAAGTGCTGGAGTTGTACACCGAACATCTTTGTCTTGTCCAGTGGTTTTCCCCTAATAGGCTTGGGGGCAAGGAATAATGTGTATTCCTTCCCGTCATTGTCCAAGACCTTCATCTGTGCAGACCGCCTTAAAGACTTTTTCGAAACGTCTGTATGACAGGAAATTGCTAGTCGCTGTCAGCAGCGCAATTCCCTCTTCCATTTCCTCGCACAGCGATGAGAATTTATTCTCAGCCATCACCCTGTTGGCTATCGGTGTAATGGTTGAGAATGCTGAGAGTACCCCTTTGTGTACTGTGTGATGAAACCACTTCAAACTTCTTCCGGTCCATGCTCAGTCTCACCTCTGAATCCATCTCTTTGATGGCAGTTTCTGGGATCCCTTTGATCCCCGTGAATTTCTCGGCCAACTTCATAATGACCTCAGCCAGCTTAAAGGTGTTGAAGTGCCCCTGAATAGTTTCCCTCATCATCGTAGTGGTATGGATCTTTTTTCGTCGAAGAACCTTGCACTTCTTCATCACCTTGCCACTTAACTCCGTGTAATTCCCCGCGCGTTTAGTGTGTGAGTCAGAACTCATTGAAGATGAGTCTGATGAAGAGTCCAAGGAAGAGGATTTGTTTTTCTTCCTCTTCTTAGTCTTCTTCTTGCTCTTCTTCATGTGCGGCTTCTTTTTAAATGCCCTCATGTACTCATTCCCATCCTATGAGTGTGCCTTCTTCTTGTGTTTGTGTTTGCATTTGCGTGCAGCCACAACAACCTCCTCCTCTGACTCATCATCACACGAGGCCTGATCTTCAGAAAGATCCTCCCAGTCGGATTCCTCTGAATCCTGCACTGGTTTCTTCCCTTTCCTGGTCGGCAGTCTGGAGGGAAGCATCTCCTCCATCTTCTGTTGTACTATCCGTGCAACTCGTTCATCTAGGTCAGCTGGGCCGGGCTCGGACCCCCCCCCCCCCACCTCATCTGAATCTCTTTGTTCCGGCGACCTTTGCACCTGTGCCGGCAGTGAAGGTTCTTCATCTTCACGAAGCACTTGAGATGCCTCTACCTTACTCCCCTTCATAGCCATATCTCAGAGTCTGTGAAACACCAAAAAGACCAGTGGTTAGGCATAATTCGGGCTGAAAATCACACAGATAATTAGAGCATAATTATACTAGGTGTGTATCATGGTGCTAAAACCTTATTTAAACCGTTTTTAGCACAGGTGTGTGGTTAATAGAGTCGTAGGATGACGGTATGGGAAACCAACCAAACCAAACGAGTGGTAGGGACCAGTGTAGCTGTTCCCCCACACTCTCTGTCCTATAAACTTCTCCCACCTGTGGCTTTCTTCGCCAACAAGTTGAAGAAAATACTATAGGACTCAGAGGTACGCCTTATCGAAATACTTAATTGGGGAATCTTAAAGAAACCCAGGAATAAATCCTATCGATGTAAATGGCTCCTCCTGCCAAACATATTTCCGTTCTGCAATGGGTGGCAAAATATACAACTGAACAATGGATGCATTGTTCTAACGATCATCAAGAATGCGATCGTATTTAAGCTGTAAAACAGTAATAACTTATGGACAAGTCTTTTTAAACTTTGTACGTTAATGCTAACATGAACTAAACCAATGTATCCAGTTAGTAAAATACTGACCATGTTGGTTTTGTAGTTAATGTAGAAATACTGCCAGAGCTGCGCACAAACGTCCTCCTGTTGTGAGTTGATTATGCTAATTGCTGGACCCGGATGTGCTTCCTCCCTGGACTACGAGTAGCCAGAGGCATAGTACTGAGTTAAAATATATATATAAAAATAGTAGCTAGGGAAAGACAACAATAACACACGACTGGGTTGAGTAAGTTTACTGACCTCTGGCACAGGAAATTGCTCATACCGTAATAATAAAAAAATTCAGCAAGGACTACAGGCGCTCACAGGCAGCCTAACCACCTGTGTCACGGTAGCATACCGCCACCGTCCGACTTGGAACGTAGTAACATGAGCGGAACAGAATTTGGCGAAATACAATAATACTAATAATAATCGAATAACAATAATGATATCAATAATAATCAAATAACAATTAACTATTCCTCTGCACATTTATATGTGTATAATGTTTATACTTCAAATATATAGTATGCAATGAAACTTGAAAGATATAGGCAGATATATAGAGGGAGAGCGTTGAAGTGAGAAGGGGTGGGGAAGGGGGGGGGGGCAACATCTGAGGTCATATCAGGACGGGTACCGACTTGTAACAGTGCACACTCATGGAAACTTTATAGTACTGCCACACTGAAAGACCAGACTGCCAGAACCATGACCTGATACCCCACTCAGTCACATTATCCTGATATAGGTACCCACATTTCCACTAGGTGGCGTATTGAAATAGCCAACATGTCTGACTGCCATTTTTGTGACCAAATCAACGTTACCATGGTTGCAAAGCGGGTAGTTTTGCGCATGCCCAGAAGGCCTCACAATAGTGGCAATACATTCAAAAGATTTGGGACATAATTTCATACATCATTATGTAACGTTCGCTCCTGACAATTGATTCTGATCACCTTTTTTTAGGATCTGAAGTTTTGCATTATCAGAAAAGCTAAGTAAATGGCAATAGCAGTAGGTAAAACTAGTATAGCTGTGTAATTTACACATTTCTAAATCATATAATCATGGTTCAAACCAGATTGGACCTATCGCCAGTGTGATTTAAACGGCCTAAAGTGTTGTGGTTTGGACATCATTAGCAGTAGGTACATGCAGTGAACTTTCAAAATATGTGTTGGGTTCAATATTTTTATTTCTTCCTGTATGCGTTGAAATTACAAGCCTAAATCCAAAAACAGTTAGGCTATATATATTATTGTTTTTGAGATAATAATTTTTCAAGATTAAATGTATAAAATGATTAATTTTGAATTAAAAGTGGAACTTTGACTAAAAATAATAAAAAGTGAAAGGATGTGAGGGGAGTTCTGCTAACCAATTTCCATTCTACATATATAAAGGAATTTAACTTGTCAATTGCTAAATCAATTAGTCACCAGATTTTTAATAAGACAATGTCAAAAAGAGCAATTCATAACAAAAAAATAATTCTAATTTGGCCAAATGTTTTGTAGATTTTAGTGTGACCTGCCATAGAAATCATTATTTTATCCAAGGAGGAATCCTTAAATTCTAAAACTGAGACCAGATCTGAAATCAGCACACTTGAAAGCATAAATGTGCTAATTTTCATAAGTTTTGAATGACAAATAAAATAGCTTCATCTAGTTTACCTGAAAAAGTTGGCATAAGTGGTCTCTTATTTACTTCACTTGCCTTACTATAATAACAGTACAAAAACCAATCATTATTTACAACTTCAAATCGCAATAACTTTGTCCATAGTGAATTTTTTTATTTTAAACTAAGAAGTGTTTTTATCTGTAAATTAAGCTCTTTAGCCGTGTTTACACGGGCAATTGTGAAGCGAATTAGACAAAGCGATTCATATGAAGCGAAGTAGCGGCGCGTTTACACGCAGCGAGTTTGAAAGTGTTTCGGCGCCGGGAACCAGCAGCCTTAGTTCCGCCTGTAGTCGGCAAGCACTGCTATTTGTTTACTTTACACTCGTCGATTCGATGCCGATGTAGCTGCTACGTTAATATCGCTTGGAATTTATGGTTAATTTAATTAAATTTCATTATTTGAGGATTTAATTCGGTTAGATATGATCGCATTTAATAGATTTCGGCCTAATCGGTCCCTAACACTGCCGGGCACCAGCGATAGTTACAGCTGCGCATGTAGCCGGCAAGCACTATCCCCGCCAGGGAACCAGCGGAATCGCTTCATATAAACCACCTCGCAAGGTGGATTACATAAAGTGAATCATATGAAGCGAATCAGCCCTAATCCGCCCCAGAGTCCTGTTTACACGGCGAATGTGAGGCGAACTAGGCAAGGCGATTTATATGAAGCGATTTAACTCTCCCGTGTAAACACGGCTTTTAATTCTAAACCAGTCAGATAAAAAAAAAACAGTATTCTAAATGTTTATGCATGTGCCTACCTGACACTCTGCTCACCAGTTCTTGCCCTACCTACTAATGCCGAGCGCCTGGCTATGAGTAGGAAGCGATAAGCATACATTTTGTAAGTCATTCCTTTGACTCCACCGGGAATCGAACTCCCGACCTTCCGCATGGGAAGCCTACGTCCTACCGATTCGTCCACCGCGTCCAGTAGGTGAGGGAAGACACACACGGACAGTAAAGCAATCAACATCAAGGCTCTAATCAAAAGCTAACTACGAAATACGCATGACTCTATGTGAATGCTACACATATATGATATATGACATATGGGGATCAAACAGATAATGGCTATCTACAAATACTATGTCACAATGCTACGTGAATGTAGGGCATTGACCGCATTCTCCCACGCGTCGGTGTCTCACTCTCAGCACTGATGCTGTACATGCTACCGTTGTTTTTAGACACGAGGTCCTCCATATTTTCCGTGATGCCGGCAGTTCCCTCACCCCACCCTGCATGTCACCACGTGCAAGGTTAAACACAACTCACTATCCTTCATGAAGGGTCCACAGCGAGGAAAGGAGGGAAAACGGGTGATCACTGTCCCATATTGAGCATACCCTTGCAAGTTGATTTTCCCATTCAGTATCACGGTTCCGACTGCGCATGCGCTGAAAACGGAATTGGGAGCAAAGCAAAGTGTCATATGGCCATTGAGTTTGCCAATGCGCGCAGTGAAAAACGTCAGTTTTATTCAAAAATAATAGAAATCCAAAACCCTAACCGTATCAATTTAATATAATCTTTTTGTTAAACATGTTTTCTATATGTGTTCCAAGCGGTTTGTCTCTAGGTGGTGTAGTTTTATCAATATTTCACTTTTTCTGTATGGAGATTGCTCACTGCCATTGACAATATAGCGATATAGCGAATGGTAGACAGGAAGTGTGAACACTTATTTGTCTCTCATTATTTTTTTTTGATACATTAGTTGTCCCAAGCAGGGGAAATCCCAGTCACAGACGACTGGTCTTCACCACTCCACTGCTGGTCGATAGAAAGCCCGAGCCTACACTTTTACCGACCCAAGGGATTTTTAACCTCCCACACCACATAGACATGGTATGAGAGCAACCGGCCTTTGATGACGCTGTAAGTTATACACAGCGGTGGAAATCCAAATTGGCAGAGCTGGGGGCACGGGGAATCGAACCGCCGACCCTCAGATTAGGAGTCTGACCTAGAAAAAAGTCAGACACTCTAACCACTCCGCCACAGAGACAATGCATTGAGTACTCTAGCTATGGCTCCAACACTAGTCTGAGTGCCTAGATTTGTCTAAATCTAAATGCACATGGCATAAGATGTGCTGATTATATTGATGTAAATGCAATGCTGGATAAAAGATTAATATCTTAATTTATTATCTATCTTTTTTTAGTTGGTATTCTATGTTTCAAACAAGAGCTGAGATGAGCTGAAACTAGCACATTTCATAGCTGCACCCAATGTATTAGCATGTGACATGTGCTTCTCGTGGGTTTGTTTTGCTCTGAAGTATCCCACAATGCACCGTGCTGCTGGAACCATGATGTAATCTATTCACCATATTCACGCGCGACCTAATTAGGCATCAGAACGAGGCTGAGTAAGCGCCGGTATTGAAAATGGGCATAAGACACTACTGTGTGCCGATGTGTATGAACAACTACATAAATTAAAGGAGTAAAATTTGAAGATATTAACTTTTGAAACTATCATAATCAGTTTTGCTTACCTTTTTTCTATTTATTGGTCAATTTTAATGAAGATTGAGTGATGATCAGATGCATTTCAGTAGGCAATGTCAACAAAGTCACTCACCTTGGCTGCCAATCTTTTCTTAAATTCAAAATTGCATAACTTTCTTAATATAGATATATTTTAAAAACATATTTTAACCCTTCTAAAGCTTTTATTAATTTGTAACTAAGACTAGTTGTTTTAAAGTGGCGAGCTATACCTCGTCTGGAAAACAAACAAACTCGGAATAGTTCAGATTTGTGCCACAGGGGTGGTGCATGCTTAGTACTGAACTTTTCCACTTGGTGGTGTAGAGTGACCTAGAGTGTTGTGACAATGGTTGGGTCAGTGGAAAGAAGGGAGCGTAAAACTGAGGTATTTTCAATTTTCTTTATAGTAGTTCAAACAGGAAATATATTTGCTTTAATGTAAAATATATGTTAGTACAATTACATTGCATAATTCAATGAGAACCACATATAGATGAAAAAGTTTTTTTGTTGTTGAATGTCAAAATGTTTTGGAGTGTATGGGGTTTGAACCCAGACCACCAAACAACTTCAGATTACAAGTTCAACAATCTAACCACTAAGCCAAACAATCTAACCACTAAGCCACAGAGACCACACATCATTACTACTCTCAGTTCAGGCTATTTGTGTATAGGACGTCACATATACAAGGTGTGTATGTATGTATGTTTGTTTTGTTTGTTGTTATTTTATGTCCTAGCAACATCTAAGGTCATATCAGGACGAGTACGGACTAGTGACAGTGCGCACTCATGGCGACTTTATAGTGCTGCCCCACTGGAATACCAGGCCGCTAGCACCATGATATGATATCCCACTCAGTCACATTCTCCTGACAATGAGCCAACCAGTCCTTGTCCTATCTAATAATGCTGAGCGCCAGACTAGGAAGCAACAAGTATCAATTTTAAAGTCATTGGTTTGACTCGACCAGGATTCAAACCCACAACCCCACGATCTACCAACACGGGAGACGGACACTCTAACTCATTCGGCCATACCGTCTGGTCATGTATGTATGTAAATGTATGTTTTGCGTGCCTCCATTTGAAATTTGTCAGTAAAGCTGCAAACACACTGGACACGTTTCTGGCGTGGGCGTCAAGTTTCACGCGTGCGTCAAAAATCAAAATGTATGTAATAAAGAGAAGCCGAACACACTGGCATGGGCGGTTCTCATGCGAGCGCCATGCAGGCGTCACAAATCACTTTTGGAGCAATTTTTTTATGCTTGACGCGTGGTGCCGCTTGGCTTTTGACCGAATTTGCCTGACTTTGCCCGAGTTGGTTCAGTCCTGATATTGTGTGATTTAAACAGAATTCGATGTAGATAAATTAAAAATATACTTCAACCACTTTAATCTGTGTAAAAGATACATATATATGTGTAACTATGTCTGAACAAGAAAGTCGGGTTGAAGCAGAGAGCGTGTATACAGATGAGAGGGACAACTCCCATACTACACCATGTAACAGATGCCGACTGTGGCGCTCCAAGTGGTGGTTGTTGAACAGTATATGACACAGCTGTCAAACTCAAGGCATTGTCAATGGTCGTGTGCAATCTTCCTACAGAAAACGTTAAATATCTCTAAAACTACAACACCTAGAAACAAACTGATTGGAATACACATAGGAAACATGTTTACCAACAAGATTATATTAAAGAGATATGGTTAGGGTTCTGGATTTTTATTAATTTGGAATAAAACTGACGTTTTTCACTACGCGTACGGCAAACTCAAGGCATTGTCAATGGCGGTGAGCAATCTTCCTACAGAAAACGTTAAATATCTCTAAAACTACAACACCTAGAAACAAACTGATTGGAATACACATAGGAAACATGTTTACCAACAAGATTATATTAAATTGATATGGTTAGGGTTCTGGATTTCTATTAATTTGGAATAAAACTGACGTTTTTCACTACGCGTACGGCAAACTCAAGGCATTGTCAATGGTCGTGTGCAATCTTCCTACAGAAAAAGTGAAATATCTCTAAAACTACACCAAATAGAAACAAGCCGCTTAGTACACATATAGAAAACATGTTTACCAAAAGGATTATATTAAATCGATAAGGTTAGGCTTCTGCATTTCTATTAATTTTGAATAAAAACAAATGTTTTGCACTACACGTATGGCAAACTCAAAGCTTGTTCAACACTAACCGCCAGGAACGCCACTGTAGCCTGTGTTACTGATTTTCGCGGGAGTTGTCTCTCTCATCTGTATACACGCTCTCTGGTTGAAGTTAGGCGGACGGCAGCTGCGATGGTTCTGGGCGTTTTGCACGGGAGAGCCAGATAACATCAGAGAGCGTGTATACAGATGAGAGAGACAACTCCCGCGAAAATCGGTAACACAGGCTACAGTGGCGTTCCTGGCGGTTAGTGTTGAACAAGCTTTGAGTTTGCCATACGTGTAGTGCAAAACATTTGTTTTTATTCAAAATTAATAGAAATGCAGAAGCCTAACCTTATCGATTTAATATAATCCTTTTGGTAAACATGTTTTCTATATGTGTACTAAGCGGCTTGTTTCTATTTGGTGTAGTTTTAGAGATATTTCACTTTTTCTGTAGGAACATTGCACACGACCATTGACAATGCCTTGAGTTTGCCGTACGCGTAGTGAAAAACGTCAGTTTTATTCCAAATTAATAGAAATCCAGAACCCTAACCATATCAATTTAATATAATCTTGTTGGTAAACATGTTTCCTATGTGTATTCCAATCAGTTTGTTTCTAGGTGTTGTAGTTTTAGAGATATTTAACGTTTTCTGTAGGAAGATTGCTCACCGCCATTGACAATGCCTTGAGTTTGCCGTACGCGTAGTGAAAAACGTCAGTTTTATTCCAAATTAATAGAAATCCAGAACCCTAACCATATCTCTTTAATATAATCTTGTTGGTAAACATGTTTCCTATGTGTATTCCAATCAGTTTGTTTCTAGGTGTTGTAGTTTTAGAGATATTTAACGTTTTCTGTAGGAAGATTGCACACGACCATTGACAATGCCTTGAGTTTGACAGCTGTGTCATATACTGTTCAACAACCACCACTTGGAGCGCCACAGTCGGCATCTGTTACATGGTGTAGTATGGGAGTTGTCCCTCTCATCTGTATACACGCTCTCTGATAACATACAGATCTCGCCGGCAGAGTTCCGGTCAATGGCGCCACCTATGGAGTTAGTCAGGAACTAAAGTATATTCCTCCAGGTGGCAGCATCATTTCGTCCAGTCTCCGCCGAGAATTACTCATGTTAATTATAACATGTACAATTTGAGCCAATCAGAGCTGCAAATGGCCACCCCTTATGGGGGCCGCCATTTGCAATATGTTCGATTTGAAATTCTAGCAACTCGCGTGATCCGAGTCGCGGTCGTGATAATCGAATCCGTGGAATAAGCTAATATGAATAAGCAATGCTTAGGACCGACCCACCGATATAACTAGAACAAAGTATTTTATGATTTTTTTTTACTCCACTCTCGGTGTTCGATTTGAAATTCTATCAACTCGGGTGACCCGAATACGGCCGTCGTTTCCGCGAAGTAAACTATGAATAAGCAATGCTTAGGACCGACCCCCCGATATAACTACAGTAAAGTATTTTATGATTGCGCGTGTATTTCTTTACTCCACTCGCGGTGTTCGATTTGAAATTCTAGCAACTCGGATGCTTGCTGCGGACCGAAATTCGACGAGCGATTTCCGTTTCCGTTTGCTGGATTTCTCGGTTTCTCGGTACGAGTTTACAAATGGCAGCGCCCATACAGTGCTATTTCCGTTTCCGTTTGCTGGATTTTGTCGAAGTCATGCACAGTAAGAGTATTGTTTATGTGTATATATCTACATGCGTTAGTCTTAAGCCTCCCCATGGGTGGGTCGGTATTAATATTTCATTTGTGCACCCATGTTTATCTCTCCGTCCTGATATGACCTTAGATGTTGCTAGGATGTAAAACAACAAACAAACCAAATTGTTATTTATTTCTTTTAATTTTGAATGAAATTGTTAAGGTGTTAAGCCAATGGCTGTCGTCCACCCTGTTTGGTGCGTAGCTAAGCTCGACGAGCGATTTCCGTTTCCGTTTGCTGGATTTTGATTATGGGTACGAGTTTACAAATGGCGGCGCCCATAGAGGCCTATTTCCGTTTCCGGTTGCTGGATTTTGACGAAATCCTGTGTGGGTATTGTTTATGTATATATTGTTTATGTATTTGTATATATATCTATATGCATTAGTCTTAAGCCTCCCCGTGGGTGGGTCGGTATTAATATTTGATTTCTGCATCCATGTTTATGCCAAATTGTTCTTTATTTCTTTTAATTTAGAATAAAATCTAAGCTTTGAACTGCGCGTATCGGCAAATTCTCTACTTCACTGAGTTCTCGCAAACACGAGAAGAGGAAAGTCTATTTCCGGTGTCGTATTGTCAGCGCCCGGTCATCGTCAGCGGCCTGTCGTGGCTTCTGCGCATGCGCGGATTTTCGCACGTTGCGGCGATCACTGCTATTTGTTTTGTTTACACTCGGCGATTCGACGCTGATCGAGCTGCTACGTTAATATCGCTTGGAATTTAAGGTTAATTTAATTAAATTTCATTATTTGAGTATGTAATTCTGTTAAATATGATCGCATTCAATAGATTTCGGCCTAATCGGTCCCTAACACAGCCGGGTACCGTGCCTGAGCTTGTAGCCGTCGAGGGAATGGGTCTTTTGCATATGTCTTAAAATCCGCGCATGCGCAGAAGCCACGACAGGCCGCTGACGATTACCGGGCGCTGAGAATACGACACCGGCAAGTTCAAATGGGCTCAAACAGGTTCAAACGTGGCTGGTTGTCCCGCTGCATACAGCGCTGAATGTGCTTATGGGGAGAAGGATGAATACACTACTGTATTTCTATGGTGGCGACCGACTATAGTGGCGACCTCTATTGAAAGGCCAGGGAACCAAGTTACGACCACAATGACTAGCTTGGTACCCTGGCCTTTCAAGAGAGGTCGCCACTATGGAGGCTCTGAGGCGGCACCTAGCGGAAAACATGGGTATTGGAACCCGACTACCACAGTGGCGACCTCTGTTAGAAACAAACGCCAGTGGACCAGGCAACAGATGTTGCAACAGGACGGTTTGAACAAATCAAAGGGGCCGTAATCGATTAACACGACTCGGCTCACCCGAGTCGTCAGAATTTCAAATAGAACACCGCGAGTGGAGTCGACAAATACATGTGCCGTGTGCAAAACGACCCGACCCCAGTAACCCACCTTTTTTGGTTGGGGTTTGCTAGGAGCGATGACGTCACATCTGTGCGATAACAGCTCCCGGTACACCTCCTACTGTAACTGTTGTTTTAATGCTTTTTTTTAAATAACCCAGATTTTCAGCTTCTACAATCATAAAATACTTTAAATCCCATTTCGCTGTACTTCTATCGGTTTTTCTGTAGGATGTACGCATGCGGCAAAAAGTGGCTCGGGTGACCCGAGTTGATTAATCGATTACGCCCGAAGACTGGGACTCGACAGGGACCGGAAGTACAAGTTACTCTTCAAGCACATTCTCTGCAACATTGCAACAACAACAAAAAGAAGGTTCCGCTGGTGTTCATTTGACTGTCTGGTTATGCAGGAACAAATTAATATGCATAATAATTAAATTTAGTCAACTACAGAAAGAAACTCACGTATCAGGGTAATTAATTATTTGTAAATAGGATCTGTTCAATGGAGGTGAAGAAAAAAGAAAAAAGATACAATCCAAAACGAGACTCCAGTGATAGTAAGGATTGTGGACACGTCCAAACTACCAGCTTTATGAGTATTTTTAACTAAAAGGAAGGAGGAAACACATTTAAAATGGGCAACAGACTCGGTCCTGGTTCAGCGCCAAACCCCAATGACCCAAACCCAGAAGTTTCGTGGTGGTGCAAACTCCTATCTCGAGGAGTGGCCACTGTCGGCGGCGCAAGTAAGTTGACGGCTCATTTC
The DNA here is from genome assembly GCA_030323885.1 of Branchipolynoe longqiensis. Classification (NCBI taxonomy): domain Eukaryota; kingdom Metazoa; phylum Annelida; class Polychaeta; order Phyllodocida; family Polynoidae; genus Branchipolynoe; species Branchipolynoe longqiensis. The sequence continues at coordinate 28,149,752 of CM059201.1, read as the reverse complement.
CCATCGCAAGTTGAAGTTCATGTCAAGTGATGTCAGTAGTCGCTGTTGTCATTATTACAAATAGCTTTACGTTAAATTCTTACTGATTGTTCGTGTAATGCTCTGTCATCGGTCTGGGGGTGCACACTGACCCAATTTTGAGCGTGATTGTATTTGATATTATATCCTGTTTGAAATTTCCTTGATCATGTTTTGTTGTCATTTCTTCTACCACTGTACCAGTACAGTGAGTACTGCCCGTAGACGTAGTCGTAGACTGTAGTAGTTAGTACTCACTGTACTGGTACTAGTTGAAGTTCTTTTGTTAGTTATGAGTCAATGGAAGGCGTATGAATCGACGCTCACGTGATGTGCGACAAGCTCCATCGTACATCCTACAAAAACTGGAGGCTGAATACGTTATGAATTATATTCACTCGCGCTATATTTACTCTAATATCATCGGTATGTAACATACCTACGCTTATTCAGAAATATTCACTTCATTCTGGTATTTATCTCAAGGATATCCCGCACCGCACAACTGTTGAGGCCATGGCATGGGAGCTTGGTGCTATTGCTGAATTACAGACAGCTGAAGCTGTAATCGCAAACAAAGACTGTACACTGGATTTGATGCCACAACCCGAGAGGGTGTTCACGTAAACAGCATTCATTTTACAACGACATCGGATTGCTATGCAGCTGCCGTCGATGAACTTGCTGGTGGCACAGCTGCAGATTACCAGCAGCATATATGTGATTCTGTGGAAATATGGCTTCTGTCTATGCACATTTCAATGAAACAGACTTCAACACAACCAGGAAAAAGATCATTAACAACATTTCAAATACTATGACGGATCGTTGCCCTGCTAACCATGCCACAGTACAGCTTGTGAATGCGAAGTGGGACAAGACCTTAAATGAACTAAATTGTCATTTGCACCCTCTTGACTCTATCGCCACAAAGACCAGGGCAGCCTTGAAGCAGTGTGAGCAGCATGTCGTGAAAAAAGTGTGGGGGTCAGATTGTTTAGCTGGTGATATTGTTCTGGCGATGAACAAAATGAGATACAAGGACAGTAAAAGGGATCCTCGTGGATTTAAGACCTTTCTCAGTGACCACCATTTGTCACGTGGAATATTTCCTAGATACAGGGGTAACCGACTCCACATCCTATTCCACATATGTGGAATTTTAATTGAACACAATCTGATATTCCAAAAGTTCTTGGAACAGGGACCAACATGTGGTGGTTTGCGTGCTAGCATTTTGGCAGATTTCATCTCTACTCCTGCACACATCGAGATGCAGGTTTTGGGTCTTCTCGGGAATGTTCTTACAGGGCGGTGGATGAAGAAATTCTATACTTCAGCATTGACTCAAACTGACCATGTTGAAGGGATCTTGCTGATCAAGGAGATCGTCATGCAACTGAACGAGCCATTGGCACTGTTGACATGTAGCACTGATTTCTTTGGCAATGTTCTACATAAGCCATTCATGGACACCACTCTACAGAAGCTTCAGGAGCCACCGAAGGATGAAACCCTATTTGCAGATTCGATGAAGGCATGCTTGGAATCAATAGTAGATGTACTTGAGCGACAATACAGAAAATATTTTGAATGTGACATTACAGAACAGTTGAGAGCTGAAACGAAATCTGTTAGATCCCATAACATTGATGCTGAAGAGGTGATGGAGATGTTCAGCGCAGCCCAGAAAAAAGCCCCAAATGCTACTCTGTGCTTTCTTTCTTGTAAAATGAGGGGACAGAAAAACAGGACTGTTGATTACTTAGATGCCATGCAGATGGGGTGGAGGGATATGATACTCAAGAAAGCTGTGTCACTGGGCAAGCAGCAAAGATGCAGGAGGAGAGCGAAACAGAAGGAGCTACGGTCAGATTCGATGAAGGCATGCTTGGAATCAATAGTAGATGTACTTGAGCGACAATACAGAAAATATTTTGAATGTGACATTATGCATGTTGCGGGTAACATGGGTAATTTGCTTAGCCTCTCCCGCCTTATCCTCTGATGCGCCTAGCAATGTTCACGTCATGACACGTCTGGCTGCGTAGTTCGAAGCGTTTGGTCATTTTTCCCGCTCTTACTGCTGATGCGCCTAGCACTGACCACGTCATTACACGTCCTCACTGCTGATTCGCCTAGCAGGGGCCACGTCACGACACGTCAGCCTGCGAGCTTCGAAGCGTCTTGGTCAGTCTTCCATAAGGCTCGCATTCACACTGAAGGCACCGAGTAGAGAAGTCAGGTTTAACTCTGCTCCGAGATTTCGTCGTCTGTGTTTTTTCCCACCCAACCCAGCCCTATTAGATAATGGTTGACTTGTACGAGGCTGAGTGTCTGAGGTGTCGCTCCTATTCTCGGGTAGCTCTCTCCCTGGGTCGAAATGGTGGGTCCGTTAGCTGGATGCGATGTTATTCGTGAGTAGAGTCCGGCAAGTTATGCTGCATTGGAACTATCTGAGTACCTGGCACTCTCCGGGGCGGCGCGACAACTTGAATGCGGGATTCTTAACTAAGCGTAAGGGATGAGGTGTACTGGTTGATCTCTCGACCCGGGTTACTCTTCAAAGTACTAAATGCTAACGTATTGGGATACTGAAATTTATATACGGAACTATACCCTGCCGCAAGTACCTCGGTTAGGCCTCTTTAATCTCTAGCTAGGCTAGCTGTGTCCCGAAGACCCGCTCCGGTCAGCTTACTGTTAAATTACTGGTCTGGTATTGTTAGTGTCTAAGACCGGGTATCAATGCCGCCACGCTGTTTATGCCGGGTTACTAGGCTTGCTTGTTACAATAAGGAAATGGAATATGTTGCATTTCTGACTAACATGAATGTGCTATGTTATGCTACACTAAGTGTCTTAGGTGTTCCGTTGTAGGTCTGTTCTGTAATGTTGCTGACAATGCTGTTTCAATGCTAAACGATTGGATATGCCCCGATTATGCGGGTCTGTTATGTAAGTACTGTATTAGTCGCCTGTCCGGCTAAGTCAATTTGGCCGACGGTAAGGGCCTCCTCCCTGTAAGAGTTGAACTGCTCCAGGAGCACTGTTATTGTTATATCTAATAGTCTGTTGTTGTGATCCTGTTAAGAAATTATCCCTGATCTACTCTACAATTAATATATAACTACTGCTGAGGCGGTAGCTAGGTTATGCGGTTCATGTACTTAACTTATTGGCTACTTATAGCTTGACTATTCTGCCGTGCGTTCGTTGTTACAGCAATAAAGATTTGTGCACTATTTCTGTCTCCTGCGTTGTAAATTACAGAACAGTTGAGAGCTGAAACGAAATCTGTTAGATCCCATAACATTGATGCTGAAGAGGTGATGGAGATGTTCGGCGCAGCCCAGAAAAAAGCCCCAAATGCTACTCTGTGCTTTCTTTCTTGTAAAATGAGGGGACAGAAAAACAGGACTGTTGATTACTTAGATGCCATGGAGATGGGGCGGAGGGATATGATACTCAAGAAAGCTGTGTCACTGGGCAAGCAGCAAAGATGGAGGAGGAGAGCGAAACAGAAGGAGCTACGGTCAGAGTTGTCAAGGAGACAGGCTGAAAAACAGCAGGCAAAAAACACTTTGGACAGGAAAAGGTTAGAAAGGAGACTGAAAACCATGAATGTCGAAAATGTTGCCGAGGAGTTTCTGGACATGGTCAGTGATAAAAAAGATAAACTGGTAGAACTGTTGACTGGCAAGTCTGTTGGCTGCTATATTTTCCATGTGTGGTATGAGGACGGAAAATATATTATGTACCATGGGAAAATAGAAAAGGTGAAACTGAAAGCAAAGCCAGGGAAATATGTGGTTGCCTATTGGTCCATACATGATACTTATGATGATGCTACAGACTATGATATGTCAATCTTTGAACATGCAGCAGATCTCATTGTGGATGATCTGACTATGTAACTCTGCCAAATCAAAGCCCATGACGGGAGACCCGGAAGTAGGCTAGTAGTATAGAATTGACAGAGCAGACAGGCATTACTTAGACAGAAGCTTGTAAGTTGACGTATTACTGAAATTCTTATGAATCTCCGAATATGAAGGTACAGATGAAAGAAGTTACAATGGTCCCATGGATATATAAACTCATTACACATATGATAGTTATACTAGACTTACTTCTAAGTTGACGTATTACTGAGATTCTTATTCTTCTTTCATCTGTACCTCCGAATATGAAGGTACAGATGAAAGAAGTTACAATGGACCCATGGATATAAACTCATTACACATATGATAGTTACACTAGACTTACTTCTAAGTTGACATATTACTGAGATTCTTATGAATCTCCGAATATGAAGATACAGATGAAAGAAGTTACAATGGACCCATGGATATAAACTCATTACACATATGATCATTATACTAGACTTACTTGTAAGTTGACATATTACTGAGATTCTTATGAATTTCAGAATACAACGGTTAGGATGAAATTAGTTACAATGAATCCATAGAAGTCACTTATGTATGCATTTACTTTTATTTTAATGGGTGGAATCAATAGAGCAGATAGACATCTACTTACACTGAAAACTTCATTTAGATATCTCGATTATTTTGGGAGTTAGAAAAAGAAAAGACTAAATATCTAGGTTTTAAATCACTAATGTATTCATTTAGTTTTATTTTAATGGCATATATCCCCCAAGTCACTTTTATTTTAATGGGTGAAATCAACAGAGCCGCTAGGGATCTACTTACACCGAAAATTTCAGTGAGATATATCGATTATTAAGCAAGTTAGAACAAAAATTGACTAAATATCTAGATTTTGGGTCACACACCTGTAATGCTAAAGCATTAAAATAATGGCAGGAAATTACCCCTCATTATCGAAATTGAAATAGCTCTAGCATGCTTAATAATCAACCGATTGACACGGTTGTTGGATTTTATTGTATGGTTTTCAAAGCTCTTTCCAACAATGCCATTACTTTTCAGATAGGTGTGGTTTGAAAATTTTGTCCACATTGCTAGTATGTTACGTACAAACATTGAAACAATGAATGTTTCAGCGGGTGCGACCTCTTTATAGATTATAGACTTTAACATGTGAACAATAATAACACAATATAATAAAATATTGCAACTATACCATGGACCACAATGACGAATGCCAATAAATGCACCTCTCGGAAGGCCTATAGACAAAAATGCGGGTTTGAAGACCTGTAAGCATAGCCATAGGCCTTCCCAGTAGAGTAGAGGACTGAGGAGTAGAGTGTCATTGCTGAAAATAACCCATATCAATGTCAATGCAATGGGCGGCCACGCCCACTTTAAACCTAAGACTTAGTGGTCTGTGACACTAATTATGTTTATTGGCTTATATTGCACCAGATTTGGGTTTTAAGCACGAGTTCGGGGGGGGCGGCTATAGCTGTTGCTTATAGTATTAAAACAAACTTGGGTAAAATATTGAAAATTACTCTAAAATTGTTTTGTTCTCATCTTAATCATATCAACTCTTATTTAAAATGTCTGGCACTCAGCATTACTAATACCCCAGTCACACGAGGCCTGCGTTTGCTTACGATCAATTCGCGACGTCCATAGGTTCTCCTTACGCTCTCCTTATGTCCTGGCACCGCGAGGATGCTGACCTTCCGGTGACCATTTCAGAAATTTTGGTCGTAAGGAGGATGCAACTGTTGCACTTGTGACCAGTGCAGTCAGCACCAGGTCGTAAGGAGGATGCAGCTGTTGCACTTGCAACATCCTTGTGATCAGTGTGATCAGTGCGGTCAGCACCAGGTTGCCATTGTTTGGCGAGCTGGTGCCACCAGGTCGCGCCAACACGTGCAATGCAGCACTCACCATGTGGCCGGCGCCAGGTCGCAAGTGGACGACAAAAGCAAAACGACACCCAGCTTTTGTTTTGTGCAACTAGTTACGTGAATATTATGTGAAGCAGGGCATTGTTTATTTGTTAGTAAAACAGTCAGAAGGAGTTGTGCATCCAACTTGTTTATGCAGCACCAAGCTGCTTTGAAGCCACAAGCTGATGGCAGGCAGCCCGCATCCGGCTGCGGCAGCTGTAGCCCCCTAGTGCGTGTGCACATCACTAAATCTGCCTCCAGTCGGCAGGAAATTTGCTTTATAATAAACGGAGGGGCATTTTAGAGGGTACCAGCCAGAGTTATACTCATCCAACTACATTTACTATTGTTCGTTTTTCATTGTGTTTGTTGGAGCATACTAAATAATACACCGACATTGTGGTCGGCGACTGCATTCGCCGACTGCGTTATTGAATCAATGTATCGAGTGGGACACTGGGAGGTTGGCGACCTTTTGGTTGTAAGGAGGTCGACCGGACTGGTTAGCTCAGTGTCAGGATAATGTGACTGAGTGGGATATCTGGTGGCCTGATTTCCCAATGGGGCAGTACTATAAAGTCGCCATGAGTGCGCACTATCACAAGTCAGTATCCGTCCTGATATGACTTTAGATGTTGCTAGGATGTAAAACCCCATCAACCATACATAGTTTTGGCGTGCTTGCCAACATTAATTTTGCATGTTTGCACTTCAAATAGCTCCAAAGTTAGTCATTTAAAATAAGTCATGTGCTTTAAACTAAAGTAAGGTAGATTATATTTATAATCATCAACCTAATATATTTATCTTGGTAAACGACAGAAACTCAAAACCATCGGACTATGGAACTGTAATCAATGTTTTAATCCATTTTAAACAAATCCATTACAACGCCCAGTGACCTGTTTCATCCAATAAGATTAATATTGGACTGACGAGATCCATGTCACCTTTTGGTTATTTACTAATTTTAATTTCACTTTCTAGTATTAAAAATGCCTCAAGTTTGAAAGCTAAAGTATTTTCGTAACCACGTTATCGACCCAATGTGGGTTTTGAGTCCCTCAGGCTTTCAAAATGCGTATCAACTGAGGCGGCTTGAACCTGCTTAGTTCTAAGTGAGAGGAACCTTGAGTTTGACAGGACTGTTTTCTAGGTTATTATTTTGTGCTCTTTCTCTTTTTCAGTCTGTGCTGTTCTTGGAATCTGGACATGTCTCAGCCTCAGTCCAATATGTATAGGGGCGGGTGTGCTTCAAATGTAAGTATCATTTCACTTCTTGGCTTTCACGACCGATCTTCCCGCCCATAGTTATACTGTTTGCGTCTAATGTAGCCATATGTCGCTGTTGAATATTCCTCGGATTGTTGCAATTGATCTTTCTTCCTATGCTGTATGGCTTGATCCATATCTGTAAATGGCTCTTCTGAACAATGTTCCTAATAAAACTCTTTAAATTGCCATGTCCCCTAATCCCCTCAACCTACATCTCCCCCCCCCCATCCCCAATCCCCCCCCCCTCTCCCTCCACCAATCGCCCCCCCCCCCCCCCCCCCCCAAAGCAACACTTGTTTAGAATAGTACTCCTCATATCTAGAGTGAAAGGTGCATAGCATAATCCGGTGAATGTTTTTTTATCAAAAGCAAAATAATTACCTGAATATGATCATACATATATCCAACTTAGATACTAGTGCGCTTATTAAACTTGTATTGCTGCACAGAAGGGAATACTATGTCAATGGGGAGCTTTCATGAGCAAGTTCTCTCTATACACTTGGTGGCAGCACCCGGTCCAAGTGGTGGGGGGTGTAGGTATGTGTGTGGTGGGGGTGTAGGTGTGTGGTGTGGGTGTAGGGATATGGTGGGGGTGTAGGTGTGTGGTGGGGGTTTAGGGGTGTAGGTGTGTGGTGAGGGTTTAGGGGTGTGGTGGGGGTGTAGGTCTGTGGTGGGGGTTTAGGGATGTGGTGGTGGTGTGTGTGGTGGGTTGTAGGTGTGGTGAGGGTTTAGGTGTGTGGTATGTGTTTGGTGGTGTAGGTGTGTGGTGGTGTTTGGTGGGGTGTACGTGTGTGTGATTGAGGTGTAGGTGTGTGTGGTGGGGGTTTAGGTGTGTGGTTGGGGTGTAAGGGGTACTGGGGGTATAGGTCTGTGTCATGGGGTGTAGGGGGTATAGGTGTGTGTCATGGGAGTTTAGGGCTATGGTGGGGGTGTAGGTGTGTGGTGGGGGTTTAGGGATGCTAAAGATTGTGAGGTGCTGCTCTGCAAGACACCCCTACACCTCCACCACAAACCACCTACACCCCCCCCACACAGACCATCAACCCCCACCACACACACCTACACCCCCACCACACACACCTACACCCCCACCACATCCCTAAGCCCCCACCACACCCCCCTAAATCCCTATGCACCCCCACCACACACACCCAAATCCTTGCATTTGACAGTAGAAGGAACTGCTTCTATCCAACCAAAGCATTACAAGGACCAGCATGGTGTGCCATCTGACGAGAGACTCATGCAAACTGAAAGGTCCCCATTGAACAGAGTATGTCACTGCTGAAGCCTACAGTATCCAGCATTTTGGTGTGCATACCAAAATCAAATTAGCATGTTTTCACTTCAAATATCTCCAAAACTAATCCTTTAAAATAAGTTGCTTCAAGCTAAAGTAAAATAGATTAGATCCATAATCTTAATATATTTCATCTTTTTTGTTGTTGTTTTACATCCTAGCAACATCTAAGGCCATATCAGGATGGGTACCGACTTGTGACAGTGCGCACTTATGGTGACTTTATAGTGCTATCCCACTGGGAGACCAGGCCACCAGCACCATGCCCTGATATCCCACTCAGTCACATTATCCTGACACTGAGCCAACCAGTCCTTGCCCTATCCTAATAATGCCGAGCGCTAGGCTAGGAAGCGACAAGTATACATTTTTAAGTCATTGGTTTGACTCGACCAGGGTTCAAACCAGAAAACTCATGGGGTCGGATTCCCCGATCTCCCAAAACAGGAGATGGTTGCTCAGATCATTAGCCACCCCCATCTGGTGTGACACCTCTAGAGCACATTGGTTTTTCTATCATAGGCTATTGGACGTCAAACATATGGTCATTCTGACATATATCTTTGGAAGAAACCTGCTGTCAGCACATAGGCTACTCTTCCCGATAAGTAGCAAGGGGTCCTTTATTCCTTTATATGCACTTTCCCACAGACAGGACAGCACATACCACAGCCTTTGATGAACCAGTTGTGGACCACTGGTTGGATTGGAAAATAGCCAAAACTGTAAATGGGTCCACTGAGTAGGATCGATAGGATGATCGACACCTTCACAGGTGGACATGCTACCCCCTGAGCTATGTCCCGCTCCCTGCAGCAAAGGAAGAAAGAAAATATGATGACCCCAAAAAAATGGCATTTTATGTAATTTGCACAATTGAAAAATAACAAAAATGTCAAGTTTTGACCTTTGTTGAAATTATAGTATTTTGTCAACTTTTCTTCCACCTGTCAATGTACAGGCAAAACAAGGCAACAAAAAAGTGCTTACAGGCCTCTCACACTACGGCGTATGGCGGCGGCATACGTGTAACGTGGTGCAATAATTTGAGAAAAGTTATAGGTTGAGATAAGGCGATCTTTGTGCACTGTGGGAGGTCCCAGCAGCGTATGAAACGTACGCGTAGCGTATGCCTGGCGTATGGCTACCGTATAACAACGTATGCAAAGCATATGATGACATATACTCGGTGTATTGGGACGTATTTTGATGGTTGGAGGCGACAGGACCAGCGTATGAGTAACGTAGGCCGCCGTATACCAAACGTGCTCCTAACATATCCCGACGTTCACATAGCGTATGAGGAACGTATGAGCCACACGCCGGCATAGGTTGAAAGTTTTGAACATGCACAAAACCTTTTCGGTGGCTCGACCTATGACAACCTATGAAGAGCGTATACGACCTATGCGTAACATATGACGGCGTATCGGTCGAAAATCAAATACATTGGCATACGCCGTAGTGTGACAGCCCTTTTACAGAACGTTGTGAGTACGCCAGAGACACCCGGAGGGTGTCGGTTCAACGTACGGCTAACCTATGCCGACTTACCCATAATGTGTGCATAACGTACGTCCAGCGTATGAGAACCATATGGGCCACACACCGGCATAAGTTGAACATTTTGAACATGCACAAAGTTTTTTTGTCGCTCGACCTATGAAGAGCGTATATGACCTATGCGTAACCTGTAACGCCATAGGTCATAGTGTGACAGGCCCTTTAATTTGACTATAGTGACTTACCCAGTGACCTAATTTGACTTGTCAACAAACTGTTTCCTGAAGGTGTTCCAACATGCCAAGAGGACTCTCCACGTCACACTGTCAATTAGCTATGTCCTGTTCTTGGGAACAACTTGCAGTATGCAGTCTTTATTTATATTGGCTTCATGCCAGCAACAGAAAGCTCTCGATTTTACTTTTAAAGCATGATTAACGAGCCATGACTGTGTTAAAAATGTGTGAGCTACACATCTTTTCGTCCACAGACTTTCTGAGAGTGGCATTTCTGGGTCATCTTATATATTTTAAAGAGCAATTTCACTTCACTTTAACGATATATAGTTCTTTGAGAACTGATCACAGCCTGTCAAAGTGGATAGACAACGTTAACTTTTTTCTTTTAATGCAAAACCTAGATGTGTTTCTATAAAGTCACACTACATGGTAGGTCAAGGTCATAGCTTTCCATTGATAAAAGGTTCATTCTGATCGGTGGAGTCTCAGGTCAGTGAGATTTTCTTCTGGGGATGCCCAAATGCATTGCCAGTCTTGTCACTTTCCAAAAATGGTCGCGCTTAGTTTGAAACATGCTACACACCAAGGGATTCAGACTACAGGCATAAATCAATCACACTCTCACACAATAATGTCACAGATGGGAGGGAGAAAAAATTGATTTATTCATTCACTCACATTTCAAGCATATCTGGGGGAGAGATGAAGCTCATTCAGGCCAGATGTAGCCTCAGTTAGGAAATCAGGTCATGGTGCCGGCGGCCTGGTCTCCCAGTGGGGCAGCACTACAAAGTCGGGATGAGTGCGTACTATCACAAGTCAGTTCCCATTCTGATATGACCTTAGATGTTGCCAGGATGTAAAACTCCAACAACAAGGACCCCCATAGGTGCATATTATTCAATACCAATACCAAAAAAAAACAGCGTGAATACCGTATAGGAAATCATCTAATCGAGTACCCGTCCTGATATGACCATAGATGTTGCTAGGACGTAAAACAACAAGTACCAAATATTACCAAACAGGCTAACACCCGGACCTTTGCATCTTCACAAAGTTACTGAAATTTACGCTGAAATGGGAGAAAGAGAACTGCTTCCCATATTTAAATGACAGTTTCGTCAAAAGGCTATGTCAGACCTAGTAGAGCTATTTAAATGGCAACGCTTCATAAAGAACAAGGATAAGACTGTGTTCACACCGACACAATGCCCAGCACCCCTAGGGTTTAATATAGATTCACTGGAAGTGGAAGTCTCATTGACAGGACAAGAGGGGACAGCGTTAGAAGTAATGACAGCCGGGGCACTAACCAACCGCCAGGTGGCAGCACTAGTAGGCCTCATGGTAACTTACGTCCGACCAATAGACTACATCACGGTTCCGACTGCGCATGCGCTGAAAACGGCGTTGGGAGCAAAGCAAAGGCGTACGGTCATTGGGTTTACCAATATGTGCAGTGAAAACGTCAGTTTTATTCCAAATTAATAGAAATCCAAAACACTAACCTTATTATTTTAATATAATCTTTTTGTTAAACATGTTTTCTATATGTGTTCCAACCGGTATCTAGGTGGTGTGGTTTTATCAATATTTTACTTTTTCTGTATGGAGATTGCTCACTGCCATTGACAATGCATTGAGTACGGCGTACGGCCATTTAGTTTGCGATACGTGTAGGGTAAAACTGGCATATTATTCAAAATAAATAGAAATACATAACAATTTGGCACAAAAATGGAGGGAAGGATGCAGTATAATAATATAATGAATAGGATTAAGACACAACTCTCCATAATTACATGAATAAAATTAGTAAAACTGACTCTGGCTATGGCTCTAACACTAGTCTGAGTGCCTATATTTTTCTAAATCTAAATGCACATGGCATAAGATGTGCTGATTATGTTGATGTAAATGCAATGCTGGATAAAAAATTAATATCTTAATTTATTATATATAATTTTTTAGTTGGTATTCTATGTTTTAAACAAGAGCTGAGATGAGCTGAAACTAGCACATTTCATAGCTGCACCCAGTGTATTAGCATGTGCCATGTGCTTTTGGGGGGGGTTGTTTTGCTCTGACGCATCCCACAATGCACCGCGCCGCTGGAACCGTGATGTAGTCTATAGAATGTGCAGAGATACATTTCAAGACACTAAAGGGGTGTAAAATCAAGGCGTTAAGGAGAAATAAAAGGAACTTCGAGGAGTATAAAGAAATGGAAACAGAGGGTTTAAAAAGTTTGGGAAAATTAGGGGATGGAAGCCCGATCCTAGGTAATAGAACTGTTTGTTCCTCTCCAACGACATCCAGCCTATACGAGTGTGACCTCTCCCTTGAACCTTACTTTCGCATTCATGGATTCGTGAGAATCTCAGTAACACGTCAACTTACAAGTAAGTCTGGTATAAGGTATAACTGTCATTTGATTGATTACACAGTGGTGATGTATATAATGTATCACTATTCATAATATATTGTATTTATAGTAATATAATGCCCAATTTCGCTATGCACATCATAAAACTATAAACATTTTTCGTGATGAGCATACTTTACACCCTGTGAGACAAATGTAACACTAGCAATTAAAACCTTTTGGTTTATTGCCCGTACTCTGAATATATACATCATTTTCTAACTGATTCAGATATATAATTACACGATACTTAACATGTATATCAGCCTGTCTCAAAATGTGATAACTCTTTTTTTTTGGTCCATTGTAACGATTGACACAAAACAGCTCAGAAACGGTTACACTGAAAACAGAAGGACATTTGCTTTAAATCAATTTATATTCTATTGGGATTATGAAACACCATGTAAAAAAACAATCAGTTTTTCCTGATCAAATGCATTTGCAGATAGTATGTTGATCGTTACAATGGACAAAGTTTTGTCCAATATTGCTTAGCACCTTTTGAGACAGTCTCATATAATCAACTACTGTATGCTTTGACTATAGTGTTTTCGGTACACATAGCATTTTTGATTCAAGGGATTATCTTGATTATAGCTCATTTTATAGTGGCTACCTATATCACCATATTGATATGTTCTACACCACAATATATGAACATTGCTGTAACCATGTAAATGTATTCATATCTTCCGCAGACTGGTCGGGCTTCTCGTAGTGAGCTTGGAATCGCCATGTTGTTGTCAGTTTGTTGATTTCGCTCGGCCACTCGGGGACTTTGCTGAAAAAAGGACATACTTGCAAAAAGCCATATTTTATGGAATGTACGTATCTTATTGCTATTTTATTACTGGTTATACATATAATATACTAACATCGTAGCCATTTCTATTATAATTAATTTGATTTAATCTCATGTGATCGGCAGTATGAAGAAATCCTTTTTTCTGTGTAAGCTATGTGGTTTTCAATGCCATGCGTTCCTGAAGTACTTTTGAGGAAATTATCTCCTCCCTACCCCCTGTAGTGTTGGTATGCCAATAAAGTGACTTAAGAAAATGTAAGATGCCCAGTGAAAAATGACCCTTCCTTTGTTTATCTAATGTCGTCAAAGACTGCTTTCATTACTTGACTGTCGCTCTCCATTTAGCTCTCTGCTGTGAGAGTTGCGTCCATGAGTCGGTCTTAATGTCTCTCAGCTTCAGGTTTCTCTTGATGGTATCCTTGAACCGGAGACGAGGGCGCCCTCTCTTTCTGTAACCAGAAGACAGTTGAGAATAGAGGATCTGCTTTGGTAGCCTGTCTGATGACATCCTCATGAGGTCTCCAGTCCACCGGAGATTCTTTTTGATCAGAAGATCTTCCATAGAGGGCAGCCCCGTCCATTTGAGTATTTCCTTATTCGTCACTTTGTCCTTCCAGGTTAGCCTCATGATTGAACGCAGATGTCGCATCATGAAGGCATGCAGCTTTTTCACCTGCCGTGTCTGTACACTGTCCGGGCCTCGGCCCCGTATAGTAGGGTAGATAGCACGATTGCGCGGTAGATCTTACCTTTGACCCGAATGGACACATGGTGGTTGTTCCAGAGTCTCTGGCGTAGTCGGCCGAAAGATGCGCTAGCCTTGGCCATCCTCCTCTGTATCTCAGCATCAATGCGTCCATCACTTGATATAGTGCTTCCGAGATAGGTGAATTCCGGAACAGAGTTCAGCTTGTTTCCGTCAACCATGATCTCCTCCTCTCGGGTTCTTGTAGAGTTGGGTTGGTACAGCACCTCCGTCTTCTTGATGTTAATTTTCAGGCCAAACTTCTTTGATGCATCGGAGAAAGCGTCCACTATTTTCTGGGTCTCTTCAGCAGAGTGGGCAACCAGTGCACTGTCATCTGCGAATAGTAGCTCTCTCACCAGTATCTGAGTAGTCTTGGTCTTCGCTCTGAAGTGTGCGACATTATCTAATGTAACCTCCCAATTTTCCGTTCCAACCAGTGGTCTACAATTGGTTCATTGAAGGATGTGGTATGTGCTGTCCTGTCTGTGGGAAAGTGGATATAAGAGACCCTTTGCTGCTTAACGGAAGGAGTAGCCTATGTGGCGGCGGTGGGTTTCCTCCAAAGAAATATGTCAGAATGACCATATGTTTGATGTCCAATACCCGATGATAAAAATCAATGCGCTCTAGAGGCGTTGTTAAATGAAACAAACTTTTTTAATGTAACCTCCAACCACACCAAAAGCGACAACTCTTCTGATGGCATTTAACTCCCCACCATTGAATATATAATGCACATATTAACTGATTTCCCCACCCTCTTGTTTTTATGGTCATCACAAATTACAAACATGCAACTGGTTTTGTGTGATACAAATGCTTCATAAATTTGACCTTTTAATGTTATTCAATGAAAATGTGTTTTAATAGACCTGTTGACACAAAACATTTATACAACACGAATGTTTACACTTTAAGACAGTTTACTTGTGGCCCTTCACATCAACATACTAAATTGCTGGGTTTAACCAAAATTAATAGATAGAAAATAAATGTGAAACTCAGAGCGAATGGGAAATCTGAATGCCCCCTGCTTTACAAGTAGAGGTCAAGGGGACACATGCCGACTTGCCTATGTATGGGATGTATGGGGGGGGGGGGCCATGCTGGGACCACTTTTAATTCATCAAATTGGCAATGCCCCCCACCCTTTCAGTTTCCCCACCTAGTTTGACTATTTTGGATTATATTTGTCTTCTTTTTTTCCACCTTTCAAAAGAATGTTGAAAGGGCAATAGGTTTATAATACTTAAGTGATGCAATGGACTCACGTCATAAGCACGCAGAGTATCAACTAGGCTGCACGATTGTGGGATTTACATTGGTTTTTGTTGCCAATTGGATCAGATATGCTGCATGTTTTGTGCCTATTTCAGGATGTTTTCAATGAGAACTGCGCAGCCATAATGCAGACAAACAAAAAGGAAAGTCTGTTTTATTTAATGATGCCTCTAGAGCACATGGATTTTTATCATTGGCTATTGCACGTCAAACATTTGGTCATTCTGACACATTTCTTTTGGAGGAAACCCGCTGCTGCCACATAGGCTACTCTTTCCGATAAGCAGCAAGGGTTCTTTTATATGCACTTTCCCACAGACAGGACAACACATACCACAGCCTTTGGTGAACCAGTTATGGACCACTGGTTGTAACGGAAAATAGCCCAAACTGCAAATGTGTCCACTGAGCAGGATCGATAGGATGATCCACACCTACACAGCTGGACACGCTACCGCCTGAGTTACGTCCAGCTCCCCTGTAGACAATCAGTGCGGACGTGTAACACTGTGCTGGCACTTGCTGCCCCATCCTCTTCCCCCCCCCCCCCCCCCCCCACACACACACATACCAAACTGATCATTGCACATTGTACAGCGATATACCGATTGGCGCAGTGTTGCCAAGGTTAATGGTGCCCGCTGCCTGGCTCCACTCACCTCCACTCACCTCCACTCCACCACTTTGCAGCATCGCCATCGTTCCGCTGGCCATGTGCTTCGGGCTCGCCTCGCTGTTCGGGTGTGGACTCGTCTTCGCTGGTGCCGTCATTTATGGGCTCATGGCACTCGGCAAAAAGTAGGTTCTGTGCTTTATTTGCATTCTGTCATGAGCAGCATGGAAATCAAACTTCTATGGTAGCAATTGCGTAATTACCTGTTTTATTCACTATTTATTCTCGTATTTTCTCCCACAAATATATAATATTTATTTTAAATGGTATCGATGTTATTATATCTCTTTGCA
The DNA here is from genome assembly GCA_030323885.1 of Branchipolynoe longqiensis. Taxonomy (NCBI): domain Eukaryota; kingdom Metazoa; phylum Annelida; class Polychaeta; order Phyllodocida; family Polynoidae; genus Branchipolynoe; species Branchipolynoe longqiensis. The sequence continues at coordinate 28,133,344 of CM059201.1, read as the reverse complement.
TATGTGTAAATTTTGGCAAGCAATGTATGTGGTACGCTATAGAAGCATTCGTGTAATGTGGCTGTAGTTGATCCGTGAGAAACGCTCGTGTTGACCTTTCTTTTTCTCCTCTTAAATGTTTTTAGTTAGCTGGTTAAATCTTGTTTAGCCTTCCAGAACTATTTACATTTTGCAGTGGTTAACGTAGCATTATGTCCAAGCCATGCTAAGTTTGGTCTCACTACACTAATTCTGATTAACAACGTGAACCATTGCTACTGCCGTGTTTTCCTGAAAACATCTGTTACCCTAAAAATATGATATTTCTTTTAGGTTGGCTGAGATTAAAGGGATTCGCAGATAATCAGATGGAGCATTATATTTTCAAAACCAAACCACCTATCTAGATTGAATACTACTTATTCAACACTCATTAAATATTGATGCATATATGGAATGTTAAGTCGATTTATTAGAAGAGGATGTTATGCAATCACTGAGGAAGCCGCAAGCCTTTCTAGCAGTAGGTTATTGTGATGACCTCCGGTCACTCTTGTCCTGATTCTGTCAGTGGTGGTTCTGCTCCTGGGAATCATTGCAAACAAACATGGTTACAAAGCTGGTTTGACTTCTTTTTTTCAAATGAATTTAAAGCACTTTTAGTTCATCAATATATTTGGCGGGTCCCCCCTTAGGAATGTCAAAACGTTGATTGAAGGTACATTTTTTCTATAATATACAACATTCATGTGTGCCAATATTTGGAATAGACTGCCAGCTGCAACACGAAATGCAGAAAACAAATCAGTGTTTACGAAACTACTTTAAAACAAATTTAACCTAGAAATATAGATGATGTTTAGATGGATTAACACAAAAGTATAATGAAAGCTGGATTTTGGACTGTTCGCAATCTACAAACAGTTACAAGCCATAAACAGGGAGCAAGAAAATTATTACTAAAACTAAATTCAAATGATTTGAATCAAATTGGACTAGTGCTGCCCAGCGGTGAAAACAAGTGTTAACATACTTATCCGTTATGAGCAGGGTAAATAAATTCAACCCCCCCCCCCCAAAAAGAACCCCTCTGATATGAGCTTAGATGTTGCTAGGACGTAAGACAATGAACAAAACAGTAATTTAGCATGTTTTCGCTTCAAATATCTCCAAAGTTAGCTTTTTAAGATAAACTACTTGAAACTAATATGTGGCTAATTACAATAATCAACCCTAATGTATTTATCTTAAAAGAAATATGGCAAGAAACTTAAAACCATCGGACTATGCAAATTTAAGCTTGCATAAATATGTTGCAGACAATGAATTCTAGCTACTATTAGTTGAATATTTCACTAATATACAATAACCGCGTGGGAGGTAGGGGAAATGACACTGAACGTGATAATTCTGGAAAAATATAAGTATGTTCACAGTTATGCGTAATATGTAGTCTGAATTGCAGACCCTACTTGTGCCCGTCTCCAGCTTTTAGTCATCTTAGTTACAGCTCCTGCATGTGCCTTTGTTTTCAAGTTTATCTACCTTTTTGGTGTTGAACACCCGCAGCATTTAGACGGTCAACATTTTGTGTTATTAAATGTTATTCGCGTATTGCTTCAGAAATGAACATTGACCTATCCAGAGTTATTAAGAAATCATGGTCTATGTTATAGTACTGTCGCATTAGATTTATTGTAAGCGAATTTTTCATGATTCTATGTAAATTTTGAGCGAATTAATCTTTAATTTCATTTATCATATTTCCAACGTTCGTTAGCCCTAGCTATTTTATGTCTATAGATGTGTCTGTGTATGTGTGTATATATTTAAGAATTAGTTCAGGCTCTAGCCACTAGGCTTTTTGAGCACAGGGAGAGGAAGCACCACCCACTACTGGTCAATTAACCATCTGGCAAAGTGCCAGACTTAGTTGCCCACTACAGGTAAGTCTTTCACCTACTCGGGGTATTTAATCATAAAATACCCCGAGCAGGGCGTCCCCCATTGAGGGTGAATAACAACTAAATAGAGAAGAATTTACTCAGCATTAAAACTATTATGGATTGTGTATGTACATTGTTAATTTAAGGTTTTGCTACCTGTCCACATTAGCTGAGGGAGTAGAACACTTGATTCACATGGTAAGCTCATGAAGTTGATCCCTGACCAAAAGCAATCAAATACTTATGGAATCACCAGAATTGCTAAAGAAAATCAGTCCTCTGGTTAACTGCTTCTGTGAGCAGTCAACCAGAGGAGCAGGCAGGACACACTTAACATTGTGATCTGCTTTCTAAATATTTTGCCACAAATTGATCTCTGAGGCAGCACAGTTTAGGCTGTTGATTCATGCATTCTACCTAAACCAAAATCAAACTCACAGCATGGCGTTGAACAGTTTGAGGTGTTCAAAGGGTTGTAGCGATAGTCCGGGGGGCCCTGTTGTCAAGGTGAGACTATTAGTGTCATTCGGCCCTAATAGCTGTCTCCAGTGACATGCTAATGCAGGGAGCGGGACGGAGCTCAGGTGGTAGAGTGTCCACATGTGAAGGTGTCAGTCATCCGATCGATCCTGCTCAGTGGACACATTTGCAGTTTGAGCTATTTTCTGTTCCAACCAGTGGTCCACAACTGGTTCATCAAAGGCTGTGGTATGTGCTGTCCTGTCTGTGGGAAAGTGCATATAAAAGACCTCTTGCTGCTTATCGGAAAGAGTAGCCTATGTGGCGGCAGTCAGTTTCCTCCCAAAGAAATATGTCAGAATGACCATATGTTTGATGTCCAATAGCCGATGATAAAAATGAATGTGCTCTAGAGGCATAGTTAAATAAAACAAACTTTCCTTTTCATGGGGTACTCAGAATCTAATGGGGTTGGGCAGACTAGGTGTGAATTGAAATAGCACTTTCGATATTCTTTATTCATTAAATAGTTTCTTGAATAGTCATGTAAGAAATACAAGGTGAAAGCATGTGACCAAATTAAACATGGACTTGACAAATTTAAACTTTTATAAAGAACTTCTTTCAGGAGAGTTAACTTTCAAATTAAAGTTGCATGGTCCGATGGCATTTGAATTTTTGCTTATTTTTTAGATAAATATATCAAATTGATCGTTACAAGCTACTAATCATTAGTCCAGAGTGATTTTGATTAAAGATGATTAGTTTTGAAGTAATCTGAGCTGAAAGAACCAAAAATAATTTCGACAAGCTTGCCAAAAGTCCTGTGGCTATGACCCAGATGGTCATCTCGCAGTGACCACGTGATGTGAGATGACCTGGAACCTTACAGGACTGTAGGTAGGTATTTCTGTTTGGGTTTGGCACATTCTGGGAATGGATTAGTGCCATAGGCCCATGGCACTAGGGTTTGTATGTGTGTGACTGTGTGTGTATGTCTGTCTGTGTGGGTATCTGTGTGTGGATGTATGTGTGTGTGTCTGCCTCTGTATGTGTGCGTCTGTCTATGTGTCTTTGTCTGTGTGTGTGTGTCTCTCTGCAAAGTCAGGTCGGGTGTATGTGTGTCTGTATGTCAGTTGTGTGCATGTCTGTGTGTTTCTGTGTCTGTGTGTGATGTATGTGCATGTCTGTCTGTGTGTGTCTATCTATGTGTGTCTGTGTATATGTCTGTGTGTATGTATGTCTCTGTGTGTCTGTCTGTGTGTGTGTGTCTGTCTGTGTATGTCTGTCTGTGTATGTGTGTGCATGTATGTGTGTGCATGTATGTGTGTGTCTGCCTCTGTCTGTGTGCGGCTGTCTATGTGTCTGTGTGTGTGTCTCTCTCTCTGCAACGTCAGGTCCGGTGTCTGTGTATGTCGGGTGTGTGCATGTCTGTGTGTTTCTGTGTCTGCTGTCTATGCATGTCTGTATGTGTGTGTATATCTATGTCTGTCTGTGTGTGTAAGTGTGTATATGTATGTGTGTGTATGTCTGTGTGTGTATATCTGTGTGTGTGTCTGTGTGTATGTCTGTCGCTGTGTCTCTGTAAAGTCAGGCCAGGAAACACAGACACATACACACACAGACACATACATCTCATTTCCTCTTCCCCTCTATGGCCCTGCACAGTAGGCCTACTTGGTTGGGGGGGGGGGCTAATGAGGTCACGAGATTGACCTAGTTGGTTAATGATGGCCTCCGTACATAATGGGTGTTTCAAAGTGAGTGTCTAAAGGGGTGAGCTTATAAATTCACTGGTTATTCTGTATATGCTGTCCCAAATGATTAGCTAATACACCAGTATCTAAGTTGGATATATGGGATCAAATGTAAGTAGTTGTTTTAATTTTGACAAAATTATATTTCATCGTACCATGCAACTTTAATGAGCTTATTCCTGTTAGTCACAGGCCATAAATGCCAAGTCATGTTGATTCATCTATTAAGGATTGCTGGTTTTTAAGGAACATACTAAAGTCAATCAGGAAAGGAGGTTCTCTGTCCACAGTAATTTGCAAGCATATTATAGCAGTGAAGGGTTGTGTGTTTTAAATGTTGATTGGTATAGAAAGCCTGTTTTGAGATATTGGCATGATGAACAATTAGGGTTGTAAACCTAATGTGTGTTAATACAGATAACATTAACGCCCAATTCACCTGACCTCACCCGACAAGAGGAGCAGGTTTCTCAAACACAGAGTATAGGCATTTGAGAAATATTGAAATTAAGTGTCGCTCAATCAAATTTGATTTGTCTCATTAAGAAAAATAAATAAAAATAGAAAACTACTTAAAGAACATGATATTTTCATCGAAACATCTCCCTGTGCTCAAATAGCCTAGTGGCTAGAGCTTTAACTAAAATATATTAGTTAAATGAAACTTACCTTTTGTATAGTTGAAGGATAATTTCTGTTTTATTGAAGGCTATGCAGAGAACAGACCCCCTCCCCCCCCCCCCCACACGCTCTCCCAAAATAAAATAAGTTATCCAAATAATAATCAATCGATATAGATACAAATTAAAATAGCATAGGCTAAGGAAGGTGAATTTAAGTAATTAACTTTAATGCTAGTTAGCAGCGTATTATTAACCTTACATAGTAGGTAAAGGATTGTCCTGTAGCAGGTGGTGCTATTGATTGCAGTCCTCTCCCTACCCACTACTTACTCGACTAATATACAACAACAACAATATATATATATATATACATTTTGTTGATCTAATCTATATACATATATATATATATACATACACACACGACTACAACCAACTTCTTTTTGCGTGTGATGGTTTGTTCTTGTATTCATTCTATTGAACTGCTAACACTAAAGTAGGGAAAGTTAGTTTTTTAGAAGAAGAGGGGGGGGGGGGGGAAACCTGTTATTCAGAATATGACGCGTGTGAAAGTGGAGGATCTTGAGGCACAGTCGGCGACTACATCAAAACCTCTCTAACCGACCACCTCCGCAGATCGACCACTCCCCTATATCGATCGCTTTATTTGGGTCCCAACAATACCATTGTAACCATATTCGAACTCCCTAAACCGACCACCTCCCTAAATGGACCACTTAAAGTCGGTCCCAAGGTGTGTCAATTTAGAGAGGTTTTACTGTAGACTACGTCACACTGTACGTTACCACTGTCCCGCCTGTCAGTTGAAGCATTCCGCTTGTCGGGCCTGTGTTTGATTTCGGGTCTAACCTTGCCGGGGACGTGTAGGGCTGACCAATCGGAGATGAAAACTCGCGCCGACGCGTCCGGGGACCAGCGGGACCTGGTCGCCGAGCAGCCCTGAGCGGGGGGCCCCGCCCTGCGCCGCCCCGCACCACCCTGCAGCGTGCTCCATTTCGGTTTGATATCATTTTCCTCAGTTCTTATCTCAGTCCTAATTTCACTCGGTGTCAATTAGTCTTGAGCACAGTTTAGGTTTAGCTACGAGTAATCTAGGACTGGACCCAACCCCACCCCATTGGCTTTCGTTGGGTGTGTACTTTTCTTTATTATATTTCCTTTTATTTTCATTTATTTAGACAGTGGTCTGTTTTAGTAAGTCCTCCCCATCTTATACATGTATATATAATCCCGTTTTGTATGTGAATCATGTCGATATAGGTGCGGTGTACATGAGTATGTCTTTACCCAAATAATTAGAAATGTACTAGCTTGTGCGTAAATCTGACATGATTTTCCTACTTGTTTATGAATAAGCTATACTAACCAATATCGTACGTAGTATTGCGAAATATCGGTCTGCTAATAATTCATCTTTAAAAAGGGACAACAAAAATGACGAAAAACATCACTCCCTAAAAACGTGTCACGTGATGTAGGGACCGGCGTTCTTTCACGACACTACGGTAATGCTCCAGGACACTTGACGGGCTGTCAATACAAACACCATAAACAAATATTTAGGTTCATACATTGATTTTTCTAAGAGCGTTTGCCTAATGCACTAATCAATAATAAGTCACACTCTTCTCCCATCCGGAGATCTCTGTACGTGGTTTGTGACCTTGCAATTTATGTTAAAAAGAGAAGAATAAAGGTACTTGTATTACAATACAACCATGAAAAGTTTGCAGAGAATGCATACCAGCCTAGACCGTGTATTCTCTAGGGCAGACCAGATGGGATGGCCGAATGAGTTGAGAGTCCGTCTCCTGTTTTGGGAGATCAGGAGATCCGAACTCATGGGTTCGTGGGTTTTAACCCTGGTTGAGTCAAACAAATGACTTAAAAATGTATACTTGTCGCTTCCTAGCCAGGCGGTCAGCATTAATAGGATAGGGCAAGGACTGGTTGGCTCAGTGTCAGGATAATGTGAGTGGGATATCAGGTCATGGTCCTGGTGGCATAGTCTCCCAGAGGGCCAGCACTAAAAAGTCATCATGAGTGCGCACTGTCACAAGTCGGTACCCATCCTGATATGACCTTAGATGTTGCTAGGACGTAAAACAACAAACAAAAACAAACAATCTCTAGGGCAGTGGGCGAGCAGAAATAGGATGGCTTTCCCTAAGTCAGATTTAGATGTTATATCGTAATTTACCAGTAGTCAGTGGTGGATAATCCCTGCTACACGTGTAGTGTCGATTCTAAAATTGGATGGGTTTCTCAGCAATCGCTGGGGCTGATTGATTTCCGACTTGGTGGAATTTAAAGTGGGCCAGTAGTGGCAGTATGTGGGCTACTTTCCAGTGTCTGTACCAGTTGGCCCGGTCTTGTAACTTGAAGACGTATAGTCCCATCAACGCATCAACTTGATCAAGTGTCCAAACAATACTCACCTTGATTGCATCTTATACATATAATTAGACACTCGTGATTCATTAAACATTTATTGCTGAATAGAAGGATATTAAGTCGATTTAATACGAGCTGTCGCTTTTAAAGCCTATGAGGCCCAGCAATTTCTATGCGCATCCCAAATTAATTTAGTATTTTTTCACTTCAAATATCTTAATTCAAGCTAATGTGCTGTACATTATAATGACCAACCGAATATATTTATCTTGAAAAACGATGGCATAAACTCAAAAACAACTATGTCCGCCATGCACGTTTTGTATGCACAAAACGTGGAAATGCGTAGCCTAGTGACCTCTGCTTCGGATGTAGGATAAATACGTGACTGAGGTGTTGTGTAAAAGCATTGTGGGTTGAACAGAACTCCCTGATTAGACTTTTCTTCAGCTGGCATAGACCGACCACCATTGAGGCTGTGTAACCACGCAACACTTACAAAGTAGTCCCTTCAATGCAAATTATTGCACTCTGTCAGTATTGGGATACATTGGTAAAGTTGACATTAATGGAAATTTAATTCACATCAGCTATGTTGATGTATTTATCTTTGTTAAAGAAACAATATGGATAGGTGGTGGTATTTATTTCTGCAAACTTTCCTTGATTTTTCTTTCCGTTTGATTTGTTTATATTTGTTCTGATGCCCGATTTGCCGTATTCTGGTATTAGTTGGCAGTGGTTTAGGCATGTGTGCGTAGACACTGTGTCATATAATGTGGTCGTCTTGCTGCTTAGCGCTCACTGCCCCCCCCCCCCCGCCCTACACCTCCCACCTTCTCCACCCTCCTCCAAAAAAAACAACCCCAATAACTACCTCACATTTAGCAAGCGCTGTGCAACTTCTTCCATTTATTATCAATATTTAGGTAACACCTTGTACTGAATAACATGCTGTTTGCAACATCATTCAGATTATAGCTGATAGATTCTAGATGGCAGTTTCAATTAATGTTCTTTATTCTCGTCATTATAGTTATATTACAATTAATTAATTAATTAATTCATTATTGTCATATTACAGATGGAAGTGGTACACTTTGGTGTTTTGTGACTGGACCCTCCTGTGGATTTAAATTGATGCCTAATCAGAAAGTTGTGTGAAGGCTCTTTTGAGATCATACACCAATTCTTAATTGTAAATGAACCTTTGTTTTTAATAGATTTATGGAAGAGAGTATACATATATATATATATATATATATATATATATACATACATACATACATACATACATACATACATACATACATACATACATATATATATATAAAAATGGACGTCCACTAGTTACTCTTAAGCTTTGATAATTAATTAATTAATCTGTTTCGAAAATATATGTGGTAGGGATAACCTGGCCATGGTTCCTTTTTCTTTTTGAATCATCATGAATATGTTTTCTACAGATCCTGGAAAATGAGCAGCTGGCAAAAGTAAATGTCTAGAAGCCTGACAAACGCTTTGGCTTAGCAAATCGACTCAAGTTGCTTCAAAAAAAAATTTAATTGGGGGGGGTCCTTCAATTGTTTAAAGCTACATAATCCGATTAAGACGTGAAGTTATTGGAACTAAAAGATTTACCTACATTTGATTCTACATCTCGAACTTGGATACTGGTGCACTCATTGAACATTTAGTGTAATTTGGTACGCCTATGCTACACGAAAAAAAAAGAATATTTCCGTGTGCACACCAAAGTTAATGTTGCAAGCTTTCACTTTGAACATCTCCTAAGTTAACCCTTTAAAACGATATTTACTTCAAACATAAGTAAAGTAGATTACAACGATGCATCTAATAATATAGTTGTCTAAAAGAAATATTGTAGAAACTAGAAAAATCGGATTATGCAACTTTAAGCAACCCATATCAATATTTAAGCGAAATACAAATCTGCTGTCCTTTCATAATGATATAATTACAGTTTCGAAATTCATATAGCCAGGTCCTTGAATTTCAATGTTCCAGCTCAGGTTAGGTTTCTCTGTTAGCTGAAAATTACTTCTTTTAAGTCCGATTTTTCGTCGTAACCAATGTGTCTGCTGCCCTCTGATCCTTGTACCCTCTTCCACACGCTTGCACTCAGAGCGGACAGGGAGGAAATGATGGCCCGAACAGGCCCGACTACATCCAGAATCATTTTGGGACAGGGTGAAGACCTCAAAGTCACACTCATCGACAACGATGGCGACGGTCAAATGGCACCCTCAACCATGCCACCCACAAGATAAAAAAAAAAAAAGAGAAAAGAAAAGAAAGAAATGAGCTTCGTCATCAGCACTACGTCACGTGACCAGCGCAACGGCGTGACGTCATGCACTCTTCAACCAGAACTACACATTATAGTCCTCAGCGAGTCACGTGACCAGCACAGTAGCGTGACGTCATCCACTCCAACCTGAGCCGTGTATTACTAGTCCTCATTAGCAAGTCATGTGACCAGTGTAGCGTCGTGACGTAATCTAATTTCCAAGTAAAACTGTCTGTTATATTATACTCCTCATACGCGAGTGTTAAATCCGTGCACGCATCTCCCAGGGCGCATGCGTCACGGTTCTGTTTGGAGAGTGCCTGCTCTGCGCGTCCATCTTAGCCTGCCCTCTCTGGTCTTATGATAATTTACAGAAACAATCGATTATTTAAGAATTAGTAAACAAGTGGAAGCATTACAGTGTGTATTGCTGCTATGCTTCTCTCTTGTGTGTTTGTGGTGGTAGTACAAGCAGAATTGAATAGCGCCTAGGCTGAAGTGTACAAGGAGCAGAGTCTGAATGTACGTGTAGGGGTTCTGTGTGTCGTTAGCTCGTTCTGTGGGAAGTGGCAGGCTCTGGCATTAGTTATCGGTATGGTTAAGGTTGCATAATCTGTTGGATTTTTTGTCAGGTTCTTTTATATCAGATTGATTATTAGAACCTACTCTGCTTCAGTTCGGCGTAATTTGTATAGTAATTGGCTAACTTGGGAGATATTTTTAAAGTAAAAGCATGCAAAATATTTTTGTCAACAAATCGGTTAAAAGAAGTCATTTTGGTTATGCCATTGCCATGTTGACATCACTGAGGGGGGTAATCGTTACCCCAAAGAAATTATTAATGGGCACACATTTATCTAAGTTGCTACCCATGTTCAAATTTAGATACACTTTTTTTGTTTGTTGAGAATGTGCTGCTTTTTTGTGTGTGTACATTAGTTAGGGGAAATTTCAATCGCGGACAATTGGTCTTCCTCATTTCACTGCTCCTTGCCATAATCTAGTAGTGCCAACACGCCAGGCTCAGTAGTGACAAGTATACATTTTCAAGTGATTAGTTTGATTCGACCAGGGTTAGAACTGCGGGTTCGAATCCCACGATCTACCAAAACGGGAGGCGGATGCTCCACTCATTCGGCCATCCTGTGTTAATGTTTAAAGTTGCATGGTTCGATGAAACTTTTTTTTTTGCAAAACCAAAACACTTACCTACATTTGAATCTATATATCCAACTTAGGTACTGGAACATTAACTAAGGCTTTGGGGCAGCATATGCAGAATAAACCGTGACTTTATTACCCTATACCTTTGGGCACCTATTTTGAGACAGCCATTAGGCAGGGAAGCCACTAACCAATTAGGTCATTCTCATGACCTCATTAGTCTTGCCCTCATTCCCAGTACCATATATGGCATTAGTCAGGTTCCAGACTACCTACACATTAATGTCATTCATCATATGACCACCGTGAGATGTGAATCTGGGCCACAACAAGACTTTTGACAAGCTTACCGAAATGAATTTGGGTTCTTTCCGCTCAAATTGCTTCAAAATTAGCCATTTTTCATCCAAATGACTCCGGAATAATGAATAGTAGGTTATAATAGTCAACCTGATATATTTGTTAAATGATGCATCAAACGCCATCGAACTATGCAACTTTAAATCACAACAACTCATTATGATTTGACATCGGAAACATGGGGGCAACTCTAGTCTTAGGTTAACTGAAGTATCCTAGTCTCACAGACGTATTGTATTGAACCACTTTATATCTTTAATACAAATAAATATAAATGACGTGGTTTTGAATGGATTATTTAATTGGTTAATACTCAAAAAGTAACAATAACTGTACTCAATGTGGCTAGGGTTAATAGTTTTAGGATTAGAACCGTGACATTGTGAATTTAGAAAAATAACTTATTTCCTCCTAGAGAACATCTGGAATTCTACTTGCATTTGACATAAACATGATGACATATTTTGGAGGATATTAGTCCCATTTCGGTTGATTCTTTTTCTTACTTAGTTTGGAAACACGACTTTAGCCATTTTATCAACGCATGTCAAATACGTTGTTTTACTTATGTTAGCAAATTAATCATTTGACTCACTTGATCATTGAGTCAGTGCTTAAGTGTACAAAGCTGTGCTATTCATGTATCCAAATTGAAATTAGTGTATTCCTTGTTGCGTTCAGTTGTAGCGGGTAAATGTAAATGCATCATCTATTTATTCATTCATCACTGTGTAGTCCCATGTACGATACATAAACGCTACTAAACAGGGGTTCTCTACCATACACAGTCTGTGCCGTGCTTACCGGGTCAGAATACCTGCTCCTGCTATCCCAAAGTTAGCGATGTGTATTTCCCTGCCGATTTTCCTTATAAGGGCATGTGGTGTGTTAGCGTACCCCCATAAATGGCCTCACACGGACGGCAAGGGGCAGGTACACGGAAAATACCAATTAATAAAAAGTCAACTAAAAATGCAATTGCACTGGCTATTCGCAGAGTTACGCATCGCTGTGTTTACCCGACTTTTTCGGTATGCGTTACTCTTTCCTTTGCTGTGGGCCACTTTTAGAGGTATCAACTAGCTGTCTTTTGCATCATGTAGATGAAATGTTCTTTATCTGGGTCTTCAAATCTTTTGAATCTGACACTAGAAGTTCAAGGAAAATTACTCCAAATTCTTTTTTTTTCGCCTATCAAAAACCTCTGAAATTCACTGAAATTTGCTGATATTCATCTTTGAAACTACCATCTTCATTTTCGCATACCTGTTTTCTATGTATTGCCCAATTTTCATAAAGATTAGGGTGATGATCAGCACAATCTCTGAAATTCGCAGAGCAGCTCTGCGAATAATAACAATCATTCTTCTGCTAATTCGCAGAGCAAAGCAGCTCTGCAAATAGCCTCGTCCAAAAATGCAATTCAGGGAAGGTTTAGTTAGCCCTTAAAGTACAGAGCACCCGTGTGCATCGCCCCCTATCATCAGCGGACCTCCGCCATATGTGGACAATTGTTGTATGTACAAAACTGCCTGTCTCACTTGGCTGTCCCTGCGATGACACGACACCTACTGTGTGAGGACTTTAGTCTGGGTGCACAGTTGTCCCCTGAAGACAGGCACCATTGTATTATGAATCACTCAGAGTAGCATTTTTTTAGTCGGTTGGTGTGGTTGAAGCTGTCATTTTAAAATCGATTCCTTTCTAGGATCATGAGGGAGGGCCCGAGAGTACAGCAAGGCGTAGAGTACTAGATGGTGGTCAGATAAGGATAGATAATTAAAACTGAATTTTCGGTGGTAGTTTTTAGGTGTTAAATAAAAATAATAAACCAAGCAAAATGCCACAACACCAGAAGAGTATTCAAAAGGAAACAACTTGCACGTATCATGTAATAATATCATTGGAAGCCTGGGGTACTAATAATAGGGGTAAATCTGCCGCTTTTGTTTATTGCTAATTTCCATCTCTATATTAATCGCTACTGCCCAGTAAGTGTATGTAGTAAGCAAAAACTACTGCATCTGAATAAATGTTTCACGTGCATTGGCTATCATGGTATATGGAAATATTTTACTGTACTATTACATTAAACGAGTTTACGTATACAGCAAAGGAGGGTATCCCGACACTTCCCGAAATGTCTAATTAGGGTGTGCATATTTAAGTGTCTTATTCCGAAATAGTGGTGGTCTAGTGTAGTAGTGATTAGTGACTGATACAAGTTGTAAGCAGTGGTAACAGTTTGGATTTAAAAGTCCCCATCTCCATTTAAAACTAAACTCAAGCGTGTGCATTATTCTGTCTTGAAAGGATCATTAAAGTTGCATGGTCCGATGAAATATATATTTTTCAAAACGCTTATCTACATTTGATTATATATACCCAGCTTAGATATTAGTGCATTAACAGAATAATCAGTGAATTTACTCCTGGGGACACCTACTTTGAGAAAGCCATCAGACAGGGAACCCATTAAGGAATTATGTCAATCTCGTGACCTGACTAGTCTTGCCCTCATTACCAGTTGCATATATGGCTTCCAGGACGCATAGTGAAAGTTTGATGGTGTAAGATGAGTCTTACTAGCTGGATGAACCTGACTTAGCCAGTGGAAAATAATAGGAGACCAGACTACCTAGAAATTAGTAGGTTAGCTCACATTACATGGCCATCGCGAGATGACCATCTGTGTCATAGCCACAGGACTTTTAGCAAGCTTGTCGAAAGAATTTTGGGTTCTTTTGCCATCTCAAATTTCTCCAATATTAGTAATTTTTCTTCAAAGTTACTCGATAGTAGTGACTATTAGGTTATAATGGTCAACCTGAACTCTTTATCTAAAAAATAAGTAAAACAATTCAAAAGCCATCGGACCATGCAACTTTAAATATAAATATAAATATCTGAAATGAAAAGTAGGCTATAGGCATTAACCCTCTAACCAACACCACGCCTTCTCTACACACACACCCTCCTCCCCCCCCCCCCCTCCCCCTGCACTCCATGTAAGCAAATAGCGTAACCCGGGCCGCCAACTAAAGTGCTGGTAGTTTGTCGATGGGACCCACCTACATTCCACTTAGTTTATTAATTAGTGTGAATACGCATCATGGCATTCAAAATATTGGAGTATTTGCGGATTGCTATGGATATTAAATATAGAAATTTCAAGTTTTGACAAATTCAGCAAATTAAATAAGATATTAATTAAAATAATGGAAATTTTGAATCCTTTAATAGATTCCTTGGAAGTGATACTGGAACAAATGATAATAGTTATCGTTCCAATGATTGTTTTCTCTGGTTCTTTACTTGACAATCATGATTGTGCAAAGCTAGTTGCATTTAAAAAAAACTTAATTGTTTCCCACCAGCTGCCATTGATGCTGTTTGATGGGAAAAAAACCCTCTTACTTTTATCATTTAGATTTAAATAAACAAATAAATCTCGCGTTTGTTAATTCAGATACACCCATAGCGTGAATAATATATGCGATGTTAGCTGGGATACAGAAGCCGTTTTAAATGCACCATGCTTGAGTTGTGCCATCCCGTGGCTGTTTACTGGGGTTAGTTAATGTGGCTGATTTATGTGCGCTGAGACATTCTAGTAGGCCTTTGAAACTGGTATATATGGGATTAACATGTTAGATGCATACAAGTCACCAGACATTACCCTTTTCATTTCATTATTTTTAAGTCGTTACTTCGGTCATCCCTGACTGTATAGTCAATAGGCAATATACATGTGCTGCTTTGTAAATTTTCAGTGAATATAAATCATTAACATTAAAAACTAATCAGTCACTACCCGCTATGGTAAACTACGACTAGTGGTAATCTGTGGTAATCAGGCGGCTTACACAGCCGTAGAAAGATGATTTTGTTCAGGCTTTAAATATAGATGAGAGTTTCTTCAATTGTGGGAAATTCTCTGAATGCAAGGTCAGTCACATGAGAAACATGAAAATTGTGAATTCAAGCAGTTTTGATTTACGCCATACTGTCCCCGGATTCTTATAAAACCATTAAATGTATTCTCTTCTAAAGTTTCTTTTTCTTTTTGAATGGGTCGGTTATTTTCCAATTTCCTGAGGTGGGGTAAGTTGTATGTAAGAATTGAGTTAGGCTTTAATCTGGTTAATATTTTATATTGGAAACAGTCTGTCTGTTGTCTTACCTGTCCATGCCTACTCACGTAGTTCTCATTTACATGATTTAATTACAATGATTTGATACACGCATATTTTTGACGATTATTTGCCCATATGAGACTGCATGAGCTCCAGTTTCACCCCAAGGGCGTCACTAAGGGTTTGTGTATTAGCTTTGTCAATTATGGGGCAATGGAATTAGAACTAATTGCGGCTCAAATAAATGCATGTTCTCTTTGTGATGATGAGGGGTTCCTTGTGCTTTGTGAGAACCCCATGAGAAGGTTTGCTTACATGAGGGCAAAACCAGGGCCGTGTTCAAGGTGCGCCTCAGAGAAATTTAGGATGTGCTAGTCTGAACGGCATATAGCTGTTGGGTGCCTAAAAAATGGCGGTCTCCATACGGTGCAACAATTTGCACTTGAAAAGAACAGCTCTGATTGGCTGAAACGACTGAATCCGGCAGCCATTTTGGAGGCGCTTTTTGCCTCCTACCTGGAAAGCTTGACTTCTTCGAGGCGACTCTGAGGCGTACCCTGAATGCAAATAGGCCAAAAAGATATTATGAGCCACGACTGAGGCATACCCTGAATGTCGCCCTGGCTGAGGTTGTCGTTAAACCGTCACTAGGGGAGGCCTTGATACAAGATGTCTCAGTTGAAGGTTGCAGGGACCTCGAGTGTAATGTAGATGTAATGTAGATGTTCAACGGCCAAAGTAAACCACAGAATTAGGACAATTGAAATGAGAAACCGACTAAGCAGTCTGTCTGCAGTTGACTGCTTCACCCAACGTGGGTTGGCACTTTGGTTGGTTGTTTGTTGGAGTTTTACGTCCTGACAAAACCTAAGGTCATATCAGTCCTGGTAGGCGTGTCCGTGGTGCTATGCCTGGATAACCTCCAACCAACAGCATCATGCACAACTGCATACAGCAGCAACACGGCCCATTCTCAAGTCTGTCACCAACAAGGGAAGAACAAGAACCCACTGATTGTTTCCATTTAGTTAAATGTACCAAGAATACGTAAAGTTTGATGTGAATAATGATGAATCACCCACACTATTCTAACACCATGACCATCGTCAGATATCAGAAGAGCAGTATTTTCAGAACTAGTTTGCGTTCAGAAGTTCCAAAGTTTCACCAAGTTTATTCTTTGGTTAAAGTAACATTTGTAATGAAGATATATTGAAAAATATTTATTGTTGCATCACATGTAGGCCTACACTTGTATTTTACTTGGTACAAGTGAATAATTCCTATATATGTGATGTAGATATTCAATTAGTACCCCTGACCCTACTGTATATTGAGTTTTATTATATATACAAATTGTATATGTATACTTTCTGACCTGGGGCCGTATGCAGGAGTCGGTGATAGCGAGGCAAAACGGTGTTTGGCCGGAATTCCCGTTTAGCGGGAAAAAATGGTATGCACGAGTCAGTGATAGGCCTAACACCATTTAACAAAGTTAAGGCCCTGTCACATTACGGCGTATGGCGGGAGCGTATTGAAAACCTACGTAGGTCCTGCGCGTGCCGGCCTATGATGACATTTGGTGACCTTTCGGGTGGTTTTGAGCGTATGTGGAACCTACGAGGAGCGTATGGGAGCGTGCTGTGACATTTTTTGACAGTATAGGCCATACGCCCTCATAGGTCTAGTTTTTTTTAGCATGCACAAAAAAATTTGGACGGACGGATTTATGAAAGCGTATGGCGGCGTATGCCTCATACGCTTCACATAAGCCGGCATCTGGCGGCGTATGAGTAGCGTATACGACGTATATGACGTAACGCGCCTACGCCGCCATACGCTCCCGCAAAAAACCCTAATGTGACAGCCCCTTTACATAGTCAAATAGTGAAATTTTTATTAAATTAACCCTAAAATCGAAGCGAGATTAACGCTGCCGTCGCAATGGCGGCGATATTAATATTTATATGTTCGAATCGACGAATGTAAAGTAAACAAATCACCATCGCCGCATCGACGTCGCTTTCATCCGCCAGTATGGAAAGCGACGTTGATGCGGCGGCGGCGGCAATTTATTAGGCCCAAATCTATTCAATGCTATCATATTTGACAGAATTAAATACGCAACAAGTGAAATTTGATCAATTTGACCCTAAATTCGAACCGATATTAACGCCGCCGCCGCATTGGTGGCGTTATTCATATTGTCGACTCGAGGGAATTCCCAAATCTATAAATAACTTCACGTTTAGCTATAATGTAAGTGTTGCGCGCTCCTGCATATCACTTGACACAGTTCCCGACATCGGTGATAGCTAACCGGTAACAGGCTGTAACACAAAAAAAAGCCACTAACACTGACTCCTGCATACGGGCCCTGGTGATGATCCGGCATTTGGTTGTCCAGTCAGTTCCCAATACCGAATATAGCCTCAAGCCTCTACGGCAGGTGAGGGAGTTAGTTCATTGTATATCGAAATGCTAAAACAGGTTATCATAATACATGCACAGGCATTCCATAAACAAGCTCTTTCAATGATGGTACATTGGGTGTATATTTCCTAAGTCTGAGCAGTGTTTGACATACGGTTATTTGGTGTTGATTCTGTCAGTGTAAGCAGGGTTGTTGATATGGGTTAGTAGATGGGGATTGGTTTACTGTATACATGTAAATGGACACTAGTAGGCCGTGGTCGTAGGTAGTGGTAGTGGGTAACGTGTATTATATTAAACTAGTTTTAGTATGGTGTAAGATATTAGCCATGTAAAGTTACAATAGTGGCAACAGGTGCCGTCATTCCACGTCATTTTGCTAAAAGTCACTAATTTTAACAACCATTTCTATAATGGATCATGTGTGCTACTATGTTATTATTAGATATTGGCTCTATTACATATAATATATTTTCCGTTTCTTTGAATGCATTTAATAAGATGGATATTACTGTGAGAATAGTTCTAACAGCTAACCACTGGGTCAATCTGTTAGGGTTAGCTTAAATTGAATTGTGGTTTATATTCTAATATTCACATTTCTTGGGGAAATGCAATAAATCAATTTGATTTGAACAAATGTTTTGAGTTCTGGTTAAATTTAATGTCCGTTATTAATATTGAACCCCTATTCAAAGTGATTAGAAAATCAAAAATCAGAAAATCATAGAGCTTAAGGTTCAGTAATACACATGATTTGGGGGAAATGGGAGGGGTTGTAGGTCCCTACCATTGGACCAATTTTACACATGATCAGAGGAAGAAGAAAAATAAGCAGGACTGTAGGCGTGATAAAGGGTGAGGAACACGTCGAACATGCCCTTCAATCTAAGTGACAACTGTAATTGTTTTGTTCTTTTCACGTTCTTGGTGATATTTGTTTTTGTAGGTATATTGAGTCTGAGGAATTGGCATTTTACACATCGTCGAAACCAATTGATTAAATCAAGGATAGGGAATTAAAGGTGACCTTTATCATACCCGAATGGCTGATTTCATATGGTTGACATTTGTATTGTTATGAAATAATTGTCTTGAAATGTATTCCAATGTTTAAAAACTAATATAACAGATTTTCTGTTTAATATATTTTGGGCGCATTTAATGAAAATGTGTCATAAATTAGCTCTTGGGGGCGGGGGGGGCCAGGGGACCAGGATTATGCAGAATGCGGTGCCGTAATGGGAGTTTATTTTCGCATTTTATTCTGTTAGAAGGTTGATGGCAAATGTTGATTTAAGTTGCAAGTTTATCACCCATAGACTTCTATATTAACATGTTTTTACAATCAAATGTAATAAATACAGAAACGTTTCTTCTGATGCAACTGTCAGCCAATCTATCAGTTACGTAGCAGGTGACCTTTAACAAATGCAGTTTGTGTATTAGATCTTGTCCCAAAATTAATTGAACTAAGAAAGAACTACTTGTGGTTTTTTTTTTTAAAGACCTGAGCTGCCCACTGCCAATCAAGACAAGCAGATTATTTTCCACACAATTATCTATATAATTAACCAAACAGCCTGGTAAATATCGTTGGTCAATGTATTTGATTAAATACTAAATCAACAATTCTCTGTGGTAATACCTATAGTGGCTGGTGGTCTGATACATTTAATATCATTTAGCAGACTGTCCAATCCCATCTCATTTTTTTTTGTATTCTGTTTGAATACATTAGATTTCAGTGTAGCTGTTATGGCTATTACCATATGTTCTGTAATCATTAAGAGAACCAACAAAACTACAGAATGATGTCCCTTGACATGTCCCTCGCACTCTGTATCCGTGGTAGCTAGCAATACGAAATTAAAACGGTCAGTGCTTGATAGTCTTACAATACCCTTCCATATCCAATTTGACTACCAACGTATGCAGTATGCTGCCGTGATTATAATTTAATCACCTGGAATTTTCCGTTTTTGGAAAGACTAAACTTAAAGTGTAAGAAGCCCACGTACATTATTAAAATAGTATATATCGCACTTGTGCCTGTGTTCCAGCCCCGCCGTGTATGGCATTGCGGTTTGAAAGTCCCAGACCTTGGGGAGGGGGGGGGGGGGGGGAAGAAGTATTGTTCTGGCAGCAATGTAATGCTGCAGTCACACTACTGCTTGCAACCACACAAAAAAGGGTTGGTCGCAAATGGTCACCGACCTCCTTGTGACTATATTGGTCGCAAGGAGGTTGCAGCTGCTGCATTAAAAAGCTTGCGACCAAAATGGTCACCCAGAGGTTGACGACCATTTTCATAGATTACTTTGGTTGCAAAGAGGTGACTGGGTTCTTTGGTTCAAAGTGGTCACAAAATGGTTGCAAGCATTGGTGGTAAGTCGTAGTGTGACTGGGAATTTACTTAGAAAATGGTGGCATGTAATAGTTAACGATGAAAGAACTGCTTCTACCAGAAAAAATGACCAACCAACACAGCTGAAGATGTGCGAGGGATTGGGTCCCAGCGACTGCAACTGTGGGGAATACTACCTTATAGATCAACACAGTAAAATGTGAAGGTGGGTCATTTGAGGCAGTGAAGTATATGGGCTAAAGGAAATGATTCAAGCCAAAGTGCAATAATGTACAAGTGTAGGCATATAGCTGGAAACCATGCACCTGTTGTGTATGTATGTGTGTAATTTGTATAGCTGTTTAAGGCGCCTATACATGATACAGCTTATGGAGGTTTTTGTTTTACATAGCGGGTTGTGTCGTCTTGGCATGGTCAATGCCACTAAACAGCACAGCTTATGGAGGTTCTTGTTTTACATAGCGGACTGTGTCGTGTTGGCATGGTCAGTGCCACTAAACAGCACAGCTTATGTAGGTTTTTGTTTTACATAGCGGGCTGTGTTGTGTTGGCATGATAAGTGCCACTAAACAGCACGGCCTATGGCGGTTTTTGTTTTAAATAGCGGGCTGTGTGTTGGCATGGTTAGTGCCACTAAACAGCATGGCTTATGGCGGGTTATTTTTACATAGAGGGCTGTGTCGTTTTCGCATGGTCAGTGCCACTAAACAACACTGCTTATCAAGGTTTTTGTTTTACATAGCGGGCTCTGTCGTGTTGGCATGGTCAGTGTCACTGAACAGCACGGCTCATGGAGGTTCTTGTTTTACATAGTGGGCTATATCGTGTTGGCATGGTCAGTGCCACTAAGCAACACGGCTTATCAAGGTTTTTGTTTTACATAGCGGGCTGTGTCGTGTTGGCATGGTTAGTGCCACTAAACAGCACAGTTTTACATAGCATATTGTGTCATGTTACAAAATGGGATGTCATCCAACGTTGTGGGGAAAAAATTGGACTTGGCCGAATTTTCCGACTGGTCCAAATTCTCCGACTGGTCCAAATTCTCTGGTCTGAATTCTCTGACTGGTCCCTATTTACAGTGCAAACTGTAGGCTCTATCGAGTGTAGGGAGCCTTCAGGGATTAGTATTCAATGTGCGCCGCTTTGTCTCATCAGTGGTTTACATGTACATAGGTGATGCAAGGTGAGATTGAAGTGTCTGGTAAAAACTATATTCAAATCCTATATAACTCGTGCGTGTACAAGCTAGCGTATTGACCATTGTAATGTTATGTTAAATAGAAAGATGTTCACATTTGCCACACTTGTGTGTGTATCCATTTAAGTACACAATATGTGCATTATGAATTTCACTTACCGATCTCCTCTACAGACCAGCAGATTAACAAACGGCAAGATTTAATTTAACTAAATGTACATTTCGCTATTCATCTAAAGCTAAGATTTCATAAACCGGGTATGTGGCATGCAAATGCATAAATGTGGCATGTCATTTTCAGTCTTTCTTACTCCAAATTTCTGAAGGAAAGTCAGAATTCCTGTTTACTCTCTGGCAAATGGAGCAGCATTCGCATCGATCGGTCCACAGAGCGATCTACTTGCCGCATTTACATTCGCATCCGGACATATGGAAGCACCACTGTGCACTTACATGCTTTTACATTTGTTGTTGCATTTGCATTCGCATACCGCATATATGGAATCTTAGCTTAAAGACCATTGCTGATATGAAGACGACACATAGATATTATTGTCTACTAAATACCGATTTTTGTCTGTGTGTATGTTTTTGTAGTGCACGCCTCCGTTGTCCGTAAACAGGGTCAGGCACCAGCGGTTACTGGTAGTTGGCTACACAACTAACGCCCAGGGGAAATTATAATGTGAAGAACCACCAAATAGTATTGAAATAAAATTAAACAAGCGAACATAAGGGTGCCGAATAGGCGGTGGACTGAGGCGGTGTGCCGCTGAGAACCAGTGGTCTCCCTGGACAAAGTCTGAGGCAAGCCGTGACATTGTAGTCTGTCAGCATTTAGTCTGCTAAGCCTCAGTCACACTATGGCTTCTGACTACTTTGGACCAAAGAACCCACCTCCTTGCGACCAAGCAATGGTCGCCGACATCTGGGCAACCAAACAATGGTCGCCGACCCCCTTTTTGTGTGGTCGCAAGCAGTAGTGTGACTCGGGTATGAGGTGATGTGGATGGGCTTCAGTTGATTGTTTTCTCTGATGTGGCTGGGTCTTTTTCTTTCTTTAGCGCTGGCACATATTGTATAAAAATAGCTTCCGAAAACTACACTCTGGGCCAAATTGTTGTAAACGTGTATGGTGATAAATAAACGTGATGGATGGCAAGAGAAATGGACTCTTCACTGACGATTGATTCAAATTATTTTAACATGAATGAGCTGTGGCTGGGATTCCAGTTGCTGTTTTGAAAACGACTGAGTGCGTGGAGAGAAGGGAGAGAAAAACCTATGTATTTTCAATTTAGTTTAGAGTAGTTGTTGTATGTAAAAAGGAGTGAATCATATGGGGTTTGAAAATAGAGGTGTAATGATGTGACAAGACAACTTTTTGTGGCCATATTGGATTACATACAGAAGGCTTGCAACTGCCTACACTGTGTTAATTTACTGATTTGTTGGTTTATTTGTCACTGTTTTGAGCAGTTTGGTCTCAGAAGTTGTTGATAAAGTGCTGTAAGTAAACACATTGGATGTAAACTGCCCAGAACCTCCCATAACACAAAACACCAGCTGTCACATGACCAATCTAGGTCATTCTACACCAAGTGGGAAAGTTCAGTACTAATCTTGCACCACCATGTGGCACAAATTAGAACTTTCTATTTTTTTTTTGTCCCCGGAGAGGTATAACGGATACCTTTAATAGGGAAGTCTTAAAATGAGAATAATACCATATTGTTGCTGCTGTGTGTTGGCTGTGACACCGGTGTAGAGGGTGGTGATGGTATGTGTGTGGGTGGTACGATGTAGGGGTGTGTGGCGAGGGTTTTGGTGTGGGTATTGGATGGGTGTGGTGGGGTTGTAGGTGTGAATTGGGGGTGTGGTGAGGGTTTTGGTGTGTGATAGGAGTGTGTGGGGGCTTGGGGGTGTGTGGTGGGGGTATATGTGTGTGTGGTGTGGGTGTGTAATGATGTGTGGTGAGGGAGTTGGTGTGTAGGACGTGTATGTGGTGGTGGGGGGGGGTAGTTGTGTGTATATGTGTTATGGGGTGGTGTGGGGGGTATAGAGGTGTGTGGTGAGGGTGTAGGAGGGTAGTGGAGGTATAATTGTGTGGGCAGGGTGTGTGATGAGGGTTTTGGTGTGTGGTGGGGGGGGGGGGTGCATGGTGAAGGTGTGTGGGTGTCTACTAGAATATATTTAAGCCACGACTATCCATTAGATAGAAGAAAATACACTGGCTCCAGTGCGTGACCATGTAAACAAATATCGGTACTTCACTTCCTTGGCCCAAGTTGCGTTGGAACCCCATTCGCAGAGCAAAGCAGCTCTGCAAATAGACTCATTCTTTATTTATATAGATGTCATATTCACTGTCTTTTGTCAGTCTTTGCGAACGCATGAGCACACACATTCGCTTTTATTTATATATAGTTTAAAAAATAGCTGGTAAACACAAAGAGGTATAGGCAAGTATATGGGGTGAATCTATTATCTACTTAGTCTTAGTACCCAGCCTTCCAACACCTTTTCTAATGGGTTTGTTCAGGGCTGTGGTAGTAATACCCAGTCACACGAGGCCTGCGTTCCCTTACGATCGATTCGCGACGTCAATACGTCCTTATGACTGCCTTACGCGCTGGTACCATGAGGTCACCAACCTCCCGTCAACCAATTTGGAAATTTTAGTCGTAAGGAGGATGCAGCTGTTGACTTGCAACCTCCTTGTGACCAGTGCAGTCGGTGCCGGGTCACCATTAATTGACGACCAGGCACTGCCTGGTCGCTGACCTCTTGGTTGGTGAATTGGCAGCGGCTGCTCACAACCGGGTGGCGAGCGGTCGGCGCCAACACGTGCAATGCCATGCTCACCGTGTGGTTGGCGCCAGGTTGCAAGCGGATGACAAAAACCAAAATGTCGCCACTTTTACACCGACAAAGTGTTTTTTTCCTGCACTCGATCACATGCCTGGCAGATTCAGCGCAAAAAGGAGGGGGACAAGCCACTTTTTAACTCGTCTGAGCCCGTTTGAACTTGCCAGAAATAGACTTTCTTATTCTCATCTTTGCGAGAACTCAGTGAGGTAGATTAGTTATCCGTGTTATTGATAGATTATAGGAGAACAGAGATTCTTGGCAATGCACATTTATTTTTGTATCACTATTAAATGGTATTTATTTCAATTATCACAATCATGCGTTGTGTAATTCTCGTACACAGACTGACAACAACAACACCATCAACACGGTAAATTTACCAGACGGGCTGGCCGAATGAGTTAGAGCATCCGTCTCCCGTGCTGGTAGGTCGTGGGTTCGAACCCTTGTCGAGTCAAACCAATGACTTCAAAATTGATACTTGTTGCTTCCTAGCCAGGCGCTTGGCATTATTAGGACAGGGGAAGGACTGGTGTGCTCAGTGTCAGGATAATGTGACTGAGTGGGATACCAGGTCATGGTGCCGGTGGCCTGGTTTCCCAGTGGGACAGCACTATAAAGTCGCCATGAGTGCGCACTGTCACAAGTCGGTACCCGTCCTGATATGACCTTAGACGTTGCTAGGACGTAAAAAAAAACAAAAAAAAACGGTAAGTTTAACCGCAAATCGTGCATGTATTTGACAGTTTTGCCATTTAAAAAAATTAAGTCACGCTCCTAAGTAACAGCATTTTATCTGAAACTGGACTATCCATCAATATTGTGCTTTTTGTTGGCTGTTTTTGTTTTATTAACGTTTGCTCACACGTGTTGACAATGACTGGCGCTCGCTTGCTTTTTCAATTTTAAGTAATTTAACATTATCTATTGACCAATTTCATATGACGTCAGTACGTGTATTTAGGTCAGTGCGCGCGCCACTTGGCTGCAGGACAACATCCGGTCACTGCAAACTCAATGGCTATGACCTCAGAATATCCCAACTTTCACTATTATCTCTGTTTTTAATACTTTCAGAGAAAATTGCCCTTAAGTTAAATTAAATACTTCGGATCTTCCTCTTCAATCGCGCATTAATATATTTTTAATCGACTCAGTGAAAGCTTTTAAATTAATTTTGATAAAATAAATGCTCTGCATAGACATAGCATTGCTGCAGCACAAATCAATGCAGTGTTTACCCTTCACGGGCTAGTCAGCAAACTCAGTGCATTGTCAATGGTCGTAAGCAATCTTCTTACAGAAAAAGTGAAATAGCTCTAAACCACACAACCTAGAAACAAACTAATTGGAATACACATAGAAAACATGTTTACCAAAAATATTATATTAAATTGATATGGTTAGGGTTGTAGATTTCTATTAATTTTGAATAAAACTGACGTTTTGCACTGCGCGTATGGCAAACTCAATCTGTCAATGCATTGTCAATGGCCGTGAGCAATCTTCATGCAGTAAAAGTTAAATATCACTAAAACTACACCACTTAGACACAAATCGCTTAGAACACATATAGAAAACATATTTAACGAATAGATTATCTTAAATTCATAAGGTTAGGGTTCTGCATTTCTATTAATTTTGAATAAAACAAACGTTTTGCACTGCGCGTACCGGCAAACTCAGTGTTTATAAACATTGAAATAGGTCTATAGACCTACACCACCAAAACACACACACCTACACGCCTCTCCAACCATGATGGCCGACTTGGACCGGTGTGGTGGTTTCAGCGGGTTCCCGTGCTCAGAGGTGTCCCTCGCTTCTGCGCATGCGTCAGAATCTAGTAAACATGGCTGTAATCGATTAACACGAACCGGGCGACTCGGGTCATCCAAATTTCAAATAGAACACGCGAGTGGAGTCGACAAATACACGTCCCGTGTGCAAAAAAAGAATAACTTAGATTAATGAAATGGAAATTTAGGTAAACTGGGCCATGATACAATACTTTAAATCCTATTTTGATGTACTTTTATCGGTTATTAAAAAAAAAAGACCAAACTGTCCACCCGAGCGTATTCGATTATTCAACCCGAGTTTGTAGGATGTGCGCATGCGCCAATAAGTGGCTGGGGTGACCCGAGTTGATGCGAAATCCGCGCATGCGCAGAAGCAGCGCAGAAGCGAGGGACACCTCTGAGCACGGGAACCCGCTGAAACCACCACACCGGTGCTGCCACCAAGTGTATAGCGAGAGAAATGGCTCATGAAAGGTCCCCATTGATACAGTATTTATATACAGTTCAGTGCTCCCATACTCATACTCATACTCATCCGCTACTGATTATGGTTAGGCTATAATAGTATAAGCCTGTATCAGGTCGAGGCCTGTCCAACTGTGACTTAACGGGGTCATAAGCGTCAAATACTGGGTGTTTGCAATACTTATACTGCCTCCAATGCTTATCCAGCCTTGCTTTGAAAGCATTCAGGGATGGCGCATCCACAACCTCTGGAGCTAGTGGAAATGAAGAACCGAACAGGTCCTGAGTGGAATACCACAAGGAAGTATCCTCGGCCCCCTGCTCTTCATATGTTTTGTAAATGACATGCCAGATGTAGTCCACGCATTCATCCATATGTTTGCAGATGATACAAAATTGTACATGGCAGTGAACTCACCTGAGGACACCGAGGCATTACAGACAGACCTGACTAAATTGGAACAATGGCCAAACCAATGGCAATTAAGATTCAATGCAGAAAAATGCAAGGTCATGCATCTAGGCACCAATAAGACGAAATTTGCTTATACCATGCAGAAGGAGGGAAAAGCTGTAGAACTGGAAACAACGGATCTTGAAAAGGACCTCGGTGTATATATCGATCCAGGATTAACCTTCAGTGCTCACTGCGAGCAGAAAGTGAACAAGGCCAATAAACTGCTTGGACTAATCAGACGCTCATATGCTTACCTAGATAGTGATACCGTCAAGGCACTCTATACCTCACTTGTCCGGCCACATATTGAGTACGGCAACACCGCATGGACCCCTCGATATAAGAAAGATATGGAACTAATTGAAAATGTCCAACGCCGTGCGACAAAGCTTGCTCCCACACTGAAAAATCTCTTGTACCATGAT
Organism: Branchipolynoe longqiensis; assembly: GCA_030323885.1. Lineage (NCBI taxonomy): Eukaryota > Metazoa > Annelida > Polychaeta > Phyllodocida > Polynoidae > Branchipolynoe > Branchipolynoe longqiensis. The sequence goes on along the minus strand of CM059201.1, from coordinate 28,106,172 downwards.
CGTCTTCGTGCCTTAGATCTACCTAGTCTCTACTACCGAAGAGCTCGGGGCGACATGATTGAGACATATAAGCACCTGACAGGCATGTACTCTATTGACGCTGATTACCTAAAAATGGATGACACCAACACCAGAGGTCATAGATTCAAATTGAAGAAAGGGAGAACGAACAAGAGTGTCAGACAACAGTTTTACAGTTATCGTATTGTCAATGCCTGGAACGGTCTGCCTCCAGAGGTTGTGGATGCGCCATCCCTGAATGCTTTCAAAGCAAGGCTGGATAAGCATTGGAGGCAGTATAAGTATTGCAAACACAGTATTTGATGCTTATGACCCCGTTAAGTCACAGTTGGACAGGCCTCGACCTGATACAGGCTTATAGCCTAACCATAATCAGTAGCGGATGAGTATGAGTATGAGTAGGTAATCAAAATTGAGTATGGCGAGTATCGTCCCTAGGCCTAGCCTAATTTGTGTAGCCACGCACATTACAAGAAGGAACAAGCAAAGCGATAGTCAAACAGGGATCAGCTCTTTACTTTTAGAGCCATTCGATACCGCACCTTTTGTAGGTTAGCATGTTATGTGCAACTGAAGTATGACGAGTAAGTTGAAATTGTAAAATTCTGGCGCGCTCACGATAGAGTGTGAAAATCAATCAAGTAACTCACTAACTGCGCTCTGAGATGGTATGGTATGGTATGGGGTGTTCGCAACCTTACGACGGTTACCGGTTGCAGGACTGCAACATTTGTAGAGAGGCTCCGATAAATCGGCCCAGTCTTTGGTTAAGACATGTCTTCTGCGGTGAAGTGGTCTCAGAGGAAGTGTTGTGAAGGCTGGGGACATCCTTCAAGACGTGGTGACGACGGGGCGTCGGGTGGCAGCGGATCTCTCCGTGCCGTCTGTTTGTAGTAATCTGTATGGTGTCTGTAGGGGAGCACTTGTATCCGGTCAGCAGGGGTGTGAGGAAGGCGGGCAAAGGTGGTAGCAGCGGTCGTTCCAGCAACAAGAACCAGTCAGAGAAAAGGAAAAAAGGTCAAGAGCCCCCCCCAAGAACACAACAACCCTGGTTAGGGGAAGAAGTGAGCCTGGGAGAAATCGAGTGGGCAGATCTAGGAAAGAGAAATGAGGAGAGTTGAGTCAAAGGCCCGTGCCTATCTGCCCTATGGTAACCAACCGGCGAGCCATAGACACGGACAGAGTAAGGGTAGAAAGTGAAGATGCCGGCAGGCACCCCCTCCTGGAACTCTTTTCAGACATATCAAGGAGGTGTCCGGCCGGCGGAGAGGTGATAGAGAGAGGTGTGGACGAGGTGCGGTCCGGATAGCAAGTGTGTGCGCTCTGAGAGAGCGTGAATCTGTTTATATACACGCTCTCTGTCTGAGACTGGCTAGTTCACCAAGTATGCACCAGAGGTCAGGACTGAGTTGAAACGAGCATTCGGCGGGTGATCCATCCGCCATGACACACGGTTTGGGTGTAGTAAACAACACTACTTTTCTAGTACCCTTTCTAGGTTGTAGATCGTTAACGAAAATGGAAATGATAATAAACCGCATGACTTAGATACTTTTTTTTACACTACTTTTATTTCCATCGATTTCTCTTAATATGCGATAACTAAATCCTAATTTTCTCTGAAGAAACTTTCAAGATTTATATTTATATTAGAAAATAATCAACATTTCAGCACTACGACTACGAACCGGAAGTCCCAGTATTGGCTTTCGGTTTCGGTGTGCGTAGTATGTCGTGACATCTAAATGTGGATGTTTGAATAAAAACTCGACAACTGTTTACTCATTATTCACAACGACGTATTATCATTCAGAGAAGGTCTGACATAAATCCTGTAACATAAGAGGGGTGTCCGGGACTCCTTGAGAAGGTTAGTAGTGACTACCATGACTACTTTCTCCTTTTTATTTATGTATGACATGTCATGAATTAAATGATGCTGGGTGTGACAGCAAACCAGAGACTGAGAGAGACACATGTCATTCACGCATTGCCCGAACTATTTATAGAAACAAAAACACATCAATAACATTAAAAACAGTTTAGACAAATAAGTGTTCACACTTCCTGTCTACCATTCGCTAAAAACAACACACACAAAACAACAACACCGTTTTGTGTGAGTACAGGGCGATGAATATGCCGTCCATACCATAGTACCGTATGGCACAAAAAATTTCAAAGTTAACAGATTCCAACATAAAATATATCATTGCAAAGGTATTGGAAAGTCCTTTGTAATGATACCTAAATCATCATCCTGTGGCTGTGACAATTATCAAGGAAGTTGTGACACTTTATAAAGCGTTTTTTTATGGGTAATTTTGGTTCATTATTTCAATGGAAAACCAGTAGAATTCTATGACCCATCTCATGACTCATGACTAAGATGAGTCTTGGCATGTGTGAAAGCTGAGTCGCGGGTGGCATGTCAGACCAGTATCTTTACCAGACGCAACCTTTTATCCGCCCTCAAAATCAATGTTCCGGTGCTCAAATTGGCACCAAATTACAGCCTAATATGGAGAAGTATATAAAGAAACAAAATAAACTGGTTTAAAAAATATCAAAACTTACCTTCAGCTAGTATTCCAGTGACTTTAACAGACATAAATTTGAATAAAGATTTTTGTTCACTTCTATAAATCGGACAGCAACTATTTTTGGATGTAGCAGTGGAGCAAAATGTGAACTATATCATCCATATGGTTGCATTCCTGGTAGTCCTAAAATAAAGATTGCAAGTGAGATGGAAAAAGATAGTCAGGTGTGCACTGCGCAGTGCTCCGCGCACAAACCCTGGGACAAGCGAGTACCGTGAAAGCGGCGTGTTTTTCCCGTGCCTAACCATAGCCATAGCCGAATCATTTGGTAATAAGAAATTTGAATATTTTATTCAAATTTCCCTTTGAAAATATTCCAACAATTCCTTTTTTATTTAATTTCAGTGAATGTTCTCTACATTTCCTGATATGTAATTGACTAACTAAATCTAACCTCATCTGTTGGACCAGATGGGTTCCCTGCCATCCTACTAAAACACTGTAAGCAGTACCTTTCCTACCCGCTGTATATAATTTGGAGGAATTCCCTGGACCATGCTAACATTCCTGACATTGCAATGTAAGGACATATCATTCCAATCCATAAAGGTGACGACAGTAAGGCTCTACCCAAAAACTATGAAGGGGTGTAATGACGTCACAAGACAACTTTCAGTGCCTATATTGGATTACCTACAGAAGGCTTCCAACTGCCATCACTGTGCTTATTTTATTTACTGATTTGTTGGTTTATTTGTCACTGTTTTGAGGAGTTTGGCCTCAGAAGTTGTTGCTAAAGTGCTGTAAGTAAACACATTGGATGTAAGCTGCCCAGAACCTCCCAGAACACAAGAAAACTCTGTTTTACTGCATCTGCATGCATTCACAACATGGCTAGGGATGGTGCTCATAATCCAAGATGGCTGGCTGCTGAGTGATGACGTCACGTCATCATCATCATCATGCTGTCGGTCGCGATGCGACAAAGACTGCTTCATTTCATGAAAGCTGCCTGCAAAAGTCTCGGGGAGAAATAGTGGTTTCACACCGGCAAGAACATGTCAAGACAGGCGCAAAACTATTTGTCTCTGCAGTCACGTTCACTCCATTTATAGACCTATCTCACTAACATCACACATAATCAAGATCTTTGAGAGAGTAATTAGAGAACATCTAGTCAACTACTAGGAAGCAATTAACTTGATGAACCCATCCCCAGCATGGTTTTAGATCTGGGAGATCATGTCTTTTGCAACTACTGGCCCATCATGATCAAATCCTTGATAATCTAGAAAAGGGTGCAAACACCGATGTCACATCTACCTAGATTTTGCAAAGGCCTTTGTTAAAGTTGATCATGGCATCCTCTGCCATAAATTGCATAAATTAGGAATAGGAGGGAAAATGGGAACTTGGATCCATGAATTCTTGAGGCAGAGAACACAAAAGGTCATTGTGAATGGAGCAAAATCGACAGCATCTGATGTGACCAGCAGCGTGCCACAAGCCACAGTACTTGGACAGGTCCTGTTCCTTGTCTTGATCTCTGACATTGATGAAAACACAACAAGTACTATCTCTTCTTTTGCAGATGACCCAAGAGTCATGAGGGAGATCAAGGGAAATGTAGACGCAGAGGCCCTCGAAAAAGACCTGGAAACCATTTACAATTGGCAACATTCAAACAATATGCTGTTCAATGACAAGAAATTTGAACTAATACGATATGGCACAAACCAAGACATAAAAATGAATACAACTTACACAAACCCCTTCGGAGAGAAAATTATGGAAAAGAACAGCGAGAAAGACCTTGGTGTATACATGGGAAGCAATCTCAAATTCACTGAACACATTGACTATGTATGCCAAACAGCCAGAAAATATAGTGGATGGGTGCTTCGTACATTTAAGTCAAGAGAAGCTGGGGTAATAAAAACCTTGTGGAACTCCAGAATACTCCCACGGATAGACTACTGTTCACAACTGTGGATACCCACGCAGCTTCACATCATATACCGAAGACACCAAGAGCCTGGATTAATGGGACAGACTAAAATTCCTCAAGATCTACTCTATTGAACGTCGATGTGAGAGATATCAAATTATATACACCTGGAAATGATTGAAGGCAAAGTCCCAAACTATGGCATAACAACGTATCATTCAAAAAGATATGGTAGACTTGGTAAGGTACCAGCAATAAATACAAAAGCCTCACAATCAACAAGAACACTGCGGGAAGGAAGTCTTTCTGTCTGAGGAGTACAGCTCTTCAATACAATGCCAGCTTACATTAGAAATCAATCAAACTGCAGTGTACAATCATTCAAAAGACAGCTTGACAGGGTTTTAACAACAATGGTGACCTTTCATGAACCATTTCTCTCGCGATACACTTGGTGGCAGCACCCGGTCTCAGTCCAAGTCGGCCATCATGGTTGGATAGAAGGGTGTAGGTGTGTGGTGGGGGGGGGGGGGGTGTAGGGATGTGTGTGGTGGGGGTGTAGTTGTGTGGTGGGGGTTTAGAGATGTGGTGGGTGTGTGGTAGTGGTGTGTGGTGGAGGTGTAGGTGTGTGTGGTTGAGGTGTATGTGTGTGTGGTGACGGTGTATGTCTGTGTGTGGTGACGGTGTAGATGTGTGTGGTGGTGTAGGTGTGGTGTGTGTAGTGGGGGTGTAGGTGTGTGGTGGGGGTGTAAGGGGTACTGGGGGTATAGGTGTGTGTGGTGGGGTGTAGGTGTATGGTGGGGGTTTAGGGATGCTGAAGATTGTGAGGTGCCGCTCTGCAAGACACCCCTACACCTCCACCATAAACCACCTACACCCACACCGCACACACCATCAACCCCCATCACACACACCTACCCCCCACCACATCCCTAAGCCCCCACCCCTACACTACACCACACACCCCTAAATCCCCATACACCCCCACCATACACACCAAAATCCTCACTACACCCCTACACCTCCACAACACACCCCCACCACCCACCCACCATACACATGTACATCCCAACTGCACCGACCACAGCATATCCACTCATCACACACCCATACACCCCCACCACACACCCCTAAATCCCCATGCATCTCCACCACACATACCAAAATACTCACCACACCCCTAGACCTCCACCACACAAACATATGCCTCCACGGCACACCCACCATACACCCCAACCACACTCACCCCATCATACCCATTCACCACACACCCCTAGACCCCCACCATACACCCCTAAATCCCAACACCCCCCACCACACACACCAAAATCCTCACCACACCCTGCTTCTATACAAAAGCAGCATTACATGAGACCGGCATGGTGCACCATCTGACAAGACGAACCACAGATTCCAGGATACACCCAGCTAACGCCAGCAGATTCAAACACATTACTGCACATGACAAAACTGAACGGAGCATCCTCACCACATGTGAAGGGCTCTGATGGTGGAGTCTCTGACTTGGCCTGAGCATATAGCTCAAACACTCTAATCTAATCTCTGCAAATATTGTGTTTATAATGCTTGATCATCTTTTTGATCGATGCATCTAGATCATCATTCTATGCTTCATAGATCTATGGCATTTGGTTGTTACACACCCTTGTCATTCTGAGTTGTTGCTTTACAGTAACAATGTCGTATCACATATGTTTCTTATACAGGGATGTTAAAAAGTAATCAGTATAATATTTATAAAGTTATGAATTTAGGTTAGCCACTCTCACCCAGTCACTCCTCTAAAGCTGTCTTTACACGGGCGAGGGTAAAATGATTTAAGACAAATCGATTTATATGAAGCGAAGTAGTGGTGCGTTTACACGAGCGAGTTTGAAAGTGTGTCGGCGACCGGGAACCAGCAGCCTTAGGTGAGCCTGTAGCTGGCGAGCACTGCTATTTGTTTAGTTTACACTCGTCGATTCGACAATAAAATAGCTGCTACGTTAATATCGCTTGGAATTTAGGGTTAATTTAATTAAATTTCATTATTTGAGTATGTAATTCTGTTGAATATGATCGCATTCAATAGATTTCGGCCTAATCGGTCCCTAACACTGCTGGGCACCAGCTGAGCTTGTAGCCGGCGAGCACCGCTATTTTACACTATCGCCGCCCGGGAACAAGCTGTATCGCTTCATATAAACCACCTCGCAAGGTGGTTTACATGAAGTGAATCATACGAAGCGAATCAGCCCTAATTCGCCGCAGAGTCGTGTTTACATGGCGAATGTGAGGCGAACTAGGCAAGGCGATTTATATGAAGCGACTTAACTCGCCCGTGTAAACACGGCTTAAGTCACTCACTCCCAGAGAGCCCCACCCAGCCAACACACAATACCCATTGGGCTCTTCCTTTTGCATTTGGTGAGCAAACTTGTGCTGGAGAACAAAATTCCATGTCACAGTACCATGCAAAGGGTTCCACCACCAAAGCTCATAAGACAAGGGCTCACAAGACAAAAGCTCATAAGCTTTGATCAGAAGCAGTTGTTCTCACCTATCACACCTCATTTCACACCTCCCGAATCACACATATTACTATTATTAGGTATGTGAGTACAACAATTAAATTCATGTAATTGTATTATATAACTTACTCTTGGAAGGATTTGTTTGTTTGGTTTGTTTGTTAGGGTTTATCAGTTTGGCAACATCTATGGTCATGTCTTTTCCAGTTCCTTTCGAGTAACCTTCCTGCGGCCCAAGAAGTCAAGGAGAACGCGCTTTAATTTAACAATTTTGTCAATAGGCAATCTCAGCTGGAGCATAACAGAATCAATTTCTATACCCAGAAACCTCGAGCATTGGGAAGGGTCTAAAAGCTTAGGGTAGCTTAGATAGAAGCCTAAGCGGCGGAGAACAGAGATTACAATATATTGGTTACGTAAACATTCATCATAATCATCACCGAGGACGGCGAAATCGTCCAAGTAATTCACAATATGGGTAACGCCTTCCTTACGGGCGCAATGCATGACAAAATCAGAAATTCTGCTAAAAATGTAAGGGCTCAAGGAGAGCCCCATACACAAACGGTTGTCAAAAAATAATTTGTTCCCGCCACCGAAGTTCCATCTGATCGCCTGGCGAGGGCGCTCGGAAGGGTGAATATTAAGAGCCCTATAGGCATCCTTTATATCTATATAGGTGATGAAGTCGCCCCGTGCCATAACCTTCACCAAATCTCCCACTCCAAGATATGACATTTTTTTTTAAAACTTCAGAAACATAGTTATTCACAGATCGACCGATAGGTTTACTGCAGTCGACGATTGTTCGGTAGCCGCCCCCAGTTGATTTTGGAACGGCAAAGACGTTGTGAACGCACAATGCTTCACCACTCGCCCGGCTTATATAACCACAGGAAAGTTTGGTGCATAACTTTGAATCAATAAAACTATTCTGGCTGCTCCTATTGCAATTACCTGCGTAAACTGCGCGACATGAAGGATTTATAACCTTAAAGCCAAAAATCGCCCCATGCAAAACAAACTCAGTGTCTGGGTCAATGTCCTCCCTGGCAAAGCAATCACAGAAACAGCCGCATAGTTTAAATTGAGATAACTGGCTAGCTATGTAGTGAGTGCACAAGCAAGTAGCACCAGAACATGCAGCAGTGACAGTAAAGGTGACGCTTTCGTTGGAGTAAGTGTCGAGGGCGATTACACAAAGGCCTTGCCCGCAGGCCTTAACACTCAACCAATCAATGTCAACAGCTTCAAGGGCATAGCGTAGTAAGGGGTTGGATAGTTGGCACGGGGAGTGGAAACAGTCACCCCACCCCCCGTGCCAACACGCGCGTTCATTACCGGTGTGGCGATTTCAGCTCGTTCCCGTGCTCAGCCGTGTCCCGTTGCTTCTGCGCATGCGCGGATTTCGCATCAACTCGGGTCACCCGAGCCACTTATTGGCGCATGCGCACATCCTACAAACTCGGGTCGAATAATCGAATACGCTCGGGTGGACAATTTTATCTTTTTTTTTTAATAACCGATAAAAGTGCAGCAAAATAGGATTTAAAGTATTTTATGATGGCCTAGTTTAGCTATATTTCCATTTCATTAATCTAAGTTATTCTTTTTTTGCACATGGCGCGTGTATTTGTCAACTCCACTCGCCGTGTTCTATTTGAAATTCGGATGACCCGAGTCGCCCGGGTCGTCTTAATCGATTACGGCCATGTTTATTAGATTCTGACGCATGCGCAGAAGCGAGGGACATGGCTGAGCACGGGAACGAGCTGAAACCGCCACACCGGCGCGCTACCAAGGCCACCTGGGCCCGGAACCATTAGTCCTTTTCGATGCTTCACCGGCACAACTCTTGATGAATCGCAGATTGCGGTCTAGAATACCGACGACTGAACTGCAGAAACCGACGCTTCACAAGTCCAAAAATGTCTAAATTAAAAAAGTCCAAAAACTACAACAAAAGTATTACAATAAACGTGCTGGCATAGAACATTTAGCATAATGTAAGAATGATATAATCAAATATATCACTCATGAGGGTAAATGGGCGAGCGGGAGGATTACTAAAAATAAATAACCCCGGCCCTCGAGACTATGAGATAATTAACCTACAGGGTAACAAATTAAAGCGGAATCGGAAACATTTGTTTAAACCACGTGCAACACGACAAACGCTAGTGCACAAGTTGGCCACAAAACAATCCAAACCGCAAAACCACAGGCTCACAATGAAAAAAAATCTGTGCCCAGCTAGCGGTTTCATAGACTAAATTATATAATATGCACTTTTGATCGCCCGGAAAGTCAACAAACTAAGGTCTCGACTGCGCATGCGTGTGACGTCCTTAATCCGCCTCAGACTGGCTCAGTGCGTCCACACGGGCAAAATAAATCACTTCACAGAAATCGACTCACGTAATCGACCTCCAGAGGTGGTTTACAGTATCCGGATCACAGAAATCGATTCAGCCTTGATCCGCCTCAGGCGCCCGTTCACACGCGAAATGTAACCCGAACTATACAAGTCGATTTCTACGAATCGATTTACATCGCCCGTGTGAACACGGCTTTAGATTCAATGACCAGGTGATGTAGGATGACCTAATTCAAATGTAGCCTGGTATCCTGGTATTTTCCACTGATGGCTAATGAGGCCACGAGATTGACCTAATTGGTTAATGGTATTCTTCCTTTCATGGCTGTGGCAAAGTAAGTATCCAAGGGGATGCGGTAATAAATTCACTGATTATACTGTATTTGCTGTCACAAATCCTTAGCTAATGCACCAGTATCTAAGTTGGATATATAGAATACAATCTTGATAAGTGTCTTGGTTTTGAAAAAAACTAATTTCATCGGACCATGCAACTTTAAGCAAATGTGTTTTTTTATGTTTCTGTATCAGCAAGAAAAACGATATACATCGTGATTATGCATATGATGTATAATCACAGTGAATGATATATTATATAAATATATATTTGTATACACAAATATATCTAAATGATGTACAACAGTCCCCACAGGACCTCCCCCAGTGGCAACTTGTATGTGACTGGGCCACAGACCGCATATACCCCCATGGTTGACTGGAGGTTCCTCTATTGTTTGGGAGTTATGGCTATACCAACACAGTACTATCAATATCATGGGCGGTTCTGGCCTGTAGCCATTTGTTGTAACTAATGAATTATTTCCTAATATTCACTGCTAATTTACTCAATCCAGTCCCAACTAAATGTCCTGGAAATATTCAGGAAATTAGATATAATTTTTTGCTTTCTAGTGATGTATTCCAATATGGAAACATCCCAAAATTCAGTGTGTCAGCCAAAACTCTCAAACTCAATTCAATTCAATTCTTTTATTTTAACTCTCTGCAAGGTATGTTTACAATAAATTGAGGTGATACAATAAATGCATACAAATTCCTTACAGACAGAAAGGATCCCAGAAAAGCGATGCTTATCTAGCTGGTCTCCATGATGTGAATGAATAAGTGATGACAATAACAAATTATTAAACCTAAGCTACATTTTTAACTAATGATTATGATGAGCTACTGATGCGTCTCTTCACAGTTAGTAAGAAACAAAGTAATGATAGGAATATTATATGGATATTGTGTCATGGATTCATGTACTTACATGCAGTATCAGTAGTTATTTTGCATGTATGTTAATAGGGGTATTATATATATTCTTTACTGGTAATCGATTTAGTATGCATTGAGATAGCTTATCTTTAGTTTTTTACAGAAGTTTTTCAAAGTTTGAAGGTTTCTAATCTCTACTGGTATTGAGTTCCAGATATTGGTTCCTTGGTTTTCAGTTGTTATTTTGCCATATTTGTTTCTAGTGTGTTTGTGATGTATGTTATTTATCTGTCGTGTGTTATGGGAATGGACCTGATTGTTTTCTTTGAAGAGATTATCAAATATTTCAGGGAGGAGGCCATTCTTTTGCTTGTAAACAAATTTTGCAATGTATATTTTATAAATGTCAGTTACCATAAGTAAGTCCAGGTCTTTATGAAGTGATTTAGTTGGGGTGAGATAGTCTTTGCTATACAGTATTTTCAAGGCTCTGTTTTGTTGTGTCTGTATCTTTTTTAGGGTTGATGATTTGGCTCTCCCATACACCTCTATACCATACTGGATTTTGGAGTAAACGTATGCATAGTATAGTAATTTTTTATTTTCCTCATGTACCCGTCGTCTGATTATTTTAAATGAGTTAGCCGTTTTAATTATTGAATTATTTAAGTCATCAATATGTTCATCCCAGTTGAGGTTCTCATCTAGAATTATACCTAGGTATTTCACAGAAGGGACTCTCTTTATTGTGTTATTGTTTATCTTTATGTTGTTTAGGTAATCAGGAATGGTTGTACTTCTGCTTTTAAATATTGTGTAGCATGTTTTGTTCAGGTTTACTGTTAATTTGTTATCATTGCACCATGTAAATATGTCTGAAAGGAATGTTTTAATTGAATGTTTTAGTTGTTTGGGTGAATTTGAGGTTATGAAGCTGTTGGTATCATCTGCAAATAACCTTGTTTTGACATCTTGTTTTGTACAGTTGACTATATCATTTGTGTAGATCAAAAATAGGAGAGGTCCCAGGACAGAACCTTGGGGGACACCATTGCTGATTGAGTTTAGCTTGGATCGTTTACCGTTTATGTATGTAAATTGCTTTCTATTGCTATGTAAAGTGGGACAGCACTATAAAGTTGGCCATGAATGCACACTGTCACAAGTCGGTACCCGTCCTGATATGACCTTAGATGTTGCTAGAACATAAAACAACAACAAACAAACATCAGCGAGTTAGGAGCCGCATTTGGGACTTTTATTTTACCGGTAGATACCAGAACGAGGCTGGCACGCCAAGGAAGTTCAGTATATATGTATGCCTGTAAAGGCTGTATCCTTTTTCATTTTGCATATATTTTACATTGAGAACCTAACGATTAGATAAATCCAAAAATATGCATAGCATTTACACAATTCTAGTTAGGAAATTGTCAATCTGCTAATTTTACGTCGTGTCTACAGCAAAAGTAAAATTCATTGCGAAAAGTTATAATGCATTCGTTAACTTTACTTTAGTTTTCTGGTGAACTTTTTTTTAAAATAGCCACATATGTGATGTCATTAGACGGGAAAATATTATCTCATAAGACATGTCAATTGTCAGGATTATGACTATTATCATTAAAGATAATTAAGCCGTTGCAATTATCGGTAAATCTATTATTGAATCATTTTGTTTAGCTGAACACACATGACTAAAGCTGGAAACCATAACACCTCTAAATGCACAATGCCTCAATATTTTCCTGAAGGTAACGCGGGGAGGGTATGTGTGTGAAATATTCTCTGAACACCATACAAACACCAGCCAATGCCTTAATATTTACCGGACGGTAACATGGGGGTGGTATGTGTGTGAAATATTCCCCAAACACCGTAAAAACACTGTATACCTATCAGAGTTACCAGGCATGATGCACAGGAGTGACGGCGAGAAGCAGGGTTTCCACTGTCATGTGTACAATGTGACAGTGTACAAGGATCGGCCGTCCGCAGACTTTGTGCTGAGTCTACGTTGACCCGCTGCACCACATCCTCTCCCGTCATGCCATGTCGTGATAGAAATGTTCCAGAACCACCCATCCCACACACTTCACCTCCTTAAGGGGCTGTCACATTAGGGTTTTTTGCGGGAGCGTATGGCGGCGTAAGCGCGTTACGTCATATACGTCGGCATACGCCGTATACGCTACTCATACGCTACGCATACGCTACTCATACGCTACTCATACGCCGCCAGATGCCGGCGTATGTGAAGCGTATGAGGCATACGCCGCCATACGCTTTCATAAATCCGTCCGTCCAATTTTTTTTGTGCATGCTCAAAAAAACGCGACCTATGAGGGCGTATGGCCCATACTGTCAAAAAATGTCACAGCACGCTCCCATACGCTCCCATACGCTCCTCATACGCTCCTCGTACGCTCCTCGTAGGTTCCACATACGCTCAAAACCACCCGAAAGGTCACCAAATGTCATCATAGGCTGGCACGTGCAGGACCTACGTAGGTTTTCAATACGCTCCCGCCATATGCCGTAATGTGACAGGGCCTTTAGCGCTTTTTTTTTTCTTCAAGCGTTTATATTCCGCTTACCTCCACACCTCCTTACAAGACTGTTTGGGGAGCTGGAGAAGCGATTGAACCACTCACTGCGATAGGGAACGCCAAGATTTGTTCAGGTAATCCTTGTTCTCAATTGCAATGATAGCTCTCTATCAGTGGCTGTTGTGACATTTCACGGCTCGTTGCTTTAAACTGATATCGCTTTTTAGAAGTTGCTATGTACCTTCTTACCAGTCGTCCTGTTTCTTTCTCCAAAAGTTGGGCTACATATTCTCAGGGGGATTACTATTCATGTTTTGTGCAATTTCAAACTTAACTATTGCTTGGGAGTTATTTCTGGTCTAGTTAAATGAAGCGTTTAATGTTGTGAACATGACCGGTGTTTATCATATACCCAAATGTTCCTTAGTGTGTAACACACAGAGAGCTACAGATATGATAATCACGCATATAGTATTTCACTAATCCTGTTTTAATAAATTTGTATTTAATATAACAATCTCCTATGTGATATCCATTTGAAATGAACAGGTAGTGTAAGTGTGCAAATAAAACTGATATTAAACATCGATGCATTATGACACTGCCAACATGCACAGAGCAGTGACAGAACCTGCAGAGAAGGGAAAATTGTTTATTTACGATATTGGTGTTAAGCACTTGGAGGGTTAGCGTTTGATATCGACACGACCATCTTTCTCCCCTTCGTGCCTAAGACCCATATCGTGCAAGAAACTTTTAATATAGGGTTGACCTCTGTGCATCTCACTCCCGCCTGGAGGTTCTTTGTGATCTATTCCAGGCTGAGTCATCTTGAGCTATGCGCAGCGGTATTATCGATAGTTGTCCAACACCAAAGTATTCAATAAACTGGAATGCGACAACAACAAAATGGCATTTCTTTCTGAGCAAACATTGTTTTAACTAGTAGCCATATTTCAGAATTAATTAAATCGGAAAAGAATTGTTACTTTATGTTAATGTTGCAGAATCCGATGGTTTTGAGTTACTGCCGTATTAAAAAAAAATATATATTAGGGTATTTGTTGTAATCTATTTGATTTAGTTTGGAGCCATTTTTATTATACACGGCTAACTTCGGATATGTTTGAAGTGAAAACCTACAAAATAATGTTGGTGTGTAGCCTACACTGAAATGTTAAACATCACATGCTTGTATGAATTGCAGCAGTGGCAAGTTCTATTCAATTAACTTAATATTCCTTCCATGCGATTAAATCTAGGCAAGTGTTTTGGTTTAGAAGATGTCATGGTTTCATCACATTTTGCAACTTTAAAGGGCAGCTAAATTCCCATTTGGCCTACCCGGTCATGCTACCGTGATTTTGCAGTTTAATTAGATTACAGGATACTTGCAATATCAAATTCAAGTATGAAATTCATAGCATTACTATTCTATGCTGCATATTCCTTTGTTTGAGGAAGTACCTCCAACCATATGGATTAGACCCGGCCACAATGGAATTCACTGTGTCGTCGCCATGGAGGGAAGGCTCGGTTAAACTGTATGTCCACTATCTTCAGAATTGGGGCCTGTTCTGCTTGACGAAAGGTATAAAACCCTTGCCTCCTTCCATCACCAAAGTGTGTCAGTTTCTGGTTCTCTAGCCGAAGATGGACTAAGGTTGGTGCGGTTAGTACCGCACACTGCGTGCTATTGGTCATCCTACCAAGGTTCAGGGGACAGACAGCGGTGAAACACCAATTGGTTGTTATGTTCGGCGTATGCAGAACCAGCCACAGCCAAAATATTCTAAATTTTGGGGATATCAACAGAGACTAAAATTGTTCCAGACATTGAAAGACTGGTTAGGAAACAAGAACTTGGATCTTCGAGACCTGACACTTAAATGAGCCATACTCATTTTGTTATTTATGGGTCACAGAGGCCAACCACTAGTTGCTCTGTCGTGAGATGAACTAGAGGAACGTGAAAAGGAGATAATGTTTTGTTGAAGAAACTTCTAAAGTCTAACAGACTGGGCGATCCCCTGTCGTCGATTACCTGGTGTTCCTACAACATGTGTCCTGGGATTTGGGTGGTTACAGCCCTTAGGGCATTCTTATCCAGGACAAAAGACATTTGATTGGGAACACAGCTCTTGGTGAGCTATATTCGCCCATATTAACCCATTCCAGGGACAGCCAGAAACATATAATTGTGAGCTTTTTAATCTAATGAGTGTCTATTGGCACATAATTGATTGTCTGCTTTTACATGTAAAAGCGATGGTTTGAACAAAAAACAAACATTTCTCTTTGTTTGTTAGAATGCGTAGCGGTTTCGTTATTTCAGCCAGGTTGGGTAGGAACTTTGCTACATACGCTACCATGCCTAAGAATCGCTGTACTGCTTGTTTGTTAGTAGGAGTGGCATGTCAGTGATTGCTTGGACTCTCTCATTGTTGGGTTTGATTCCCTTACCTGAAATAACATGACCGACGTACTCTACGCTGTCTGACATATGCTGGATTTATCTAGATTTAATCTTAAATTAACTTGCCTGGCTCGCTCAAGCCCAGCTCGGAGGTTGTCATTGTGTTCCTTTACTGTTTTACCATAGACCAATATGTCATCGGTTATGACATTTACACCCTTTAAATCATGCAAAATACAGTTCATTTCATAGATGAAAATGTCTCCCACTCTCTTAATGCCAAAAGGTAACCTCATATATCTGAACCTCCCCCATGTGGTAATGAAAGTACACAATTTAGAACTCTCGGTGTCGAGTTGGATCTGCCAATAGCCACTGTTGGCGTCAATGACTGAAAAATACTTTGACCCTTCTAGTTTCGAAACGACCTCTTCTGTAGTTCTCGTGGGATATGGTCCCCGCCTTATAGCTTTATTTAGTTTGGTGGGATCCAAACATACCCAAATTTCGTTTTGTTTTTTAACTATGGTAATAGAATTGACCCATGGTGTAGGCTCAGTTTCTTCTACTATTACTCCCAACGTGATCATTCTGTCCAATTCCTCACATACTTTAGTTTCAATAGCATGCATAAATTCTTCTAGGAGGATCTACTACAGATTGAAAATTTGTATCTACATAGATTTTAGCTTCTACTTTGATAGTCCCCAGACCCGTGAATACATCATTAAATGTCTTTACCATTTTCCGCGCTTCATTGCTGTCTTCACGGTCCTCCGACCCAATGCTGTCAATGCGTGACAGGATGCGCAAAACCGGATGCACGCATCCTTGCCAAGGATGGGACGTCCCCCTGTCGATCACCTGGAACCTCAGTGACTGGTCCCGTACTTAAAGTGCAGTTTCGCCTCTCGGAATGATTTTCTGGCCCGAGTAGGTGACCAAGCGACATCTGGGTTTGGTCAATTCCGCCTTGTCTTCAATTTAGTACAAGTATAGGGATTATGTTCACCTCGGAACCCGTGTCCAACTTGAAGTTGACATCCATTGTCCCGATGGGAATGTCGGCAAACCACAAGTCAGCCGATTTGTTGTCATCGATTGATATTGCCCCAATGAAGAGGTCGTTCTCCGCCTGCTCGGGCTGCCACTCGTCCCCGTCGTCGTCGTC
This sequence comes from Branchipolynoe longqiensis, assembly GCA_030323885.1. Taxonomy (NCBI): domain Eukaryota; kingdom Metazoa; phylum Annelida; class Polychaeta; order Phyllodocida; family Polynoidae; genus Branchipolynoe; species Branchipolynoe longqiensis. The sequence continues at coordinate 28,089,395 of CM059201.1, read as the reverse complement.
ATCATCGACCGTAATTTCATTTACGGCCATGGTCTTGCTACGGCACACTTTTGCAAAATGACCGATTTTCTTGCATTCGGAGCATGCCTTGCCTTTAGCGAGACACGCGTCCCGGGCCCGCCTGTGGGAGTACCCACACCAAGCACACTCCGTACGCATGCCGGTGTTTTTGTTTTGTTGTTCGAATCCCCATCTGGCAGGAGGCTGCTGCTGTTGTTGTTGTCCCGTCCCACATGGCGCCTGTCGCATTGTTTCGTAGCATTGTACGGAGTCCACTGCATATTCAGAGCTACTGGGCCCGCTAGTTGTTTTGCCCGATGTTCCCTTATCCTGCACATCTCTTCGCACAGCTGGAGTGACAACTTAGGAGTTTACAGCAGGCGGTCCCTGAGGGTATTTCATTTGATGCCGCTTACCAACCTGTCGCACATGAGTAACTCCTCCAACGCACCATATTGGCAATGTCCGATTTTGTGCCGTACCTCCCGGATGTATGCATCCATGCTCTCCCTGACCCTGATTGTATGTATTGAACCTACACCTTGTGACTGTTAATGTTCGTTTCTCCCTTCGCAATACACGCGGGAAGGCTTCTCTGAGCGGAGCAATTTTGTCTTTCTCTTTTGTTTTGACCTGTAATCAATCAATCAATAGTTCCGTCCTCTATTCCAGGGTTGGATGCAATGGTTCTCCACTTGTCCCGATGGTGTGCTGTTCTGATAGACTGTGAATAATTCAAGCCTGTCCACTGTCAAATATTTGTAAACCATGATGTTCTTGGGTCTCCCTCTCCCTCTGCTGCCATTCACCTTCCAACAATGTACAGTATATTGAACTCTGAACTCTAAATAAGTTTCCTTGTCTGTATAGTGGCAAACAAGCTTTTCTTATTTTTTATTTTTCTGAGAACTTCTTTGTTGGTGATCTTCTTTGTCCATGATATTTTCATCATCCTTCGATAAGTCCACATCTCAAATGCTGCTAAACGTTTGTACATTTTCTTAGAGATTGTCCATGTCTCAGCCCCATACATTAGAGTAGACCACACATAACACTGAAGAATACGCTTCCTTGTTTGTATTAATATCTTACTTGATGTTAACACTCTATACATTTTGGAGAATGTTGTTCGGGCTATTGTTATCCTTCTTTTAATTTCTTCCTCACATCTCCCATCATTTGTAATCTTTTGTCCGAGATATATGAATTCGGATACTTGTTCTATGTTTGTGCCATCTATGGTTATATTGATATTTGGATTATCTGTCTTTTTACTTATAACCATTGTTTTGGTCTTCCTGGCATTCATCTTCATGTTGAATAGTATTCCAGCTTTATTGATTCTATTCACTATATCTTGTAGGTTTTTCTCACTGTCTGCTAGTATTACACTGTCATTGGCATATCTAAGATTGTTGACGTTCATGCCACCTATTGTCACCCCCTTGCAATCTTCAATGTGTCTGAAAATCATCTCTGTGTACAGGTTAAATAGACATGGTGACAATACACACCCCTGTCGAACTCCTCGTTTAATCATAACTTCATCCGATAGGCCCTGCTCCATTTTTATAAATGCACGTTGTGTCCAGTATAAGTTCATAATTAGTTTAATGTCTTTGCCATTGACACCAATATCTTGTAAACATTTGATTAACATTTCATGATTGACTCGGTCGAAGGCCTTCTAATAGTCAATAAAGCAGGCATAAACATCCTGGTTCATTTCACAATAATGTTCACAAATCATTCTCATATTGAAAATCCCTTCACGTGTACCTCTTCCAGATATAAACCCACTTTGTACGTTACTGATTTGTTCTTCAATTTTCTGTCTGTTTCTCAGTAAAATTATTTTCAGGATCATCTTCAACATATGACTCACCAGGCTTAGTGTTCTGTACTCAGTACACAATGTTGGTTTTAGCTTCTTTGGGAGTCGTACAGATATGGATTCATTCATATTCAATGGTATAAATCCAGTCTCATAGATGTCAGTTACTAGCTTATGAATGATTTGAATCCCCACTTCATCTAGTCCTTTTATCATTTCTGATGTTATCTGGTCACTTCCAGCAGCCTTACCTGACTTTAGATCATTGATAGCCTTCTCAACCTCTGATACTAATATAATATTCCCATCTTCTTTCTCAATTGTGGTGGGTTCCCTCTGTCATCATTGTATAGTTCGTTTACATATTCTTCCCATCTGGACTTTATTTCATCTTCTTCAAAGAGCATTTTGCCGTCTTTGTTCTTGATACATTTACTGCTTCTCTGTCTGTATCCTTGACCTGTTATCTCTTTCACTTTCTTGTGCATCTCTGTTGAACGATGTTGAGACTCAAGTTGTTCCACTACTTCACACTTCTTATTCCACCATTCATCTTTAGATTTTTTGCATTCATCTTCTATTTCATTCTTCAGGTGTTTGTATTTAAGTGGATCAGTGGTTTTCACTTTCTTCCTTTCTGCCATCTTTTCTAGTATGGTTTGCGTCATCCATGATTGCTTTGTCTCTCGTTTTTTATTTGGTAACACCTCCTCTGCTGACTTGACCATGCTTTCTCTGAGAGCTTCCCATTCCGTTTCAATGTTGTTATACTCTCTCTGAGGAGTTTCTTCATTCATCAGTACACTGAATTTGTTATGAACAGAGACATTATACTTAGTTCTGTATTTTGCATCTTTTAACATGTTCATATCCATTTGAATGTTGTTTTTAATTGTGTTCTGCTGTTTCAATTTCACTACCATACTGATTACTACTGGATTATGATCCGAACATATGTCAGCACCTGGATATGTCCTTGCCTGTTTGATACAGTTTCGATATCGTTGGTTGACAAGAATGTAATCGATCTGGTTCCGATATACATCACCAGGGCTCTTCCATGTATATAGTCTTCTCTTTGGATGTTCAAATAAGGTGTTGGCAATTACTAGTTTTGATGTCAAACAGAAATTTATCAAGTATTCCCCACAATCATTTCTCTCATCTAAGCCAAATCTTCCTGTTACTGGATATTCATGTTCTCCATCTTTCGCATTCCAATCGCCCATAACAATTGTTATTTCTCCAGACTTGGTGTATTCCATTACCTTTTTGATGCTGTCATAGAACTCGTTGACTTCTTCATCATCGTGATCTGAGGTTGGTGCATAAACTTGCAGAATGTTTATATTGAACGGTTTTTCCCCTCAGCTTCATCATAATAATTCTGTCAGATACTGGCCAGAATCCAATCATTGTAGCGGCAATGGACTTCTTCATCATAATTCCAATGCCATACTGATGTTTTTCATCTCCAGAATATATCATATCTACCTCACCATCACCTATCCTCCCATCACCCCCTCCATCTCGCCTCAGCTATACCTAGGATGTCAAGGTTTAGCGCTGTCATTTCCACTTTAAGGTTGTCATATCGGCCTGGTTTGTACAATGTTTGTACATTCCATGTTCCAATCTTTAGCACCTTTCCTCCAGTTTTCAGTTGCCTGACATCAGATGCATACCTTCCTATTTTAGGCTTTGGGTTTACATTGTCATTGACCTCTAAATGGGTCATATTCTCCATAAATATTCTGTCCTGAGTGAGCCTATAAATCATCTAATTGGTGTATGTCGACCTAGTTGCCTATTGAAGCAGTTCTGAAGCTATGTGCCGATCCCACTGCTTTGATTAAAAAGTACCCGTAAAGTCTCCACTACAAGGCGAAGTTCTTTAAAAAGAAGCAAGTATTTTCTTTATTGAGCAATGGAGAAAGCTGTGACAAAGTCTTGATATGCTGTCTATAGACAATTCCCTCAACCGACCCATCCTCTAACAATGGTGGCAAAAAACTTGTGTTCTGGGTAGATTTAAGCATTGGGTAGTACTCAAAACTTACAGAAGACAACACAAAACTATAGGAAAACAGAATAGCAATACCAAATATAAGATCACATTCTTAAAAGGCAGGGTCTTCCATTTAGTACAAGCATAATAGATGCATTTCTGTGAAGCACGTTCCTTTCAACACATTTGTCATCTGCATTTACATATTAAAATTTAGCTCTAGATATGTCTAGTGTTACTAATTTATGTACTTATAGTGTATGTTACCTATGGGTTTTTTTTCTGATATACTTCACACACATATGGTCACTTTCTTGTGTTATTCATTTCTTTTATTATTTATGCAAGGGAGGGGTCAAAAGTTTAAAAAAAAAGAAGTTTTATTATACTTGCAAAAGAACTATTTATAGCCATAGTCACCGGTCAGGTGAACTATTGAATTCGGATGGCAGTGACAAATAATGTGGGTAGTAACTCACAGTGCAGCATTGTCGGGGGGGGGGGGAGCAGGTTTGATCCAGATCCCATTAACAACCTGCCCTCTGTGATGACAGTGGCCAGAACTAAGGTTGTGGGTAGGCTGTAGAAATAGCCATATGTAGAATTTTCACCATCCACTTTCCCTTTGACGGCAGTATAAGCAATGGCATGTGGGTAAATAGCTCACTGTGCATGCTGCGTAGAAAAGGTCTACGTGAATGTTCCTTGTGGGTTTTTCTTTAGTTGTATGGGGACCAGACGCGATGGCCGAATTCGTTGAGCGTCCGTTTTTTGTTTGTTTGTTGTTGTTTTATGTCCTAGCAACATCTACGGTCATATCAGGATGGGTACCGACTTGTGACTGCACACTGATGGTGACTTTTATAGTGCTGCCCCACTGGGAAATCAGGCTGCCAGCACCATGACCCGATGTCCCACTCAGTCACATTATCCTGACACTGAGCTAACCAGTCCTTGCCCTATCCTATTAATGCCGAGTACCAGGCTAGGAAGCGACAAGTACCAATTTTAAAGTCATAGGTTTGACTCGACCGGGAACCGAACTCCCGACTTTCCACACGCGAGGCCCACGCTCTCGTCTCGCATTCTGGTAGGTTGTGAAATTCAAACCCCTAGGTTCGAACCCTGACCGAGTCAAACCAATGACTTAAGAATTGATACTTCTCGCTAACTAGTCTGGTGCTGTGCATTACTAGGAGTAGGATAGGGCAAGGAGCAGTGGAATGAGGAAGACCAATTGTTCGCGATTGAAATTTCCCCTGCTTAATCAACTAATATATAAAAAATAGTGGGGCATCACTATAAAGTCGCCATGAGTGCACGCTGTCACAAGTCGGTACCCATCCTGATATGACGTTAGATGTTGGCCAGGATGTAAAACTCCATCAACCAACAAACCTGGCCAAGTGAAATCAAAGACTTACAAATTTGAGACCTGTCACTCACTACTTTGCCTGGCACTCAGCATTATCAGGATAGAGCAAGGGCTGTTTGGTCCAGTCTCAAGATAAGGGGTATATCATTATCAAATATTGTGCCAGTGGCATGGTATCCCTACAGGGCAGCACTACAGGGTCTCCATGAGCGCGTAGACATCGTCCTGCTGTGACCCTATGTTGCTAAGACGTAAAACCCCAAGCACCCACTTAGTCATGCAATGTGCAAAGAGTCTCTTTCTCAGTATCACCAGATGCAGTGGCCGAATCGGTTGAGACACTGGCCTCCCATGCAGGAGATCGGGAGTTTGATTCCCAGTCAAGTCAAACCAATGACATACAAAATTGATACTTGTCGTTTCCTAGCTTGGCGCTTGGCATTAATAGGATAGGGCAAGGACTGGTTAGATCCATGTTAGGATAATGTGACTGAGCGGGTCATGGTGCTGGTGGCCTGATTTCCCATTGTGACAACACTATAAAGTCGCCATGAATGCACAGTCATAAGTCGGTACCCATCCTGATATGACCTTAGATCTTGCCAGGATGTTAAACTCCAACAAACAAAAACTAATTCTCAATATCAGTATAATGTGACTGAGTAGGATATCAGGTGATGGTGCCAGTGACCTAGTCATCCAGTGGGACAGCACTATAAAAATCGCCATGGGTGCGCATTGTCACAAGTCAGTACTCATCCTGATATGACCTGAGATGCTGATAGGATGAAAAGCACAAACAGACGAGCAAACAAACTGTTCTGGTGTGCTAGTTTTACAGTAGGCCTGTTGGACCCCAGCTGGATCCGAGTTGGATCCTTCCCGCCAGTGCTCGTAACTAGTTCACCATTTACCCGCATGATGTCGCCCACTTCACGTTTACAGTGCTTGATTCCACGTGGCATTGTGCTTGTGTACACCAACCCACCCGCTTACCCGTCGAGATAACTACTAATTCCCACGCCAACCATTTTGATTTCCCCCCGACTTTTGCGGAGAGGGAATATTTTGTTGTTGCTACACAATTGTAGATGTCGCATAAACTATCAATGCTACCAGCCATGATGTCACGCGTCATGCCCTGTGAGTATGAGTCAGCTTTTTCCCACTACACGCACACAAACATGAACCCCTGTGGCGGTTTCTCAGCCGTGTCCCGTGCTCAGCCGTGTCCAGTTGCTTATGCGCATGTGCAGATTTCGCATCAACTCGGGTCACCCGAGCCACTTATTGGCGCATGCGCACATCCTACAAAGTCGGGTCGAATAATCGAATACGCTTCTCCGCGCTCGGGTGGACAATTTTTTTCTTTTTTTTTAAAATAACCGATAATACTACAGCAAAATAGGATTTAAAGTATTTCATGATGGCCTAGTTTAGCTATATTTTCCATTTCATTAATCTAAGTTATTCTTTTTTTGCACACGGCACATGTATTTGTCGACTCCCACTCGCCGTGTTCTATTTGAAATTTCTGACGACTCGGATGACCCGAGTCGCCCGGGTCGTGTTAATCGATTACGGCCATGCTTATTAGATTCTGACGCATGCGCAGAAGCAATGGACACGGCTGAGCACGGGACACGTCTGAGTACGCCACACCGGACGCGGTGGCCGAATCGGTAGAGCACAGGCCTCGCGTGCGGAAGATCGCGAGTTCGCAAGTTCGGTTCCCGGTCGAGTCAAACCAATGACTTAAAAATTGATACTTGTCGCTTCCTACCCTGGTGCTCGGCATTATTAGGATAGGGAAAGGACTGGTTCGCTTGGTGTCAGGATAATGTGACTGAGTGGGAAATCGGGTCATGGTGCCGGCAGCCTGATTTCCCAGTGGGGCAGCACTATAAAATCGCCATGAGTGCGTACTGTCACAAGTGGGTACTTGTCTTGATATGACCTTAGATGTTGCTAGGACTTAAAACAACAAACACACAAACACGTCCGTAAATACAGGACTTCAGACAAACACACACACTGTGTGTGTATGTGTGTGTATACACACATACATGTGTGTACATTATATATATATATATATATATATATATATATATATATATATATATATATATATATATATAATATGTGTATGATATGTACACACCCAATGACTTGCAGTAAATTTTATCACATTCACAACACCACTGATCGCAGGGGCGTAGCTAGGCATATGCGCATATGCCAAAACGTCCACATCGTTTTGTCAACAACAACAAAAATTAAAAAATAATAAAAAGAGAGAGAGAGAGAGGGGGGGGGGGGGTTAGTTAGATATAATTTCATATTCGGCCAGCTTAAGCTTTAGCGGCCCCCTAAACCCCCTGCCGAAATTAGGAGTACATATCGTTAAAGGTCTAACTACGCCCCTGGATCGGAATGGATAACTTTGTGGGTAGGGCGCCTGCTTTTCCGGTCGGGTCAATCCTCGACTGAGTCAAACCAAACACTTGTGAAATTGACACTTGTTTTCTACCTTGCCTAGCACTCAGCATTACTAGGATATGGCAAGGACTATTTGGCAGTGTCCATATAATGTGGCTTGAGTGGGACATTGGGCCACGATGGCTGTGGCCCTGTATTCCTGTGATGTAGGACTATAAAGTCGCATTTACTGCAACAAGGACCGTTAATAGTTTTTTTTATTAAGCCCCGGTGAACAATGATTACATGTGCAGCAATAGGATAATGATTGCCTGACGATGATAACGCTATCACCCTTCCTCAGCCACCCACAAACACATTGGAGCTGAGACCTTGAACCTGCTATCAACTTATCTGGTGCAGCTCAATAAAACTTTGTATAGCCTCTCCCTTAGCCAAAAGAAACCCCATTGAATATATATTCCCGGTCCCCAAATACAAATTGCAGGAAACATTCCGTAGATACTCAGTACGGTTTAATCTGCATTGGCGCTGCTGTGATTTATACCAACCCACCCTCTGGGGAGGCTAAGGACTAACACGTGTACATATATGCATAAACAATACCTGTATTCATAGAGGTGGGAAATGAAATCCCCAAAATCCAGCAAACGGAAATGGAAATAGCCCTGTATGGGCGCAGCCATTTGTAAACTCGTGTTGAATAACAGAATAATCAAAATCCAGCAAACGGAAACGGAAATCCCTCGTCGATATATAGATAAAAGATTCACCTGGTACTGCGAGTACCTGTGAAAGTACAACGTCTGAACACTTCGAGTTCTGGATACTGAATGGTTTATTCACGGCGTAGGGCACGCTTGACCCGCCGGCTAAACTTTCCATGACGTCATCTCATTTGCATATCTCTTTGTCCCCAACCCTGCATATCATTAACATATATTAACCACAGGTCTAGACGTCTATTATGCATATATCACATCCCCCCCTCAAAGTATTTCTGAAACATGAAATGTTACAAAATATCCTTGAAGAACATAAGTCATACAATATCAACATATATGCGCACTTAACTTGCAAATGTCTGAGTGCACAATGCACTTACGTCCTCAACACTCCGGCCGTAATGCCTGACATCTCTAATTGTCCATATGTATCAACAGTAAACACACAAAAGCTGAAATAAACTTAACCGTACATGCACATGTTAACCGTGTAACTGTCGGAAGCACACTGACCTACTATAGATCTAACCTGCTCGCCGGCCTTATCAGCCGACCTGACCTACTTAGATTAACCGTACTGTTTACATTCGGCGCTGACGCTGACCCAGATTGCGTCTGCACGACTAACTCGGGCCGCCCCTCCACAGGCGCTCCAATCATTTGT